>OY821756.1:13861398-15061398 GCA_963682095.1 Potentilla sterilis | reverse complement strand
TTACCCAAATGAACTGAGTATGAGAGGAATTTTTGTAGAATTAGCATTTTATATACATAATGTGTAATCATCTTAGAGACAAAAAAGAAAAGAAGTAAAAAAGAAATTGCAGAAGAACATGCATCCTTATTCTATCACCAATGAGGCTCACGAACTGATGTTTACCTTTGAAGAGTGGATCAAGTTAAACATCAAATTTTGGCTCACGTACTGATAAACTGTCTTCATCCACCTCTTCTCCTAATCCAACTATTGAGTTTTGGCAAAAATATCACTTGAGATCATCATCTGCATTTAAATATATAGTCCTTCAATTTCAACAACTGCTTAATTGAAAAAACTGGTTTACTTTAAATCTTTTATACGTACCTTAAGAGCAAGTTACAAGTAGGCCTGGCAATCGTGCGGGCCCGTGCGGGCTCGTGCGGGTTCTTAACGGGCCGTGCCTTTAACGGGTCGGCACGTTAAGAGCCCGTTTACATTAACGGGTTTCGCGGGTTAAGCCCGATGGGTTTACGGGCTACCCGTTGGAACCCGTAAACCCGAGAATTTTTTTATTTTATTTTTATTTTATTTTTTTACAGATTTATTTTGAGTTTCCGTTAGCTGTTACTTTTCTGAGGTTCCCATTTTCAGTCTTGTTCAATACCTCACTATTGTAATGTTCTTACATGTGGCCGAGACAGTTATTTTGACTCATTCTTTTGCCCCTTAAATCTTGATCTACCTAAAGAAGTTCCGAGTAGTAAGTACTATTAAATTTCCATATGATGTAAGTCGAAGAGAATTAGACCTGAGTTCATATATCACTGAATCACACCATTTGAAGCGATAAAACCATTATTTGATATAGGGGATCCCAATTGAACAACACCACACATTTAGCAGAGATAAACCATGTCAAAGACTCCAACCAAATGGAGTCACGTTCTCAACAAATGAAAGGAAGATATGTGGAAGAAAAGCCTTTACATTAGGTCAACAACATGGAAAGAGAACTCAGGGTTGCAAATGCTACAGTAACATGTCCAACTACAAATCCCAAATGATACTAGAATCCAAGTTTGAAAAAATCAGAAAATTAAAACAGCCTAAGAGTAGACCCTTCAAGTTTTCTTCATCCTTAAAGTACACAAGTCCTACCCATGGTCCATCCCAGGTCACTGCCCAAAGAGAAAAGAAAAGAACACTTCATCTTTTGCAGTGAGTGAAGATCAATTTAAATATTTCTCTCAAGTGAAGCTTTCTTCTTCTTCTTCTTCCATTCGATCATGCAATATCAAACCAAATATATCATCGGTAAGATCCTCCACCTCAACAGTCTCCTTTCCTAAAATATTAGAAAATAATAATTTTAAATATGACATAAAGATTAAAACGATGAAATAAAACTAAATTGTTTCTTATTTACTTTTTTTGCCGAAAATCCAATCTCGAGTACACAGCAAAGCTTGTATAGTGTCAGGCAATAAAGAGCTCCGATACTCATCTAAAACTCGACCGCCAATGCTAAAAGCTGACTCAGATGCAACAGTAGAAATATGAATGGTCAACACATCACGAGCCATTTGAGATTGGATAGGGTATCGGTGTCGCTCCATCTTCCACCAAGCGAGTACATCCAAGTCTACCAATATATCTAGTCTTGCTTCATCCAGATATTTGCTCAACTCAGTCTTCAAACTCGAACTCGGACCACTCCTGTAACGGGTATCAAATTCCTGCAAATATAGAACAATATGAATTTTAACACTTTCTTAGCCATACCAACCAAGAATAATGGTGTCAAAGTACTACTATCAATTCATGGAAACATCAAAACAATAAGCACGTATAAACATTTATTTACCTGAAGTATACAAGGCTTGCCTTGTGTTTGAGATGAGCTCTCATGAACCTGATAACTGGAACTTTGGTGAGTGAAGCTTCCCTTGTATGCACCATACAAAGAAGATAATGTGTCGGTAAAAACCTTTAACTGTGAAGATCTTGGACCATAGAGTTTGTCATAAGTCTAATCCACAAACTCCATCTTAAACCGAGAATCCATCACAACAGCAATCCCCAAAATCGTGCTGTAATCCGACCAATACTTCTTGAACTTCAAATCCATCTCTTTCCCCATACGTTGCAGAAAAGGATCTACTTCTTCCATGGCACTCTGTATAATGTGTTGAATAACAAATACCTTCGGGAAGAATAAGTTTGATGTAGGGTATTTTGTTCCAGAAAACAAGACTGTTACTTCATAAAACTCCCCTAAAAACTTATTTATCTTTTCAATCTTATCCCATTCATCATTATCAGGACACAACTTGAAATTACTGTCACTTACTCCCAAGTTCATCAAGGCACGTCGGTAGTAGATAGCACCATCAAGCATCAAATACGTCGAATTCCACATTGTTGGGACATCTTGTCTTAATCCCCTTCTACTTCCTCCCAATCCAACTTGTGAAACACACTCTAAAAATCTCTCTTTTCTTGCTTGATGCATTCCCGAATCTTTGTGACAGTCCTATCTATCTCTTTCAGCCCATCTTGAACTATCAAGTTCAAGATGTGTGGACAACATCTCATATGAAAAAATTTACCATCCATGATAAGCAAGCCTCTAAAATTCAACTTAATTTTTAGCTTCTCAACAAAAGAATCATTAGCGCTTACATTATCTAAAGTAATTGAAAACAACTTGTTTTCAATTCCCCACTCTCCTATCAAGGTAAATACCTTATCGGCTAATGCTACACCATTATGAGGAGAGGCATATGACAAAAATTAATAATTCTTTTCTCCAATTTCCATTCTGAATTAACAAAATGTGCTATAACAGTCAAATACCCATCAGTGGCTAAAGAGGTCCATAAATCTGCAGTCAAACTTATTCTCCCTTTAACTGAACTCAACAAATTCTGAAGCTTCACTTTTTCACCCTCATACATCTTCAAGACATGAGTCTTAACAGTGTTTCTACATGGGAGTTTAAGTGTAGGAGAGATGTATGAAAACACATCTCTTATACCCTCATACTCGACAAAACTAAAGGGTAAATCATGTCTAACAACTGCTTCAATCACCAACTCAGAGAATTTTTCATGACTAAATTTATCAGAACGTGTGGAGGACTGTGGTGAGACAACATTACTAGAACTACAACTATTATGGTGACGCAACATGCTACCCGTACCTGTTGCTGAATCACATTTGAGTATGGCTCCGCACTTTTTGCACTGGGCACGCTTCACCATATCATCACCCATAGGAATATCCTCAAATGATGTCCAAACCACTGATTTCCTTGCCCTCTTCTTCTGTACTGCCACACCTCTCACTCGATTACTACCTCCTTCTCCTCCTTCCTCCGTAGATAAACTCTGAGACTCATCATTCACACTCATCTACAAAACAAAAGAACATACAAGACATATCACAAACAAGCAGCAAATGTCTTTTAAGGGGCTTTCCAGAATGATACAGATTCGGAAAAATGACTTCATAGAAGCACATGATATAAATAAATTACATAGAAGATAACTTTGCAGAGACTTTTACTTAGTGAGATATAACATGCAGGCTGTATATCCAATATAACATGCAGGCTGCCCCAATCCCACATCAATATAACATACAGTATATGCCATGTCAAAAATAGGGAACGCCATGAAGGGGGATCAAAAGAGAAAACAATCAAAAACATAATAATTAGCAATACATGATTGTGCTCAGTGACATAACCTACTAATCAGTTTTATTTTCATGGTGACCAAAGTGCCTCAGCAAGTTCTTTGTCAATTATATAGAATGCAGATGAAACATTTGCACTTTCAGAAAGTCATTGTGGACTCCAAATTATTAATATAGTAATCATTAGCTGACAAAAGATTACAGATGAGTCTAGTTTTATGAGTGTCAGTAGCATTGTGCTATATGTACATTAGTATGAATGCTCTTGAATCAGTTTGCTGCTAAGTGTGAAAAATTTATCATATCTAACATGCATCTTAATTTCTAATCGCAAAGCTTAGGATACAGCAACTACACAGCAGAACCCAATATCCCGAACATAGACACTAAACAAATTAACACACAAACCCCAATTCATCATACTTCAAGATTACAACTTTACCACACAACCCATCAAAAATAAAAATTGACAGCATCCATGTATCTATACTTCACATATAATCAGATTTCCCACCAATAATAACAAGCAGCATGTTATAACAATCTTATTACTTCAAAGCTAAAAACTTTAGAACCCTAAATAGCTTTTACCTAAGTATGTAGAAACCAGTGTTGAACAAGTAGTATGAGCTAAAGTTGAATCGAGTATGTTACAGAAAACAAAGAGAGAAACGAATGGAATACAAATTGGAAGGTAACCTAGTAGAATGTGAGATATGAAAATGAAAGACGAACCATTTTGTGAGCTTGATCTCCCGCCGGCGGCTGAACCTCCTTCCGCCTACTTTACAACCTGGATTTGACGGTCGAATTGCAAACCTTGTAGTTAGGAATTGGATTTATCATATATGAAGCTGGATAGCAGGATTCGCAGGTCGCTTCTCAACCTTCTCCTTTTCTCTTCTCCTCTCTTCTTTGTAAACCCTGTTTTTACAAAGGCTAATTTTTTTTATTTTTTTGTTAACGGGTTCCAACAGGTCATAACGTGAAAACACGACACGGCCCGTGAATATTCGGGCTTTTCGCGTGCCGGGTTTTTTTAGGCACGTTTAGTAAACGTGCGGGCTCGTGCGGGTTTCGTGCGGGTATCGGGTTTTCGGGTTTGATTGCCAGGCCTAGTTACAACATAACAATTATTTCGTCAAAGAAGTGAAATTCCAAAAAAGCCTACAACCAACACATATCATTCCCTCGATCAATATCAATCAAGAAAGATGCATACAATTAGAAAAGACAAATAAACATGAAATCAAAATGGAAAAACAATGAAACAATGGTTACCTACCAAGCTTTCCTGAACGCTTAAGAACTTTCTTGGATTTCTCTTCCCCTCCACATTCTTCTTTGAATATCGTTGTTACCATCCTCCCATGCACTCCTCCTCCTGCAACCATTGCCCGTAATTGAAACATGGAGGCCCGTGTCCCACTGGAACACTTGCGTTGTTCCCACATTTAATATGAATGATGTATCGATTGCTGGATCAAGATGCTTGAAACGGAGGCAGCACATGCAGCTTTGGCACGTAAAACGAAGGTGGGAGAGTTTAACTGCAATCTGTTTAGGATACTACTTATCAATTGAACTTTTCAACTTTATCTTCGTATCTTTTTACTATTTTATCTTTTTTTTATATAATCATTTATTGGTATATTATTAGGGGCAATTGTAGGAAACAGTTGTTTGACAGTTTCATAATGGAAATTTGCTTAATTTATAGAGATATAGGCTTAGTTTGGGACAGGTTTTGAGGCTGCTTTTGAGACTGCTTTAGCTTTTGGGATTAATGTATGGTGTTTGGTAAAGTCTTTAAAAGCTGCTTTTGGCCAAAATAGCTTTTCACAAAAACTGAAATCGAAAAGCTAGAAAATAGAGCTTTGGAAAGCAGCTTTTGAAGAAAAACACGGAGTAAACAATGTTGTTCTAATGAATGCATTGTAGTTGCAATATTAATAGACTCTAATATATTTTGTGTAATGGTTCTATTTGATTATGGTTGAAAATATTTTGTTTAATATTTTATATGAATTGTGTTTAATATTTAAAAATTATTTGTAAATTTTTTATTTGGTCCAAACAACTGGTCATACATTGCAAAAAATTATACCAAAATAACTGCACAAAACCATAGTTTATAATTTAGAGAAGTAATATTCATTTTCATAAAATTTTAAATATTTATGATTATTTTAGTAATTACACCCACTCAAAGCAATTTTTACTTAAAACTTACCAAATACAAAAAATTACTTTTCGTTCTCACAGCACTTTTGAAAACAGTTTACCAAACACCTAAACTGCTTCCTCTCACAGCAAGTTCAAAAGCTATTTTACTCACAGCTGATTCAAAAGCCATTTTGCTCACAGCACAGCTGTCCCAAACTAAGTCATAGTAGAGTATTACAACATCGCTATGAACACCTCCAATCAGACAAAACGCCACCTCCTCCCAATTGGATCACCCAACCTAACAGCACTCCATCACTGTCTCATCGAAACAGCAATCGAAGGAACTATCAAATCGAGATTCACCTGTAACAGCCCAGCCTATACACTTGAGATATTGTCCGCTTTGGGCACTCTCCTCTCTGGCCCTCACGATTTTGTCTCTGGGAGCTCACGAGCAACTTCCCAGTAGGTCACCCATATTGGGATTGCTCTGGACTCAGCAAGCTTAACTTCAGAGTTCTCATCCCCTCCGTAGCCATTGAGCCCCCAAAATGCGTCTCTATGTATTGAGCTAACTCTGCACATATAAACACATCATCCATTCTTCTCCGGGCGATGTGGGATGCGTGACCTACCTACTTGCCAGTTTCTCTAACCAGATCAGATCAGAGTCATCACAATCCACCCCCCTTAGGGCTTCCGGCCGGGGACAGGCTCTGATACCATTTGTAACAGCCCAGCCCATACACTTGAGATATTGTCCGCTTTGGGCACTCTCCTCTCTGGCCCTCACGATTTTATTTCTGGGAGCTCACGAGCAACTTTCCAATATGTCACCCATCCTGGGATTGCTCTAGACTCAGCAAATTTAACTTCGGAGTTCTCATCCCCTCCAAAGCCATTGAGTCCCCAAAATGCATATCTATGTATTGAGCTAACTCTGCACATATAAGCACAACATCCACTCTTTACCGGGTGATGTGGGATGCGTGACCTGCCTACCTGCTAGCTTCTCTAGCCAGGTCAGGTCAGAGTTATCACATCACCGATCATTGCGAAATTAGGCAAACGAAGAATCGCCGAAGCCATTAGAAAACCAACAAGAAAAACCCAAGCCTATGTTCAGCCATCATCTCAGATGTTGCTCCAGTATAATTGATTTTGTTCGGCAACCAAGTCATGTGGTGTCAGTGTGGCCAAGAGGCCAGTTTAGACCAAGGTTGTTGCCGGGCGAGGTCGTTTTGATGATCTTGAGAGCCGCCGCTTCTAGGGCTATCTCTTAGAGAGAAAACTTTTGCTTTTTATTTGTTAGAGTTTTGCAAAGTTTGTCATTTGTCTCACTTTTCATTTATATATTCACATCTCCACTATTAAAAACAAATACAGTGAGAAGAATTTTATATTATTGGTTTTCGTTTGGTATTGATCAAGCACCGTATAGTTTATAATGAGCAAAAAAGCCAAAACAAAACTGACACAACGATTAAATTTAAAATTCAAAAACTTAGAAATTTTCATGCTCAACATTAATTAGTCAATTTTTTTTAAAAACGCGTTGTTAAAACAACAAATTTTCATGCATTTATTACAACAACAAAATATTAACTATTTAAAACAAATCATTTAAGAAAAAGTAGTTTTGAATTATAAAAATTATTTAAGCAAGATAGATATTAATGTTGCTGAAAATTGGTTGGTTGTGAGTTGTTGGAATACATGAAAATTAATATTGTGTTCAAGGAAGGTTAATTCCGTAACTTCCGTTGTGTGTCTTGACCTAATTAGACTAGAATAGTAGTTACCTTAGTAGATAGGGAATCCCTGATTACTTGGGATACTTGATGTAATGCCTATATAAAGGCCTCCTTATCTATCAATAAAGAAACGCTTTACATCTATATTGTTTCTCCTACAACACGTTATCAGCACGTAGTTTCTAACCCTGTGCTTGATAGCAAAAACCCTAGCTTTTTGCCGAAAAAAAAAAAAAATTTTTTCAGCAACCCTAGCTTTTCTGCCGGCAACTGCTTGTCGGCAAAGAAGGCCCTCCCCAGAAATCACTTTCTGCCGGCAACCCCTTCGTCGGAAGAAAGAAAACAATCCCAGGGCACCAGGTTCTACCGACAACTCTTTGTCGGAAAAGCTAAGAAGCCCCCAGGAACTTTTTGCCGACAACCAATTCGTCGGTACATCATATACTATTGAACTGCAGACGACATCTTTGTCGGCAGAGGCTGAAGAAGCTCAGGGCACCCAGTAATTTGCTCTGGGCACCCTCCGATGGTTCGACGGCGTCCTCTCTCATCGCCTCCCCGCCGCGATGCAATCCAGAGACGACGCCTGCTCGGTCGACGCCTCAGCCCGAAGCCGCTCCAATCCGGCGGCCCACCTCGATGCTTCGACGAAGCCCTAGCGCGCTCCAACCTAGTCGTCGCAGCCTCTGACGTCGCCGCCTCTGTCGACGCAGCCCAAACGACGTCGATGCCCGGATTTGCACGCCTGTACGCAGCTTAGCGCCGCCGACCCAGTCCTGCTGCCCCGATTCGTCACCGTTTCAGTCAGATCCGGATCTCCAGATCTCGACCCGGACCCTTGGGCCTGACCCGACCCGTGTCCAACCCGACCCGATTCGGCTGTTAAACGAATTCTACTGTGCAAGGGGCAAAACGGTAATTATACTTACCTCAGTTAAAAAGTTTTTACCCTACGGGTTAAAAACAGTTACTGCAGTAATTCTTTTTATTAGTTTTACTGCTCCATATATGGTGAATATGACTAACCATATGTTTTTCTTTTCCATGAAACTTATTGCACGACGCATCGCGATGTAATTGCGAGGATTATTTCGTTGCACGTACATGGAAGAGCATCTTAATTTGCACAAGGATCAGAACCGAGTCCTTCAGCGCAATTTTTAAACGCAGTTCATTTGGCGAACTAGCATGTATGATTTAATAAAAGTTCCCGTTCTTTCGCAATTTCAATTACTTGAACTTGTGTATATGTGTTGGAACTTGTGTGTTTTTCAGGACGATACAAAGGGGCCCCACCCACCCCTGCGTATCACAGTATTTATGGGGTAACTGTGATGTTACCGTCCAAAGTTGTGCTTGTGGCTGTGATGTCACTGTGAACCACAACTCTTCGTGAATATTTAATCACGATTCCGACATAATATTGTCGATGCTTGTGACGATCCTAAGGGAGTCACAAAGGGGACAAACTCATGATGTGTGACGGAAATTGTCACTGTAACATCGATATGTGACGGAAATTGTCACAACAAATTGAATTGAGTAACCAGAATCTTGGTCTCGACCATTCAATTCCTTCCCTCTTGTTCTTTTGATATAAAGAACAATTGACCATAAAATGCGCCTAGAGAATGGCCATTGAAACAAAGAGAGAATCATGTCATGGATATGGTTCTATCGGTTCACTAATTGCAAAATTGCAATCATATGGTCAATGTATACAAGAGATACATGGAAGAAGATGAGAGTATATCCTCATGATTACGGATTTCAACAGCAAAAGATAATTTGCAATAAATATGAAGCATATGACTTCAATTTCATAGTCAAAGTGACTACAAATCCGTTGATTTTGTGCAGGCATAGACCTCACATGTGTGATTAATGCTACTTAGTCGATACACTCTTTATGGTCAAGATCTCGATATAACCGTTGGCATTTTGATGCATATATGGTTCGATTCCCTAAAAAAAAAAAAAAAAAAGCTATATGTGAATGCAATGAATCGCATTACACATTTACATGGCATGTTGATTGAGTTCACCAACCTAATTGGTGATGTTAACTCGAAAAATCACAAGAGACAAAATGAGTGACTCGCGAGAAATTGCGATCCGCCAACTTGGCCGTGATCCGCCAACTCTGCGATCCGCCAACTTGGCCGCGATCCGCCAACTCTGCGATCCGCCAACTTGGCTGCGATCCGCCAGGCATCGCTCGCCATGGCCATCCGCCAACTTGGCTGCGATCCGCCAGGCCTCGCTCGCCATGGCCATCCGCCAACTTGGCCGCGATCCGCCAGGCCTCGCTCGCCATGGCCATCCGCCAACTTGGCCGCGATCCGCCAGGCCTCGCTCGCCATGGCCATCCGCCAACTTGGCTGCGATCCGCCAGGCCTCGCTCGCCATGGCCATCCGCCAACTTGGTCGCGATCCGCCAGGCCTCACTCGTCAAGAAACAAATTGACATGCTTGCGTACATAAGCGGATGCATGCGCATTGCCCGGCCTCGGCCTCGGCACTCTTGCGCCCACCATAGCCCGCCTTGCCTAGCCTCGGTTTCGGCCTTGGCTTAACTTACGCGTTGCTTGGACTACAGCTCCGCCACAACCACATGCTGCCGCCCCCTCGGTCTCCGGACCTTGGCACGCACACGGCCCGCCTAGCAGCGCCCCGGCCTCGGCCTCGGCGTTGGCCTGAACACGGCCCGGCCAGCAGCCATCTCGGCCTTATAAGCCCATGCACTCACCCCGGCACGTCTTGGCTTCGGCCTCGGCATGCCTTTGGCTCTTTAGCATGGCATCGGCCTCGTCAGGTCCTTGTTTTATGCCTCGGTAAGCCTTCGCTTCGGCCTAGGCTACCCATCGGCAACTCGCATGACCTTGACTCCAACATCAAGCCTCGGCCCCAAAAGCCTTTGCTTTTGCCTCGACACGCCTTGGTTTCGGCCTTGGCATGCCTTGACATTTGCTCGGCCTCGGCCTGCCCGTGCACCACCTCGGCTTCGGCCTTGGCTAGCCTAGCACGCGCCTATGCTTGACCATGGCCCTTCCTTGCCTTGTTTCGGCTTGGCTCCCATTCTAGCTTGGCTTCGGCCTCGGATAGCTAGCTCATGGCCTCGGTCCTGGATACTTGGTTTAGACATTTATGTCTCTATAGTATCGATGTTGGCTCATTCTGGTTGTTTTCCGGCTCTATTTTTGAGCGTTAACGGATGTATCTAGTACGCCTTTAAGCATGCCTATGTTTTATCTTGTGATACTACACGCCATGTTGCACACTCTATAGGAATTGAGTATATATTCCGGTTTATATGTCTTGGCATAAAACCCTTGTCTCTACACTCTTATGAATGTATCATAGAGACATTGAGTGTGTAGCTAATCTACATCGAACCTTGCTCACCACTTAAAGATATTGGTGCCAACGTTTATCACCTTGAAACTCATTGTGAAAATTGAATTGATTTCTTATGTATCGCTTCTAATGAATGCGCACAACTTATGAGTCAATATTGTGAATGTATTTCACGTATACTATGATTCGGATTCTTTGAATCGACGACTCATGTAGACTCTTCCATACATAGTCCGGAATTTTGGACATGTTTTGATGATCCATATATGCAAGAAAGCTATGGACATCGTTTCTTTTGAGCAAAGAAGCTATTGGGATCAAAGATTACCAAAAGAATTTGGTAGCGTCATGAGCAATGCTCAAGGCTCAAGGATGACATTAACGTCACCCAAGTCTTCCTCCAAGTCAATGGAAGCACCATCTATGCATTTAAACGTGCATATGATCCCCCCTTATGATCCTTCATTAGCTATGCTCAACATATGGAAGCTTAATCTTTAGCAAAGTTTTGGAGTAACGCCCTCCTACGCTAAAGGCAATGATACATAAGATGATGGCTTTGATGCCTTCTCATAGTTCAATTTGAGATACAATGATACTATGGTGATATACCTCATGGTTACACTCAAGCCATAACACTTAGATGTTATGAAGCACCTTCACAATGATAGAAAAGTAGCAAAAACCTAAAATTTCTGGTTTTTTAGCTCGCGGACTCGTCATTGTGAGGACCGGTTTACCTACTTTTAGGCCGGTTCTTGAGGTGAAATTTGGTCCACCGATTCCTAACATCCATGGCTACCTGCTCATAAAATTTCAGAGCCATTGGACACCTGGAAGGTGATGAACCACTCGACACAAACGTTCACTGACCTCCGGCGACTATTCCGACCGGTTCGGTATGTTTCCGACCGGTTCCGGCAATGAGGCCGGCGGCGTTGGAATCCTAACACATGTGCCTACCTACTGTTAAAATTTGGTGGCATTTGGTGTTCCGGAACATAGTGAAACGTTTCAGGAAGCATACATGCATGTTACATTTTGTAACGGAATGCATCTTGTTAACGTATAAGTGTTAACGATCAATACCCTATACCGTCCACATACTTTATGTGCCATATTGCGCTACCACAAGCGCTCAATGATGGGTTATTTGATTATGAATAACGTCTTTGAATAAGACGTCAGCTTCCACCTATAGTCCGCTATATATAAACCTTAACAGGCGATCTCGTTTATGTCACTTTTTGATGAGCCAGTCTCCCCGTCGTTAGGGGGAGAGAAGAACAAGTTTGTTCAAGTAGAACGACTTGGCATTGCCGTGGTTTGTCCCCACTGTGCCTCATCATGTTCCCAAAGTCCCATAAATCAAAGTGACGAGATTTGATATACATGCTGCAAAGAGCAAACTATTGGTCTTTCAAGGAAAAGATCGGAATAGTACTCTTGTATCAACATGCCTGTAAGGATTGATGTCCAAATCAATGGACATATTGTCATTCATAAATGGTGACATGGTGACTCCACAAAAGTGGTAGCTGGTGTCACTAGGCCGTGACTCTCACAAGAAGTGTAGAGAGGGCACTTTGTTCGATATACACTCGCCGAATGCGAGTATGGCACAACTTGATCCTCGGATCAATGACAACTCATTCGTCTCATGGATTTTCTGGATTAAGGTTATTATTGGGGGACGCCTCAATGAGAAGCCAATCCATATAGAGATCTCTACAAATGCGAATTACACTAGTGTACATGAGTACGTGGTCTATGAGTTAGATATCGAATACACTCACTTCGTTGAAGCAAATACCAACGTTGTGAATTGGCCTACACGGAAAGATATGCGATCCAGTTTATACAAAGAGATAGGTCCTTGGTCAGGTGATGCCGACACCGCAAGTGTAAACCCTATCGATAATCTTTGATTGAAAGCGTAGTGAGAAAAAGAGCCTAGACTCACCTTGTGGCGCAAGGTCTCTCACAAACGCCCTGGAATCGACTACGATGACATATGCTCTCGTAATGGAGTCATATCACACTCCACTACCTTGTCAGTTAGGTAGTTCCGAAAAACTGATCATGCAGCTTGTATCATCTCTATTGGGACTAAGTAAAGAGATGTACATAAATATCATGAACGGATCAGTTTTCACCCAAGTCAAGTAAGCAAAAACCTCGAAGTGCGTATGCTATCAGATTAGGATGTTCTCTATATGGGTTCAAATCTTCTGGTTGGATATTGTATAACGCGGTTGAGCAACTACTTGATTGGAGATGAAATGTAATGAATCATGCCTATTTGCGTGTAAATTACGGATGAATTGTGATTGAGATATCACTAATCCGACGTTAAGAATGAAAAGATCTTGGGAATACTTGGTCTCAAATGTGAGAACCGTTAGTGATGAACTTGTTCATCTATCGGCTTATGGCAAACTAATGGACGTTAAACCAAAGCCTATATGTATCCCATGATTAGTCGATGTCTTGAGAAGACTCGTTTCGTCTATGTGACGAGAAGTCTTGGGAGATGAAACTCTCTATCTAAGTATCATGTGCGCAATCATGTGCTTGTCATAATATGCTCGACTCGACATCTCATTCGCTATAAACTTATAAAGCCAAAGTGATGGCTAGACGCGCCCACGCAATGCCATGGTATATGGCGGTACTTTCTTTTAAGAGAGAAAGGTTTAGGCTCATTCGATCCCATCATGAAAGACACATCAATAGGCAATTCCAGATTCTGCCTAGTTCTGTACGTCAACTTCCCCGTGACCTACATGACAACTCACTCATCGGAAAATGGTAAACTTAGTACCGTTGGAAAGCTCTATGTGTCTACTTTCCAGGGACACTAACCATTTGATCATAGCTATCATATTGAGTGAGTTATGGCTGTTTTAGCAAAGTAGGACGAATCTGTCCAGTAATTTGCAGATCAGTCACCTTCGACAGAGCTTTGTGATCAGCTCAGAACGAACCACGTTGTGTACTTTATACCACTGGAAAGATATGGGTGTCTAGTTTCCAGAACATTTTACGGTTCGTTCATACCTACTGTATCGAAGGAGTTATGACTATTTAAGTACACGAAGGTCATGCTGCGCGTGAATCTGATTTTCAACGCGAACTCTAGTTTTGAGTTGTTAAGCGACCTTCTTCCTTAAGACCAAGTAAAGCTAAGTGTAGCTGGTCTAATACAAGGATAATGTGGCCGTATTCAATGACTCGATCATTGGCCACACCTACTTTTGAAGCTTGTGAGGAGCGTTTGTATACGCCATTAATCTGAACTCCAAGATTGAGTTACCAATCAGGGGGAGTTGTCTTGTAGACATCAGGGGGAGTCTACCTCACATGTAATCTTCAATTGTAGTTGGTGCGTTGTGCTCTTTTCCCTTCGACCAAGCTTTTTATTTTTACCCAAGAGGTTTTGTTTTGCTTGGCAAGGTTTTAGCGAGGCAACATGTTATGCACCGTGTCACATTAGGTACGCGACACAAGGGGGAGTGTTCAAGGAAGGTTAATTCCGTAACTTCCGTTGTGTGTCTTGACCTAATTAGACTAGAATAGTAGTTACCTTAGTAGATAGGGAATCCCTGATTACTTGGGATACTTGATGTAATGCCTATATAAAGGCCTCCTTATCTATCAATAAAGAAACGCTTTACATCTATATTGTTTCTCCTACAACATATTGTAGTTATCTCCAAATTGTTTTAGAGATTCTGTAAATTTGGAGAATGTATTGTTTTCTTTCATCTATTTCCCTATTTTAGAGAATGAGATGGAGAAGCTGTTGGAGTGAAAAAAGACCTAAAATCATTAAAAATTGAGAAAATCAAGAAAATGGAGAAGCTGTTGGAGATGCTCTTAGCCCATTATTTTGTCAAAACTAGTGTCATTGGAAATAGCGCGTCTTGTCTCATTCTATAAAGTAAAACGGAAATTAACACAAAAATTGACGAATTGAAAGATTCAAAACTCCCAAAAATTCATGCACAACATTAAAACCCATTGTTTCATCAAAATCCACTCATTGTTTACGCCATTATTTTGTC
This sequence comes from Potentilla sterilis, assembly GCA_963682095.1. Taxonomy (NCBI): domain Eukaryota; kingdom Viridiplantae; phylum Streptophyta; class Magnoliopsida; order Rosales; family Rosaceae; genus Potentilla; species Potentilla sterilis. Next base: position 15,046,367 of record OY821756.1, on the reverse strand, counting down.
AAAACCATTGGCGTTTAAAAAACGGTCGTCCTATTTGTTAATAAGGTAAAACCTGATAAGAAATTAACCAAACTTAAGAATTCAAAACTCACAGAAATTCACACACAATATTAATTGGTCCATTGTTTTCCTAAAACCAATAGTTGTTTAGCCCACTGTGTTGTCAAAACCATTGACGTTTGGAAACCACTATTGTATCTATAAATTAAGCGAACACTATAGCGGTAAAGGCATGAACAAAACTTGTTCTTACAACATATTTGCAATATCCATGGTTGGGATTTGTGAGGTTGTTGCAGATAACCAAGATGAAGACGAAGATGATGTCCGTGGAAAACTTTGCAGAAGATTGTTGATCGAATCAAAAATTTACCAAAGGTAATTTATCAGCGATTGAATTCACAAATTTTCGATACACATTTCTTAACACCTAATTTATTTTTCATAATAAAACTAATATCATTGATTGGATTCAGAATTCTTAGATCACCAAATTTCATCCATCTCAGCTTCTTGCCCTTCATACCTTTTGCTAATTTTCAACATGGAGATAGGGTTGGAAGCTGAGGAGAGTCCAGTCGAGAATTTGGTCGCCCATGCACAAATAGTAGAGAACACCAAATCTGACATATATGGCTTTAAGTCTTCAGATGGATATAGATCTATACTACCAAAGGCGGGCACGTTGAGATGAGAGTGATGTCCATGGGCGAAAATATATGAATGAAGCACATATGCAAATTGCAATCACATATCTTTTTTATGATTCTTACTTTAATTACTTTTACTGAAAATTTATATTAATATAAAAAAAATTTGTGATAATTGGCTGATTTGATTGTTTGAATATAGTGAACACTTTGTGCTTTGTGATATCGTTTTGGCAATTTTTACTTTAATTAATTCTACTTAAAATTAATTAAAAGAATATAAAAAGAACAAGAAGACATTTGTGATACTTGATAAGTCCTCCCAACTGCGTACCAATGTTCTTATTTCATTTGGACTAGGCTAATATAACAACTCGCTTACCGTAGAATTGAAGAAAAGAAAAAAAACCTAAAGAGAGCTCCGTAAAAGAAAGGAAGAAACAGTTATGCGTTCTTGTTTGTCTTACGGCTCCTCTATGTTGGCGTTGGCCATCAGCCTCGTCGGTGGGGTTTGGTATGCTGCCGGATAAGCGTATTGGAGGTGACGTTAGATGTGAGGGTGGTGGAAGGAGGGAACCATGCCATATATAGAGGCGGTTCGAGAGATGTTGACGGCTTTGGGTGCAGCGTTGTTGTTCCGGCCGGGGTTGAAAGTCATAGGCGAGGAGGGCAAGTGCGGGCTGGGAGGAGATCTGGAACAATGGAGGCGTAAAACGGTGGCGTAGAGCGGTGGGGTTGGCCTGCCGAGATCGAGTAATTGAATAAATGAATCTGTAATTGTAAATCAAGATCATGCTCATAAACAACACAAACACATACCAAACTCAATCCAAGAACATAATACAGAATGCGGAATAGACATTTCCTAGCTGCATTAGGATTATACCTTCATCACTTGTCCAGTTCCCCTTCATGGCTAACTTCGATCCAGACATGTTATTCAACTTGAACTAACTGCACATAAACTAAACGAATCAATAGAACAAAACACTAAAGTCTTCTGCGTTTCAATATCAAACTAACAGAATAGGACTGCAACTTTACGCAAAAGATATTGAACACAGGGACTGATGCCTTCTATATATACTGGCCGATTTGATCAATTAGAATCCAATCCCATAAGTGAATCCTGATCAAATACTGAATCTATTTATGTAAATACTTAGTTCTATCACAATACTAATTCAATTCAATACAAGTTTTATTCAATGAACCCCTTCGTTTACTAAGTGATATACAACTTCATAAACTTATATGTAATAGAATTGTAATTGTATTGGTCCTTGTTAAACTGAAACTTGTTCAATACTTATGATCACTGTTGGTGTGAGTCATACCGCATTATATTAGGAATTGTAATTATTGTATAATATTAGGTAGTAATTAGTTTCCTAATAAGTTTAGGTGTGTCTTGTATATATACCTGGTCTGGAATATGATGAATATATCAGAAATTCATATAATACCTTGTTATTTTGACTTGGTATCAGAGCCGAGACCCTTTCGGACTCGGCTGGGCTTTCATCTGATTTCCGCTGCAGACAAAAAAATCCATTGTTATTTCGGTTAGTGGTTCTTTGTTGAATTGGTTGGTATTGGTTAATTAAGGAGTTGGTTTTTCTGGTTTCGGCAGAAGGTTAAAATTGGTTTCGGTTTCGGCAGTGATTAAGGCAGTGTTTCAGTTAACATTGGTTTCGGCAGAAGGTTAATTAAGGAGATAACTTGTTCATTGTTTGGTTAATTAAGGAGTTGTTTTTTGTTTGGTTCCGGCAGAAGTGTGGTTGGTGAAGTAAGGAGCAGTAGGTCCTTAATTAAAGAGCACCAATTTTCTTTGGTTAATTAAGGAACAACAAGTCTTTTTGGGTTCCGGGCAGAAGTTTGGGTTCGATCCTCTTTGCTTTGTTTGGTGTTGGTATCTTGTAAGGAAACAAAAATATGGTGAAATTGGATATTGTTGAAGAAGAATTAGGCACACCTGGAGGAAAAAGTTGTGTTGTTCGAGAGATTGTTGCTGTAAGGATGACTTGCAATTATTGCAAAGAAGTTGGCCATACCAAGTACTATTGCCCTAAGCTGCAGAAGTTTCATACCAACTCGAATTGGGTTGTTACCAGAGGACGTGGAGGTCGTGGAGGACGTAGCGATGGACAGAGAGGTAAAATTGGTATCACTTTACATGTTTCTGACTTTATAGGTAGCAATACTTGGATTATTGATTCCGGGGCTTCTGATCACATGACCTATGATAAATCATTTTTTATATCTTTATCCTCTCCTTCTGTATCCCATGTGTCAAATGCCAATGGTGCGTCTTTTCCTGTCTTAGGTATTGGGTCCATTCAAGTTACACCATCCATTCTATTGCATGATGTACTTTATGTACCGTCACTGTCTCATCATCTTCTGTCTGTCTCTCAGTTAAATGCACAAAATAAGTGTTCTGTCACCTTTTTTCCAATGTATGTTGTTTTTCAGAGTCTGTGCACCAGGGTGATCATTGGCAAGGGAGACCTGAGGGGGAGACTGTTTCACTTGGATTGCATGTACACAGAGCCAACACAAGCACCAGAACATCCTTTGGCCCTGACATTGAATTCTGATCGAATAAGTGAGTTGTGGCTATGGCACCGACGGTTAGGACATCCGTCTTTTGGAGTTATGAAGAAGTCTATGCCTTCATTGTTTCTGGGAATCAGTGAGTCTAGCCTGCATTGTGAGACTTGTGCTTTAGCTAAAAGTCATAGGTCTAGTTATCCTTTGAGTTCTCATTCTAGTAGTATGCCTTTTGAGTTAATTCATTCGGATTTATGGGGTCCTTCTAAACACCCTACTCTTTCTGGAATGCGATACTTTGTGTTGTTCATTGATGATTTTACTCGATTATCATGGGTAGTGTTACTTAGGACAAAAGATTCTGTTTTTTCTGCCTTTACCGCATTTCATAATCTCATTCGTACCCAATATGATGCTCATGTCAAAGTTTTTCGTTCTGATAATGGGGGTGAATTTGTCAATAATTTGTTTCATGAGTACTTTCAACAACATGACATCATACATCAAACCTCATGTCCACAGACACCTGAGCAAAATGGGGTGTCTGAACGAAAAAATCGTCATCTTCTGGACATGGCCCGGTCTCTCCTATTGAGTGCTAACATGCCTAAGTACCTTTGGGGTGAGGCCGTGTTGTGTGCGTGTCATCTTATAAATCGTCTTCCCTCAGTTCCTCTTCAAGGTCGTGTTCCGCTTGATGTTCTATCAAAGTTTGTGTCTATCCCATCATCAAACACTCTTCCTGCTCGTGTCTTTGGTTGTGTCACTTATGTTCATTTGTATAAGAATCAGAGGTCGAAATTGGATGCTAGAGCTCTTAAGTGTGTGTTTGTCGGATATGGTACTACTCAGAAAGGTTATAAGTGTTATCACCCTTCATCACAGAGGTTTTATGTAACCATGGATGTTACGTTTAGTGAAAGTTCTTGCTTTTTCCTTCCTCCAGTGATTTCTCGTCAGGGGGAGAAATCATATTATTATGAAGACATGTTTAATGGGCAAACCGGTGGAGGTTTTTCTGACGGCTCAGTATTGCTAAAAGAACAAGAAAAGTCAAAACAAGAAAAGTCAAACCAAGAAAAGTCAGACCAAGAAAAGTCAAACCAAGCTCATGGCTCGGCCTCACCCCAGTCGACATCACCCACCGAACCGATCACCGGCGCTCACCAAACCGATCACCATGCACCGGACGACTACCCAACCCATGGCCCGTTGTCACCGAACCGATCACCGGCGCCTCGTCTTCGTCCGCCGCTGCCTTCGCCAGGAGGAGCGCCTCCTCCTCGTCCGCCGCTGCCATCGACTGATGGAACGCTTGCAGAGTGGTTGCCGGGGCAAGGTGGTCCGGGTCTGGTGCCGAAAGTGAATGGTGGATGCTTGGGAGGAGATCTGGGTCGCTCGGGTCCGCAGCCGCCGCCGCCTGGAGGTGTTTCTGGTCAGAATTGTTCAGGTCCGGATTTTGACCCGGTTAGCTCAAAAGTCTTCACACCCGACCCGGAAGGAATGGACCGACCCGACCCTACAGATATGGTCCGACCCGACCCAGCAGAAAATGTGCAGTCTGATAGAAATTTTGACATGTCCAATGTAATTGTGAACAGTTCTCCTGACTTTCCCTCTCCTCCACAGGTCTCATCTGCTCAATTATCACCCGAGGTATGTTTTCCTCCTAGGCATGTGTCCCCTAATATTCTAGTTAAACAATTGCCTAATCGGTCTACTCGTGGTCAGCCTAAAAAACACTATGAACCTACTCTCAGTGCAAAAGCCAAATACCCTGTTGCTAATTATGTATCAACCCATAGACTGTCGAAACCATTTTTTGCCTTTGTGAATCAATTATCTTCTGTATCTCTACCTCATAAAGTGCAGGATGCAATGAAGGATGCGAAGTGGATGCAGGCGATGATAGTTGAAATGAATGCTATTGAGAAAAATTGTACATGGGAGTTGGTGCCTTTACCACCCGGGAAGAAAACAATTGGTTGTCGGTGGGTGTATACTGTGAAACACAATTCTGATGGATCCATAGATAGGTACAAGGCGAGATTAGTGGCTAAGGGCTACACTCAGAAGTATGGGGTGGATTATGATGAAACTTTTGCGCCGGTGGCAAAAATTAACACTATTCGGGTACTTCTTTCGTTAGCTGCTAATCTTGATTGGCCTTTGAAACAATTTGATGTTAAGAATGCATTCCTGCATGGTGACTTGCATGAGGAGGTTTATATGGATTTACCACCTAGATATAGTGTCTCTAGTGGAGAGCGAGTGGTGTGTAAATTGAAGAAGTCACTCTACGGTTTAAAACAATCTCCTCGAGCTTGGTTTGGAAGATTCACCAAATTCATGAGACAAATCGGGTATCGACAAAGCAATTCTGATCACACATTGTTTCTTAAACATCGAGGTGGTAAGATTACTGCTTTAATTATTTATGTTGATGATATGGTTGTTACTGGTGATGACTTTGAGGAGATTCAGAAGTTACAAGGTCAGTTGTCTTCTGAGTTTGAGATGAAAGATTTAGGGAGTCTGAAATATTTTCTGGGAATTGAAGTTGCTCGTGGGAAGGATTGTATTGTGTTGAGCCAGAGAAAATATATTCTGGATTTATTGACAGAAACAGGTATGCTTGATTGTAAACCTGCTGATACTCCTATCGAGCAGAATCATTGGTTAGCAGAGTATTTGGATCAGGTTCCTACAAATAAAGCGAGGTATCAACGGTTAGTTGGTCGGTTAATATATTTATCTCACACTAGACCTGATTTAGCCTATGCAGTTAGTGTGGTGAGCCAGTTTATGCATAATCCCAGTGAGGCTCATATGGGTGCTGTATTTCGTATCTTACAGTATTTGATGTCCGCTCCTAGAAAGGGATTGGTATTTTCTAAAAACTGTCATCTGGATGTCCTTGGTTATACAGATGCAGAATGGGCAGGCAATATCACAGATCGTAGGTCTACTTCGGGTTACTTTACGTTTGTTGGTGGTAATCTGGTTACCTGGAAGAGCAAGAAACAGAAGGTGGTGGCTCGTTCGAGTGCAGAAGCAGAGTATAGAGGAATGGCTCGAGGCTTGTGTGAGATGTTGTGGTTGAGGAACTTACTAAAAGACTTGAGGTTCAAACAGAACAAGGCTATGCCGCTCTATTGTGATAATAAAGCTGCTATTGAGATTGCTCAGAATCCTGTTCAACATGATCGTACAAAGCATGTTGAGGTAGATCGACATTTCATTAAAGAGAAGTTGGATGGACAAATCATTTGTTTCCCGTTTGTCCCTACAGAAGAGCAGTTAGCTGATATTCTTACGAAAGCTCTTTCAAGTAAGGCTTTTCATGACTCACTTAGCAAGTTGGGCATTGGTGATTTGTATGCACCAACTTGAGGGGGAGTGTTGGTGTGAGTCATACCGCATTATATTAGGAATTGTAATTATTGTATAATATTAGGTAGTAATTAGTTTCCTAATAAGTTTAGGTGTGTCTTGTATATATACCCGGTCTGGAATATGATGAATATATCAGAAATTCATATAATACCTTGTTATTTTGACTTGCTATAGATAGAGTTCGTGTCCAACTTGGTTCTTACAATCTTCCACTTGGACCAACTATATCTATATCAGATCCATTGAAAAGATTAATGAAGATTAACAACTGAAATGTGCACTAAAGCATACAAAACTCATAGTTCATTCAGCTTGGTCAATTCGCAATAACACAATGTAGAATCTAGAATCATGAATGATTAATAATCAAAATGATTAGAGATCACATACAAGAGTTACTGTAATCACAAAAGCTCATGAGTGATAGAGTGAGAATAGTTTTAACAAGTATATCTGCCTGAGATATCAAAAACTCACAGTTCTTGATTCTGATAAAATCAAAATCCTGTAACAGCAATTATCAAAATGAATACTGAAAGGATAAAAACTCATCTGTAAGATATTATGTCATATACTATAAAATGTTGGCTTATCCACAACACATTTTTGAATAATTCAAGAAAAATAATAACAATACTTGTAGAATGAAAAACCTCGAGTCTTTACTGATCAACTGAAAAATTACAAGCTGTTCTTGAAATAAAATTACAACTGAAAAAATTGCCTAATACAACAAAACTAAGAAGAAGAAAATATAAAAACCTTCATGAGCTCCCACATAACTTATGCATATAAATCTGACAACACTCCCATATTCTTAACATGTTTCTCAAAAACCACAATTGGAAGTGCTTTAGTGAATGAATCTGCTAGCTAAGAAATTGTATTTATATCCAAAACATCTATTTCTCCACGTTTAACTCTTTGTCTCACAGAATAATATTTCAGATCAATATGTTTAGAGTTACTAGATCTTTTACTGTTTTTATTGAAAAATACTGCAGCTTCATTGTCACAATAAATTTTTAATGGATTTGTAACAATATGACTTAAAACTTCAGTGTATATCAGAAAATTCATAATCGATAGTCCCTCACATACTCCTTCATATATTGCTATATATTCTCCTTGCATAGTAGATGTGGTTATCAAGCCTTGTTTTATGGTTTTCCGTGCAACAGCTCCACCAGCAAGCCTAAAAATGTACCCTGAAGTAGACTTTTTAGATTTTGAAAAATTTCCAGCAAAATCTGAATCAGTATAACCTACTAATTCTAAGTTTTTAACATGTCTATAAACCAACATGTGAAACTTAGTTTTCTGCAAATATCTAAGAACTTTCTTACCTGCAACCCAATGTTCTTGAGTAGCTGCAGACTGAAACCTGGACAAAATTCCTACTGAAAATGCAAGATCTGTCTTGGTGCAAACATGTGCATAGATTAAGCTACCTATAAGTTTGGCATATGGTTTACCCTCCATTTGAATCATCTTACCTCCATTTTTAGAAATTTTAGACAGTCTATCACCTTTAGACATAGGGGCATCTCCTGAAGAACACTTTTCCATGTTAAATTGTTTTAACGCTTTCTAAATATAATTGTGCTGAGATAAGCCTAAAACCCCTAGTTTCCTGCCTCTCTTGATTTCAATTCCCAAAATAAAAGAAGCTTCACTTAAATCTTTCATATCAAAGTTGCTCAACAAAAAAGACTTGGTCTGATTTAATAACTTAACCTTGCTGCTAGCTAAAAGAATATCATCCACATTTAAAATCAAGAATATAAATTCAGTTTTTGTAGTCTTGAGATACACACATTCATCAACTATGTTTTCTGTAAAGCCAAAAGAAGATATAACTGAATCAAATTTTTTGTCCCATTGTCTAGAGGCCTGTTTCAAACCATAGATTGATTTTTTAAGTCTGCATACATGATTTTCTTTTCCTGATTTCACAAAACCTACAGGTTGTTTCATATAAATGACTTCATCTAATTCTCCATTCAAAAATGCAGTTTTAACATCAATCTGATGTAATTCCATATTATAATGAGCAACTAACTAAAGCCATTATAATTCTAAATGAATCTTTAGTAGACACAGGAGAAAAAAGTTTCATTATAGTCAATACCTTCTTGTTGTGTAAACCCCTTAGCAACTAGTCGAGTTTTATGTCTTTCTATATTGCCATTTGCATCTCTTTTAGTCTTAAACACCCATTTACAACCAACAGCTAGTGAGAGATCTTTCCTGTGTTATGATGGGGATTTCTTATGTGTGGCGTTTAGGTCCACCCTGTGAGATGATGGGGGATCGGCAAATATATCGGGAACCAAGCCTTTGGCCGGATGATTGGTTACGATCAGTTAGAGCTCTAGTATGTCTGCCTTTGTGTGAGTTGATGGGAATGACAGAGGTCATTGCCCTGAGTTGAGTTTTTTGATTGATTGTGGTTGTGTTGGGAAATGTGATTTCCTTTTTGTTGCTTTAATTCTATTATCTTGAACTTGTTTGTTTTACTCACACGAGCTTTGAAAACTTGGTTTCACAAGCTCCCAAAATTTATTTTTAGACATAGAATTAATCTCTTCTTGCATAGCTTTTTCTCATTCACTAAATACATTGCTATTTTGAGCTTGCTTGAAACTCAAGGGATCATCATCTTCTGCTAAAATGTCTTGCTCCTGCAGAAAGACTTGGTAATCACTGTCTTCACCATATAAACTGGTTTTCTTTGTCTAGTAGACCTTTTGAGTGGAGGATTTTCTAAGTTGTGAGGTTCTATAGCTATATCCTGAAGTCTATATCCATCTGATCATCTAATTGCTCAAGATTTTCAAGATTTTGGTCTGCATTCTCAACTGAAGGCTCATGAACTAAGTTTTCTGCATTTAACTGATTCTGCATTTGAGTAGTCGTATTTGATCTTACTGTGTTCTGAACTAGAGGTAATATCTGTACTGAATCCTCGTTTTCAGTAATCTCATCAAATTCTGAGGATAAATCCTTAAAATTATTACTGCATACACCTTCATCCAAAAATTTTGCTTGATTTGTTTCCATCAATTTGGTTTATTTTTAGGTGTGTAGAATCTGTATCCTTTATATTTTTCATAGTAACCAATAAAATAACAAGTAATAGTTTTAGGACCTAATTTTTCATGTAGTATGTTTGGAATTCTTGCTTCAGCTTTGCATCCCAACACATGGCAGTGGTGCAAGCTAGGCTGTCTACCACACCATAACTCAAATGGTGTTTTATCTACAGATTTAGAGGGTGCTCTATTGCAGATGTAATTTGCAGTCTTAAGTGCTTCACTCCATAAGTAAATTGGTAGGCCTGAAGTACACATCATAGATCTAACCATATTGAATAGTATTCTGTTTTTTCTTTCAGCTACGCCATTTTGAGTTGGAGTATATGGAGTGGAATATTGTGCCTTAATGTCATATTCTTGTAAGAACATTGCAAATGGTCCTTTTTACTGGCCTGCACTAGTATGCCTTCCATAATATTCTGCTCCTCTATCTGATCTTACAGTCTTAATTTTCATCTCTAATTGGAGCTCAACTTCAGTTTTAAAAATTTTAAACGCTTCCAATGCTTGAGACTTTTCTGAAAGTAAGTATATGTAGCAGTATCTAGAGTAGTCATCTATGAATGTTATGAAATAAATGTTTCCACACATAGTCTTATGTTTAAAAGGTCCACATATATCTGTATGAATGAGCTCTAATAGCTTCTGACTTCTTACTGCAATAGTTTTTCTTTTGTTTGTCAGTTTCCCTTTAAAACATTCAATGCAATTAGTCATATTAGCATAGTTCAAAACAGGCAAAATTCCAATTTTTTCGAGTGTTTTCAGTCTTTTCTTTGATATATGTCTTATTCTTCTATGTCAAAGAATGGCAGACTTATTATTGAATAAGGATTGTTTAACTCCTGCAATACTGTTCTTAGTTGTAGTTTCTGCATTATTTTCAAGCATAAAAATCTCATTCTTAATTTTAATCACAGAACAATCAAGTTTAAGATAATTATTTGAAAAAGAACCACAACCAAGATACTTTGAATTATGAAAAATCTTTATTCCACTAAAATCAATAATAAGTTTGCATCCAATACTAACCAAAAGACCTACTGAAATCAAATTCCTCTTAAGTGAGGGAATATAATAAACATCCTCAAGAAAAATAAAATTGTCTAAGCCTAAGTCAATCTTCAAGCATCCTATGGCCTTCACTGCTACTCTTTGACCGTTCCCCACACACACATTCTGCTCACTTTTCCTTGGAGCCTTCCTCTTTATGATACCCTGTAAAGATGTAGTAATGTGTATTAGTGAACCTGAATCGAGCCAATAAGTATGTGTACTAATGTTAAGAAAATTAATTTCTAAAGAAAAAACAGAATCGGGAAAAGACTCACTCTTCTTAATCATCCAAGCCTTCCATCCACTGCCCCTTTTTCATATGTCCTCCTTTCTTACAGAAGAAACAATTGAACTTGACAGAACTTAATCATTTCTCAGGCTTGAAGCATTTGATAGGTTTTGGCTCACCGGAATTTCCTGAAGCCTTAAAATTGGTGGTCTGCTTAACCTTAAGTTTGTTCTTCTTTTTCTTGGCTTTTTCAACTAAATGGACTGCAGTAGTTGGTCCAGCCTCCTTCTTGATTCTATTTTCCTCATCCACATAGACTGATATGAGCTTATTTATGGTCCATTTAATATCTGAAGCATTATAAGTGGTCCTTAGATGGTTGTAGCTAATTGGGAGAGAGTCTAAAACTTCATGAATCAACTGATTATCAGTTATTCTCATCTGAAGCTCCCTTAACTTGGCATTAATGTGAACTTTATGCAATATATGCTCTCTCACACTACCAGTGCCATCAAACTTAATCTCATGAAACTCTTTATTCAGTCTAGCAGCTTCAGCTCTCTCACTAGCAATGAATTTTTCAGATATGGCTGCCATGAAATCCACAGCATCCTCAGGTTCCTCAACTGACCCTCTCACTATCTCAGACATGGTGTTTCTTATCACATTTTTCGACATCCTATTGGTTCGGTACCACTTATGATGATGCCACTTATAGTCTTTTGTACTCTCTTCATTAATTTCCTCAATTGGTTTAAGCTCATGCACACAGAAATCCATGTTGTTATGCATAGCCAAATAAAACTCAATTTGGTTCTTCCACTTCCTAAAATTGTTACCATTAGGTATTCAACTTGTCCTAATGAGGCGAAGTTACCTAAAAAACAAAATAAGTTTTGTGTAAGAGTTTTTTCTATGTGTTATGTTACTGTAAAAACAAAAGATAATCAATCAACAAACCAAACAATACATAATATCATCTTAATTATCCCATATACTTAAGCAACACAAAAATAACATCTTTATGATATAAAATTTTTGTAGTTCTGTAGTTTCTGAATTTAGTATACTATATAGCTGCATAATTGGTTATTTAATAAAGATAGTCTGAGTCTTTAGACAAAGAAAAGCTTCAAGAAATCTGTATCAATCCCATAACATATATATATACTACTGCATATGTTTTAAAATTATATTTGAATACTTTTTTGGAAGCTAAATAAGCAAAATTATAAATCATTGCACAATTCTTAGTGTTTCTGTATAAAAACTTATCAACAATTTCCTTTGCTAAAATAGTTATTTGTCTGTAACTTTTAGATTTCAACAACAGATCACGGTATAATGAAGCAAAACATACATCCTCTAACTCCATATCACACAATTTCAACCAATTCATGCATCATAGAAACATATATGGGCACACGTCAACCACAACGAATACTTTATCTATATGCCAACACTTCATAATATGAACAATCCCACAAATGCATAATTGAATCGCAAGTTCTGGAATACAGAAAACGTACCTTTGCCTCTGTTACAGCACATCACCAAAATTTAAAACATAAAACAATATAGATTGATGTATGAGTCAGCCTTTTTTCTTAATTTCGTTTGTTTCTGAAACAGGGTCTTGAATCCCTTTTCTGAGGATTAAGCCTCAGTTTTCCTTTAGGCGCGTATTGAACATAATTGAAAAACCTAGCCATTATAAACTCCAACAGTAATTTTGAAAAGTTGTTTTCATGAAATTAGGTTTGGGCCCGGATTATATTAAAACGAATCAAGGCTTCATCAGTTGAATTAAAACAAGATTATTTAGTTTTCATATGTAAACAAAATTTTCTGAAAAAACCTCTAATTATTGTTCTTGATGAAAAAATCCTAAAGAATATGATTTGTGTATTTATGAACCAAAAGGCTCTGATACCAATTGAATAAATGAATCTATAATCTGTAAATCAAGATTATGCTCATAAACAACACAAACATATACCAAACTCAATCCAAGAACATAATACAGAATGCGAAATAGAGATTTCCTAGCTGCATTAGGATTATACCTTCATCACTTGTCCAGTTCCCCTTCATGGCTAACTTCGATGCAGACATGTTATTCAACTTGAACTAACTGCACACAAACTAAACGAATCAATAGAGCAAAGCACAAAACTCTTCTACGTTTCAATATCAAGCTAACAGAATAGAACTGCAACTTTACGCAAAAGATATTGAACATAGGGACTAATGTCTTTTATATATACTGGCAAATTTGATCAATTAGAATCTAATCCCATAAGTGAATCCTGATCAAATATTGAATCTATTTATGTAAAAACTTAGTTCTATCACAATACTAATTCAATTCAATACAGGTTTTATTCAATGAACCCTTTCGTTTACTAAGTGATATATATATAACTTCATAAACTTATTTGTAATAGAATTGTAATTGTATTTCTCTTTGTTAAACTGAAACTTGTTCAACACTTATGATCACTGCTATAGATAGAGTTCGTGTCCAACTTGGTTCTTACAGTAATTGATCTCGGTTGGTCTTTTTGGGCTTTTCTTCCCCGTTTTGGTGCGGACTATGGACAGTAGTGTTGCACCCCCTTGTTGGAAGCGGGCGGAGTTCCTCTTTGGCGGCGGCCGATGTTGGTTGCGGGGAGGCTGGTCGGCACTCAGATGCGTTGCAATCTCTTTGGGTTGGTTCTCTAGGTGACCTGATTCATGTAGTCCACAGTGGGTTGGGCCTGGGCTCTTGTTGAGCCTAGGTCTATTTGTGTTTTTTTTTTTCTCTTAGGTTTTGGTTCGTTTCATTTGGGCTTAGTTAGTTGTCCCTCCTCTTTGAACGAGGATTAGTGGGTTTTATGGTAGTTTGGTGTCGTCGGTGGTGTCCCTCCTCTTTGAGCGAGCTGGGTTCAGGGGTTTTTTGTAGGATGGGTATTTCTTCGTGTCACGGGGTGTGTCATGGTTATGTTGTATTTTCAGGGACTATTTAATGTCGGTTAATTCGTTATGTTGTATTTTCAGGGACTATTTAATGTCGGTTAATTCTTATTGTCAATGTAACGAGGAGGGTTGTCTCTGCATATATGTTGGAGGTTTTAGTATATAGTGTTTGATAAAATGATTTTTTTTCTTGAGGTTGGCCGTAAGGAGGTATCGAGATTTCTAGAATAGGTTTAGGTTACAGTTGAATCCTTTTATGTTTTTTGTCCACTGTAATCGTTGGTTTTTAGATATGGATAAGTATGAGGATTTCATGTTCACCACCGATCTCCCTTATTTTGTAATCTAGATTTTTAATTTATAAAATATTTTCTTCTAAAAAATAATAATAATAATTAAACAAATAAAAAAAATAAAAAAAATAAAAACTCGCTTACCGGAAGAAGAGGATGTATTAGAGCATCCGCACCCATGAAATGATCTTGCTCAAGCACCTGGTGGGCCCAGAAGCAAAATTTGCTTGAAGCAAATGAAAATCAAATTTTGCTCAACCAAATCGATTTTTTCACACACCCATTAACAATTTGCTTGAGCAACTCAGTTTTGTCTTGTTGTGAAATGATTAAAATTTTTTTACCGGATAGATTAACCACCAACAATAATGTGCCACGTATCATTATCGACTCGATATTATCCAAGATTTTCGATAAGATTTCCGACTAATAGATAATTGACACGTGTCACGGCCACGTGTCATTGTCGGCAAAATAATTGATGCTGATTTTTTATAAGATTTTCGACTAATAGATAATTGACACGTGTCACTGCCACGTGTCATTGTCGGCAAAATAATTGATGGCTGATTTTTTATAAGATTTTCGACAACTTGGCTATAAAAGGTCTAAAATCGGTCATTCTATACTCACATCTTTCATCCATCAATCTAAACACTTACAACATTTCCTTGTTCTTCAGCATCATTAATGAATCCTTTCAGCTTCAATAATTTTTTTAAGCGGAGACAACGTCAACAAGAAGAGGATGCCCATATGGAGCAATCATTCGTCAATCAGGTGGTGATGGCGGAAGCACAACATGACGACGAACCACCACGAGCAAGCGGTTTACGTCACGGTAAAAAACCGAATAAGGAGCGTTTGAGGATATCTAGGGGCCGCAATCTCATGGAAGATTACTTCATCGATCGTCCAATCTTCGACGCCCAAGACTTTCGCCGGAGGTACAGGATGAGCAGAGACCGATTCAACATTATCATGACGGACCTCTGCAACCATGACCAATCTTGGCACCAAAGAGAAGACGTCACTGGTTTGCTATGGCTACTTCCCCAACAAAAGATCACCGGGGCTCTACGAATGTTGGCGTACGGATCAGCCGCGGATCAATGTACTGAAATTACAAGGATGGGGAATCGACCACCCTCGAATGTATGAAGAAGTTTTGCAGGCAAGTGGTCGAGCTCTATGGTCCAAGATACCTCCGCAGTCCTACACCGGCAGACCTCGCATGACTACTAGCTAAGGGCGAACGCCGAGGTTTTCCAGGTATGATTGGAAGCATTGAATGCATGCACTGGGAGTGGAAGAACTGCCCAACCGCCTATCAAAGGGCATATTCGGGCCGAAATGGTCGCCCAACGATTATCCTGGAGGCGGTTGCCTCTTATGATACGTGGATATGACACAGTTTCTTTGGGTGTCCTGGAGCTAAAAATGACATTAACGTACTCCACCTATCAAACGTGTTCTCAGAGATCATTGCTGGAAGAGGCCCAACTGCCGTTAACGAAATCCACAGACAGAGGTACTCGACCCCTTACTATCTTGCTGACGGAATATATCCAAGGTACTCTACATTTGTCAAAACAATTCACAATCCTCAGACGCCGCAAGATAAACTCTTCGCAAAGAAACAAGAGGCATACCGGAAAGATGTGGAAAGGGTCTTTGGCATCTTGCAATCTCGATGGGCAATTATACGTCATAATTGTACAATGCACCACAAATCGGTAATGACTACCTTCATGTTAGCTTGCATTATATTGCATAACATGATTGTTGAGGAGTACGTGGAGGATGACGAAGAAGAAGACTTGCAAAATCCAGCGAGGGCTTTCTGAGTTTATGATGGGCCGGTGGATGTACAAGGGAATCGAATCCCTTTTGAACCAATCGGTAGAGATGGAGCCAATATGCAACGGTTTCACGACCGTGTTGCCGATCTCGAATCCGTTTACATCCATAGAGAGCTCCAGAGAGACTTGGTGAAACACTTTTGGAGAGTGGAAACTGGTTAAAATACTCTAAATATGTGTTATTATGTGCTTTTGAATCCGTTTGTGTTTAATTATTAAGCTTGTGCTCAATTTAAGTATGTGTGTTAATTTTAATATGTATTTCTATTTCATCTTAATAAATAAATTTTATTTTTATTTCTCGAAAATTGAAATTACATGAAATTGAAATTACATTGAAAATTGAAATTACATGAAATTGAAATTACATTGAAAATTGAAATTACATGAAATTGAAATTATATTGAAATTGAAATTACATGAAATTGAAATTACATTGAAATTTAAATTACATGAAATTTAAATTTAGTACAATACTATAACTATCTTGGAAATAACACACGACTCGGGTGATAACAATCCGAATATGTTTCATCGGTAGGTTGATCTTCACTAGTTCCTCCTTCATTAAGGATTTCTAGTTTCCTCTTGGTAAAATACTTTTTTGAGATTGGGGTCATATATAGCCTCCAAATTCATTGTCATGATCCTTGTGTCATTCTTTTGTTTCTTCAATTGTAACTCTTCTTCCGCCCTTGCTTCCTTCCGCTTTTGAATCTCTATGTACTCCGCGTAATAGTTAAGCTCGGCCTCATTTTGCGCTAGCCACTTGGTATGTCATGATGCTTGGTCACTTGCAATAGTATGCAAAACCTCAACTCGTTGCTCAATAGGAGTCTTACCATGTTTCTTTAGGCGCCTAGCTTCCTTTGCCGCCTTGTTTCCTATTGGTCTAGGCGGACTCTAGAAAGCGGCCGTGTTGCTTTGAGGTGTCTCATTCAATTGGTCATCATCCAAATTGATGGTTGGAGATGATTCGGTTGCGGAAGGAGTAGCATCGTAAGTACTTGCATATGGAGATGGAGTAGTGGGTAGGACGGGAGCGAAAGATGGATGATCCTTAACCACTTCCCAACATTCAAAATGTGTAAACTTTTTCTTTTTGGCATTATAGTAACATGATTGAGCTTGTCGTTCCTAATAAAAACGTATATTAGGTTCATATTTAATTACATAATTCCAATAAATTAGATACAATTTGAATTTAACCAAATTAGATATATTAAAAAAAATAATGTAAACAATGCTACATATTTAAACAAATTAGATACAATTTAAATTTAACCAAATTAGATATAGTAAAAAGAAATAATGTAAACAATGCTACATATTTAAACCAATTAAATACATAAATCACATAATTTAATTAGATATATAATTGAATAAAAATTATAATATATCATAAAAGAATGTAAACTTACTAGGTCCATTAACGAAGTGCCGCTAGCTATACGTTGATGTGCACTCGCCAAACAGTCTCCCCATTTTTGCAAGAGTAGCTTGAACTTGTTGTAGTGCGAAGCGACGGCGATTCGGGTCCTCGGCTCCTTTGGAAGTTTCTCACCGGTGCTAGCTTCCAATTTTCCATATAATTGGCAAAAATTGTCTCCCACAATTTGTCCCTCTTTTGTTTGTTACCGTCATATTCATCAACGCTATGACGGACAAAAGAGATGCACATTTGTAAATCTTCGGAAGGAAGCCAATGGGAACCCATTGTTTTGGGAAAAATGCTAAACGACTTGAGAGAGGAGATGGAGGAAGATGTGAAATTTGTTGTGCACAAATTAGTGTGAGTTGATTAAAAATTGAAGTAGTATTTATAGGCAAATTTTTGGGAGAGTTTTGAAATTTTTGGGATTTTTTTACTATTTTTTTTTGTTTATTTCCATTCTGATCAAATGTTAGCCGTTACATTTGAATTCTGACCGTTGGATCAAAATTTCTGATTCAAATGGAAGACCCAGATTCAATCGACCGTTGCAATTTTACTGGACCAGTCAAACTGCCACGTGGCAGCACCTAATTGGCTCGGCCTCAGTTTTCTACTGTTCATCGTCTTCTTCCTCTGTTCTTCCCCGTGCCGGCCTGTCTCAGCCTCCGTTCTCCGCCGTCCGGCGACGATAGCCGACGTGCCACCCACCATTGTGACGGGCTCGACGCCCTCTTTCCTTTGAACCAAGTCTCAGGCGGCTTTGCTCGATGTGGGAGGTGCGGGTGCTCTCGGGACCGACCGCCACCTTTGAGGGCGGCGCTCGGCTTCAGCTCGGCAGCGTCCTCCACAATCTCCTGCGTCTCTCCAACAGCCGAAAATAAATAAAAAAATTTGTGCCTGCCCCACCTCCTGCTCGAGCAAACGCCGGAGCAAATTTTGCTCGAGCGAACGGGCGAGCAGGTTGACCCGTGGACTGCTCGAGCACTTCGCCTCACCTTTCGACGCTGGTGCGTGCTCTTCTTCCGTCTTGCTCGAGCAAGCACGTCGGCCCTACCTTTTGCTCGCCATCTTGCTCGCCCGGTTGCTCACCGGTGCGGGTGCTCTTAGAGAAGCATGAGCGCAGACTCTTTTTAACAAAACCTCCCAAATATTTCAATGTAAAGTTGATGCGTTAGCGGGTCCATTAGTTGCATACATGGCACGAAGTGATTGGTAGGTGAATCGACCACTTCACGCCAATGCCTCGTAGAACAGTGTCCTGGGATCCCTATCCAAATCTCTCTCACTCTCGATCATTCACCACCAGTAAGCTCGATCAAGCCATGGCCACCACGGCTGTTAATATGAAGCTACTCCACTTCCACTCCCCACGTGCCACTCCCCGCGCTCCATCGTTCTCCCCACTTCTAACCAAAACCACCACCACCAGTCATACCTTCCCTAACATTCAACTCAGCTTACATTCCGGCTACTCCAACCCAAATCCAACGGCGGTAGCCAAAGCGGCGCTGGATAAGGACAGCCTTGTACCCTCCGACGACGCCGAAGATGGTATCTTGCTTGGTACCATGAAGTTGCCCTCCAATACCGACTTTCCCAGATTCCAAATCTTACTCTTCCAGGTACTAATCGCTTCCTGTTTCTGTGTTCACCTAATTCTTGATTGATTGTTTTTTAATCCTAAAATGTCAACTCTACCATCGAAGCTGGAATAGCTCAGTTGGTTAGAGCGTGTGGCTGTTAACCACAAGGTCGGAGGTTCAAGCCCTCCTTCTAGCGCACTAAATCTATTTTGTTGTTATTTTTCTCCCTCTTTATGTTTATTTTCAACATTGAACGAGTTTTCTACAAACATTGTGCATCTTTGTAACATTGAAGTGATTGAACATCAATCTATATGTGCTTATTTCAAATTTTCAACAGTGGGCTAACAGCCTCTGCCAAGGAGCAAATCTGCCGCTTGATATGCCTTTGAAGGTACTCTTTCAAATTTGATTACTTCTTCCACTTAGTTATTTTGAGTACGTTACGTTAGAGAAGAATTAAACCCTAATTCAAAGATGGGCGATGTAACATATGCAATGGAACAGGTAGACAAAATAGCAGGTGGGACTAGATTGGGTTTCATAACAATTGGGGATGGGGAGACAGAGGTCATTGGGTACATAGACTGCTTGGTTTTCCCTCCTGAAGGTGGTTCCGGTCCCATTTTCCGAGCAGTTAGAAACGGACGGTTGAAGGATCAAGTCCTCCCCGGTGAGCCCAGAATCATGAGAAATCTTATGCAGGCTCTCCAGAAATCGGTTCAAATTGCTAGAGTCTAGTACACAAGTTTGTCCATTATAATCTCTGTTAGTTCTATTCATTTTCACCGTCATATGTAACACATTTTATATATTAACTCCAATAAACAAACTTACTCTCAAAGTTTGGCCGGAGGGAAACAGATCATATAGTCCTGGTTGAAAATGCTGACCAAGTATCAACATGCAACATATGCAGCAAACAAATTTGAATGTTTATGATTCCAGCAGAGTAGGTATTCTTTATTCAGTTCTGGATGTTGGAAGCCATCCCTGTTTGGTCAACTTCTTTTTACGCGTACATTTATTGTTTTTGCCAAAGTCTTAGGCAGAAGTCTTATTGCTTACGGTGTTTGCCAATTCAACTTCGACTAGCCACTGTGGTTAGCAGAGATATTCTTCCGGAGGACAACATTTTCTTCTGCTGATATTTAGTATCATAATGAAATAGGAACTGTTTGTAGGTGATCACAGTCTTACTTTATCTTAAAATAAATTCATGCACTTATTAAAATTAATAAACCAAGAATTTTCTTTGGCGACTATAAATAACACATCCACATTAAGGTATCTAGAAACTACAAGTGAGGATTCTGTCACTGCTTCTATCTTACGTTCTTTTATTTGCTACATCCTCACTATATATAGTTCCATCCTTAGTAAGCTTTTGAGTAAATACAATACGAGATCAGATCAGGATTCTTCTTGTCTGTGATTTTTAAACTAAATGGAGGAACAAGCAGAAGTAGAAGGAAGTTTTGGACATGAAAGTTATGATGCAGTTGTTGTGGGGTCTGGTTATGGAGGTTCTGTTGCTGCTTGCCGGCTGGCTATGGCGGGCGTAAGGGTGTGTCTACTTGAAAAAGGCCGGAAATGGGAAGCTAAGGACTTCCCAACTGACAGCTTCAAAATCTTATCAACTGTGAGGATGGAGAGCCAGAACCTAGGTGTTAGCTATGGACCAAAAGATGCTTTGTTTCAGGTTAATCTTTCTTACTGTTTATCTTTTAAGCCATAGTTCTTGGGATATGTCTATTGCAATATTGTACTTCACTCAGTTCACTGTGTCTTTCCTTAATGCTTATGTTAGTTGCTTGCCAGTGATAGTTGTACTAGAAAGATATAATAGTCTTCCAAAAACCATTTACTTTGAGACTCATAAGTTAAGATATAGAAATAAATGACTACATATTTCTGAATGAGATAAATTAATATGCATCTGTTTTCATGAAACTTTAGATGTACGAGCAAAATGATTCTCTAGCTGCAGTGGCTTGTGGGCTTGGTGGAGGTTCACTAGTAAATGCAGGAGTTATGATGCCAACACCAGTTCGTGCTAGACGGCATCCAAAATGGCCAAAGGAATGGGAAAGGAATTGGGGTAGTTGTGAAGCTTCTGCATCAGACATGCTGAAAATACAAAGCATTCCTGTCAAGTTTCCATCAGCAAAAATACTGGAAGAAGCTGCTGATGGAGAAACTTTTGACACTTCCATAAAGCTTAGTGTAAATTTTGACATTGAAGAACCAATAAAGAATGGAACAAAGCGTCCACAGATGGGTAGCTGCTTAGCCTGTGGAAACTGTCTTTCTGGATGTCCTTATAACGCCAAAAGTTCGACTGACAAAAATTATCTAGTCTCAGCAATCCAGGCATGTCTCACGTCTTTTTACTTGTTATTTGATATACCGATCGATAGAGCAGACCTGTAGTTATTGCACAAATAACCTGCTTTGCTAAAACTAGTGCTTCTTGTGAAACAGGCTGGATGTATTGTCAAAACAGAATGTCGAGCACAGTATGTGGTTAGAAACACACATGAAAGTTTCCAACATACAGGGAAAAATGACAGGAGATGGCTTGTTTACTTGAATGAGATTGACTATATAACCTGTGATTTTGTGATCCTATCCGGTATGAAACAATCAAAGTTGGTATGTTTATTTAAATTATAATGATCACCAACTTGTTAACAAGATCTAGATTTTGTGTCCTCAGCGGGAGTTTTTGGCACAACTGAGATACTCTTCCAGTCACAAATGAGAGGACTGAAACTTTCAGAAGCACTTGGATCTGGATTCAGCTGTAATGGCAACACTGTGGCTTATCTCGCTGGAACACCAGCACTAATCAATGGTTATGGATTAGACAGAAAGCAGGTGTTCACGACTCCTTTCGAAGATAGGCCAGGGCCATCAATTTCTTCATCTTACACTTCTTCACTCGGTTTTACAATCCAGGTTCATAAACTAATCTACCATATATTTACTAAAGTTTTCTATTTATTTAAAATGATGCACCAAAATTATCTAGAAGTAAATATAGTCTGTAGATTCAGTCAGATAACTACGTACTGAGTCAGGTCAATTCTCACTAGAGTCTACAGAGTCTACGTACCAAAATTATCTAGAAGTTATGGCTGTAGACTCTGTAGTCTACAGATTCTACAGCCATAACTTTAAGGTGGCTGATATGGTCAAGCAAATTATTTAATAGCTACTAATTTGGTTTATCCACAACTAAATCTTTGTGAATACAAGGGGCTCAGCATACGCATACGCATACGTAATTTGTGTGTAAAAATGAGAACAGGCATGCAAAAGTACCGTAGCTGCAAAAGTACAATGAATTCATAATATTGTCCAAATTCTAATGTAGTTTCTGTTATGTCAGAGTGCTGTACTTCCAATAGCTTATCCGTACCTGCTGTTTAAAGGAATCGTAACATACGGATGGCCTCCTGGTTACTGGTTCCTCCATGGAATAATAGACAAGATAGGACACATTATTGGCTCCAAGTCAAGCCAAGCAATGGTTATAATTGCAGTGGGACATGATGAAAGTGATGGCAAGATCATGTTAGAGAAGGGCACCAACAAAATCTGCTTTACTCCGCCTCAGGATCGCCTTCTCCCAAGAAAGATTAAAGCTTTTCAGAAGCTCACTAAGAAACTAGGAGGACTTCTCTTCATGTCAAAATACCGAAGCACAGCAGTTCATCTTTTAGGAGGGTGTAATGTGTCATCTGATCCTTCAGGTGGTGTTTGTAACCCCAATGGACAGGTTTTTGAACCAGACTCATCCACAATAGTGCACCCTGGCCTCTACGTGTGTGATGCTTCTTTGATCCCATGTTCTGTTGGGATAAATCCATCTCTTACCATCACAACTGCAGCTGAGCACATAAGTAAGAACCTTGTGCAGGAAGCTCTCAAGTACAAGAGTAATAGTGGTGTTGAATGTGCTGCCAAAACTGCTAACCAAGGTCAAGAATCCTTCATCGAGAAGAATGTTAGTGTTATTAACCGTCAGAGCTCAATGGTCATGGTTAAAGAAACCATGAGAGGTAATGTTGGGGGTATGCCATGCACTGCTTATCTAAAAATGAGGATGAATTCTCAGGACCAGACTTGCTCTGATGTAAAGTTGGATAACGGAAAATCCCATCCACTTCTAAGAGGTAAAGTTGGAGGGCATGTGGAAATTAGAGCCATTGAGAAGGATGATTTACATATCATAGATGGGAACGTTAATTTGTGTGTAGTAGATGACAGAACTCCTTACACACAGTATATGAAGTATGATCTTCTTCTTGCAGCTTCTACCGGTTCAAGGTATGTGATATTTGATTAGATCGATGTTTGATTGATTTCCTGCCAGAATACTCAGAACTAAATATCCACAAATTTGATGCAGATATATTGTCAAGGGAAGAAAGATAATGAATCCTTATATCTTTCCATTATATGCTTGGAGGGAGATGACAACACTGCATGTTACATTCGAAAAAGTTTCTGAGGTAGACTCAAAGGATAAGAAGGTGGTTCTCAAAGGGGACCTTCATATTTCGTTAACAGAGCTTCTTAAGAGCATCATAGGCCTTCAAGGGAACAATAGAGGAAGGTTTATGTGCCTCCTATCAGGGTCTTTCTTCAGAACTTATATCTTCCCAATACCCCGAGGGAATCAGGGGGATTTAATACTCTCAGAAGATAAATCTTATCCAAGCAGCACTCTCCATGAAATAAAAGCAGGTAACATTTAATTAAATTCCTGGATTAAAAACCTGCGAAAACTCAATAATCATATTTATTTATCAGAAAATAGTAGTGCCAAATTTTCTCATCAACCAAATGATGTATCAGTATATACTCAGCTTAGTTGGACAAAAATGAGGTTTTGAATCACCACTTATTTTAGCAAATAAAACAGCACATCATTGGTGAAAATAAAATATTAAGAACGAGTGTTTATCCATAGCATCTAAACATGAATATAGTAAGAGAAACTATCCTGAATGTATAAATAGGATTGATTCAGAATTTTGGATTTTCACCTCATGAGCTGAGTTAGGTGATAAGTTGGATTACAATATGTCATACACACAGCCTTAGCAGTATATATAGTACTTAAATTGAATATCTGACTTAATGATTGAAAAAGGAATCTGATTTTAGAATACGTACTGTTATTTCTTTAACTTTCATTCTTGTTGCTACTTAGTCTTATTCAATGTCCTTCCCTCATATTATACAGAAGATGGATTCACAATCACTTGCAGACAATGGAAGTCCAAACTTGAAGGAGATAAAAAATTGAATCCGGTTCTCCTTCTTAATGCATATGCTATTGAGAGTTTCTGGCTGCCAACTGAGCCAAATGACTTGGTCAGAACTTTAATTGAAGAAGGGCATGGAACATGGTTGTTGAATTCGAGATTGCACCCTCTGAATCCTTCTAACGATTTTACAATTGAAGATGTTGGAAAATTTGATATCCCTGCTGGTAAATTTTGTCATAAATTGTCCAACATTTTTTTTTCTGATCCAATTTGTCATATATTTATTCTGTTTTCCCTCTGATTTTCCTTTGCAGCAATTAATAAGATCCTTGAATTCCATGGACCAAGCACAAAGGTCCATGTAGTTGCACACTGTGTTGGAGGCTCAGCCATACACATAGCAATCATGGGAGGTCATGTCTCTGCTACTCATATAGCTTCTTTATCGTGCACCAACTCGTCAATGTTCTTCAAGCTTAATGCTATGTCCACATTCAAAATGTGGCTTCCGTTGATACCGGTTAGATTTATCTCCTTTCCTTTATCAGAATTAGGAACTTTGAATCTGTGTTATACAAGGAGAATAATAGAAATTAAGCAGAAAAGTTATTCATTAAAAATGGGTGATTAAAAAACTGTGGGAAATATGTATATGCTAGTTTTATAACAAGGGATGGTTGGGGGAAAAAAAAACAAGAAAAATCCACTCAATTCATGTAAAACACTAAAACCATAAGAAATCCACTCAAATGTGCATGAGACATCCATCTACTGTATGCTCTAACAATTTTTTACTACAACTCAAAAACACACAAGCTTGTTTAATTCCATTGCTCTACTCTCAAGAGTTCTTTATGTGCAGTTGTCAATGTTCATACTTGGAAACGACAAGACACTTCCTCTTATAGAAACATCAGATATCAGCTTCCGGCACCGCCTCCTGAAACTTATAGCTAGCTGCATACCGCGGACTGAGAGATGCACCTGCTTTGAATGCGAAGTTTTCTCTGGCGTCTTTGGAAATGCATTCTGGCATGAAAATATCACCCCGACCTTGCACCAGTGGTTAACAAAGCAAAACGCAATAAGGCTTCCTATGGCAGCATTTCCCCATCTCAGAAAGATGTCCAACTCTGGATATATCGTAGACAGCAATGGTTGCAACTCATATTTGATCCATCCAGAAAGAATGACACTCCCAACCCTCTATATTTCCGGTGGGCGATCTCTCCTTGTGACTCCTCAAACTTCTTTCCTGGCTCATAAGTACATGAAGTTACATCAGCCAGGGTTTAGACATGAAAGAGTAGTTGTGGAGTGTTTTGGTCATTCTGATTTATTGATTGGAGAAGAGTCTCACAAGAAGGTGTTTCCTCACATTTTGTCTCATATAAAATTAGCTGAACATGGAGAGATTCATGCCAGAGGAAAGAAGTACAGTAAAGAGGCCTTGGATCGGGAAGATGATGAATATTATGAAGGCAACTTTGGAATATTTGGAACTTGGTTCTCTCCATTTGTGGTTATTATGTTGTTGTTTATCTTACTTTCTTGGTTGGCTGCAGTGCTTTCCTAGTTGAGAAATGTGAATATGGAATATGTGCTGCACAGCTATTCTCCCTCAAATTCTTTTAAGAAATTAGTGAATATTTTATTTATTATTTATATTTGAGTGAATAAAATATAATTACCAACATTAGAATTGTAGGAAAATTTGAACTTCGGACGGAACATTCTTTAGCCATGTATTGGAAATGATCCCATTATGTAGCTCTGGGTGACCATGTCATCTACGTTGTGCTAACGTGTTACATCAATTGTAATACTCCGGGGGATTCTTATCTTGTTCTAGTAAGATGCTGTTTAGATCGACTTAGACCTCGGAGTCTTAACATTACAAGAATGCAAATCATAAACCTTGTGGATAATTGTGTAGTAACCCAAAAAAAGCCATCTACAATAATCAATTGAATGAAAATCTTCACAACATATATACTATTGTTCTTGGTTACGTAGAGGACTCTTCATCCATTATTAATTATTTTAAATATATTTGGAGACAAACTAATTTTACTGCTAATGTAATAGACTGATAGCTCATGCTGGTCACCTTGTTCATCTCGAAAGCTGGACTTCAATCTTTCCTCCTAATGTAGCCAAGCCCTTGTTCTTATGATTCTTCTTCTTCAGACCTTATTAGGAGTTTTAGTTTTGTAATCTTTGTTTACGATGAAAACAAAAAGAAAAAAATTAATAATAATAATAAATACCCGTACTTTGCCACGTAGAAAATTAACCGTTTTAACGATCACCACAATGAGCAGTTGAAAGAGGGGACACGTGGCACCCACCCACCAAAAACCCTCTTTCAGTTTATGCAGCCTTTGGTTACAACTTACAACTTACAACAATGGCTGCTCCAGTCTCCCCTTAATGCCCTAGACGCCTCCCTCTTCCATACCCAATTGTAATATATATCTGTAATAGCTACACATGCAATTGGGTACGGAGAGACTGAGGTGTTCTTGTGTACCCCAGACTCTGGTTGAAGAATCAGGCCCCTGTCGGTGAGCCCAGAATTATGATAAGCCAATTGCAGACTCTTCGGAAATCGATGGATGTAAAACAAGTTAGTCATATATCAGTTGTGATCGTATAAAATTTCTTCTGTATGCACATTGTTATTCTTTTAGTTAATTCAAGTCCAATATATAGTTCATTCCGAAGTGATTATAGACTTTGTTATCCATTTTCCCCTTTATTGATACAAAACAAACTTGATGCTCTTGATTAACTATGCTTTTTTTCTGGAATGGTCAATGCACATAAAAGATAAACTGAGACTGCCCACAGATGCTTTTCCACATGCTAGACAACAACTACAAGAACACTGAACATTGCCTATCTTGCTGTTAATCTATATTATACAGGTTCTGTTTATTGGATCTTTCCACATTGAAGAGACTGGTGATATGGTCTAGGAGCATAGTTCTATGTTATGGCTATAAAAATTGGCTCAAGTAAATCATTGGCATATTCAAGCTAAACAATGAAGGAAGTTTATATTACCCCGATAATGGAACACCACAAAAACAAACAAAAGAATATATCCTGTACTTTCTATTTTGGCAGTATGTTCAGCTATTAATGTGTCTTGAATCTTAAACTGAAATTCTTCAACTCTATATTTTATATCCCTTTCCTTTACGGTTTGGACTTTAGATGAGAAATTAGTCGCAGCATTGTGTATCTGGGATTTCAACGAAAATGAAGAAAACTAGCAGCTATAGAAGGAAGTTTTTGTGATGGACAAGTAGATAATTATGATGCTGTTGTTGTGGGGTCTGGATATGGCGTTTGTCTATGGCAGGCATAAAAGTATGTCTGATTGAGAAGGGCCGGAAATGGGAGTCTCAGGATTTTCCAACTGATGTCTCCAAAATCATATCGGCTCTTAGGATGGAGAACCAGAACTTAGGCTTTAGCTTTGGACCAAAGGATGCTTTATTCCAGGTATATAACTCTTCCTGCTTTACTTTTCAGGTTGTTGTCTTCTTCTATAATAAGACTGCAGTAAAAACTGTTGTGCAATCTGCCACAATATTCTCTTTCTTACTTGTATTAAGTTCGACTACTCAAGGGATATTCTCATTTACATTATGCGATACTTATGTTGATATCAACATAACTTGCTCACTGTTGTATATATACTGGATAGTTGTGCTAAAAGTATATAGCATTATTCCCAAATCTATATGCAATTGTATTATTGGATTTGGGAGTTTTGAAGCCCCATGAACAACTTAAATTCCCGGAACTGAGTAATGATACCACACAATTTGAAATCTTTTTTATCGTCAAATCAGATAACCTTAGTCAAGTCTTCTGGAATGTCAAGTGGAGTTGAAAGCCTAACTTAGACAAGTTGCTATATGTGAAGACCTGATAAACATCCTTGATTATAATTCATGTAGGTATACGAACAAAATGATTCTCTAGCAGCTGTTGCTGTGGGCTCGGTGGAGGTTCACTAGTTAATGCAGGAGTTATGATACCAACATCAGTGCGTGCTAGACGGCATCCAAAGTGGCCAAAGGAATGGGAAAGGAATTGGGATAATTGTGAAGCTTCTGCAGCAACCATGCTGAAAATGCAGAGTGCACCTGCCAAGTTTCCTTCTGCAAAAACCTTGGAAGAAGTCGTGTATGGAGAGCTTGGAGAAACTTTTGAGACGTCAATGAAGCTGAGTGTGAATTTTGATATTGAAGAACCAGTAACCAAAGGAATGAAGCCTCCACAGATGAGTAGCTGCTTAGCCTGTGGGAACTGTCTCTCTGGATGTCCTTACAATGCCACAAGTTCTACTGACAAAAACTATATACTTTCAGCAATCCAGGTGTGTCTCATATTGTTATGTTATCTAATATATTAATAGTATAAACCAAATTTTGTTTACTTCACGAGTAATTTTTTTTTTTTGAGATGTACATCACGACTTCACGAGTCATTAGATGTTCTGCCGGATATCAAATTTCTTCTGAGACTCTCAGACCTGTGTTATTACCGAACATGACTAAATGTGGTAAATGTTAAAAGGTGAAACATATGTATGTTAATTGTGTATGATCGTGTAGCAATCATTTAAAAGTTGGATGCAATTTGAACTTTCAGATTTCTGGATTCTGTAGGAAATACGGTTTTCATAAGATGCACTATGATATACGGAGAAATTTAAATTTATATTTATCTTACATTCTGAACTAAAACCAGTATCTCTTCTGACAAACAGGGAGGATGCATTGTTAAAACAGAATGTCAAGTGAAGTATGTTGTGAGTAACATGTTTGAAGATTTTCCTTGTGAAGGAAAGATCAGTAGGAAAAATAGAAGATGGCGTGTTTACTTTAATGAGATTGACTATATAACATCTGACTTTGTAATCCTATCAGGTAAGCAACAAAAGAAGTTGATTCTTCTCATAATTTTGATTCTGTATGTTCTACTAAATCATGACTTAACTTTCTCAGCTGGAGTTTTTGGCACAACTGAGATACTCTTCCAATCCCAGATGAGAGGACTGAGAGTTTCAGAAGCACTTGGATCTGGATTCAGCTGTAATGGCAATACTGTGGCTTATCTTGCTGGAAGTCCAGCACCATTGGGTGCTTATGGATTAGACAGAAAGCAAGTGTTTAAGACTCCTTTTGAGGAAAGGCCAGGGCCATCAATCACTTCATCTTACACCTCTTCACTCGGATTTACAATCCAGGTTTACAGACTTATGTAACTACACTTAATTGAATTTAATTGTACGTTCATGGTAAGCGTCATATATATTATACATTTATAAGTGTATCCATTGCTTTTGAATTCATTTTTGATATTTGCTTTCGGTTTGAAATTTTATTTCATATCATTAAGAGAACTATTGAGGAACACTAACATGGCTTCTGCACAACATGAGGGATATTTACCACGAGTATGGACTACCCATTCATACATAAATGTCAATATGATCATGTAACTATAAAATGACACTTTGGACAATAGGGTCGTCCAAATTCTGATGTAGTTTCTTTTGTCACAGAGTGCTGTACTTCCGACAGCATATCCATACCTGCTTTTTAAAGGGATTACAACGTATGGGTGGCCTGCCGGATACTGGTTCTTTCATGGGATTATAGACAAGATAAAACATATTATAGGTTTCAAAGCATGCCAAGCAATGGTCCTTATTGCAATGGGACACGATGAGAGTGATGGTAAGATCACATTAGAAAAGGGAACAAACAAAATCTGCTTCACTCCCCCTCATGATCCCCTTCTCCCACGAAAAATTAAAGCTTTTCAAAAGCTGACTAAGAAATTAGGAGGAATTCTCTTTATGGCAAAATACCGAAGTGCATCAGTTCATCTTTTAGGAGGATGCAACGCATCATCAGATCCTTCACATGGTGTTTGCAACCCCGACGGGCAGGTTTTTGACTCAAAGTTACCTGCCACAGTGCATTCCGGCCTGTATGTCTGTGATGCTTCTTTGATTCCATGTTCTGTCAGCATAAACCCGTCTCTTACTATTGCTACTGTAGCTGAGCATGTAAGTAGGAATCTTGTGCAGGATGTTCTCATACACAAGAGCAGAGAAGGCCTTGTATCTGTTCTTAAAACTCAGAATCAAGATACAGAATCCTTCATTGATAGGAAGACTATTAATTGCCAGAGATCACTGGTCGCGTTTAAAGAGACCATTAGAGGTTATATTGGCGGTATGCCATGCACGGCTTATCTCATAATGAAAATGAACTTTCAGGACTAGACTTGCTCTGCTAAATGGAATTTGAGTAATGGAGAATCTCATCCCCTTCTAAGAGGGAAAGTTGGAGGGCATGTGGAAATGATAGCTTTTGAGAAGGACAAGTTACATATCCTAGACGGGAATGTAAATCTGTGTGCAGTTGATGACAGAACTCCTTACACACAGTATATGCATTATCGCCTTCTTCTTGCAGCTTCTACTGGTTCAAGGTAAAATAAAAAAAATTATATGACTTTCCTTTTTTTCCTTCTTACTAGAACTAAAGGTCAATAAATGTTCATGCAGATATATTCTTGAGGGAAGAAAGATAATGAACCCTTATCTCTTTCCTGTATATGCTTGGAGGGAAATGACAACACTGCATGTGACATTTGCAAAAGTTGCAGAGAGAAGCTCAAAGGATGAGAAGATGATTTTGAAAGGGGAGCTTACTGTTTCCATGACAGAGCTTCTTAAGAGCACTATAAGCCTTGAAGGTAACAATAGAGGAAGGTTCATTTGCCTCCTATTAGGGTCTCTCTTAAGAACCTATATCTTGCAGATACCTCGTGAGAACCACAAGCATTTGAATTTGTCAGTTTATCACATGAAGTCTTATCCGAGCGGGACTCTTCATAAATTAAAAACAGGTAGCAAATTTGAGTTCAATTTTTATAAGCCTGCAAACTATATGTTCATTTAACATGTCCGTTTAAATGTGACAGCCTCTGATATATTTCAAGCTTATAAAAAGTTCCTGAGAAATGATTGAAAGAGGAATAGTTCACAGCTTTATTTCACTGTGAAGCCATCTTTGGTAAATAGAATAAAAGATCTTCATACTAGACTTGTCTTGATGATTTGACTTAAAACGTTTGATGGCATTCTGATGGAGCTCAATATACTCTTTCTACTATATGAATTTGTATTTTCTTACCTCCTGAATCCTCATATATTATGCAGAAGATGGATTTATTATCAGTTGCATGCAATGGAAACCCCACCATGTTTTGTCAAAACTCAAACGAGATGAACAACAAAATCCAGTTCTCCTTCTTAATGGATATTCTACTGAGAGTTACTGGCTGCCAACCAGGGGCAGAACCAGGATTAAATTATACCTTGGGTTAGATTTAAAAAGAAGAAAAATTGAATTTTTTTTTTTTTAGGTTTGGAACCCAATGGGAGGCTCATCCTCACGCCTTTAATATTACCATTCAAAACATAATACAGGGGGACATAAAACCAAAACCCTGTAAATTACATAAATAACATAACTAGCTAAACTTTACCCTATGAGATCCGCTCATTTCGAACTCAGCAATTACATCATTATTATCAATATTATCCGCATATGTCCTTTCAATATAAAGAGTCATCAAATCATCAAGAAAATCATCATTCATCTTATTTCTAAGTTGACTTTTGATGATGTTCATAGATGAGAATGCCCTCTCTGTTGTTGCTATAGAAACTGGAAGAGTCAAAATAAGACAAATCAATCGATAAATCATGGGGTAAAGTGATGACGTACCGAATTCAACCAACTGTCGACACAAATCAGATACAGAAGTTGTCTTTGCAAATCTTTGATCCTTCTGAACATCTGCTATAAAGAACTCACACTCCAAATCTAGAGCAAGCATATCATATGATGAAAAGTCTGAAGGATAAAACTTCAAAGCAAGTTTACACACATCTTCAGGTTTGAATGCTCGAAAATTATAACGTGGATCAAATGAAGCACTAAGAAGAAGAATCTCCAAGGAACTTTCTGTAAATCTGCTTTCAAGCTCTCCCAACTGAAAGTCTATCACAGCATAAAGTAGATTGACACGATAATAATGCTCATTTGAAATATTATTTTCACAATCCCTCAACCCTTTCTTGTAAGGAGCTGTCATGTCCGGCATAGAAATAGCATGCTCAGCACAAAAAGCTCTAACCTTCATAATCAAATCATCCCAACCATTTTCTCTCATATCTTGAAACTTTTCTTTTGTTATTGAAAGAAAATGCAAAGCATTCAATATGTTCATGTCTTTTCTTTGCAAAGCTTGACACAAAAAGTCAGTAATCCTCATAATATCATGCATCATCAGCAAACAATACACAAAATCAAACTTTTTCAAGGCCTTACCGATTGCTTTTGCTTCTCCTTGCACTTTGTCCACTCCATTCTTATACAAATCGTCAATAGTTGCTCGGGTAGCTCCAAACAACTTAATCAGACTTGAAATAGAACGAAGATGTGAACCCCAGCGAGTAGCCCCTGCTCTTTACAAAGTGCAAGCTTGATTCATACCTGAACCTCTCTCAAGTGTACCAGCAGCCACTAAATCTGGGATTTCTACTTCTCTGAAAGCTTTTAATATAGAATGTCTTTTTACACTAGAATCAACAAAATTTACAATCATAGTCAGAGTAGAAAAGAATTGCCACAAATCATGCACTCCTTTAGCTGTAGCATTCAGAGTCAATTGTAAGCGATGAGCAATCACTCTTTAATCATGTTTCTTATGCTAACACAAAGCAACTGAACAAGTATTATTCTTTCTCCAAAAAAAAAAAAACTGAAGAAGCATTATCACAAATACTTGTAAGTTGCAAGACCTTCTCACTACTACGAATAGATCACCTGTAATTTGGAGAAGGAGGAGTGGAGGACTGTATGGGCTAGGATCGGCAGGGGCGGGGGGCGGCCGGGTCGGGAGGAGCCGGGGGGGTGGGGGGCGCGGGTCGGGGCAGCAGCCGGCAGCGGCGGCGTCGCGGCGCTTGACTGAGGACGATTTCTGGAAGGGCGGCGGGCCAGCGGCAGAGATGCAGTTTCAGCCGGAAGGGTAGGGAGGTGAGGGTCTGAGGGTAGGGAGGTGAGGACGATTTCGATCTGAAGTTCTACAACTTTTTTTTTTCTTCTCCCAAAATACTTGGGCTAATTTTTTTTTTTTTTTTCACCCAAAAAACTACTTGGGCTAAAGCCCATGTAGCCATGGGCTAGATCCGCCCCTGCTGCCAACAAAAGCCAATGACTTAGTAAGATCTTTACTCGTAGAAGGGCATGATACATGGCTTTTACAACCAAGATTGCACCCTTTGAATCCTACAAACAACTTTACAATTGAAAATGTTGCAAGATTTGATATCCCTGCTGGTAAAACAATAAAACTGTACTCTAATTATAATGAGCTGATACTGGTCCTATTTTCCTTCATTAAGAATTTCCTTTCTTCACTCTACGTTTGCAGCAATAAATAAGATCCTTGAACTTCATGGACCAAGTGCAAAGGTACACGTAGTGGCCCATTGTGTTGGAGGGTTAGCCATACACATGGCTGTCATGGGAGGTCATGTATCTGCAACCCATGTAGCTTCTCTGTCTTGCACCAACTCTTCAATGTTCTTCAACCTTAATGCTCTGTCCAGAATCAAAATGTGGCTTCCTCTGATCCCAGTGAGCTCTCTTATTTTCTCTCATTCTAAGATTTTGATCATATCCTAAGAGTAACCAAAGTGAAATTGATTATTAGAAAGGGGAAGAATATGAAAAACTAAGCAAACATACAGGTTTAAACAATATGCAGGATTCTTTGTTTAACAAGTGGAGGCAAATTAAGGAAATTATACACTCAAATGAGGGGAATCCCACTAAAGGAGATTTTATATTTTCTCTATGCTAACTTAAACAAAAACAAAATTCCGGATGCTCAGAACTATTCAAGATATAGATTTGTCACTATGGTAGGCACACAATGAATCATTGGTTGATGCCTCAATTATTATATGGGGTTTATCATATGTTTTTGTTTCCAGTTTTAACACAAGTTCAAACTGCATCTTTCCTGCTTGGGCCTTAAAAAGTTGATTATGTTGCAGATATCAATGGTCATACTTGGAGAAGATAAAACAGTTCCTCTTTTAGACGCATCAAAGGTCAGCTTGCGGCACCGCCTCCTGAGACTTATAGCCCGCTTCGTACCCCGGTATGAGAGTTGCACCTGCAATGAATGTGAAGTTTTTTTTCTGGCATGTTCGGAAACACCTTCTGGCATGAAAATATTACCCCGACCATGCATCAGTGGTTGAACAAGCAAAGCTCAACGAGGCTCCCTATGTCAGCATTTCCCCACCTCCGGAGAATTTGTAACTCTGGTTTTATTGTAGACAGCAACGGTTGTAACTCGTACTTGATCCATCCAGAAAGAATGGCGCTCCCAACCCTATATATATCGGGCGGGCGATCTCTACTTGTGACTCCTCGAACTTCTTTCCTAGCTCATAAATATATGAAGTTGCACCAGCCTGTGGTTGTGGAGGGTTTCGGGCATTCTGATCTATTGATTGGAGAAGAGTCTCATAAGAAGGTGTTTCCTCACATTCTATCCCATATTAGATTAGCTGAAGAAGGAGATACTCATACCAAGAGAAGCAAGTGCAGTAAAGAGGCATTGGATTGGGAAGCTGATCTACTACACTATGAAGGCAGCTTTGGACAATGGGGAACTTGGTTTTCTCCAATTGTCATTGTTTCGTTGTTTTTTATGTTGCTTTGTTTGTTACTCGTATTGGTTTTATGATTTTGATTGCAAACAGAAAAAGTGTCACTTGGTGGGCATTGTAGAATTTTCAGTTTCTATATAAAAACAAGGTAGTCCGCCGGCAAAGAAGTGTGATTTGTTAGTTGTCAATTCTCTGCATCATGTGTGTGTGACTGGATATGAAGCTATCAGTTTTAGTAAATTGGAAAATCCAAAATGAATCATGAGACATTGAGACCCATCACCCATCCACGATCATATGGTCTATCAATTTGCGTGTAAGAGGAGGTCACAGGTAGTTTTAATCGCTACAACTATCCACTTCTTATTTCTAATTTTCCTTTTTGGCAATTGAAAATTTGTTAAATAAATAAGATAGCTCCGGCTCCAGACCAAACTTGCCGGCCGAGACTATCGGAAAAATTGAAAACAAAATTAACCGCGTAAGAGCGGCACGGTACTTGCCATGGAGACAAATAACCGTATAACGATCACACCAACTTTGTTGGTAGAGTGAAACGTGGCATTAACCTCATCCTCCCTCAAAAGATGCTTCAACCGCCTCTCCCAGATTCCCTCACTCCCTTTGATGCTGAACAGAGCAGAGCATAGCAGCTCCAACCATGGCTGCTGCTTTCTCTCTCTCCTCCCCTCCTCCTACTCTATCCATAATCCCTCGCACCTCCCATGGCAGCATACGTCACCTCAACCTCTCCAAGTTCCCCTCATCCTCCCACCCCCGAGTCTCTTGTTCTTCTTCCTCCGAGAAATCCTCCCCCGCCGGCGATAGCGTTCCCAGGTGCGGTGAATTTTCTACAGTTGTATATGATTTTAGGATTGTTACTGTGATTGGTGGAAGTTAAAAATGACGAAAGATTTGGTGTTTTGGTTTTGTCAGCTCGTTTTGTATCATAGAGGGGCCGGAGACGGTGCAGGACTTTGTTCAGATGCAGCTGCAGGAGATTCAGGACAATATCAGGAGTCGAAGGAACAACATTTTTCTGCTCATGGAAGAGGTCTTGTTATCATCACTTTCTTGAATTTTTAAATTTTTTTTAGTAGATAGAGGGTTTTATATATATTTATATTGTCCCTATGGCTTGAACTATTTTCTTGTCAAATTTTTACATCTCAATCGTTCAGTATTTAGGTATATGTGTGTAGATTATTTCTGTAAAGTTTCATCAAATTTGATAATCGATTAATCATTCTAATTCGTGATTAATACGAATGGTTCATACCAGACGGATTCAATTTGTTCATTGATTTTTTATCGTTTTGATATCTTAACGATCACCAAATGAATTGAAAATTTGTAGAACTGATCTACACGCACATATCTAAATATATATATAGCGGAGCCCTGCTATATATATATATATATATATATATATATATATATTTTGTGTGCTTTGTTTGAGGTCATTTGTGTTTGTGTACAGCTGAGGAGATTGCGGGTGCAACACCGGATAAAGATGGCCAATGATTTTAATGAGAGTGGGGAGGAAGAGTCAAACGAGATGCCTGACATTCCATCATCTATCCCTTTTCTCCCTTATGTGGTGAGTTTGGTGATTTTTATTTTTTTTTTCATTTAAAACTTGAACTTGTCATTTACATCTGCAAATTGGCTGGGGAACTTATGATACTTTGCTAAGAAATCAGATCTTATAGGTTTAGATAAATAAGCGACCATAAACGCAGTAGGTGAATAACAACAATTAAATTGTGTCCCATGAAGAGGTTCGATTGACGAGATCTTTAAGACTTTTTGTTATGGAAATTGCTTGCTGCAGCCATTACCAAATTAATCCATTTTCCAGTAAATTGGCCAACCGAAGAAAGTGTTACAATGATCAGATGTCTTAAAATGTTTGTTATGCATTACTGGGAGGAGTTTTCTGTTTGTACTGTGCATAGTGGAAACAACATTACATTGTGTGTGTTTCTGAAAAGATAAAAAAAAAAAGTACTCTTGTGAATTATATGGTACTGTAAGTAGTTAGCATAATGTTTCAGCTAACATTGTGCAATTTTTGTTGGGATGTAGACGCCAAAGACGTTGAAGCAACTCTACCTCACGAGTGCAACATTCATATCTGGGATAATTGTATTTGGAGGCCTTATTGCACCAACTGTAAGTCTCCAACTGTCCGATCCTCTATCAGTTTAGTCACTGTGTGATAGTATCACATCACCTACAAAATTAGCAAATGACAGAAACAATGGACATGAACCACCCATGATGTCCAATTCTCCATTCATGCCATTACAGATATTTAAATTACTTCATAATTGATGACCATCAACATAATTGAAGGACAGTGTCTCCTGTCTGAAATAGGACTGGTAAATTTGAGGTTGAAAGAAGTTAAATGATCTGTACTGTTGTATTTGTCAAGTGTGTCTCAACTTTTTGTCCCTGCTGTGAAATAGGACCGGTAACTTTTAGGTTGAAAGACGTTAAATGATCTTTACTGTTATATTTGTCAACTGTCTCAACTTTCTGCCCATGGATATGGTCTCCTGTCTTAAATAGGATCGGTAACTTTGAGGTTAAAAGAAGTTAAATGATCTTTTCTGTTGTATTTGTCAAGTGTCTCAAGTTTTTGTCCGTGGCAGCTGGAACTTAAATTGGGCATAGGAGGTACATCATATGAAGATTTCATTCGCAGCATGCATTTACCCTTGCAATTAAGGTAACTACAGAACATGTTTGTTCCCGATTACAACCAGGACTTTCATCTCGATGAAATACAAATTTTCTGATGTTGTGTTCTAAAACTTGTTTGATTTTATTTCCAGTCAGGTTGATCCCATTGTAGCATCCTTTTCGGGTGGGGCAGTGGGTGTCGTTTCAGCATTGATGCTGATTGAAGCTAACAATGTTGAGCAGCAAGAGAAGAAGAGGTGCAAGTATTGCCATGGAACTGGTATGTACCAATCTGTTTCATATACAAGTGTGCACCTATGGCAATAACTCATCAAAGGAAGAACGTAAAGGGCTTAAACTCTGATTTTTTTGATCATTTAATTCCACCAAGTGTCCTATCCCTTTTATTATCCCAGAAGTTTCCTTTAACTTATAATTTTTTCCTTCTGCTTCTTTTCTTTGGCTCTCTGTATCCTTCTGTTGTTCCCTCTATTTCATTTGAAGTTGAAAGTTGTTTCTAATCATTCATGAACAGGGTACTTGGCCTGTGCTAGATGTTCTGCAAGTGGTGTATGCTTGAGCATCAGTCCTATATCAGTATCAAATGCATCTGACCGCCCTCTGCGAGTGCCCACGACTGAGAGGTGTCCAAATTGCTCTGGTGCTGGAAAGGTATGGATTTTATTTCAAGTCTTTATATAAGTCTGAAATAGCATGTTGAGGTTAAAGAATCTGCAGTGCATCATCATATCCATCCCTTAACGTGTTGTTGAGTAACGATTCATATTTTTTTTCTTTTCTTTGCCAATCTTGACTATACACTCCATGTTGATTTTAGGTAATGTGCCCAACATGTCTGTGCACTGGGATGATGATGGCAAGTGAGCATGACCCACGGATAGATCCATTTGACTAAAGCAACCCACTTAGCAACTTTAGCAGCAGAACTGTTTCATTCCCTTGTTAATGTAGTGTTCCATTCCCTTGTCAATGTACATTGGGAATAATATTTCCACTGCAACCCTTCTCGAAAACCAAAGAACAGAAAGTAAAAAAAAAAAAGATTGAAAAAAGAGCTGTGTTTTGTGTTGTTCATGAGTTAGGTGTTTACAGGATGCCTTCTATGCCAAGTTTCATAGGTCAAAACTGTTCAGACGGCCTTGCAAGGCCGAAGAGCTGTGGTTACAGCAGCGGCTTAGTTGTTTTAATTTTGTGTTCTTGTATTGTACTAAAAGCCTCGTTGTCTCCATTCTTATTGCTGTTGATTGCTTGGTAGTAAACTTCTATCACACAGGATTTCGAACTTATTCAACAGAATGCGAAAATAAATTGGTTGCTTTGCTATACAGAAAATTATAGAGACTTCTTCTCAATTAAGAACAAATGATATTAGACGTAACAAAGAGTCATACAAAATGCATGTAGCATGGATTTGGGCATTTGGCACTATTACCAGAGCCATTTGGCATGAGTGATCACTAGGCTGTTTAGGCTATTTCATAAGCGCAGTTGTTGATCGTCTTGGACTCCAATAAAAAACGTATAACATACCAAACTTACGTATTAAAGTACAAGATTTTTAAAAAAAAATATTCTGAAAGAGAGAAAAAAGAACAAACTGAGCTGAGAAATCTGAGACCATGGCTAAGAACATATATTACAATTTAGTACGGTACTAAAGAGGTGACGGTTTGGCCGAGTGGTCTAAGGCGCCAGATTTAGGCTCTGGTCCGAAAGGGCGTGGGTTCAAATCCCACAGCCGTCAGTATTTTTTGTTTTCTTCTCTTTTTTTGGTCTACTTTCCACTCTTTTTGAAACGACGTCGCTCGCACTGCTCGTCATATTAACCTCTCCCCCTAATTGAACACATTGATCCCCCAATGGCCAGAACCAGAACCCTCCTAAACAAACCGGGTTTTCACCACCTCCTGACCCGATTCACAACCTCCCGTCGATCACTCCAAACCCTAGCCTACGAAGAAGTCCTCCCCACCACCGCCACCCCCTACCACTCCACCGCTTTCGTACTCCATGGCCTCCTCGGCTCCGCCCGAAACTGGCGTTCCTTCTCTCGCGCCCTCCTCTCCAATCTCTCCGATCCTTCTGGTCCTCAATTTTCATTGCCTATCTCTATATTCATATTATACCACCAATATTTAATTTTAATTTTTTTTTGTTTTGTTTGATTTGTAATTGCAGGGTGGAGAATGGTGCTGGTGGATTTAAGGAACCACGGGAAATCGGCTGGCATCGAAGGTCTAAATCCGCCTCATGACTTGGTCAATGCAGCCCAAGACTTGGCTAATTTGGTCAAGTCTGAGAATTGGGATTGGCCCGATGTTGTTCTTGGCCACTCCATGGGTGGTAAGGTGGCTCTGCAATTTGCTCAGAGCTGTGCTGCTCGCCACTATGGTGATTACGCTAAGTTGCCTAAACAGGTTTCACTCTCACTTGTCGCTTTTAGAAGAGTGTTGATTGCTTGGTTCACTTGCACATTGAAAATGTTGTTTCTTTTTGTTGTTTTCTCTGTTATCCAGAACAGCTGTGGATATTGGATTCTGTTCCGGGAGAAGTGAACGCTATACACAGTGATGGGGAAGTTGAGAGAGTTTTGAAGACATTGCAGAGTCTACCTTCATCAGTTCCATCGCGAAAGTAATGAAACCTTTCTCTTGTGTTGATATATGTGGTTGCATTGGTGTGTTTTGGGGTGCATTAGTGATCTAAGTAGGTGCTGTTACCTGTTGTTGTAGTGCTTCAACTTTTTAGAATGTGTTTGTTGGAGTCTTTTGTTGTGTTTAATTTATATGCTAACCTGCCTTCAGGGATATAACTATATCCCGTATCCGGGTCAATTATTCATACAGAAAGTGTATATTATAGTGGAGTATATAATCAAAAAGCCTACCTGCTTAATACTAAATTACTAATGATGCCTACACAGTATTCACACCTAAAATACCTTGAGATTGCTTCACTCAAGCAGGAGCCTGGTTATTGAAGGATCTGGATACTGGTGTAGAATTTCATCTTGAAGAAGAATCTGGTAGATTTATTGTAGGATCATATTTCATATGTGCTGCTACCCCTGCATATGAACATGAATGCCTTGCTTGTTAACAAGTTCATTATGTGACAAACCTGGTTATTGGCTTCAGGTGGCTTGTGAATCATATGATTGAACTTGGGTTCTCAAAATCATTGTCAGAATGGATAGGCACCAACCTCAAGAAAGTTGGAGATCATGAGACTTGGGCATTCAATATTGATGGTGCTGTCGAGATGTTCAAATCATACTGGTAAGTTTGTTATCGATTTGAAATCAGTTTACAGAAGTAGAAACAATGCTAACAGTGCTCTTAACCTTACTTCCTTACCTCACCTTACCTCTTTTCAGGGAGAAGTCTTATGTTCCTCTGTTGGAGCATCCACCAAAAGATATGGAAATAGCTATTGTGCGCGCTGAGAACAGTGACCGTTGGGACCCAGAGGTGGTGCAGCAGCTTGAAAGCCTTGCTAGTGGGGAAAGAGATGGGTTGGAGGGGAAGGTTTCACTTCATCTTCTTCCCAAGTCAGGCCATTGGGTTCACGTGGATAATCCAAAAGGTCTTCTCGAGATTGTGGCACCTAAGATTTCATCCCTTTCGAAATAGCAACTTCATAGGATGAATGAGGCTCAACTAATAATATTGATACTGGAATCGTAGCTCTGTATGTATAATTTTGACAATTGCAAATTCGTTTCATTATTTTGGAGCTATTTTTCTTGTAATTTATTCTCCAAGATTATGTGGTGCTGGTTTAGGGCCCTTACAAATTTCAGTGTCTCAATTAGTTATCTTATAATAAGTATTCATTGAGTATATTCAAGTTGAATCGACTATACATGTATGTGAAACCATCACTTATCTAAGGATTGGCCTTGAAAGTCCTTATTCTGAGATATTCAATTAGTAAGAGCTCTTAATAAATTTACGTATCAAGAGAAGAATTTCAATAGCAATGAAACTAATACAGGGAGTTTACTGAAAGTCCACACTAACATTGTTG
This sequence comes from Potentilla sterilis, assembly GCA_963682095.1. NCBI lineage: Eukaryota > Viridiplantae > Streptophyta > Magnoliopsida > Rosales > Rosaceae > Potentilla > Potentilla sterilis. The sequence continues at coordinate 15,004,439 of OY821756.1, read as the reverse complement.
GAGTCAAACAAAACCTCTGATTATAAAGACGACTCTAAAACCATACAAGAATTTTTTTTTTGTTTTTGTTTTCTTTTTGTTTACCACGATGGATGACGCAAAACTCCCCTATTGTCTTGTCTTTTTGAGTTGTTGAGTGCAAACTCGAAAATTAACTAAAGCTAGTTGATACAACTACGGAAAAAAAAACTAATAATAAGACTAAACTATTTAACTATAGAGCAGAGACAACTTAGATAGTAAGAGCAATATTACTGAAGAAAATAGTTATTAGATCCTAATTTCGAGTCACGACAAAAAAGTAGTGATAGTGCATCCTTGTCATCTCACATCTCACTCCACCAAGAATAACTTCAATAGTATCAGAGTATTCAACAATAACTTACCATCTAAAATCCACTTGACCATGATTTTGATCGCCTTAGTCTATATGAACCGTAATTCTGACCAGAGCCAAAATGGAATGGTTGACACATACACGGGTTCATCTCACATCTCACTCCACCAAGAATAACTTCAATAGTATCAGAGTATTCAACAATAACTTACCATCTAAAATCCACTTGACCATGATTTTGATCGCCTTAGTCTATATGAACTGTAATTCTGACCAGAGCCAAAATGGAATGGTTGACACATACACGGGTATGAACTCAAAAACACTGCTCCATAACCTTCATTTGGGTAGAGCCGATCTAGTACCATACCATACACTGATGTTTGCTTAGATGCAAAGCCAGAGAAGAACAGATTGTCATTCTGAATCACAATTTTCAACTATTTAGTTAATAACTAGTCTCATATGGATGAATTACAATTTTCAACTATCTGAAAATATTGGCTTCGCATAATTCTTTTTAAATAAAAAACATCAGGTCTAGCTTCATTATTTAATTTTTTTTTTATCATATCTAGCTGTTGAGTTATGACTCTTCTTGATATAATACAATTTCAAACATTATAGAAGTTACGAGTTTGATTCTTAATTTTTTTATGGGAAAAAAATATAAATGTTAACTATAACGAAAATCTTCTAGTACAACCTAAATTCAAAAGATCAAAAATGCAAAGCCGAGATTGCTTGATGAGTTTGATTCTTATGTAAGAGTTGGCCTACCTAAATTTTTTATTTATTTATTAAGTTTTAATCGTATTTATATCTCAAGCATTAGAGGATAATTAATATTATTTTTTTAGGCGTACATTAAAGAAAATAGAAAATAGTGGTAGTATTTAGGAATGCAAGGGCAAGCGAGTCTTTTCCCTAGCATCAAAATGCGTAACCCTAACTATATAAAGATGTAACCAAGTGATAATCCATCTCATTCAGCAGCAGCAGGCAAAGCTTCGCGAGGGCCGTCCACTCAAGAGTCTTCACTTTCAACAACTCGCCGTCGCCGCCGCCATGGTATGCTCCTCCCTCTCTCTCTCTCTCTCTCCGCCTTAATTTCCTCTGCGTAACTCATTTCCAGACCTGTTCTATCAGCCTTTTTCCATCGTAAATACTATCAATCGAAAATTCTCTCTTGTTTTCGACGTCTATTAGCCCTAGTTTTCATCTTTATTAGTCAGATTGGTTGGGAATCGCACTCTGCTGTGATGATTTTTGGACTTAGTAAACTGTGAAGTAATTGGATTTACACACTTAGTTCCTTGGCAATAAGCTTTGGTAGTTTCTATGTTGTATTTTGCGAATTTGAAATTGATTATTGCAAATTGTGTTTTGGATTGTGTTTTGTAGTCGAAGAGGAAGGTCAGAGAGCCCAAGGAGGAGACTGTCACTCTTGGACCTGCTGTCCGTGATGGAGAGCATGTTTTCGGTGTCGCTCACATCTTTGCCTCCTTCAATGATACCTTCATTGTAAGTTTGTGCGTGTTACTTGAATCTAATTGTTGCCTGATTTGCGCAGTTTGGAGTTGTTGATGAGGTTTGTGTGTTCTAATTGCAGCATGTGACTGATTTATCTGGGAGGGAAACTCTTGTTCGCATCACTGGTATGATTTTCTACTCCCTTTTTTATGACCCAATAATATTAGGTACAATTGGTTAATGGTGTCGCTTGCCTAGTAAATTTTATAGCCTATAATTGATGCCTGTTTTCTTTGTAAGAACCTGGCTCAGTGAATTTAATTTTTTTTATTATGGATGTTTGTCTATTGTATGGCTCTTTATCAAATTTGATATTCTTTCTAATTTGTTGGAACGGAATTCATAATTGAGCTCAAGTTAAAGATGCCATCTCTATTTAAAGATGTAATTTTTTCATATACAAGTGTAGGTGGCATGAAGGTCAAGGCTGATAGGGATGAATCATCACCCTATGCTGCCATGCTTGCAGCACAGGATGTGTCTACTAGGTGCAAGGTATGAATGCTCTAATTTAATGTTATCCAATGTTGACCTTAGATTATATGGTTTTTCAAAAACTGTGGACTTATGTAATTTGGATTAGTGGTAACACTTAGTTATGTGTGGGAAACTGCTTATTGACTTTTAGAGATGATTTTTTAGGAGCTTGGAATTACTGCTTTGCACATAAAGCTTCGGGCAACAGGAGGGAACAAGACCAAGACTCCTGGTCCAGGTGCTCAATCAGCACTTAGAGCCCTTGCTCGGTCTGGGATGAGAATTGGCAGGATTGGTAAGTCGCTTGATGTTTAAGTAAATTTCTGATCCATCCATTTCTCCGCATCCTTTAAATATCAATGTTGCACCCTTGGTTTAGTTGTCTCTCGTCACTCTTGATGCATAGAATGATTGTTGTTGTTTTGAAACTTGGTTTTGCTACTTGAGTGAAGTATGTAGAGTAGTTGAAGCTCATATTGTCATTATGATCGGGGAACATAATTAGCTTCGTCTGTACTATTTGTTAATCTAGATTTAATACCCCCTTTCCTGTCAAGTTTAATCTGGTTTGTTTTGTAATACGGAAACTAGTCATTCTTGCATTCCTTAATGTACTTCTTTCCGCTTGACAGAGGATGTCACTCCAATTCCCACTGACAGTACTCGCCGAAAGGGTGGCAGAAGGGGTAGAAGGTTGTGATTTCTCAATTGTGAGGTTTCAGATTTTGCTGCCGTTTCTTGCATAATTTTGGTTTCGAAGTTTAATTATCAGCCTCAGCCCTGGCAAGAATGTAGTTTTGTTGAACTCTGTTAGATTAATTTGCCAGAAAGAGAACTAGAATTTAGTTTGGTTGGTTGACAATTATCATTTTCAGCTCTACACAACAAGCTTATTGTTATTTTATCATGGATTTTTGTGTTTTACTTATTACTGTTATTTTATATGGTTGAGAGTGGACAATTTTTTTAATTTGTTTAGTCATCAAGAAATCTGCATGTAGAGTTTAGCCGATATTATCACCTATATAATTGTTGAGGTCGTAAACAAAATGATATTATGAAATCAGCCTAATGTAATGTCATTCCATGAAATGGAGAACATGTATCAGTGTGTTAATGTACTCAATTTTTGGGTGTACTCAATTTTTCTTTTGTTTTTTAAGACCGTAACGAGCCCTTCTGGATCCTAATCTGATAGTGTGTCCGTGTTTGTTAGAGTAGTGATTATAAACTGTTTGTGTTCAAAGTTAATGGGATTAAGATCGATTAACCATTTCTATTAATGAATGATCAATTCAGTGATTCCTACCATGTTAAAGAAGATTATCAGGTCCTTAACGCGTTGTATAGAAAAGCAGTTCAAATGTGTGCTAAAATGCATGAACTTGGCTCCTTAAGGCGTTGTGTGGAAAAGCATCTGAACTAGTATTCAGAAAAGCAATTCAAATGTGTGCTAAAATGCATGAACTTGGCTCCTCCAGAAACTGTAGCGCAAGATTGGATAAGATTGGACGAGCCAATTTTGGTAAGTTACCTTTGCGCCAACATAAAGTGTTGTAGTGCAAGATTGGACGAGCCAATCTTGGTAAGTTATTGGTAAGTTATCTTTGCGCCTAATATAGTGTAGAAATATCACTTTGTTTATTGAATTATATTTCGCTCGATATTATACTGCGCCACCTTATATCACTTTAGTCACTCCGTTTATTTTTTCCGTTTAAGTGCAGCAAATGAGCCTCATAGATAGAGGTATATTTATCAACTCATTTAGAAAGAATCTAGCTAGGGTCATTTTCTCTCACCAAATTCAATTTTCTATTGAGTAATGCAAATTAAATCTGGAACAGGTAGAGAAAAAGTGGCATGAGAGAGAGAGAGAGAGAGAGAGAGAGAGATCTTCAATGATAATCTGGTATTTGGAGCAAACTTATTTGATTTCCGTTTGCTAAGAAATTTGCAATACTTAATGCTGATCTTAAGATGCCAACAGCTCTGATTACTGAAATAAAAAAATCACTTACATTCATTCATTAATCCATTATCAATAAATGGAGAGAAAGTGGTTTGCTTTCGTAGAATAATTATAAATAGCCATAAAATTAGGCAAAATTGAAGGGAGGTTTATGTTTTCGTCAAAAAATGGCTACCAATAATTTTTATCTCTAAAATACCCTTGAAGTTAACAGAAATATCACAATTAAACTGATAAAGTAAACAGAGTGACCAAAGTAATATAAAGTGATATAGTTGAATGACCAAAGTGAAGTTTCTAATAGTTCAATTACTTGGGTGACTAAAGTGTCGAGCGAAACATATCTTCATGACCAAAGTGATATTTTTGTCTTACTAACCGCATACCACTCTTGATAGCAACAGCTGACTAGCTCTCACATTGCCATTAGCAATATGAGGTCAGAGAGAAACACCAGTCACGACCACCTAAGGAAGCCCCAAAACCTACTAAATCTCAAAAGCCAAAAAAAAAAAACTAGCTTAACCTCTGGTCAGACCAAAGTTGTTTGATCCACCCAGCCACCCTGGATCCCCTTTTAAAACTCGAATCTAGCAATCTTCATTTTGGATAAAAATTTAAAATTGAAAAATACGGAAAAAAGAAAGTATCAAATGGACCAAAAAAAAAAAATTCATATTCTAAGGTAGACTAAAAGATTAAAATTCAGTATTGGTATATCTATTGGAATTTTGAGAAAAAGAGATATCGAATATATATGAGAAATATCGGGGATACTCCGTAAAATTTTATTATTTTATTTTACAAGTAAATACATGTAAATATCCGTAATATATCATATAAATCTAGAAAATCAGAGATAGTAGGCGTTATCGAATAAATTTCACATATATTATGAAAGATAAGAAATTTAGCCTCTAAAATATATCGGTCTGTAAAAAAGAGAGAAATCGGATATATCGCAGATATTTTAATTTTTGAGTAACTCTCCATTGTGTGGGCCGGGCACTTGCGGCCCAGTTTATCCAAATCCGGGTATGAGAAATGCAACCCTAGTAAAAAAAAGCTTATAAAAGCCCTCGAGGTTCTCATTAGACACTCCCACAGCGTCATTAACAGAAGCCGCCGCAAGATGCAGATATTTGTGAAAACCCTAACTGGGAAGACCATCACTCTCGAGGTCGAGAGCAGCGACACCATCGACAATGTCAAGGCGAAGATCCAAGACAAGGAAGGCATCCCCCCTGACCAGCAGCGTCTCATCTTTGCCGGAAAGCAGCTCGAGGACGGCCGCACCTTGGCCGACTACAACATTCAGAAAGGTCTGCCTCTCTCTCTCTCTCTCTCCCTATTTCGCTTTTGATTTTGATTTCGAAGCTGAATGGATTGGTCTTTGCAGAGTCAACTCTTCATCTGGTGCTGAGGCTCCGCGGTGGTATTATCGAGCCTTCTTTGATGGCTTTGGCTCGCAAGTACAATCAGGAGAAGATGATTTGCAGAAAGTAAGGCTCTTTTAGTCTTTGACTAATTGATATATTTGTTTTTAGGGTTTTGGTTGAGGAAAATTTAGTGTAGAATTGATCAGATTTGTACGCTAAGACTTAGCTGGTGGGACAATTACTTAGCCTCCTTTCATCTCAATTGCGAGTGAGGTTATGCTTGTCCCCACATTAATTTTTCATTCTATTAACTTTGTCAACTGGACTTTATTACTTGCAGTTGATTTTCATGAATGGAACATTACGTCTTTCTGCTTTTATCTGTCAACTAATGTTAAGTAACAGGGTGTGTGATAGTTACACTTTGAAAACTACCTTGGTACCCTCAAACATATGATGTAGATCAGAGATTACTCGGTTTTTTGGATTTACTAGTTCCACGGGGCTTTAATGTGATGTCCGAGAATTATATGATGCGATGATGATGATAATATAGATGAGAAATACTCATTGATTGCTTGCAAGATGAATAACAAAATCTATGGTTCGTATTCACTGAGCATCATTTCAACTTTTATTATTCTGTTTGTGTTTCAATGATATCTTTTTAAACTGAGGGACCTATGGAGGCAGTGTAAAACAGTACGCTTTCATCCAAGTTTGCCTTCGAATATTGTACTGAAAGCAGATCGCTGACACCCAGTTTTATCTTGGGTATTGGTTTTTATTTCTGGATCAATGTTTCCTACATTATATGTTTTCTTATAAATTAGTAATTATGTGAAGGTCCCAGCGGAGGGTAAGCTACTCTTTAATTGAGGCCTCTCTAACATTTGAAAACAAACCTTCACAGAATCACTGCCAAATCGTACTACTCTCAGAGTTCTGTTTCTTTCTGAGTGTCTTGAACCCTTGGCTACATTTTTCCATTACACACAAATTGGCAACCTTTCAACATATGTTTGTGAATTTCAAATTTCCATGTCGCTATAGATTCTCTTTTTATTTCAATTGAATTACAGTTCAATTTTCGTTCAACGTCTGCTGGTTCTTTTTATGTGTACTGATCTTCAAATACATTGGTTTGAGATTATGTTGTCGTGCTTTTACTATGATATCTGTTTCTGTTGTACATTTTATAATGCTGAAACATTGATTTTATAGTGTTTTGATATGTGGATTTTGGTGTAATGGGACTTGATACTTGTCTTTATATTGTTTAATCTGACCAATTTATGTTGCACAACTTCTAATTTTTATTTGTGTCTTTTCAGGTGTTATGCTCGTCTTCACCCAAGGGCTGTGAACTGTAGAAAGAAAAAGTGTGGCCACAGCAATCAGGTAAATTTTCCTGACTTTATTGTTCTGGAACCTGATTGGAGAAATTTAGTGGACAGTTTAAGATCACAGCTTTAGTTTGTTACCAAAAGATCACTTCATGTTGCAAAGGACTGATGGTTTTTGTTCTGGTTGTTGCAGTTGAGGCCAAAGAAGAAGATCAAGTAAACTGTTCGAAGTTCTAGGCTTGAGTTCGAAGTTTATGTTGTGGTTAAACTTTTTTTCTGATAATTAAATCAGAATGAGCTTTCTCCAAGTGTGGAATCATTGTAGTATTAACCCTGATGTAGGCTGGATAATTTTGAGCTTTGGTAATATTCTACTCTGGTTTTATAATTACCATATTTTTCCTCAAGTGCTTGGGCAATATTCCAAATACACACATTCAAATATACCGTTTTCGTCATTGTATCATCCATTAGTGTCGCTGTTATCATTTATGTGAAAATCTTTCTAATCTTTGGATTGGACGTGTACGTGGTTGAAATTTTGGCTGGTTTAAATTATAGGTCCCAGTATCCGAACACCCATCCTAATTTTCACAAATAGAAGCTTCAATTCGGTTGCCTGGTCCTTGCTTGATCACCTTTGTTATCCCAAACACATTACTGACCATATGTGCACTTTATAATTTCACTGAGTTCCCTTTTTGTGTAAATACCTAACAAGATTAAAATCCAGCTTTGCAGAGTCTAATAAATCCTTTTTTATGTGAAGCTTCATCTTGGAATGACAATAAGGCATGCAACACCAGGCACGTAGCTTCTCTAGGTTTGGCGAAAGCTGAATCTGAAGCTGAAGCGTCTTCAAGAAACATTATATCCATTTTGTCATTCTCCATATCTATGAGATATATTGGCATGTCCACGTTCCGAGACTTGTTCTATTTCAGTTTCAAAATAGTAAACCACACCAAGGCGCTGGACTGCATCAGTGAATACTTTCCTCCTCACTACCACACATCCGGTTCCTTAACTTAATTAGTAAATTACACAATAATACCCGACTAAATATATAAACACAAATAACTCAATTATAATAATTTTTAAACAAAAAAAGACATAAATTTTGTCCAAAATTGAGTGGACCCAAAACTGATTGAATAATTGAGGTTGAAATGCTTAAAATACCACTGATTTTATCAAAATTACCATGTTACCACTCCACTAACTGACAAATTTCTCTCTCCTCCTTTTTGAGTTATTTCCGGCAATTTCAAGTTTTCCGACCAAACCATCGACAATTTGGAGAAAATTCAAACTACAAAATTGTTCTTTATCTCATGGGCTTTCATTTGAGTACAATGTAGCATATATTTTGAGAAACTTTAAAATTTCGAATTTCAACCACCATGAGCCCCGGTAGCAGTAGCATGTGTTTTGATGGGTGAAGCAGTAGCAGTAGCAGTACCAGGTTTTGATCGGTGAAGAAGTTCCATGGAGCAGTAGCAGTAGCAGTAAAAAAAATGAGATTGAAGAAGTTCCATGAAGCGTGATTAGGTAAAGCCGTGAACCTTCATGTGAGCCATTGACACAGTATCATCAAATATCATTCTTCTTCGTCTTCAATCGGTGAGTAGCACCGTAGTACAAATTTTGATTTGATATTTTTTTTTTGAAAAACTGCACAGTAGCACAGTAGCAAAAATTGGACTTGTGTGAATCGATTTCGATAACAAATTCACTAAATTGATAGGTTTTGCGGCACGTTGGAGGTTGTACTAGCTTTCTTTCATGTGAAGTAGCAGTAGCAGTAACAGTCAACAAACGAGCTGCTACTGAGAGAGGTGATGAAGCTAAAGGAGTTGTGACTGAGAATGATGCAGCTGAAGAAGATGCCACTGAGCGTGCTCATGCAGCGGAAGGAGCTGCTACTGGGAGAGGTGATGCAGCTGAAGAAGCTGCTATTGAGAATGAAGAAGCTGAATGAGCTGCTATTGAGATTGGTGATGCAGCTGAAGGAGCTGCTACTGAGAAGTGTGTAAAGAATTAGATTGCAATTGCTTTACGGAAGATGATTTCAAATTTCATTCTTCTTCTAGTATAAAAGAGGGGTAAAAATGTCAAATTGTTAGTGACATGTGTCAACTTAATAGCATTTTGTACTAATTTGTAAATTTTAGTCTTAAATTGCTCAATTTAATATGTAAGTAAGTTATTTGTAAAATAAATTATTGTCATGTACCTGACTGTAGTTTGTTAACTTAATTGCTTCATGCAAAATTAACATTTTTTTTATTAGCAAGATATGCATGTGTATACATATACATGTACACATAAATATGTACATAGTAATAAGATCAAAACTTGCAATGTGATTAATTCACACTTAGCCAGCCGATCTTCCCAAACTCTACCTTGAAACTTTGCTGTGTACGTGATCTGTATTGCCGCTGCAGGAGTACGATCTCGGATTCTCGGACAGACATGATCGACAATTTGCTGTTATGAACTTGTAGGTATAATAATACGGTTATGGTTTCAGCTTCTGTCAAGGATGAAAGGAAAGACACTCTTTATTGTTCTTCATATATTAGTATCTACTCAATTTCGAGGTGAGTTGAGAAATGATATGCACTATATTTTCCAAATGCATTGCGGTATATATATTGATCTCATTCCTTCTTCTGTATCTTCTTGATTTTTGTTTCCGATACTACGTATCATACAACTATTGTTTCCCACTACTGATTTGTTCACATTGTGCTATATTTTATGCCCTAATCATGATATTCATGTCTAGTTCTCCTTTTTGTTCATTTACCTGGTTTAGTGTCCTATAGGTATGAAGAGCAAGGATGAGAAAAAAGAAGCAAAACAACAGGAAAATGATTAAAGGGATATTCACAAAGCTGAAAACTGGAGTAGCCTTTGCGCAACATCCGACTTTGATGAATAAACTGTACTGATAAAGGAAGAACCAGAGAATGAGTCTTATATCAACGGAAATCTCTACTTGTCTAATTTATGTAGAATTTTACGGTTCGTGATTCCGACATATGTGGAGCGAGATATGGCAGTTTGAGTACATACAGCTCAGTCGACGCGCGAGTTTTCAATGAGCTCGAGTTTTCAAGTCCCGAACGACTTAGCAAAATTCCAGGAAATTTAATATAGTATTTTGGAGTATCTGAGAGCCCAACTTACGTTTTCTTGATTGATCACTATAGCACTTTGCGTATAGTTATTTGATGATAAATTTGAAGTAGAGATGCAACATAAATTTATGTAGCTTCTTGTGGTTAAGTGTGGTAAATTACAATATTGTTGTTCGAGAGAGAATGATGGTTTGCTTGATTCTCTTGTTTCCTAGAATGTAATTAGTCATACGTGTTATATTTATACCTAAGAAAGATAGACTGCATAACTAGGATATACCGCTTTTACCCGAGAGGGAGAGCGTCGCACACTTAAGAAAAACTATGGCCTAGAGTCGTTGCATCAAAGCGTAGATATGATTATTTGTGGTTGATTTCATTACCCTAAGTTCACAATCATCATATTTTATTCCTAAATCACTTTGGATTTTGTTTGTTTTCCAATTGATTTACATTCTTAGTTTTTGTTTTCAAGTTATTTTCTCATTAGCATAAAATCTTTCAAAACCCAAAATCCAAAGTACAATTTCCGTTTGAGTCTTTGTGTGTTTGTCTTGGTCACTTTGTGTTTTTTAATTTGTGTCTTTAGGGTCGCTAGCTTAAGTATTCCATACTTCGAGTTAAACTAATATCCTCGTGGGAACGACAACATATCTTCTTCCATATACTATATTACATCTATCATGTATAGTTGCCGGAATTTATACCAAGTTTTTGGCTCCGACTTTCGAGGATCAATTAGTTTAATTTGATTTTGGATTCCTATTTTAATTTTAGTTGTTTGTGTTAAAAATAAAATAAAAAATAAAAAATTGTGTCGTTTTGGCGTCAGAAATCTTGTTAAGCATAAGTTAGTCCAGTTTTATTTCTTCTATATTCTGGAACGGTTTTGCAACGCTGATTACGTACTGATAATTTTATATTTTTCTAGGAGTATTGTACATCACTGGAAATATAAGAAAGTATAATTTCCAACGCAAAAAGCGGATTGCGATTCCGAGTTCTGAGATGTTTAGACATAGCTTGTCTTTTCCAACTCGATTTAGGTTTGTTTTCCCTAGTTTTTGTGTCTTACAATCAGTATTTAAACCCGTTCTCTTGTGCTCTAGGTACGCAAATCAAATACTTGAAGGCTTATCTCCCGTAGATGATCACAACACTCGAACGTTGTTCTTCCTATTGATCATGAAATTGAGAGGGCACTTAGAGTTCTACAGAGCGAACAACACAGTAGTCAACGTATAGTTATCAATCCCTATAGTATCATTACCGCTAATCACCATATCATCAACATAGATGATTAAGACTACTACCTTTCCTTGCTGATGCTTGAGAAACAAGGTATGATCAGAATTACTCTATCTGTAACCAATCTTTCGCATGAACTGTGAGAACTCTCAAACCAGGCACGGGGTGACTGTTTGAGACCATACAGTGACTTTCTTAATTTGCATAAAAAATCACCAGTAGAAGTAGTTACATACCCAGGGGGAAGACTCATATACACCTCTTCGGCTAATTCTCCATGAAGAAATGCATTCTTAATATCAAACTGTCGGAGTGGCCATGCAAACGAAAGAAGAACCCTGATAGTATTTATATTTACAATGGGAGCAAAAGTCTCATCATAATCAATACCATATATATGAGTAAATCTCTTTGCAACAAGGCGTGCTTTATACCGGTTCACTGATCCATCTGCGTTGTGTTTCACAGTAAACACCCAACGACATCCCACAACTTTTTTTTCTATGTGGTGGAGATACAAGTTCCCAAGTATCATTCTTTTGTAATGCCTCCATCTCTTTCTCCATTGCTTTCCTCCACTTTGGATCTCCCAACGCATCCTGCACTTTGTTAGGTACTGATACAGCAGATATTTGATTCACAAATGATTCATATGACTTTGATAATCTCTTAGTGGACATATAGTTGGCTACTGGATATCTTGATTTGGCTTGTAAACTAGATTCATATCTTTTGGGGGGATGACCTCTAGTAGACCTATTAAGTAACACATATTGTTCACTATTAGGCTCACTACTACTAGGAACAGTGGAAGGACATACCTCAAATGATTGATTTTCTACAGTAGGGAGTTATGGATCAAGGGTATGAGTGCTGGCAGGAGGGGCAGATTGATCTTCTACAGCAGTTGTGCTCTCAGCTATTGGTTCAATTCCTGGAACATGGATGTCTGAGGCTTCTACCTCTGGTTGAGCTTCTGTCACTTCTGGTACTGCTGGTACCGAAGCTTCTACTTCTGGTTGAGCTTCTGTCACTTCTGGTAATACTGGTACTGAAGCTTCTACTCCTGGAAGATAGATGTCTGAGGCTTCTACCTTTGGTTGAGCTTCTGGTACTGTTGGTACTGAAGCTTCTACTCCTGGTTCCTCCCTCTCGCTATGATACAACTCTTTAAAGTATGAATGCTCCCCCTGAAGAGCTGGATCATCCGAGGTAAAATAGCTCATTTCCTCAAAGAAAGTAACATCTATAGTATTTTCTGGTAGGCGGATGATAACACTTGTATCCCTTCTTATGGCTCTCATAACCAACAAACACACACTTGATCGCCCGATGATCTAATTTAGACGATCTCGGGCTCTTAGGAACATGAACAAAGGCCACACAACCAAAGACCCGGGCAAATATATTATGATAGGAAGGAAGAGAGACATGAGATGCAAGAACCTGAAACAGAGTTTTTTCTTGAAGAACACTAGATGGAAGGCGATTGATAAGATAAGCAGAAGCTGCGACAACATCACCCCAAAGATTCTTAGGCATATGGGCATTAAAAAAGATGGAACAAGCCATTTCAGGAAGATGCCGATTTTTCCTTTCAGACACCCTATTTTGCTCTGGTGTTCGTGGGCAAGTTGTCACAGTTCATGCGAAAGATTGGTTACAGACAGAGTAATTCTGATCATACCTTGTTTCTCGAGTATCGGCAAGAAAAGATAGTAGTACTAATCATCTATGTTGATGATATGGTGATTAACAGTAATGATACTATAGGAATTGATAGACTACAGAGACAACTTGCTTCTGAGTTCGAGATGAAAGACTTAGATGACCTCAAATACTTCTTAGGGATTGAGGTAGCAAGGGGGAGAGAATGAATCTACTTGTGCCAGAGGAAGTACATTCTTGATCTGTTGACAGAGACATGTATGTTAGATTACACACCTATCGACACTCCTATTGAGCAGAATCATCGATTAACAGAGTATCCGATCAAGTACCTACAGACAAGACTCGTTATCTGAGGTTAGTTAGACGCTTGATTTATTTGACACATACTAGACCAGATGTGGCATATGCAGTAAGTGTAGTGAGCCAGTTTATGCATAATCCAAGGGTGGATCACATAAATGCTGTTGTGAGGATTTTGAGATACTTGAAGTCAGCTCCAGGAAGAGGTGTAATGTTCTTCAAACACAACAACATTCTTGAGGTTAGTGGTTTCACAAATGCAGATTGGGCTAGAAATATTACAGATAGGAGGTCGACATCAAGTTATTTTACCTTTGTAGGAGGTAATTTGGTTACATGGAAGAGTAAGAAGCAGAAGGTTGTGGTTCGATCTAGCGCTGAAGCTGAGTATAGAGGTATGGCACATGAAGTATGTGAATTGCTATGGTTGAGAAATATGCTACGTGATTTGGGTGTTAAGTTACCAAATGCGATGCAGTTATATTGCGACAACCAAACAGCTATTGATATATCACAGAATCCAGTTCAACATGATCGTACTAAACATATAGAGGTTGATCGTCACTTTATAAAGGAAAAGTTAGATGCTAAGATCATTAGCTTTCTTTTTGTTCCTTCAGAAGAGCAACTTGCAGATGTACTCACAAAAAGAGTATCTAAGAAGACCTTTTATTACTCACTTAGCAAGTTAGGCATGGTTGATGTGTATGCACCAACTTGAGGGGGAGTGGTAGCGTGAGTCATGTTATTTAGGAATGTAAATTAGGTAGTTAGTACTTACCTATTCTGTATATATAGTACATGGTAAATAGGGTTATAGTACTCCTTGTATCCTTTATATATAGCCTCCAATGTGAGACGAATAATATATCAGAAAATTATTCTCCCAAATTAACATATAAAAAGATGTTATATTCAACTAGATTAACATCTAAAAAGATAGGTGATGTCGTTGAACATAATGGACATAATTTTCCACTTAATAATGATCCACCACCACCATCACCAAGGCGCATGAGAGATTACACAGCTCCTACAACTTACACCGTACCTTCTTGCCTTGTTTTAGCACCTATAACTCAGCCTTTTGAGATTCGACCAGCCAATATTCAACTCTTGTCGAACTATTATAGGAAGGAGAATGAGAATCCATACAAGCATGTTAAGGATTTCTTCAATTTATGCTCAACATTCAATTATACAGATGTTGACATAAAGTATATTAGACTTGGACTGTTTCCATTCTCTTTGAAGGATAATGCATAAGAATGGTGTGACTCTCTTCCTGAAGCATCAATAGAATCATGGAGATCGAGATCTTTCAGGAAAGTTTATAGCAAAATTTTCCCCTACAAGAAAGATAAATGCTCTACTAACAGCTATCATAACTTTCACTCAACTAGAAGACTAGCCTTTTCATGAAAGTTGGGAGCGATACAAGCAATTATTTCGTCAATGCGCTCACCATGGTTTTCAAGATTATGAGAAGGTTGGATACTTTTATAAAGGATTATATCCTCAGTCTAGGGAAAGGTTGACGCCACAGCAGGTTGAAATTTGATGAACAACACCATAGGGGAATCTCTTCAAACTTGAGACTATTTTTGAGAGCTCTCAACATTGAGATTAGAGTCCAAGGGATCCTCGGGCGTTGAATTCTCCATCAGCAAAACAAGGAGGTATCTATGAAGTCAAAACAAGGTCTGGTTTGGAGGAGGAAGTAGCAGCATTGACTAAATTGCTGAAACCATTGGTGAGTAAGGTGACGAGACAAGTGTGTGTTTAGTGTTTTAGTGTTGGCCATGAAACTGAGATGTGCCCAGTAAATCCTATGATCGATGAAATGCATAAGTTAATGCATTTAATGGGATGGTCTTATTGTTGCATTGAAGCTTGATAAGCTTGCTGATATTGTCTTTGTTGTGGTTAAGAAGTTCAAGCTCCTTGATTATTGCTCCACGAGAAGTTTGGATGTTGTCTCCAACCCGAATTATATGTATTTGAATAAGGGTGTCATTGCGAGGCCTCCAATTAAATGCAATAACTTGTTGCACTTCATCGATCATAGGATTTGCTGGGCACATCTCAGTTTCATGGCTAAGACTAGCACACAAAGCACACACTTGTCCTGTTCACCAATGGTATCAACAATTTAGTCAATCTTGCTACTTCCTCCTCCAAACCATACCTTGGTTTGACTTCATAGATGAAGAATTTAATGCCCGAAGATCCCTTGGACAGTAATCCCAATGCTGAGAGCTCTCACAAATAGTCTCAAAAGTTTAAAGAGATTCCCTTGGGGTTTTGTTCATCAAGTTTCCATCTGCTGTGGCGTCAACCATTCCCCTAGACTGAGGATTTAATCCTTTATAAAAGTACTCAACCTTGTGATAATCTTGAAAGGAAAAAACTTGAGTCAATACTGGTATTGACGCAGTCGTACATACCTTCTTGTTTCGTCCAACCGCGGCTTGCCACGTGTTTTATGAGATTATCTTTTTATTTTTTATTTTTGAGAAGAATTTATTTTCTGAAAAACCATATGAACGTAAACTAAAGGAGGAGACGCGCGCCTGTGACCTACGCGCTCTCTACCTCCTCATACACTCCTCTTCTTCCTCAGAACCCACGAACTCTTCCTGCAGATTGACTCTCCTAAAATCAGCCATAGCCACCAGGTATGAGGAGTTTCTCTTCAATTTTTCTTTTTTCTCTATTTCGCTATCGCAATTGTGCGATCACAGTCTCTCATTCCTGCTATTTTAATACTGAAATTGAGATGAGAGAGTTGCAGACTTATTTTCAAAGCTCTTATACTGCAATACTATGTGCGAGTTGCGATGATGATATGATTAATACTACTAATATTCAATATCTATATTCACAGGTTCAAGAAGTCATCTTTCTCTTCAAATTTTTTTCTCTGTTTTACGGTCTTGCTATATTGGGTTTAATACTTTTTTTTTGTCCTGATTAGTTTCTCTATTATATTTTTTATTTTTGTTATGCTATCACCGTTTTACGATCACAAGGAGAACTTTACATTGTTACAAGAAGAATTTCTGCTAATATAATTTTCTTTTGTTATTTGGTTAGAGTTATTGTTGTATTGTTTTGGTTTTAAGGTTCCTGCTTGCTTTAGTTAATTAGGTATTCAAATGTTGCTACATAGTAACGTTGTACCTCAACTTCAATTGTTGCTGCAATTGCTGTATGATACCGTACCTCAATTGTTATATGATATTGTAGCTCAATTGTTCTTGTAATTGTAACGTGGTATCTTAATTGATTCAGCATTATTATATTGTTCTAAATTCCTTGTTCTAATTTCTAAACAATTTTTGTTGGCTTTATTTTCAGCTATGGAGAATAATGATTGCACAGAAACAAGTGATTACAAATTAAACCAGGAAAGTAATACTTCGCCTACTGCTGAATTCGAAGGACATGAACCATGGTTAAAGAGTAATGCAGATAAAGGCATGGAAGAACTAGAACTTGGAAGAGAGCTTGATTATTATGAAAGTGCCTACAAATGGTATGTTGAATATGGTCGAAGAGCCGGATTTGATGTGAGAAAAATCTTCAGAAAGACAAACGTAAAAGGGATTCTAACAAGAGTCATATATTGTTGTTCTAAAGAAGGATTCCGAATAAAGAGTGAAGGCAAATCATACTCTCAACCGGTTACTAGGGTGGGTTGTAAAGCCCGTATTACATGTCAGATTCAGAAAAATGGAAAATTTAAAATTGTGTCGTGTGAGGCAAGCCATAATCACCATTTGGTTCGAACACCCATGAAGCATATGATGAAGATTAATCGTTCTATGACCAAAGCCCAGAGAGCACATGGTGATGATGCAGATGAATCAGGATTGTCAATAAAGGAGACTGTGGAGCTAATGAGTAAAGAAGTACGGGGAAGGGAGAATCTTGGTTTTTAAGATAAGGATTATCGAAATTACATATATAGAAAAAGAAAAACGAATATGGAAAAAGGAGACGTTGGGGCGATATTACAGTATTTTAAAAAAAAAACATATGGAAGATTCATCATATATTTATACATTGCAGCTGGATGAGGATGATATGATAACAAATATTTTTTGGGCAGATCCACGATCAGTAAGTGACTATGGCCTCTTTGGAGATGTTGTGTGTTTTGACACTACTTGCAGGACAAATGAATACGGAAGACCATTTGTCCCATTTATTGGGGTTAACCATCATAAACAGACTGTTATATTTAGTGCAGCTTTACTATATGATGAAACTATAAGCTCTTTCAAGTGGCTCTTTGAAACTTTTCTTGCAGCGATGTCCGGAAAGCAGCCCAAAACTATATTAACTGACCAATCTATGGCAATGGCTAAAGCAATCTCAGAGGTATTTCCTGAAACTCGTCATCGACTATGTGTACGGCACATTTATCAAAATGGTGCTAAGAATTTGTGCAATGTGTTTCATGCTTCAAAGGAATTTACTTACGATTTTGGTAAATGCGTATATGAATTTGAGGATGAAGATGAATGGTTGTTAGGATGGAATAATATGATTAAAACGTATGATCTCAAGAATAATAAATGGCTTGCATCTTTATTTGAATTGAGGGAAAAATTGTGAGGACCCGTCCCAGGATTTCTCTCGGAAACCCGAAACAGGTCCAAAATAGCATCCATTAACCAACAATTAAGTCCCTTTGCTCCCATACCGCAACCTCCCACCCACTGGGAATAAAACGGGTCACACATTTATTTTTAATAAATATGATTCACAACTAATATAATTAATAATCTAAATCAAGCAATATCATTTCCGTCGGCCCATTCTCAATAATTTTCATAACCAAATATCCAGCTCTGCTGATTCAGGAATTTATTAAATGAATGGAAGCCTCATAAAAGAAAAATATTCCCGAAGTCCAAGTAATAAATATCAACATCATTCTCATCAACTATAACAACATATTAGATACATCAGGGGAAAGTCAGCACCACCATATAACAGTAAGCCTCCCAGACTCGTGTCGGAACCTCCCAGGGCTACTAAACCAGCGTGGACAATAAGACAACCTAAGCCTCTCCTAGGCTAAAGGTCGGAACCTCCCAGGGCTACTAAAACAATGTCCCACGCTACCGCTAGCTAGCTCAAGACGACCCAAATGTAACCGTGAGCTTCCCAGGCTATGGGTCGGAACCATCCCAGTTGCTACTATGTAGCGTCCCACGCTACTGCTAGCTAGAGTATGATGACCCGGTCTCTCACAGTATCAATCACAAGCTTACTAAGGGTCGGAACCTCCCAGGGCTGCGAAGTAGCGTCCCACGCTACTGCTAACTAGCTCAGACGACCCAGCCTCTCAGGCTAAGGGTCGGAACCATCCCAGTGGCTGCGAAGTAGCGTCCCACGCTACTGCTAGTTAGCTCAGACGACCCTAATATGGTGATTAACAATCCGAGCTTACGTTTCCCCCAATAAGTCCAATATACAAATATCATTGTAAACATTTCCTCAATATATGCATGTATTTCACACATTCACACCAAAACAAACACACACACACACACATATATATATATATATATCACATAAATCATTTGTGTATAGTAATAAATATACTAAAATTAAACTCATGTTTAATATTAATACTGTGAGGTTTACTCACTTTAATTTACCAGAGCTGGTAAATATCCAATTAGAGTCGCTTCGGACCGCTGCAGGATCGCGTCGGATCCCATCGCTGCAGTTCTGGAAATCGGGTCAACAGTCAACCCCTGGTCAACGGTAAATTGATGGCCAACGTGGGCCGGGTCGGTCAACGTGGACCTGGTCGGGTCAAGGTGGGCCGGGTCGGGTCGAGTAGTGGCATTCGGGTCAGGAAGAACACGATTTCGATCCGTTCTCAAGAGCTCGATTCGGCGGAAACTACTAGCACAGAGAGAACCGTAAAAAGAAACCGAGTCGATCGATGGGTTGCACACGGTCCAGTGATGCCTGAAGCGCCGTCGCGCACGGTGGCCGGACTTCCCGAGCTTGCTGCGCCGCGTACGGTTGCTCCCCCGGGTCGAACGTCAGCTGGAAATGAAGAGGAGGCCGAGACGCGTCGATTGCTGGGTGGCGCGTGAGATGGGGTGGCCGGACGGCGGAGATCGGGCGGAGGAACAGTAACCCGTCGGGGGAGAGCTTGAACAGTAATAGTAAATTTCCAAAAATGGAAACTTCTCTCTCTTTTCCCGAAAACTTCCCCCTTTTTATAGTAATCTTTCCGAAACAGTAAATAACTTCTATAGGTCATAACTTCTTCATACGATGTCCTTTTCACGCGTGCCACGTGTCTACGAACTCGTATCGTCGCGCTCTACAATTTTTGTGACGGAAACTTTTCAAAAATTACAACGGATCATAAAGTCAACTTTCCCCCTATTAAAACTTAAAACAATTTTTGAATTTAATCTTCGAACATACTTCCGAAATCGCGAGACAACTAAAATAAAAGCGTACGAAGTTCCAATACTCGTAATTCGTGCTTCTATTAATTACGAGAAAATTTATATAATTAACACAAATAAAATCGGGTTCGGGATGTGACAAAAATGGGCACTAGTGTATGGGCGCCACACTTTCACTGCAGACATGATGACTACTCAACATAGTGAAAGTATGAACAATGTGCTGAAAAAGTATCTAAAGCCAAAGTATGATCTTTTGCGTTTCTTTGTGCATTATGAAAGACTTTTAGCATATAGACGATATAAGGAGTTAATTGTTGATTTTAAGATGCTGCAAACTTCTCCTATGCTAATAGTTGAAGTGGAAATCTTTCAACATGCACTCAATAAGTATACTCCTGAAGCTTTTGTACTATTCCAGAAAGAGTACACCCGCAGCCTTAATTACAAGGTCTATAAAGTAGGGAAGAATGAAGAAACCAGTGAATATAAAGTATCTTATATGGAAAAATGTAGAGAGCATTTGGTGCTATTTGATGCTTCGACACAGAAAGTATGATGTTACTTGTACTTGTATGATGTATAGTTTCGTTGGAATTCTATGTCGTCATGTGCTTAAAGTTTTAGACAAGAAAAATGTGTCAAAGATCCCAGCAGATTACATATTGAAGCGATGGACAAGAAATGCGAAAGGTAGGACTATCACTAATTATCATGAGCCTGACAACAACCCTAAGGAGTCAGTTGGGAAGCGATATGGTCACTTGTGTCGTAGTTTTCGTGAGGTCGCATCTATTGCAGCAGAGGATGAGAAGTTAACAACTTATGCAAACGAACGATCCATTCAGTTGCTTGGAGATTTGGAGAAAATGAAGAAAAAGATATTTAAAGATAAAAAATGTGTTGATGAAGTTCCAGAAATTGATGATTCATCTAGTGAAAGTGAGCCTGAGGGATCAAAAAACCCACGAGGTGTTAAATGGAAAGCTACAGTTGGACGTCCACGTGGTGGTAGAATAAAAAGCATAGCTGAAAAGTTTAAGAAGAAATCTACTGCAAGAAAGCGGCTATCAATGAAGGTATTTATTTTAAACTTTCATACAAAAAATAAAAAAATAAAACAAAACTAGTGTTCATATGATTTTCAAATTGTTACTTGTTGTGTTTTTTGTTCTATTTTTGTTCATGTTAGTTGGTTTTCAAATTGTTACTTGTTGTGTTTCAGGATTCTTCTCCTGTTCGTGTTAGTTCATAAATGCAACCGAGGATTGTTTACGACACTCTGACTGCAACTGCAACTGCAACAGCGACTCAAGTATGTTTGTCCTATTATGTTATGGTTTATGTTTTGTTCTATTTCTGTTCTGTTAAGGCTTGTTGAAACATTTCAAGTGCTACAGTGTTTAATATATTTTTTCATCATGAAATAGGAATCTCAAATACTACCCGAAAGTGCACTTACAGTGGAACTCCAAATAACATGATTAGCAGTCAAACAAGTTTGTAACTCTTTATGGCATTTTTCTGAACTCCTTTAGCTGAAATAGAGACGGCAGCGCGTTAGATTTTCTCATAATTTGGTTATTGGTTGAACTTCTTGTAGGAAGCTATGATGCATTTCAACAAGACTTTATGAAGTAATGAAAGCAAGGGGATCAGATGAACAGAGAAAATGAGGAAAAGTTGATGATTTGATGGCTTCTGTAAATTGTTTGTCACTTTTTCTTTGGAAAATAATTCATTTTAACATTCATGATGCTTTCTTTAGCAAATCTATAATCATTTAGACCTCTATTATACATTTTGTTTTTTCTAAATCAATGAAATAACTTGCATTAATAAGAAGCTCAAGTGAGCTGTTTACAATCTTTTCCAAGCACATCAAAAATACACTGGTGTTTGACTACTACAGACTACACCCTAATTTTCTTCTAAACCTATGACTGCTAGACGATGTGCCACCATATTACAGGTTCTAGGAGTGCAAAATAAGTTCACTCCCTTCAGTTTCTTCCAAGTGCGGTGGATATCGACTATATGACTTCTATTGGCTTATAGTTCATAATCTGGACATTGAATGTCCTGAATTAAAAAACAAAATCACATATGCAAATCAACTGGGCAAAAACAAAAACAAATCTAAAAATAAGCATGAACCTTAAAATCACAACAGTACAACAATAATTTTGATAAACTCGGAGAAGTTCCAGTTTGAACCAAAATAGTAATGGTAGAACTCGACTCAGTAAATTAAACTCGGAGACCCGAATTTTGATACCCAACCATTTAATCGCAAAACAGAGAAAAAAATTTGAAGAGAAAGATGACTTCTTGAACCTGTGAATATAGATATTGAATATTAACAGTATTAATCATATCATCATCGCAACTCGCACATAGTATTGCAGTATAAGAGCTTTGAAAATAAGTCTGCAACTCTCTCATCTCAATTTCAGTATCAAAATAACAAGAATGAGAGATTGTGATTGCACAATTGCGATAGCAAAATAGAGAAAAAAGAAAAATTGAAGAGAAACTCCTCATACCTGGTGGCTATGGCTGATTTTAGGAGAGTCAATCTGCAGGAAGAGTTCGTGGGTTCTGCGGAGGAAGAAGAGGAGTGTATGAGGAGGTAGAGAGCGCGTAGGTCACAGGCGCGCGTCTCCTCCTTTAGTTTACATTCATATGGTTTTTCAGAAAATAAATTCTTTTAAAAAATAAAAAATAAAAAGATAATCTCATAAAACACGTGGCAAGCCGCGGTTGGACGTAACAAGAAAGTATGTACGACTGCGTCAATACCAATATTGACGCAAGTTTTTTCCATCTTGAAAACCACGGTGATGGCACTGGCAAAATAATTGTTTGCAGCGCTCCCAACTTTCATGAAAAATCTCGTCTTCTAGTTGAGTGAAAGTTATGATAGCTGTTAGTAGAGCATTTGTTTTTCTTACAGGGAAGAATTCTGCTATGCACTTTGCTGAAAGATTTGCCCATGATTCTATTAATGCTTCAGGAAGAGAGTCAAACCACTCTTCAAGAAGGTTTGAGAAAGATGAAAAAGTGATCTTACTAAAGCAACTTGTGAATTAGCGAATTAATGGACGAACTAAATAAATTTAACATGAATCATTCGAGTTCATAATTAGTAAATCAAAATTTTGAGTACCTAAATGTTGATCAATTTAGCTGAAATTTTTCATAGATAATCTACTAATTGGAAAGTAGAAATTGAATGATGAAGATATCGATATATGATTTAAAACTTGGTCTAAAGGTTATTGAGCTTCATATTATAAAACTCACTGGTTAACTCAAAAATGCACTTCCGTATGTACGTATGTACGTACAACACTAATATATCTTTATTAAGACTAAGCTTGGAAAGAGACAACACGAATCATGAATACAAGTTATACAACCAGAAATTCAGACAATAAACAAAGCAAACCCAACACTGAAGCCCCAACGTACTGATCGAGGGAGGTCCATCGTCTTATTACACACATTCATAAAAAGAAACAAAACAAAGCTGGGAAGCTGAATCATGACTGATCCGAATTCAGAGCGGCACTGGATCAATAAACATTGCAGCAATACAATCCTTCATCAGCTTTCCAACATGCGTGAAGGCATCTCCTCTTTTGTAAAGAAGATCAACCACTCGGGTTAGGTTAAGAACACGATTAAGCACAGGGACTGGTGCAGCAGTTGGTCTCAGAAACTCTTCGTTTATATCCTTCCCCGAATCCACAATTCGTTTGTTGAAGACATCAATTGTCTCTTGCTCTGAGACCCCATATTCTTTCATGTAGCAATCAATACTAGAAGCATCATGCCCTCTCTCTTTCTCAAACTACAAAACCAAATCAAAAATCAATTAGTTCCATAATTATATACGTACTATAGCGTTCAATAATTGCAGGTCTTATAAACGTAGGTATACCTTGAACCCAGCAATGTCATCCATAAGCCTAAATATGGTATTCGAAGCTTTAAGAATTTTAGGCTCCTTGATCAGCCACTCAAATTCCTCTTTTGTTATAACGTCTCCCATGCCTTGTAAAGATACGACTGAAAGCATGGTGTTACCGACAGAAGATGCCGCAACGCACATATACTCATCCATTCTTGGGGTGCATCCAGTGGCGGATCTAGGAATTCAAGTCGGGGGGGACTTGAGTTTTTTAATAAAACAAACAAAAATATTATAATAAAAAATCTCAACTGTGCGAGAAAATTTTATTAATTGAAAAAAAAAGATACATTACAAGAGCATAAGCTAGCTAAATTTAACTCTACGGGTTGATAAACTTTTAAAATCATCGATCACCACCTCATTGGTAATAGATTCAGCATACTCTTTCTCAATATGAAGAACCATACAATCATCAAGAAACTCATCATCCATCTTACTTCTAAGTCTGTTCTTAATGATATTCATAGCTGAAAATGCCCTTTCAGTGGTTGCCGTAGAAACAGGAATGGTCAAAACTAGACAAATCAATCTATGAAGCATAGGGAAAAATTCCAACTTCCTTGTTTGAACCAAGATGTGGCACAAATCTGCAATAGATTCCAATTCCTTGAATTGCGGATCACTACGTATATCCTTCTCATAATATGCACACTCTAATTCTAGAGTATACATTTCACCATCATCAAAATCTGTAGGATAGAACTTCTTTGCAAGATTGCAAATATCTTCAGTTTTGAATCTCTTGAAGCTATCACGAGGATCCAAGGTTGAACTCAGTGAAAGAAGTTCTGACGCTTGGTCTGAGTATCTCCTATTCAACTCACTCAACTGATAATCAATCAAAACATTGAACACATCCATATGGTAATGATGTTCAATTGTAATAAAATCCTTTTGCTGACAATGGCGACCTGTACCATCCTTAAAAGGAGCACTCATATCAGGCATATCAAGATCATGTTTTTCACAAAAAGATACCACATCTCTTACCAAATCATCCCACCCTTCTTCTCTCATCTCCTGAAGAAGTGACTTTGTAACTCCAACAAAGTTCATAGCCTGCACCATATCAAGAGATTTCCGCTGCAATGTCTGACAAAGAAGTTCAGTAATTTTCATTACTTTGTTCATTAGAAGCAGGCAGAACACAAAATCAAAAGACCTCAAGGCTTTGAGAATAGCTTCAGCTTGTCCTTCAATTCCTTTATCAATCATATCATTAAGAGTCTTAATTGTTGAACTAAACAATTCAATTAGACTCCTAATAGAACGACAATGCGAGCTCCACCGAGTAGCACTAGCTCTTTGCAAAGTACAAAGTTGGTTAGCACCACTTCCTGTTTGAAGTTCCCCACAAGCTACCAAATTTGCAATTTCTTCCTTTCTCACAGCTTTCAATGCAGAATGCCGCTTAGCAGAAGCATCAACAAAATTCACAATTAAACTCAAGGTTAAAAAAAATTGCCAAATCTCTTGCACCCCTTGAGCCGTAGCATTCAAACACAACTGCAAACGGTGAGCATAACAATGCACAAAGTATGCATAAGGACACTCTTCAAGAAATAATGCCTGCAACCCATTATAAATGCCTCTCATATTACTAGCACCGTCATACCCTTGACCTCTCATGTTTCTCACTTGAAGATTGTACATAGTAAGTACTTTCGAGATCTCATTTTTAAGAGTTTGTGAGGTAGTGTTAGGAACACTCACAATCTTAAAAAATCTTTCTCGAATCAAGCCTTGAGAATCAACAAATCTAAGAATAATTGCCATCTGTTCCTTACCAGAGGAGTCTAATGCTTCATCAACAAGAATACAATACTTAGAAAGCCCGACCTCATCACGTATCTTACTTCTCACTCTATGACCAAGGATATTTAAGAGTTGTTTCTGAATTGTTGGACTTATATACTTAGCATTTCCAGGAGCATTTCCCAACACAACTCTCTCAACATCCACACTCATTCTTGAAAAGGACTTTATAACTTCAAGAAAATACCCTTGGTTCAAGGAGTTTGCAGATTCATCATGACCTCTAAAAGGAGCTCCTTGATTAGCTAGCAATCTTACACTCTCTATTGAAGCCTTAAGCCTCAATCGATTGTCTTCCACATCCTTCAATGACCTTGTTTCAAGAACTGTTTCAATATGACCATTTGGGTTTCTTAACAAATTCCATTTTTGCATTGCCGCATTATGTGGAGATGTAAGGCTTCCGACATGTTTCACCAACATATTATTACCAGCATAAACTTTGTTCCAACTTCTAAACCCTTCCACAGTGAATGCATGATGCTGAGAATCTTTAGTATCAAAAAGGAAGCAAGGAAAGCAATATGCTCTATCAACAGCAATTGAATACTCAAGCCATGGATTATCCTTGAACCAAGAATACTGAAAACTGCGGTTTTGACTCCCATATTTGGTCATTGGAAACTCCAACTCAGGTTGAAATGGTCCCAACAAAGCATAGGCTTTTCGAACAATATCATGATCATTCACCGGATAATCCCATATGGGAGAACGTAATCCAGGATCACGTTCATAAGCATTGATCCTATCTGGTGGCTTTAAAGGTTGAGAATTGATCAATGGAGACTGAATCGAAGGTTCTGGTTGATCATTAAAATTTGGAGAACATATGGAAGGATTTGAATGCAGATTTGAACTTCCAGACTCAACATTTCTTAGAAAAAATGAAGTAATTTTTTTCGTACGCTTCGGTTTTGGCTCAAGGTTTGACATTTTAATCTAATACACCTATAATCATTGAAAAATTTATATCAGACAATTATCCTTCTAATAGTAGAATACAATCAAAAAATCAACATAAATACACAATTAGAAAAATAGCAAAGAACAACCTAACATTTTAGAATTAGAATTTAGAAGTATATATACATCAAGCACTCAAGCATAATGAGAAATTGGAACAAACCTGAGAGAAACCCAGAATTTAGAGCATGGATGCAGAGAGTTGGTGGAAGTCTAGTAGGCTGAAGCTGCCGCTTGGACTAGGCGTGTACACAATTTTCAGCTGCAAAAAACGACATGTCAGTTTCTCAGGCTCTCAGAGACAAATAATCAAACACCTTCTGTGCATCATTTACTAACCTGATCGGAACAGGTGATCGGATTCTTGAAGACGAAGCACAGGCCTATCCGATCCCGGAGCGGCTCCGATCTGCGCCAAGCCGGCGACGGCGAGATCGCGTAGAGATTAGCGAGCTGCAAGAGTGTCTGTGACGGAAAATTGAGCAGCCAAAACGCAAACGGATCGTGATTTTGTTTCGAAATAAGAAAGAAATTGAAGGATGAATTGTGTGATTGATTTGAAAGGATCAGTGAGTGGACAAAAGAAAAGAAAGAAAAAAGAGAAACTGAGGAAGAAAGGAGAAGTGAGGGGGAGTGAGGAATCGGGGAGGTGGAGGCAAATAATAAAGATGTGAGTGAGTGGGGTTTACTATTTAGGGTTTAGTATTTAAAATTTTTAATACACATTTTTTTTTTCTTTTTCTCGGTTTGGGGATGCTTCAGTCCCCCCCCTTTCCATACTGGATCCGCCACTGGGTGCATCCTTCGTGGAACCATTTGGCCTCAGCAAAGTAGAGCCTGGCTTGATTCTTCATCTACATGGAAAAATATACATCGGTGCCTCGATCATATATATGTTAAACCAATTGAAAAACTTCATATAGAACTCCATATAATGGTAGACTACTAATCTAGCATTGCGTACAATTTCTCTTGCATAGTAAATTCGGTAAGATCTTCCTTGCTTCATCAGCTCCTCCTCAACTTCATTGATAACATCCAGTAGTGTTATGATGTGTCGCCGAAGCGAGCATCAAGCAATAATAACCCTACAATCGTTAGTAGTATAGAATAAGTAGGGATCGTTCTAGCCGGGGATTAACGGTACCTGAAATATGAGAATGTTAACAAAAATATTCACAAACATATATGCACACAATTGTCACACTTATATACATATATACATATTCACACGAAATCAAGGGGGATTGAGATAGGATCGGCAGCAAAGCTGCCTCTAAATTCCTAGACATGAATTTAAGACATGAAATTAAATCCTAAGTTACTATATACAAGGTTGGTCGACATTCTTCCACAAAGCACTAACACAAAAGCAATCAAAACATATAACAAGCAAGCAAACAGGACTCACAGCAAGATGTTAACATGTTCTAGACTCAACTTAACTCCAATCCAATTAGCTCCCTATAGGTATTACTAATCGTAGATTTCATAAGTATTTAAGATTTACTTATCGTAAAATCCTAAAATTGTACTAAACATATTTGAGAACTCCTATAGATGAAAACAAACATGCAAAGTAATTGAGCACGAAATCTTTTTAATTGGAAACATATCAAGCAAGCAAGGTTGTCAATCATCTTGTTAACATGCATGTTCTTTAGACTACTCTAGCCCTTGTGAAAAACAACACAGACCAAAATAACCCTAAAGATTACTCAATCCATATCATCTTTCGGCAATTAAGATCAATAAATCACACATAGCTTTTGCATAAAACACCAATCTTTAAGCACACGAATCTAAAGAACAAGTCAAGAAAACCCTAAAACCAAGTTAACATGCATTCTTGCCGATTATCCTATTAACTAATTGGTTACATCTTTCCCTTACTTTTTAACATGCAATTTGTATTCTTACATCCAAAAACCACTTAAAGATAAAGAAAACAAATTGAACATACAAATCATAAAACCAAATTTCAATCCAATTCA
This sequence comes from Potentilla sterilis, assembly GCA_963682095.1. Lineage (NCBI taxonomy): Eukaryota > Viridiplantae > Streptophyta > Magnoliopsida > Rosales > Rosaceae > Potentilla > Potentilla sterilis. The sequence goes on along the minus strand of OY821756.1, from coordinate 14,975,827 downwards.
TACATAGACATACAAATTGAAACCAAGAATTCATGCTAACTTCATAGACAAAGTTTAACATAACTACAACAAAAATTACAAAGCCAAGAGAAGGGAGTGGATCACACATTAGAAACCTTGGAGACTTCGTCTTGTATGGATCCGGCGGTTGGTGGTGTCGGATGGAGGCTGCTACTCGGCAGTGGTTATGTCGACAGCAAGGTACCAAGGTTTCGGCAGAAACTTTGGGTGTGGTGGAGGTGGTTTTGGCTAGGGTTTTTGTGTAGGATTCTTGGGGAAATTTAGGTAGAGCTTTAGCTAGATTTTTGCTTTAGAATGTGACAAGTTTTTCTGTGTAAAAGTTGGGTATTTATAGAGGCAAATTCGGCAAAAACCCTAGGCAGAAAACCTAGTCCAAATCGGCAAAGGCAATCCTTGTGCAACAAGGTTTTGGTTCCTTCCTTTCTTGGTTCTTCTAGGAAACTTCTTTTTCTGATTTTCTTCCTTGGATTGGGCTGCATATCTTCATGAACTTCTTGTGTAGGCTTGACAACTCCATTTGGTGAGCTTGGTCCATGGAAAAATGCCCCAAACCCGCAAGAACACAGGACCGGCAGCAACTCGGCTGGAATGACCTTGCTCCAGTAAATCCGACATATCTCCCTTCTCGGAGCTCCAATTGATGCGATTCCAAGTCTCAGATAAACTAGACACATATAGCCATCTCCCCATAAACGGGCTCGATCAAATTCCTTGTGAGTCGTCGGGAATGATTTTTCGAAGTTGGGACAAAGTCCCAGGAAAATCCCGGAAGTCCCTGGATTGGAATGCTCGGACTGCCGTTTTGCAGCCAATTTTTGGGTGACTTCCCGAACTCCGATTGATCTGAAATTTTAACACAACATTCCTCATTATATGACTATTAAGCACACCAAATTTCATAGAATTCGGACAATGATAGATCATATTTGTACTCGTCACAAAATCGCGAAAAAGACATGTACGTTTTGCACTATTTTCCAGATTTCTCATACTTAGTCATTTTTCGGACAATTAAGCACATTTCACCAAAACTCTACCAAAATTGACACTAACTATATTATGACTCTATCTTAGACAAATAAGGGTTAAACAAAGCATAAACGAGGGCATAAGCATATAATATCATCGCACATTGTGCTCCTATCAACTACCCCACACTTATCTTTTGCTAGTCCCTTAGCAAACTAAATTAAACTACACTCTAAACAAACTATTGCCCCTAACAATTTGTCTCAGGCTCATATGTACACATAGCTTTCAAGTTAATGCATGAGAATGCTAAGCACGAAAATTCCGAGCTTCATGAATATGTAACATCAATAAAAACATATAAGAACAAAAGTAAGCATGTAGACATGTTAAGCTAATTCAATCCTCCTCACTAGGCATACTCTCTTCTTTTCTCTCGAAGCATGGTAATTCACTCATAAGTATATGCAAGCGAAAGATAATGAATTACAAAGAGTGACTTGCATATGTCAAATAAACGAAAGCACTTTGTGAAATTTTTAATGGGAAAACCTCATATGATAACTATATGCACCAATGAACCAAAACCATATGCTTACTCTTGAGATAATCTCCACAATCAAATTTAACCATCTTAAGAATCATGAAAAGATCAATAAAAAGGGATGTAATGGGGCTTGGCTAAGAGGTATTCGAAATTTAGATAAGGAGGCTCAAAAACGTCACTAAGGCCTTTAGCAAAGCTTGAATCTCCTTATGTCTTCTCGCCAAGGGTCAAATTTCATCTTGTTGGACCCATACTTCATTCTTTACTTCCCCAAAACATAGTGAATATGAACAAAGGTCGAAATTTAAACAATAGTAGACCTTCAAATGTATACATACTCCAAATTCACAATACTTTACAAGACTAGACTTAACAATTTTACACTTTGAAACCGTGCCTATTTCTTTTCTTTTCTTTCGGACTTGATTTTTCTCTTTTCTTTTTTTCTGTCCGATTTCAATTTTTTTTCTTCTTTTGTTTTCTCATAGGCACGGCTCACATACAATTTTTCATATACTTTTCTAGCTAAGTCTACCCCACACTTGTTCTTCTTCATCACTTCACGCAAAAACTCCTTCAAAAATCAAGCTTTGCCGACACACAATGGTCAAGACATCACTATACTAAGCTCATGGAAAGTGTTTAAGGGTGATGAAAGAAAAGGCTAATCGTAGGCTCAAAGGGGGTTTACTAAGGTGTCCCACGACGGGCTCCAATAGGGCTCATGCTTTATTTGGCAATGGTGGTAAACCTAAATGATCTTTATTCAATCATATTCAAAATCAAAGTATTTTATGATATAAACGTTTCGAAAATCAACAAGAGTAAGTTCTAGCATACTAGAGTTCATTAAAAAGCTATGGCACATAGTCATCGAATATGCAAAGAATTATGAGGTTTCATGCTTCCTACGAATCTATTGAATTTTATCTTTTTATCACTCAAGAAGAAAGCAAATTGGCTCTAAAGCTCACATAGGTTATTATGGAAACAAACTAGCTAAAACATGCATGCTTCGTTAATCAACAAGTCCTACATGCTCCTACCAATGCACAAAATCCATGAAACTCACAATTTTAATTGTATGCACAACTATCATCTATGTATGCAAAGAGGAGAAAAACATCATTGACATATTAGGGGCATCCTAAGACTCGAAACAAACAATTTAAACACTCTATTTTTGTGGAACATTTTCTGAATTTTCTTTTCTAAACTAAGCACACGAAAACATAAACGGAATATGTTATCCCACCCCACACTTAGAAAATTACATTGTCCTCAATGTAAGCACAAATCTATATCAACGAATTTCCTAAGCATGCAATTGTCTAACACATTCCAACATATCATCACAAATCAAAGGATAAGTGTCTGGTGCCGAGAACTCACACTCCTCCGCGGCTGGGATGAATCCACAGTTCTCCGCGGCTGGGATGAATCCACACTCCTCCGCAGCTGGCTGGTGGTCCTCTCAGGCTGGCTAAGGGTCATGTCGGAGTCTGCGGAACCGGCAGAACTTCCAGAACCCCTAGATCTGGAAGAACGACGGGCTCCGAATAACTGTCTGAGTGCATCGGCCATCTGGAGCTTGAGGCATTAATACATTAATTAATATTAAATTATATTTCATTAAATAACAAATTTTAATTAATATAATAACCAATAATACTAACATATTTTAAAACATACTAACAAATTAATATTTAAATTTTAACTAATTTTAAATAATACTAACCATTAACCTAAATATAACTATTTATATACAAATATAACTATATTTCATTATTAACATATATATAAATACAAATAACCATTTATATATTAACAAAAATATAACCATTTATATAATTAGGCTACCAATTTATATATATAATTAATTTAACAATTTATATATAACAATTTACATAACAATTTATATAATTAAAATTAAATATATAACAATTTATATACCTAAATTATAACAAATATATAACAATTAAATTTATTAACAAATATATAACAATTTATATAATTAAAATTAAATATATAACAAATATATAACAATTTATTATATAACAATTTATATAATTAAAATTAAATATATAAAAAATATATAAAAATTTGTTAAAATTAAATTTATTAACAAATATATAACAATTTATATAATTAAAATTAAATATATAAAAATTTATATACCTAAATTATAAAATTAAACTAAATTGAAAAAAAGAAAAAACCAAAAGACCTTCGGATCTGTTTTGGCGGAGGAGGAGGAGGCTGGATTTCGACGTGTCTAGGAGGAGGACGACGACGTTATCGGAATGGAGGAGACGCACGGCCGATTTGAGGAGCGGAAGAAGAGTTTTTGCGGATTTAGGGTTGAAAAAGTCGGGCTGCTGCGGCTGTCTGCTTTTATAGCAGAGAGAATAGCCGACGAATTAAAATATTTCGTCGGCTATTCTTTGAATGTCGTCGGCTATTCTATGAACATCGTCGGCTATACTTTGGAAGATCAACAGCCGTCTGATCTGAGCTATCCAACAGCGGACAATAAAAGGCGCGGATCGCCAGAGAATAGCCGACGATTTAAAATATTTCGTCGGCTATACTTTGGAAAATCAACAGCCGTTGGATTTGGGCCATCCAACGGCAGACAATAAAAAGGCGCGGATCGCAAGAGTTTAGCCGACGACATATAATTTTCGTCGGCTAAACTGTAGGTCAAACCTCTAAACGCTTAAAAACGGAAATTAGTCTTGTTAAACGACGGTTTCTGGCCTCACCTTCAACAGATAATAGTTTCAAATCAATGAGACGCAACTAATCGTATAAAAATTTTCCAAAATTGATTTAACGAACGTCAGACTACCCATAGGAAAACGAAAGTAAAAAACTGTTAACCGCAACATTTGGCACACATTGCTGATCGGAATCTTGTCATTTTTCAACCGTAGACGTAATCCATTATTTCAGTCATATCTTATTTCACAACATTTTTGCATTTGAAGAGTCTACGTATAGTAACTATTTGAAACTATACATTCACTGAAACACTTAGTAAATAAGTTAAGGAACATTAGTGCATATGTTCTGATTTTGAATCTAAAAGTTTAGAAAATCTATTCCAACCGTCAGATATCACCGTTAAGATTAAATACATGTATGAAAAAAAATCCAACTACATCTGACAACGTTAAAGGCTCGATCGGGACGGTCAACCGGGTGAGTCAAACCTCTAAACGCTTAGAAATGGTAATTGGACTGTCTAAATGACGTTTCTTGGCCTGACCTTCAACAGATAATAGTTTCAAATCAATGAGATACAACTAATCGTATAAAAATTTTCCAAAATTGATTTGACGAACGTCAGGCTACCCATAGGAAAACGAAAGTAAAAACCAGTTAACCGCAACATTCGGCACACAGAGTTTATCGGAATCTTGTCATTTTTCAACCGTAGACGTATTTCATTATTTCGGTCCTATCTTATTTCACAACATTTTTGCATTTGAAGAGTCTACGTATAGTAACTATTTGAAACTATACATTCACTTAAACACTTGGTAAACAAGTTAAGGAACATTAGTGCATATGTTCTGATTTTGAATCTAAAAGTTTATAAAATCTATTCCAACCGTTAGATATCACCGTTAAGATTAAATACATGTATGGAAAAAAATCCAACTTCAGCTGACAACGTTAAAGGCTCGATCAGAACGGTCAACCGGGTGAGTCAAACCTCTATACGCTTAGAAATGGTAATTGGCCTGTCTAAATGACGTTTTTTGGCCTGACCTTCAACAGATAATAGTTTCAAATCGAGGAGATGCAACTAATCGTATAAAAATTTTCCTCAAAATATTTACCGAAGGTAACGCAACCATTAGGGAAACGAAGGAATAAAACCTTTGACCGCATCTTTCGGCACACATATTTTATCGGAATCTTGTCATTTTCCAACCGTAGACGTATTTCATTATTTCGGTCATATCTTATTTCACAACATTTTTGTATTTGAAGGATGAAGCAATGGTTTATCGTTAGTGATAGAAAATGGAATCTAGTCATTTTTTGTTTTTTTTTTGTTTAAAATCATAGCCGACGAGAGACAACCTCGTACTAGTCGGCTATTCTTTTGTCGTTTTCTGTCTAAAATAAAATATTTATTTTTCAATATAGTTATGGCCGACGAAATAATGCATTTTTTGTCGGCTATTATGAGTATAGCCGACGAAATAACGTGTTTTTCGTCGGCTATGATATGAAAAAGGTAAAAAAAATCTGTAGGTTTACACCTCTCGTATTTCTATTTCCTGTTCATATATAACCAAAATTGAACATCAAAAAAACAGAAGCCCAGCAGTCAACATATTTCAAATTTTTTTTAAGGGGTTTGGAACCCAGCCTAGCTGAGAGGCTCATCCCCACGCCCGTTCATTAGAAATTAGTGGATTACAAATGAAAGGATTACATCATCTAAATTACTTAATCCGTCGGATTGTAATCGGAATCATCGGATGAGTCTTCTTCGGTTTCTGAATTGCTCGATAGGGGTAATCTATGTCTTTCCTCACCACTAGAGTCCTCGTTAGTTTCTTCATTTGGATCAACATCAACAAACAGTGGCTCTTCACGTCGAATTCGCACCGGCGTGTCTAGGCGAATAAAAGAGGAGTCATGAATACCGTTTGAGTTGGGCTCTTGATACGTGGTGCCACCTTCCTCGTTCTCTTCAGCCACTCCAAGTGTAGACGCCCGGTAAATGTTGCGATGGTGGATAGTGTTGACTACTTTCCACGGGTCACCATTGGCGAGATCATCAAGATAAAACACTTGTTTCACCCATGTGGCTAAAACGAACGGGTCATCCTCATACCATGATGTACTAGTGTTCACAGAAGTTATGCCGTATTGATCGGTTTTCATGCTCTGCGGCCGTGTGTCAAACCATCTACACTTGAAAAAGTGCACTTTCATGCCTTCCCCATAATGCAGTTCCACAACTGAATGGAGAACACCGTAATAGTCAACTCCATCATCCCCACCATGTGCCATAACCCCTGAATTTTGTGTTTTCAGTCTGATGTCTCTCTCTTCACATCGAAATAACACACCATTTACCTTGCACATCGCATAAACTTTTGAATAGACCGGCTTCATCGCTAGAAGTCTGAGTTCGTGCGACCAATTTGGGTGATTATCATTTTTAATAAGGTACATCTGCAACCATCAGAATCAACTATAAATATGAATAATTATACACAATAATATATAAATAAGTATAGAATAATGTTAAAGTTACATACCCAGCGGCCAAAATACTCTGCGAATATCCGATTGTGGTAATCGAGATCACCTCCTACTTGTTCACAGTTTAGATGCATGTTCTTCCAAAACTGAACTTCTAAACAGTTAATTAGTACTCACCAATGTGCAATGGCTACCTCATAATCTTTCAACTTGTAGGAAACTGGCATTTTTCCACCGAGTACAACATCGTCGGAGAGTATGGAAAGATTGAACTGTGAAGGTACATCTTCCGGTATGCTTTCCTGTAACGCTCCTAAATACAGCTTCATGTAGGTAACGCACTCGTGCGCAATATATGCTTCAGCTATACATCCTTCAGGTGCGGATCTGTTTTGGACAAAATCACCGTATTGTCCAAGTTGCCTATAAATCAAGTTTTTAAAGTGTTATGATAATACATTAATACTAAATCACATATATTGATGAGGAAATTAACATAAGGTGTAAAATACGTACCTTGCCATCGGATACATCCAACTGAAGTGCACAGGACCGGTAAGCAACAACTGCCGAGGAAGATGGATCATGAGGTGAGGCATGATGTCGAAAAAATTTGGAGAAAATATCATCTAAAATTTACACATGATATGAACGATGTCTTGTTCCATTTCCCGGAGGTCAGATTTTCTCACTTCCCGTGTGCATACCGTCTGGAAAAATCTTGCCAACGCTACTAACGGCTCCACAACGTGATGGGGAAGGAACGGTCGAATGAAAACAGGGAAGAGACGTTGTAGCAGGATATGATTGTCATGACTTTTCAACCCGTAAAGATTGTTGAATTGTCTGTTCACACACTTGGCTATATTTCTAGCAAAGCCTGAAGGATACTTGGCCCGACTTATCCAATAGAAAATTTCTGATTTATGCTCAGGCTTGATGGTGTAAGGAGCTTGAGGCATTTTTCTCTTCCCTTGTTTCAACCATAGTTGTTTTCTGATATTCATGTTTTGCAGATCAATGCGAGTCTTAGGACCGTCTTTCGTCTTCCCCTCCAAGTTCAGCGTTGTGCCCACCACACTTTCAGAAACATTTTTTTCTATGTGCATAACGTCTAGGAAGTGATGGATCAACAACTCACACCAGTCCGGGAGTTCCCACAATATTCTCTTATGTGTCCAGAATTTGTACTCCTCAGATCTTTCAGGTATTTCCGCTACAATATCGGGATGATTGCTGAGGGGCCCAAAATCGTACTCATTAAGCAGTGCTAAAATTTCTCTTCCCGTCCATCTTCTGGGAGGACCACCGTGTTCTTCGGTTCCATCAAATGCGGCGGACTAGTAACGCCAGTAGTGATCCGCCGGAAGGAACACACAATGACCCATTCTGCATATCTTGTTGCAATGAGGGGTGCTTCCATAATCGCTGAGGCACTCTGGACAAGCCTTGTATCCCCTAACAACGCTGCCCGACAACATCCCATAAGCAGGAAAATCACTGATGGTACCAATAACCATGGCGTGCATCTGGAACGTATCCTCCTTGTACTTGTCAAAAGTGGGATGACCAACGTCCCACAATACCTTAAGCTCTTCAATCAATGGTCTCATATACACATCTAGACATTTCCCTGGGTAACCAGGCCCCGGAATCAACAACGTCAACATATTATATTCCTTCTTCATGTACATCCACGGAGGAAGGTTGTAAGGTACCAAAACCACCGGCCATATACTGTATGAAAGACTCATGGTGCCGAAAGGGTTGAACCCGTCGGTTGAGAGCCCGAGCCTGACGTTTCTGACATCTGACGCAAAATGAGGAAACTCATTTTTTATATCCTTCCAAGCCGCTCCGTCAGAGATGTGTGTCATGATATCTGCGTCTCCCGCGTCCCGCTCACCGTGCCATCTCATAGCTTTTGCGGTGGTTTCTGACATGTACAACCACTCAAGCCTATCTCTCAACGGAAAATACCGAAGCACTTTCACAGGTTTCCTATTGCCTGCTCCCGTCAACTTATATCGGTCAGACTGACATATCGGACATGCGTCAAGGCTAGCAAGGTCATTCCCTTCTGCATCTTTACCCCAGAAGAGAACGCAGTCAAATGCGCATGCATAGATCTTAATGTAGGAAAGCCCTAGATCTTTGAGGATACTTCGGACCTTACGGTGATTGGTAGGATTACGATGACCCTCCTCCAACAACGAAGAAGTGTACTGAAGATATTCATCCACTTGGCTGATAGTCGATTTTGTCTCGACTTTAATCCTCATTACCTCCATCATACTTTGAAGAACTGTCTTCTCAGAACTTGAAGACACAGGGGTCTGTTGCAATGCAATCAGTTTGTTGTACTTGTCAAAGGCAGCAGTGTTGACAACTTGTGGGAAGGGCTGCACCGGGTCATGCATATATTGTTCCCCACGTACACCGCTTTCAAAAGGAAACACGTCGTTGATGAATGTCATTGTTGGATCGTTGGATGTACTACTACTGCCCGCCTCAAAAAAATGCCCATGATCATGCGATCCATTTAATGATGGCTCACCGTAATATATCCAACGCTTGTACTTCGGCCAAAACAATTTACTCTTTAGGTGCTCCCATACTGTCCTAATCAGAAATCGACACATATCACTGCGACACCTACATTTATTGCACGGGCAATAATGGTATTCATTCCCATTTGCATTTTCCTCGACGAACTGCAAAAAATTCACAACTCCTGTAGTGTATCGTCGGTCATGCCTTGGAAGCGAAATCCAACTCTTATCCGGATCCATATATATATAGCCTGAAAATAATATATATGTATAACTTTAATTAATAATAAATTAATTAACACACACATATATATATATATATATATATATATATATACCATTAACAACCATTATTTAAGTTACACTATATATCAACCATTATTTAAGTTAATTACACTATCAACAACCATTAATTAACATATATATATATATATATATATATAATTAAACTCCACACACACATGCACACACACACACACATATATATATTTTATCACTAATTAAAATAACATCAAATTAAGACACATAATTAAACTCTAACTTAAAATCAACTCAACTACAACTCAAAATCAACATATATACATACATTCTAACACTAAAACAACAACAAAACAAAAAATCACTTACTAACTCAAAATCACTAAAACTCAAAATCAACTCAACTAAAACTCAAAATCAACATATATACACATATACGTACCTATATATAGCTCCACAATGTAAGAGAGGACGGATTTCAACAATACCCACAGATTTTTCACTCTTTCTCCAGTTTTTTTTCGTTTTTTTTTTTAAATGAGCAGCTGCTGTCTAGATCTGAAAATATATAGACTTATAGCCGACCAAAATGTCAATTTCGTCAGCCAAAATTTAAAAAGTTTTCGTCGGCTAATGTTGCAGAGAAAGGCCGACGAAAATCCAAAATCGTCGACTGAAATATAATATAGCCGACGATTTTTGTTTATACCAACGAGAAAACATTATCGTCGGCTATGGTTACACTATGGCCGACGATTTTGTTTTCGCACCGACGAAAAATAAAATCGTCGGCCATTCTATGGAATTACCGACGAAAATTTTTAGTCGTCGGCCGTTTTTTTTTTTCGTCGGGAAAACCTTTTTTTCTGGTAGTGGTTGCAATACAGATAGTCACTGCCTCTAGAATGAACTACAACTGGTTACAATATAGATACATCTGCCAAGTATATAAAAAAAAACCAGCTAATCAGCGCCACCGGAGCCTCTAATCCCTGACCCACCAGCCTTGAGAGACCGCTCTTGCTCCAACTTCTCAGTCAAGGCTACCTCAGCCTCTATCCGCTCAGCATCAAGCCACCCTTTCTCCCTCCACTCCAGATACGCATCATTTATACCCTTCGTACGGGCGGTCTCCAGCATCTCTGCAAGTTCCACCGACTCCCGAAAATCGTCAATAGCTTTATCAGCGGCTTCGGCAAGTTGGGATTCTACGAGCTTCTCCCCTCCCTTGAGGACTGCTGTTACTTGGGTCTGCAGCTCCAAATTCTTCGCCTCCAATTCCATAATCCTCTCTTCCCGAGCGACCGCCAGTCGACCGACCTCCTCCCTCTCCTCCGCAAGCTTAGCCTCCGCCAATGACAGCTGCATGGTGAGGTCCTACACTTGCCTCTCCAAAACCGGAGCCCCCTCACTAGGCTCAGCAGCATAAAGGCTATGAACCAGCTGGTACAAGTACACAAAAGAAGAACATCAGCTCGTAGCACAAAAAGGGAGAGGGAGCGCAGAAGAACCTCAGTTCCACACAGGTACGCAATCAGACTTACCCGAAGACCCAATTCCACAGCTTTCTTCCTGCTCTCGCCCAGCCGCACCTCTCCGGGGGCCTCCCGATCAAGTCCCAAGGCCTCGATGGTAGATGCCACGAACCTACCAAAACCACCATCACCAGAGCCGCGATCGGCTTCCGGCCCAACGGTTTCCCTACTCCTTCGGCCACCGGTTCCCTCCGCCAGAACCAATGCTGACCCCCCACCAGCCGAGCTTGACGCCCCAGTATCAAACATCCTCGCCCACTTGGCCGGAGCTTCGCCAAGACCGCTTCTGCGGTACCAAGTCATCTCCGCTGCCTCTCTCTCCCGCGGGGCTCGTATCCCCACCGGCCGCGCCAGAGGTTCCGGACCTAGTGAGCCCACCGGTCCTACATCCCGAATAACAAGTGGGGCATTCTTCTCACCGCCCGGCCACCGACCGTAGTGGGAATCCGGAAACATGAGCGGCACAGAAGTACTATGCACCGTGCTCTCTAGGGTGTCCGGATCTACAACGGTTTTCGAGGCCATCTCCCCCATCTCCATCAACCTCTGGGCCACAAGTTCGTCATCTGTCTAGACAGTCTCCTCGCTCCGAACAGCGAGCCGGGGGGAATTAGCTGCAAATCAATAAACTGAGCGGTTAGAATAAAATACGACCGCACAAAACAACAGTGCAAGGCACTTTACCAGGTTTCTTTCCCATCTCGCATATCTCCAACACATTCCACCGGATGAAATTGTAAGAGCTCCGGCCCAGACTGTCCCAGCAAACAAAAAGCCGGGCTATCCGTTGCCTCTCCAAGTCGACCAACCGGCACGACTGATCCCCGATAGCTTGATAAGCCCCGGGCACCCGAAAGCTCTTCGAATTACGCTGCCACCTACCCCCGGCCATCACAACCTGTCTCCTCCATACATTTGAAACTGACGACGGCAGGTGAGTGATGGGAGGATCGAAGTCCCGCGCGGCAAAATTGACACAGCTGGAGGCCTGGGCCTTTTTACAGTAGAGAATCTTATACAGGGCCCGGAACTCATTTATCGTGGGCCAGTCCATGTTGCTAAGACTGAATAAACACCGGAGACCAAGCAACTGCCTCCACTGGTTGCTAGGAAGCTGGGCGGGGGAGACATTTATCAAGCTCAGCATGTACTGGACAAACTTCGGCAGCGGCAGAGATAGCCCGTGCCGAAATTGATCCTAAAAAACGGCAACCCAACCCTCCTCCGGGTTGCAGGCCAGTTCCCCGGGATGCAGGCCCCGGAGCTTAACTGAGGAGTCAATGCCCCACTTAGCCCGAAAATCCCTTTTCTCGCCAGCAGTCATGCTTCTGGTCGGCTCGTCACAAAAAATCACCGTGTCGCCATCCAACAGCTGGTACCTCACGGACTCTCCCGTCGATGCACGGCCGGCACCGACAGGATTGGCTGACCTCCCAGATTCCATAAAACCTAAGAACAGAATTTACCCTACGCCCAGTTAGTTGTGTAGCAAGATAACAACACAGACAGACGGCAGACGAGGAGCCGAGCTTCAACAAAATACGACAGGAAGAGAGGAGGGGGGTGCGAAGCATCTTATAGGCGGCAAAACTACACCTTGTTGATAATTAGGGCAATCAAAAAGGAGAGGCAACCCCGGCCGCAGATTCCCCCCATCTCAGACCGCTCCCTACTGATACGTGTCCCAGCATCGATAAAGTTCCCAAGCCATCATAACTAATGGGACTGATGGGCTCTCTCCTTCATTGCATGTCAGCCACCTGTCCCGCCTACAAGCGGCAGTTAGGGGAGGTAGGAGCGAGAACCTAGGCGTCCAGCCCCCCCACTTCCCCAAGAGTCAACCTTAATTCAAGGAAAGGCACACCACCGGTTATGTAGTATTCAACCGGCTCCATGGCATCCCACCGGTTATTTACCATTCAACCGGCTCCATGGCATTCCACCGGTTTAGTCACTCTCCTTCGTCCTTGCGGGCAAGGACAAGCCAACAACAACTCAAGGCTTCAAACACATGGGCTTTATAAACCAGGGAGAGTTTACATCTAACACATGCAAACTCTTCCAGCAGGCTAAAAACCCTGCATCACACTGAACTGTGATAAATTTGGGGATCCATGGCGAGGCTTGTTATCTCCACGCCACCCCACCGGGCAGATTGTTTCTTTAACACAGAACAAGTCTCCCCGCAGGCTAAAAACCCTGCACATTACCTCACGCTTATTCCAACACAAGCTGAGAAGAACTAGCAGGTGTTAACCGGCGCTTCAACATGGCCGCAACACCCCACTAGGGTACCTGTTGGCTTATTCCACGCTCCAACAGGCCTCCCCGCAGGTTAGCAACCCTGTACATTACCCCACGCTTATTCCAGCACAAGCTGGGCCGAACCACATTTTACCTTGGAAACTTGGGGGACTCGTCCCGACATGGCAGTCCACCGGTCGAGTCCTCACATCATCATCCCATGCACTCGTGCACTCGTCCGGGTTTCACCCTGTTCCATACTCTTGGCACGACAACACTTGAGCACAATACCATCTGTATTGCAAACATACTCATAACTGTCACACGTCATCATTAATAGGTACTCACATCACCACGCCTTTTCTGCCCGAACGCCCGGTCACGCCCAATCTTCAATACGGACTTGGGGGACTGGTCACCATTGGGTCGGTAACCCTGCGGGTCTGCGGGACAGGAGCGAGACATATTAAGTCCCCATTCAAGATTGCACTTGACCGGGAACTTGGGGGACTTGTTGACAGTAGCCACAGAGGGGCTACATAGGCCCACAGACCCGCAACCAGCACGTCCAGGGCCGGACTGAGGCCCAGAGCAGGATCACCAGCACCCGGACCCGAGGCCCAGCAGTCTACCTTGTGACTAGGGGCCCGGGGACGCCAGCCTGCAGAACAGACCACCAGAGCTGCCCTTTTATGTACGAACATAAGGAAACCAGTCCCACATCGAAGAGTAAGACCAGACCTCACGCTCGACCACCTATATAAGGGCCTCAACTACCCTATTTAATAGGTAACCGATCTCTCCAACTGCTTATCATTCTTGCTTAAGTTATCTATTCATCCCAACTGTACTAACTTAGGCATCGGAGAGGAGAAGACCGGCCCACCCGGTATTCCCTTTAGTTAGCAGGTTCGTAGGAGGAGATCACATCTAGATTCATCAGTTTTCACTAGGCCTACGGGTTTGTGCAGAAACACCCACCTATTGGCAATGATAGGAAATGACAACCATCATCTCTCATAACCTAGCTCTATTGGCAATGATAGGAAAAGACGACCATCATTTCTCATAACCTAACCTAGCTACTCAAAAGATGGTGGTTGCCTATTGCCCCATTTCTAAATGGGAAAATGCTCTAAACAATGACCCACTTTTTTCGTATTTTAACTTTTGGTATCTCACGTTTTAATAACTTTAAAATAGTGTCTTACGTTCTTAATCTTGTCGAAAATTGGTGTATGAGATGTTAGTTCTGTTATAAAGATTGACGGTAAAATTATTTTGATAATTAAATAACCAATTTTACCTTTTAATTTATATTTTTTTTATTTTAAATATTTATTCCAATCCATTCACACAATTAAAAAAAATAATTCCAACCAAATTCTTCATCTCCTTGAACACTCCAGTGGCTTCTTCGATCTCCTCCCTTCTGCCTCACTATTAATCCCATCTTTCATGAGACCATACTACCAATCCTTGCGATTTTCAATGTTAACCATCAATCCCATCTTTCATGGAGACTTGTAGACTCACCAACTCACCAACTCACCTAACAATCTCAAGACCTCATTCTTCCAGAAACCAACCCCCACCCAAATTTGAAAAAACGTGTCAGATGAAGAAAGACAGAAAAACGTGTCACACAATTAATTTCGTCGCCTAAGTTTTTCACTTAGGCGAGGAAAGTAA
Organism: Potentilla sterilis; assembly: GCA_963682095.1. NCBI lineage: Eukaryota > Viridiplantae > Streptophyta > Magnoliopsida > Rosales > Rosaceae > Potentilla > Potentilla sterilis. The sequence continues at coordinate 14,960,777 of OY821756.1, read as the reverse complement.
GTGTTTCGTCGCCTAAGTGAATCAAGACTATTTATTATTCGTATTTCCGCATTCATTATAATATTGTCTTATATATATACTTCACTAATAATTGTGTAATTTCAGATAACTGTTTCAATATAAACAGTTATGTAAAAGCAAGAGTAACCATGAATGATCGATAGCGGAGTTGTACATTGCACATGAATGTGTAACATACTGCAACTTATATTTCCGTAACAGTGACGAAGCGGAATCTTCTACAGTGGCCTCTACAGTACTAGAGTTCAATCTTTCAGTCGTTTCTAGTGTTGTACGTCCGTTTGGTAATTTACCAAATTCACAAAGATTGACAGATGATGAGCTAATTGGAGCTAATTGGTGCGTATTACGACACTGTGACCAAACACAATATTTCATGCGTGAGCATTTGAAGCTCATTGAAAGAAATCGTAGAGACCTAAGACCAAAAGAGACGCACAAAAGAACATATCCTGATTACTTTCGAAAATGGGTACGTCACAATATTTTTTGTGTTAGAATATCTCCATTTCAATATTAGTATTCTAGTCAGTTCAGTTTAAATAATTTATCACAACTTGGTAGGTGGAAAATCTCCAAAAATAGAAGAGTGATTGGTACTCGCCAGAATTGCACCATTTGGCTAGAATGCCGATTTCCCATAGTGTGCGAACGATGTGATTTGTCAATGGCGTCAAGTTTGTGACAATTCAACGAGATGTAAACCGCAAAACACAAAATTACAGGGTCATAGTAGATGGTAATGACTCAACCTACTACGAAGTGCTACTCGCCGTTATCGAACTAGTATATGGAAATATGAGCGTTGTCTTGTTCAAGTGTAGATGGTTCAATACTGATCCAAGTGTTCTTAGGAGTACAAAGATCGATTGCGGCATGTTATCAGTGAATACAAACACAAGCTGGTATGAAAATGAGCATTTCATTCTTACTAACATGGCAAAACAAGTGTTTTATCTTGATGATCCTAAGGCCGGTTGATTTTGGAAAGTGGTTAACCCGATGTCACATAGGAATATATGGAGTGCGTCTACAATCGAAGGGGGTGAAGAACATGATGACGAAAATGACGGCGACATTGATGAACCATATCAAAAGAATTTGGCTTCTCAAATCCCTAATGTAGAGGCTATTCGCGACAAGAACCGCTTACATTTCGTCACTTTTGATGAATTCACTTTTAATGAATTTATTTTCGTCGTCTAAGTAACATACTTAAGCGATGAACTAGTTAACTTTCGTCGCCTAGGACCACTTAAGAGACGAATAGTCTTTTTCGTCGCCTAAGTGGTCGAAATCTACTTAAGAGACGAATAATTTATTTTCGTCGTCTAAGTAAAATACTTAGGAGACAAATTGGTTTACTTTCGTCGCCTAAGTTTATGAATAGGTTTCTTTCGTCCCCTAGGACAACTTAGGAGATGAATAGGTTTCTTTCGTCGCCTAAGTTTGCTACATATAATTTCCAATTCGATGCATTGCTTCAGTTCAATCGATTCATCTCAAATTCCTAATTCTTTAAAAACCCAGGATTCTGTCTCCTTCACCGCCACCACTACTGCCCCGCCGTGGCCCCCGTCTCCCGTCTCTGTCAAAGGCGACCTCTTTCTCTCCCTCTCCCTCTCCCTCTCTCGCTCGACCTTCTCTCGCCCTCGCCCTCGCCCTGCATCGATTGGGTATGTTATATTTTTTTTCTCTACTCTCGTATTCGGGTTCATTGTCTGTCTAATTCATATATATGGGGAATGAATTATATGTTTGTATTGATTTTGGTTATCTGCAAAATTTCGAATTGAATTTGGTCTCTATTCTGGTCTTGAACATAACAAAAATGTTCTATGAGTTGTTCTCTGTTGGGTTTGGCTGTGATCGGAAAGAGAGCTAGCTATTGTTCTTTTTCACGGAAGCTGTAAATTAAATTTTGAGATGAATAAAAGAATTCTCTGTTCTTCACAGTTTAATTTAAGCTGCCAGCATTTCCCTCCTAGGTTAATTTAAGCTATCTAAGGGCAGATAGGAAATCCTAAGACTGCTGTAAGAGTGGAAAGTATATATGGGTCACATATACTCGTCTAGTTATACCTATTGTAAGCACTGAGGAAGTTAGCATGGAAGACAATCCTATATTCCCTAAGTAATAATTACTCCCCATCACAGTACTTGGAAACTTACTCACCTGGTTTGATAGAGATCCACAACTCTATGACTGTTCAGCTACGCAGAAAGTAAGAGCCAGCCATAGGATTACAATTAACTACTCACAATTTGGCCTCACTGTGTTGTGTTTCTATAACAAGTTTGTTTTTGGCATTTGACAAGTAACAGGACTTGGTTGCCATTAGGGTTTTCGCAAAGGCACTATTTGGTGAGAATTGCCCTTCACCCTATGTAAGAGGTACTTGATTCACTTTGCAGCTGCAATTTAGATGCAGAGTGAATCATTCAGAGTAGGACCTGCTTCTGTGCAGCAGGAAGTCAAGTTTAGATTCAGCCATATTCAGGTCATTGGACACTAGTGGCAGGTCATGTTGACATATGTGAAATGCTTACTTGTATTGTTTCTATTTTGTGGTTCTGCAAAATCAATTGGAGGACTTTTTAATTATTTTATGATGTTCATATATGCTGTGTTTGTAATATAAATTCGCGTTTCTTGCCAGAAAAAATATGCCGCCGACTCATGGGAAGCTGAAAAAGAGGCAGGAGGCATTTGACCGCTTTTACAGGTCAAATGCCTCATATGAGAGTTCGTCGCAGCCAACTACGAAAACGTCTGCTAGCGGATCAGCACCTCCCCCCTCCCCCGTTGCAAGTGGAAGATACTTTAGCCCCTCCATTAACACAAACCACACCTCAAACCGAAGACAGCGATGGTGAAGAGATCAATTATCGGCGCACATCTCGTCTTCGGCCAGATGGAGGTAAAGATAATCCAACACTTTTAATTAAGTTATTTAATTATAAATGTATTATGACTTTCTAATAAAACTATTATTATTTTGACAGCATCTTCTCCCAAACGCAAACGGGGGTTGGTTAAAGGCTTAAAGGTCTATCAGTACTGGGTGCAGTACGGAGAGAAGGTGAAGATCTTCATGGATGATGAGTTTTTGCACGGACCAAAGACCGGTACACAAAACAGTTGGCTGACTCATGATATCAGACATATCATTCGGAACATCATTCCAATGACTGCTACCAGTTGGTGGGACATGGAGGAGGGTGTTCAGAACAAGCTCAAAAATGAACTCGACGTAAAGAGTTAACAACTAAAATTTGTAATATTTTATTTTTCTATACGTAAGTCAGTTTCCATATTAATTCCATTTTTATTTTTGTAACAGCTTGTTTATGACATCCCTTGGGATAATAAGAAGATGAGAAAGTGGGTTTACAAGCATGCCGCCAGGACCTACACAGACTTCAAGAGTAAGCTCAACATGTGTAGGTTTAACAACCCTGGCAAAATCTCAAAAGAGTTTAAAAGTAGGAAGGGGATTGGGATTGGCTGCTTAAACACTTCTAGAGCGATGAGTTCCAGGTATACAATTTCTAATATTAGTTTGCGCTTTCAAATGTAAACATTCTTGATTTTTGTTTTGTTTAAATGCTTATTTGTCTCAAATTTAATTAAACTTTTACAGAGACGATCGGCTACTAACACAATCAACCGGGGGAAGAAGACATTGCACTATCGGTCTGGTTCAAAACATTTCATCTATAGGGCGCTCGAGTTGAAGGAAAAAGGTGAACTATTAGCGTTGGTGAAGTATTATGAGATGTTGTACCCTCCTGAGCACCCGGAAGCAGCAGAAAATATAGTAAGTTTCATATTATGTTTAAATTCATCATCTGACACTGTTCTTATGTGATCAATGATGTTAATGCACTTCATTTTCAAATGCAGCGAAAGATCAAAATCGAGATCGATAAGGTGATGACTGGTGTGATGAAGGAGCACCCAGACATTCTGGAACATTTGATCATTCACTATTTTGACGAGTCGGTTCAGGCCCAAGTGCTTGTAAACGCACTAGGACCGCGAAACAACGGTGAGATTTGCGGGTTAGAAGGAGTAATCTTTGGTGTCAGCTCCCAATAATCTCAAGGGAAAATTCCACTGTACACTGTCGGTCTTCAAATGCAGAGTGTATGAGACGAGCGGAGGAGGAGGTCCGAGAGCGTATCGCACATGTAGAGGAAGAGGCACGACTGGCCAAAGAGGAGGTTCGACAAGAATCGCCCTATTTAGGGGACGAATATGGTTTGTTTCGTCGACTAAGTATATCACTTAAGACAGGAAAAAAGTTTTTTTGTCGTATAAGTCTCTTATTTAGGCGACGAAAATTATTTTTTTTTCGTCTAAGTGTTTAACTTAGGCGACGAAAAATGGAAATCGTCGCCTAAGTGAGTCTGAAGCCGACGAAATATTTCGTTCTGTAAGAAATTTTTTCGTCACCAGCATACTTAGAAGACAAATATATTTCGTTGTTTAAGTAGTCTCTAAAGGGACGAAATATAAAAATTTTCGTCACCTAGTGACTTAGACGACCACTTTTAGACCACGAAACTTAGGTGACGAAGAATCCTCTCAAGCGACGAAAATTTTTTCGTCGCCTAAGATTTCCAGTGTTGTAGTGAGGGATGCTTCTAACATATGGCATGTTGGTTTCATGGCTAATATAAGGACATGTGAAGTTCTCCAGGTTGAAGTTTGGGGTTTGTTCTATGGTCTTCAACTTGCCATTAGTCTCAACATCTCAAAGCTGATTGTGAAATCGGATTCTATTGTGCTAGTCAATTTTCTTGGCAGTGAAAGTCTAGATTTACACCCCCTTGGCACCATCCTCAGAAACTGTCAGGATATGATGAAGGAGCTGGATCATGTGCAACGTCAACATATCTTTAGGGAGCGAAACACTGTGGCTGATCTCCTTGCCAAAAACAGCATTTCCCACTCGTTAGGTGTGTGCATTTTTCTTGAACCTCCTACCTTTGTCTCTGAAACTCTTCTAAATGATATAGTCGGTATCTTTAGGCATAGGGCTGTAAGTACCAGCATGGCTGGCTCGTTGTTTGTTATTTGTTTTTCTTAGGCGTTTTGCCCCTTTTCAAATTAAAAAAATAGTTCGTAAATGAGATTCTAGAGTAGTAAACACACCAAGGCGCTGGATTGCATCAATCAGCTTCAGTTGATGCATGTGAAGAATCATCAGCAGCATCATTGAATCTTCCTTCCTCACTACTTGTTTTAGCACTTCAACTTGTTCTTGCATTTGAGCTCGAGTTATCTGCAGATTTGAACAAGTTTAATGATCAGTAAAACGTGTGTATACATGCATGTATGTCACAGTAAAAAAAAAAAAAATATATATATATATATATATACACACACATACAACGTACGTCTTTGGCATGGTTAGCAAAGCGATCTCCCCAAACGCTAAGGTTTAAAATTTGCTGTGCGCCGAACAACTTCAGCTGGCTTAGCAATGATATTGGATTCAGCTGCTGGACTAGCTAATTGGACCGGCATGATTAATTTTCTGCACTTTAGGACTAGCTCTAGGCTTCTGCTTGCTTTTTAAGTATGAAGTATATTGCTTATAGGATCATCTATTTAGTATTTATAGGAAACTCGATGATATAGTTTAAAAGATATTTTATAGGGAAAAATGGTAATTGAAAACAAAAAAAAACAAAAACAAAAACACCAACGTCAACGACCAGGCAATTGTCGTGTTATGTTGAGTATAGAACAATCCAATTACAATTCCTAGCCTCCAGTAAAACAAAGGGAGTGCATGTTCATAAAATTATCACATACATATATATATATACACAATATATTCTTTATTACGGCTGAGCTTGAACAATATATTCGAAAACTAGACATAACATAAGTTACAACAATCAATCAGACATTTAAACAAGTAATTAAACATATCAAACGTACCCAAACCTTAACTGTAGTACATCACTGGATACATAGGAAGTTAAGAACCTATTACGCATGTAATGACTATGATCACATAAGAAACCAAGTGACATATAGGGTTCTTTATTTTTGATATGGCCAGCTCTAGCTACCAGCTAGTGTAGTGTTACTCTTTCTACTATGTTTTTGCCATCTAATCCTTTGCTGTAAAAGCTTTGAAGGAACTCTGGCACAGTGAATCCTCGATAAAGGGCTGGTTTCTCTGCTGATAATAATTCTGGAAATGGCCCAAATTTATCTGACTCTTTCCAACCGCCCACGTTATTGAAAATCAACACCGAGATTCTTGGTTCCTTCGTTGAGTTTGCCAATACTCGATGCTCCACGCTTTGATACTCCCCATTCGATAAGATCTGCCCAGGAAAGGTATTTACATGGGGTTACATGAGCTTTATATATAACAAGTGCTTTTACTCGGCAATATATATATATATATATATAGCTTCTGTTGGGAATTGTATGAATGAAACCTGTATGAAGTCACCAATATTAACAGTCAATGCCCCAGTCAGGGGCCTTACATCCACCCACTCATTCCCATGCTTCACTTGCAACCCTCCGACTTGGTTCTGCAACAACACCGTCAAACCTGCATCAGTATGAGATTTGATCCCCAGCGTCAGATCTGGTTGCGGACAGTAGGGATAGCAGTGCCCCAAAAATAACCTAGCTTTCAGGAATCCCAACTCCTTGAACTTCCCAGCTTCCAAACCAAGGCCTTCGGCCAACAACTCAAATAACGCCTCCGCTACTTTAGTTACATGAAAGTCCCATGCAATAATCTCCTTACGACAAATCTCTGGGATGTCCTCCTCCACCTTCTTCTCCTCCGGTGCCGTATACACCTGATTCACCTCATGAGTTAATCTTAAATTGCTATATTTATCCCTTAAGTTTTCAAAATGGAATTAGTTCTAAAGCTAATGAATTTTAGGGATGAAAAGTTGGGCTATGCAATGCAATAAGCTTAAATTTGAACATAGAAATAAGAAAGATACCAATTAAGAGGAAATAATTAAGAGAGTTGGGTTATGCACCTGAAGCGAATCATGCCAGCTGGCCTCCTTACTCCGGTACAAGTCATTGTTGCTAGTGTACATGACTCCATGGTGCTCTTGGCGTCTGTAATGTTTGGCTTTTATCTCGAGCGGTTGTTCATGGAAGGCTCTGATGCTTCGGATTGTCTCATCAAGGACTGATTGTGGTATACCGTGGTTGATAACTTGGAAGAATCCCCAAGTCGCCGCGGCGTCTTTGATTTGCCGGATAATTTTGGGACGGTGTGTGGGGGAGTGGAGGTTGGCCAAGTCGAGTAAGGGAATGGAGTCAGTGTTGGTGCTAGCGTTCGAGTTATTACTAGGAAGAGTTTCAGGCGGGTGTAGGAAGAAGCGAGGAATAGAAGTGATGCCAGAGTCGGAGAGGCCCTTCACTCCAACTTGGACTCGTCGAATTCTTTCACCTCCTTCATTCGGTCGTATACCGAAGTTTTATCTATGGCTGCCATTTTCATTGGTACATATACGTGTTATCAGGTTTCATATATATAGAGCAATATCGAGCATACTTTTGCTCAAGGTTAAACATTTTGCTTATATTTCATGATTGTGGTGCGCATAAGTGGGTGTAATTAAAAGTGGATATGCCCCCTTCACCAATAATTTCCATTTACAGAGTAGTCATGGTGAATATACGCACGCGTGTTGTCTTACCTTAAACCATCATAGGAGGAATTAGAGCATCGAGTATTGGCAAAATCATCGAAGGAACCAAGAATCTCAGTGTTGATTTTTAACAATTTGGGAGGTTGGAAAGAGTCGGATGAATTTGGGCCATTGCCAGAATTATTGTCAACAGAGAAACCAGCACTTTATCGAGAATTCACTGTGCCAGAATTCCTTCAAAGCTTTTATAGCAAAGGATTAGGTGGCAAAAACATAGTAGAAAGAGTTGCACTACACTAGCTGGTAGTACCAAATCATTTGTATGTCATTTGAACTAGGTATATATATACATACCTACTGAAATGGATTATTAATATGTCTCAGGTTTGGTTGCATTGTGTTTTGTCCGTCTGAATTATATGGATTATTTCTCTAGATGTTTAAGGAGTCTTGATACTAGTATTAGAATCAAACATCATACTAAACGTGCATTTACAGCATACAAACTAAACTTCATCACTGATCTAGAAATTGGTAATTAATTGAAAAAACCACAAATTGGAAAACAATTTGAATGTCAAAGCATGTTAATTATGGATAATGTCTAGGAGTTAAAAATAAACATAGGCTTCTAGATAAATGATATTCACAAACTGCCAAAATCTCCACAATAATGATATTCGGCCTAAAATATATTGACAAAAATCTTGTTGTAGTTGCTTTGATAGCAGCCCAACATTACGTTCCATCCACATCATATCATCCCTTCACTTTGATACTGAAATATACCAACTACGATGGGAGGAATTATATGCTGGTCCCGGATCACCATCTGGTAAGTTGAGATGGTGGTCCGCACCCATAAGAGCACGACACGTGTACAGTTTAAAAATTGTGAGAAATCTCAATTTTTTCTAACGAGGAAAGACATGAGAAATTACTCTATTACTCTGTCGTTTAGATCGATATTTCTCAAAACTTAAAACCCACTCCACGTTCTTGCACTGCAGTCTCAAACCTAAATAGATTGGACGAGACCCAAAAGCCCCACCAAGAAATGAATTGGTGCAAATTATGTTTTCAATGGCAAATACAGGTAAGTTAATCTATTCCTTATTCTACGTCCATTGTTCTGGTGTTCTTTATCATTCTACGTCCTATCTTTATTTCATGATTCGGGACCAGTATATAATTCCTTCCATCGTAGTTGGTATATTTCAGTATCAAATTGAACTGACCTAAATACTAATATTGAAATTGAGATATTATAACACAAAAAATATTGTAACGTACCCATTTGCGAAAGTAATTAGGAAATGTTTTTTTGTGCGTCTCTTTCGGCCTTAGGTCTCTACGATTTCCTTTAATGAGCTTCAAATGTTCATGCATGAAATATTGTGCTTCGTCACAGTGTTATAATACGCATCAATGAGCTTCAATTAGCTCAGCATCTATCAATCTTTGTGAACTTGGTAAATTACCAAGCGGATGTACAACACTAGAAACGACGAAAAAATTGAACTCTGGTACTGTAGAGGTCGTTGTACGTAGCAGATTCTGTTTCGTCACTATTACGGATATATAAGTTGCAGTATGTTACACATTCATGTGCAATGTACGACTCTACTATCGATCCTTCAGGTTTACTCTTGCTTTTACATAACTGTTTGTATTGAAACAGTTGTCTGAAATTACACAGTTATTAGTGAAGTATATATATAAAACAATATTACAATAAATGAGGAAATACGAATAATAAATAGTCTGGATTCACTTAGGCAACGAAACATCTACTTTCCTCGCCTAAGTGACAAACTTAGGCGACGAAATTAATCACTTTCGTCTCCTAAGTGAAACACTAACATGACGAAATAAATATTTCGTCGTCTTAGAAAAGAACCCTAAAATTTGTCGTCGGCGTCTTTGTGTTTTCTTAGGCGACGAATCATAATTTTGGTCGCCTAAGTTTTCACTTAGATGACGAAATAAAGAACTTTCGTGTCTTAAGTCAAGAACTTGATTTCGTCGCCTAAGAAAATTCAAAGACGACAATACTTGTTTTCATCGTCAGGGTCGTCTCTTAGACGACGAAAATAGTTTTTCGCTTAAGAATCTACTTAGGAGGCGAAACTTATTTCTTAGAGGACGAAAAAAAATTTCGTCGCCTACGGCTTCTTAGGCGACGATATTTTAAACTTTTCGTCACCTAAGGTCTTTTTTTTAGTGTCAATTACATATATTACAAATTCTGAAATTCATGCATCCCGGCCACTTTGTTCTTGTTTTGTTTTTTTTTAGTCTATTATTCATTTTTAATTCAAAGAAGATCCTCCTCTATCCTACCATTTCCTACGTATATATTGATGCAATCAAAATCAGCATTTACATTATCGACGATATTACTCAAAAATGAACTTTATTGTATGATTGTTATTCGCTTATTTAGATTACTGTTCTAAGTGTTTATTTAGATTACAGTTTTACGATCAAATTACTAAATCCTCTAAAACTTCCGGTCTAAGGTTACTGTATCCTACATCTTAGAGGGATTCAACTACTCTTACATATAATTTTGGTTCAAGAAAAAAGGGGCGGGCATCGCACCAGAAGGGAGTCGTGCCAAGTGGCCGCCTTACTCCGGTACAAGTCATTGTTGATAGTGTACATGACTCCATGGTGTTCTTGGCGTCTGTAGTGCTTGGCTTTGATCTCGTGCGGTTGCTCATGGAAGGCTGTGATGCTTCGGATTGTCTCATCAAGGATTGATTGTGGTTGACGACTTGGAAGAATCCCCACGAGGCGGCGGCTTCTTTGATTTCTTGAATGATTTTGGGACGATGTGTGGGGGCGTTGAGGTTTGCCCGGTCGAGCAGGGGGATGGAAGTAGTGTTGGTGCTAGAGTTCAAGTTATTACAAGGTAGAGTTTCGGGTGGATGTATGAAAAAACGTGGAATAGAGGTGATGCCAGAGTCCGAGAGGCCCTTCACTCCCATCTTTGATTCGTCGAACTTTCTTGAGCCGATCATATTGGGAATTGGAAGTAGCACAATTAACTGCCATGTTGTCATATGGAGAGTATCAAGTCATATTGATAGGTCTTCACTATGATCGAACAGTACTGGTTTGGTAATGTTGTAATATATGAAGCACATAGTTGGTCTATATATGTGTGTGTTATATAAAGAAAAGGGCTTTGCTTATTTAATCATTGGGGTTACAACGTCAGATTTTTCCGATGAGAGGGATACAACCTTAGTTAGCCGACTTAATGGAAGCAAGGAATATTAGGTTAGGTCAAGATTCTCATATTACTACGGTGATGCTAATTAATTAATTAAATATAGCAGTTTTAGTTACAATGTAATCACTAATTTTAAAAAATGCATGTCATCGATCATTTTCGTGATTTCTTTGTCCATATAGGCTGCGCGACCTACTTAGTGCGCTCTACACTATATAAATAAAAAAAAAACTAGTTCGCATATAATGATAAGATTAAACATATATAAATGATAGCAAACAATTCATTAAACACTCAAACCATGCATTGTACATGCTTGTTTTCATATAAAGTTATTATTCCATATGTTACGTGAAACTGAGATAGAAGTATCTTAGTGATCATATTGTGATTTTTTCTATCAAAGACTTGGTATCTATTTCTTTATTGTAGAAATTTTCCACAAATTCTTTCTCCGTGAAGTTTCGATAGATCGGTGGCTTCTCTGGCGACAAAATCTCTGGAAGAGGTCCAAAGTATCCATCTTCTCCCCATTTGGCTAGATTGAAAAATATCACAATTGAAATCCGATCTTCCTTCCAAGAGTTGGCCAATACACGATGTTGCACACTTTTATACTCTCCGTTTGAGATTATCTGCAATCTCACCAAAAATCATTAGCTAGTTTTGAGAAAACTATGTAAAATCATTAGATTGAGAAAGCTGCAGCTATCTACGTATGGTCATTTACCTGAAGCATGTCTCCAACATTAAAAATCAAACCTCCAGGAACAGCCTTGACGTCCACCCACTCATCCTCATACTTAACTTGCAACCCAGGTACATGGTTCTGCAATAGAGCTGTGACTATCCCAGGATCAGTATGCGACTTAATCCCCATCGTTCGATCTGGCTGAGGACAGTAGGGATAGCAATGCCCGACAAGCGCCCTCTTCTCCGAAAACGTAAGCTCCTTGAACTTGCCAGCTTCCAACCCTAACCCTTCTGAAAGCAACTCCATCACACTCTCGGCCACCTTGGTTGCATCCAAATCCCATGCTACCACCTCATTTCCACATACCTTCGGAAGCTCCCCCACCTCCGGCCGCTCCGGTCCCATCCACAGGCTAAACGAGTCGTGCCAGCTGGCCGCCTTTGCCCGGTACAGGTCATTGTTGCTGGCGTACATAAAGCCTTTCTGTTCTTCTCTCTTGTAGAACTTGGCCTTCACCTCCTGAGGCTGCTCGTGAAATGCCTTGACGGCGTTCACCGTCTGATTTAGTACCGAGACGGGTATGCCGTGGTTAATCACTTGGAAGAATCCCCACGTCGCGGCGGCGTCTTTGATTTGTCGGATAATTTTGGGGCGGTGGGTGGGGGAGTTGAGGTTGGCCAAGTCGAGTAAGGGGATGGAGACAGTAGTGCTCTTGGTTCTAGAGTTCGAGTTATTACAAGGAAGAGTTTCAGGTGGGTGTAGGAAGAAGCGAGGAATAGAAGTGATGCCAGAGTCGGAGAGACCCTTTACTCCAATCTTGGACTCGTCAAATTCTCTCACTTCCTTCATTCGGTCGTATCCCGATCTTTCATCCATGGCTGCCATTTCATTGTACATATTTCTACTACCACGATCTATAAATAGAGCAAAATTGTGCATCATACATTTGCTGAAATTTCAACGTTTAGTTGGTGAAAAGAAGATTGACGGATCTGGCGTGATCGAGTGGTGAGACCAATAATTTCCCTTTACAGATCAAACACGAAGATAATGCATTTGTTACTCCTTAATAAAAAAATCTGACAGTTGTTATAGGAGAATCGGAATTGGTCTACTCATTTTATTGATAATCTCTTTTATATAGAGTGAGTATTACAACGGTAATAGTAAATACATTAATGACAATAATGACTACATAATTATCTCTCGTCAGTTACATTGACGAAGGCACATAATGGGGTTTTCCTTCAACACTCCCCATTGTACCGAGTCAGAGATAAAATAGTGCATGTGGTGTTGCCTCATTAAAAACCTTGCCAAGTAACAAAAACCTAATGGGAGAAAATAAAACTTTGGTCGAAGAATAAAAAGAGCACAACGCACCTATTACATTTGAAAACAACATATATGTGCTAGACTCCCCCTGATGTCTGCATCTCCCCCTGATTTTTTACATTAATCATGAGATTCTCCCTGATTCTTTCAATTGATCAAGGGAGCTTCAGTAATACTAGCATAATTATGCATTTTCACATGTTTTTCCAAATGTGACTTTGAGTAATGATTTAGTAACTAAATCTTGCCACATCGTCCTCAGATCCAACTTGATTTATTTTGATCTTGAGGATAAGGTTGTTCATGAACCAAACACATAGGTTCATATTGAACATCAAGCTCACTCATGGTATTACCTTCATATAACAAAACAGTCATAACATCGTCTAGAGTATGGATGAACCGTTAAGAAATTAAAAAATGATCTGTAATAATAGATTTTCTTATTTCACCTTTAATGCGTTTTTTATTACGCATAGTTAGCTATGATGTGGATAGTTTATTTATCATGTCACATTCTATACAGAGATTGAATAAGCCCAAATCTTTCATATCTTTAAGTATTTGAAAGAACCATTTGCGTTACGTGGGCACAGAGCTACACATAGCTTTACAAATTTTCATCGAATGAGAGGTCGAGTCTTACATATTGTGTTTAAGTACAATCATACATGATTGCACTTGTATAGGAATTTCATTTCCCAACACTTCTTCATCATCTTCCATTAGATGATAAATAGATCTATTGTTAGAGTAAAGACTTCGACTGTTCATGGGAGTATATGTAGGCCTCACTTCATTCTTTAGAGTGCCTAAGCCGATTGATAGATGGTCACCATCATTACAGTCCTTGAGTTCCGTTTCAAGACTCTGTATTCTCAATATCTTTTTCATTCTTAACTTAGGATTTACAATACATAGAGTTTCTCTTAGTTCATTTAGAGTTCATGTATATCCATAATAAAAACGTAAGGGCATAATTCATTAATCTCTTCCCAATCAAATAGTCACTTTAGTGAACGTTTCAATTTTTTTTTGCAAACGTACTCATGTGATCTAAAGCCACTTGATTTGGGTGGATGAAGTCCGTTTAGGATCCTCATATATATCTCTTAATTTAGATCCCCATAGAGATATATGTTTTGATCACTTTCGTAAGCTGCATGTTCAGTTTTTCGGAAACTACCAAATTGACAAGGTAGTGGAGTGCAATGACATCCATTATGAGAGATTGTCTCATCGTAGTCCATTACGACAGAATATCTTCTCATAGTCGATTCTAGTGCGTTTTTGAGAGACATTGCGCCATAAGGTGAGTCTACATATTCTTATTCTCATTACACATTCTAACAAAGATATATTTGATAGGGTTTATATTTGCGGTGTCGGCGTCACCTGCCCAAATGACATATCTCTTTGTTTATACTAGATCGCTTCTTTCCATTTTGGCCAATTTTCTAGGTTGACATTTTCCAACGAAGTATGGTTCGATATTAGACTCATTTTTCCACGTCCTCATATACACTAGTGTAATGTGTTTATAGAGATCTCTATAATTTAAGGATTAGTTCTAACATTTGAGGCGTCCCCTAATGATAACCACAATCCATAAATATTTTCATGAGACTGATTTGAATATCACTGATCAATAGACCAGGTTGTGCCAAACTTGCTTTCTTTCTTTAGGCAAGTATTTTATCGAGCCTAAGGTGGCCTCCCCCTCTTTCTTGGAGAGCCACGGCCTATAACACCATTTATGCCACTAATGGCGTCACCTTGTCACTATCCATACTGGTGGTGCAATTCACAATTCCTCTTGGGTGACACTATGTCCTCTTGATAGGACACAATCCTTGCAGCAGGTTTATTTGATCTCGTCACTTTAATGTATAAGATATCTACACACTTTACTTTGTGTGGTTTTGGGGATCAAGATGAGACACAGTGGGGACAAACCACGACAATTCTTGTCGTTCCACTTGAACATAATTGTTCTTATCTCCCCCTAACGACGGGAAGACTGTCTCATCAAAGTGACACACCGCAAATCTAACGGTAAGAAGATCGCCTGTCAAGATATCAACATAGCGGACTAGCTGGAAATTCATATCCATCATAAATATTTATTCATCTCTAGTAACCCATCATTGTGCGCTGTGGCGGTGCAACTTTGGCACATTAAAATATTTAACCTATCTAAAGGATTGTACATCTATGTCAATTCAAAAAAGCTCAAGGATTACAAGTTCGTTTGAGATCCTTTAAAATCCTCACACATAGTCACTAGCTATAGTGTAAATTGGTTCAATGATGATGGCCATAGATGAATAAGGAACGCTGCATGTAAAATTGCATAACCCAAAACGGAAGTATTGGTGTGTTTTTACCAATATTAAGACTATTACTGTAGTCGTTTTCCGTGAGACCAATTGGATTTTTATATAAGAATATGGTGTCCATTACATGTCCCATATAAGAAGCTATAACGTCACCACACCTACGAAAATTAACCCGGCCTAAGTGCTTTGACTTTCTAGTATAAGCAGCATAAATTTTAATTGCGGATGGTATCATGAAACGTGACCAGCGTGTCGACACAACAACCAACACCATAAAATATTTAAGGTGTCCGCATGTTGGTTGAATCAGTCCACTGAATTCTCTTTGGATTCAATATAAGAATATAATGAGAACACATGTGTCCTTTGCATATGATGGTGTCAATCATAATTTTACGAGTTGGCTTTGAATGATGTACTTTTATTCATAAAATCACGATGGATGTCAGAAGCATAATAGGATATAAGTGCATATACTTTTGCATCAAACATATTATAATGTCATCTTAGGGGAGCGGTGGAATTTAAGGATTGAACACACGTCTTCAACCCTACATGAATTGTGTCGAAACAATATTTGAGGATAAAATGTTCTTTAATCGTCCTCGGTTTCGTGTTTGAACCATATTCTTCTGGTATTTGCTTCTATTCATCCAAATATGGGTGTCTATAGTAATTTCTTTAATGTAGGGATCACCAGATCAAAGCCAATCTATGTCAGAATTCCAAAAGATCATTTTCTTTTGACTTTGGGTTCAATTAGTAGTTACATATAACTTACTAAGTTGACATATAACTTCTCTAATACTCGTTTATATCCGTAGTCATCAGAGGTAATACAAAGGAGCTCAAAAGAATTCTCACTTGTGTATTTTTACATGAACATCATAGCATAAATTTCTTTAAAGTGTGGTACAAATTCAATTTTCTTTTATCGCATAAATTGTCAATTTGACATATGCTCAATATATACATCGAAACGTAACTCAAGTTCTTTAGAGTAACTCGATGGAGATTATAATAAAAGGTATTGTAACCCCAGTTAGACAAGTGCATTATGAATCCGAGAGGAACAGATATACCGATCCTTATCACTTTCATTATAGTACTGCAGTTCTTCAGTACTATTGTGCTATTTTTGTGATATATTAGTACCATTGTCTTTCAGTACTATTATTCTAGAGATATGGTGTGTTTCTTTGCACATAGTTCTTTGTGTGATGCCTATATTATGATATGTTGTTTTACTTTATGCAATACTTTGTAAAGTTAGATGCAGAAAATTGAATCATGTATATCATGAATAAAATTTGAATAATCCTTTTAGAGAAAATTCAAAAATTAACATGTCAACGATTGCATTTAGTCTTGTCCAATTTAGAGATGGAAACTTTAAAACCAAAAGTCTAATTTAGGCGTAATAGCTTTTATAAGGATATCTTAGAAGTTTAAAAATAGACTAATCAAAGTCTATCTTGGGTGGAGCCAGATTCTTTTGGCTCTTTTAATAGCTGCAATGATGAGATGTGTCATTGACATCTTCTTCCCATATGGTATGCCTTTAGTTGTAAATTTATTTTCAATGTTCTTGTTGGATATTGAAGATACTTTTCCAAAAAAATCCGCGTAGTCGTATGATTCTTCATACTTATTGTAAATCGTAGCTAATTCATTGCTAGCTTGTAATGTACGTATCAATACTTCATTGATTTACAACAATGGCAGTGTTTCATTGCACATGACGTGTCTCCTATGTCATCTTTTAAATAGTACATTGTTTCCACTTGCTTTTGGATGATTATATGAATCTTTACGTCCATAATAATTGCTCTTTGTTTTAGGGTCGTTGCATTACTTTGCCCAATTTATTCCAGGAAATATTTTTTTCTAAGACTTTACATCGTCATTGCCCTTTGTTTTAGGGTTGTTGCATTACTTTGCATAATTTGTGTGAGGAAATTTCTTTTTCTCAGACCTTACATTGTCATTGCCCTTTGTTTTAGGGTTGTTGCATTACTTTGCATAATTTGTTCCATGAAATTTCTTTGTTATTTACATAAAGCAGTTTACATAAATATACCATGCTAAAGCCATAGTTGGCTTAGTAAGGAAATTTGGTACTCAAGTTCTTCAGAGTCTAATGTGTCAAAGCCAGACTGTGATGGTTAAACCATATGTAAAATATAGAAAGAATAAAATGTATTAGCTTTGCTGTCTAAATGACATGCACGAAAACTAATATAAACCAATATATATTATGGTAAATATGATGCTTCGTGAAAATTCGTTATCACAATAAAATTTTGGTTCTCCATTTTCATTGCATGCGAAGCTAATGAACTTTTATTATCGTTACTTTTTACACAATTAATAAGATATCCATCTTGAAAAATTTTTCAAAAAATAAAAATTGGATTTCAAGACCAAAATTTGTAATGGTCATATTTTTCTTACTTCGTGAAAATGCTTTTTCACAGTAGTAGGTTTGTCCATTGTTCTTTATATTATAATGCTCATGAAATTGTATTATCATGGCAATGCTCAAACTAAATAACATGTTAAATAAAACAATTATTTAACACTAATAAAATGAACATATAATGCTTCAAGTTTCACATTTATGTAAAATACTAATGCGATCAAATTGAATAGAGCATTATTTCATATAATAACTGAAACAAAATATAATGAAAGCAAAATTTCAATGTAAATATTACTTGTAAGTTTGCCAAATAATCTGGATATGAAGTGATTGCTCGATCTCCGACTCCAAATTGTCGTTGCATATTGATCGCCGCATCATAATTGATATGTAACATAAAAACAAATAATATTCATATGATTAGTCACTTTAATCATATATATTTCACATTTACTATATAAATTAAATAATTTCATATTTACTATTAAATTCGTAAAACAGTAAATAGTCACACAGTAAATATGAATTACTATGTGGTAATTTCAAATATTACCTTTGATTTTTTTTTTTACCAAAGAGACACTACCAGATATGGGTGAATAGCTGACGAAAAAA
Organism: Potentilla sterilis; assembly: GCA_963682095.1. Taxonomy (NCBI): domain Eukaryota; kingdom Viridiplantae; phylum Streptophyta; class Magnoliopsida; order Rosales; family Rosaceae; genus Potentilla; species Potentilla sterilis. Next base: position 14,942,451 of record OY821756.1, on the reverse strand, counting down.
ATTTCGTCGGCTATTCCAATTTTTCGTCGGCTATACCTTCTACCGACGAAATTTTCGTCGGCTATAAGTCGTCGGAAAAACCCCGTCGGTAATACCGATGGCCGACGAAAAAAACCAATTCGTCGGCTATAGTAGAGTATGGCCGACGATTTTACCGACGAAAATATTTTTCGTCAGCCAAACCTGGGAGAAATTGCCGACGAATTTCGTCGGCTATTTTCAAGTATGGCAGACGAAATTCATTAACTATAGCCGACGAAATTCGTCGGCTATTGTGTTTTAACAATAACCGACGATTTCATAAATTTTCGTCGGCTATTTCCTGAAAATATATTACTATTTTAATAGGCATTAATTAGTTATAGCCGATGAAATATTGCAATTTTCGTCGGCTATAAGCTCTATAGCCGACGAAAATTGGTAAAATTCGTCGGCTATAGAGATTATAGCCGACGAAATAATGCAAAAATCGTCGGCTATTCTTAGTTTTGGGGAAAAAAAAATTAAATTATTTTCTAAATTACCATTCCAAGCAACCTGCAAATCACAAAAACAGTCCATGCATTTGCACCAACAAGAAACACGTCTAAATACCATTTTTATTAAATTCGTTCCAATATACATAAAATATAACCCTAATCATCACCTAAACTACTAAAGTCCACCAGGTCATCCCCAGCATCTTGCTCTCCATCAGGCTCGTCATCCTGCTGACCGAACTCGGGAGGTTGAGGTATTGGAGGCTCCAATAACCGCTGAAACGGGGGCGGGGCTTTACGGTTTTGTTGTTGTGCCGCGAACATCTCATAAAACCAGTTTTGTTGGCCGTCGTAGTTGTATTCCCGAATTCTGTCGCATTCAGCATGCCAACGGGCCATATCCAAATGATACTGCTGTGTTCTGCGGCGCAGCTCCTCTACTGTCTGGGACGAGGTCGCCAATTCTACGGCCAATCGCTGCACTTCCCCCCTCATTTGTTGGCTCTCCCCGCCTCCCTTCTTTTGACCTCCCTTAGTGGTCTTCAAGAGCCCTATTCCAGAACTTCCCAAACCCCGGCAGTAGTATTCGTTGGACCGGTGTGGGAAGGCTGCGTCGAAAATCCTCGCCGCCGTTTGGACATTGGTTCGGTCGACCTGGCGCATGGCTTCTTCCAGATCTGCCTCTGAAATGTTCGGTTGTGTCTCCCGAACTATTTGCTGGAGCACCTCTTCTTCGGCCCGGTTCACCCTCTCCTAATTGGACGGGAAAAAAAAAAATTAGTATTCTAACAAATCGATAGTTAAGTAAAATTAATAATTAAAATTTTAAAATTGTAATCAACGACTTACAAGCTCTTCTGTCGCTTGTGGATAAGCGATCTTGAACGTCTCCACATACGGGTTGCTATCAGGATGATCTCTAAGCGCCTCCTCCTGATATTGTGCAAACGGCCTAGAACCACCGTGATGGGGGATTGTGTTACGGCGGCGGTTCGCAGATTTTATCCGAGACCGTTCCTTCAAATAAATAATAAAATATTAGAAAAATGCATCAAAAAATATAACTGTAATAATTATAAAATATTTAAACTAATAATTAAAATTTTAACAAAATAAACATTTATAGTGAAGTTTACTATTTACCTGCATAACCGGGTTGTCGAAGAGTACTGTCTTCAACCAACGCCACTCGTACTCCCTGAACATGAACTGTCTGGGAGTACCCATACGACCACGGTTGCCGTACTCGTTATAGTGGGAACGGAGCTCGTTCTTCCACTCTTTGAACCTACGAAAAAAACAAAAGTGCATTAGAAATATGATTAATATCATAAAATATTTCAAATTATCAGATAATACATTCCCAACGTACCTCGAGTTCTGTACGGAGTCCGCCCAATCCCGCTTGTGTTCCGCAACCTCGAAGTATGTCTGAAAGATAATATTTTATTAGTTTTTCAATTATAACAATACCGAAATTTTTTAAATATTACGATAAATAAATTAAATTTTTTAAATTACTCACCGACGCGGCGTTGTTCAACTCCCTCTTGATTTCTTCGGGCACATCACCCCACCGAGTCCACAACATAGGGACTCTGTCCTTAATCAGTGCACCCACGCAACCCGAGTAGTCGCGTTTTTTTTCCCCTGAACTTCCTGATTAGGAGGTTCGTTGATCTGGATCCTCCCCCTCTGTTCAACAGTTCTCCTGAGCGTGTCAAAACATATGACGCCTCTGGTATTCCTCTGGGTTGAACTGCTAGCGGCTGTCCCTATCACATAAACGACGATTGGTTAATAAAATTAAATATTAGTGCGTTAATTTTAATAAAACATTTTAATTATTAAAATCGAATGTTACCTAAACTCGATGAATTGTTTGTCGACTTTCCTTTTCTCCTCGCCGAAATCAGGAGGTCAGGGGTCTCCCATGGCTGCTGCTGGTATGACTCCGCAGCACTCACGTACTGAGGCATATCAGGCCACTGGGGCAGACCACGATAGTCGACCTCGGGTATCGCAGGAATGTTGTACGGGAGGTAGAGCTGATTTGGGAGAGTAGGCCCCTCAGTCGAGTCAGCAGCAGACTGAGTCGGACTCGGCATCGGCTCTCGATGAACCTCAGGCATACGAACCTGAGGAACGTCGGCAGCTATGTCCTCGTGAAATAGCTGCCGACTAAACCTCGGAGCCACAGAGGGACCGACATGCGGAAGTGAAGTGCTCGACGGCCGCCCCGCCTGGAGAAGGGTCTGGTGCCAAGAACTCACACTCCGCCGCGGCTGGGCTGCATCCACAGTCCTCTGCGGCTGGGATGAATCTACACTCCTCCGCGGCTGGCTAGTGGTCCTCTCAGGCTGGCTAGCGGTCCTCTCGGAGTCTGCGGAACCGGCGGAATTTCTAGAACCTGTAGATCTGTCGGCACGACGGCCTCCGAATAGGTTTCTTAATGCATCGGCCATCTAAAGCCCGAGGCATTAATACATTAATTGATATTAAATTATATTATATTAAATAACAAATTCTAATTAATATAATAACCAATAATACTAACATATTTTAATATAACAATTTATATACTAACATATTAAATTATATTATATTAAATAACAAATTCTAATTAAATATAATTAAGCTATATAATTAAAATAAATTTGAAAAAAATTATCTAAATTAACATAAATACCTAAAAATTACCTAAATTAACATAAATACCTAAATTATACCTAAATTAACATAAATACCTAAATTATACATAAATTAACATAAATACCTAAATTATACCTAAATTAACATAAATACCTAAATTATACCTAAATTAACATAAATACCTAAATTATACCTAAATTGTTATACATACCTAAATTAACAATTATATCTAAATTAACATAAATTAGATATATCTAAATTAACATATATCTAAATTAACATTAATTAACATAAATGAAAAAAAAAAAAAAAAACACTTACATTTTTGCAGAGGAGGAGGAGGCCGGCCAGAGAGTAGGGCTGCCGGATTGGAGGAGGAAGAGGGAGGAGGAGGACGAGGCGAGCGGCGAAGGGAGGGTTGGAGGCGAGCGGCGGAGGTTTTGGAAAAATGCAAAAAATGGAGGCTAGGGTTCGGCTGGTGCAGCCTTATACCCGATAGTATAGCCGACGAATTAAAAAGATTTCGTCGCCTATACTTTGAATGTCGTCGGCTATAGTTTAGGCGCTCAGCAGCCGTCCGATCTCTCCTATCCAACGGCGGACAATGAAAAGACGCGGATCACTAGAGTTTAGCCGACGAAATAGAATTTTCGTCGGCTAAACTTTTGGTCAAACTGCGAAGTCAAACCTCTAAACGCTTTAAAACGGAAATTGGCCCGTCTAAATGACGTTTTTTTGCCTGACCTTCAACAGAGAATAGTTTCAAATCGATGCGACGCAACTAATCGTATAAAAATTTTCATCAAAATATTTACCGACCGTCAGGCTACCCATAGGAAAACGGAAGTAAAAAACAGCTAACCGCAACATTCGGCACACAGATTTTGTCGGAATCTTCTCATTTTTCAACCGTAGACGTTTTTCAATATTTCAATCATATCTTATTTCACGACACATTTGCATTTGAAGAGTCTACGTATAGTAACTATTTGAAACTATACATTCACTTAAACACTTAGTAAACAAGTTAAGGAACATTAGTGCATATGTTCCGATTTTGAATCTAAAAGTTGGGAAAATCTATTCCAACCGTCAGATATCACTGTTAAGATTAAATACATGTATGAAAAAAAATCCAACTACATCTGACAACGTTAACGGCTCGATCGGGACGGTCAACCGGGTGAGTCAAACCTCTAAACGCTTTAAAACGGAAATTGGCCCGTCTAAATGACGTTTTTTGGCCTGATCTTCAACAGAGAATAGTTTCCGATCGATGAGACGCAACTAATCGTATAAAAATTTTCCTCAAAATATTTACCGACCGTCAGGCTACCCATAGGAAAACGGAAGTAAAAAACAGCTAACCGCAACATTCGGCACACAGATTTTGTCGGAATCTTCTCATTTTTCAACCGTAGACGTTTTTCAATATTTCGGTCATATCTTATTTCACGACACATTTGCATTTGAAGAGTCTACGTATATTAACTATTTGAAACTATACATTCACTTAAACACTTAGTAAACAAGTTACGGAACATTAGTGCATATGTTCCGATTTTGAATCTAAAAGTTGGGAAAATCTATTCCAACCGTCAGATATCACTGTTAAGATTAAATACATGTATGAAAAAAAATCCAACTACATCTGACAACGTTAACGGCTCGATCGGGACGGTCAACCGGGTGAGTCAAACCTCTAAACGCTTTAAAACGGAAATTGGCCCGTCTAAATGACGTTTTTTGGCCTGATCTTCAACAGAGAATAGTTTCCGATCGATGAGACGCAACTAATCGTATAAAAATTTTCCTCAAAATATTTACCGACCGTCAGGCTACCCATAGGAAAACGGAAGTAAAAAACAGCTAACCGCAACATTCAGCACACAGATTTTGTCGGAATCTTCTCATTTTTCAACCGTAGACGTTTTTCAATATTTCGGTCATATCTTATTTCACGACACATTTGCATTTGAAGAGTCTACGTATATTAACTATTTGAAACTATACATTCACTTAAACACTTAGTAAACAAGTTACGGAACATTAGTGCATATGTTCCGATTTTGAATCTAAAAGTTGGGAAAATCTATTCCAACCGTCAGATATCACCGTTAAGATTAAATACATGTATGAAAAAAAATCCAACTACATCTGACAACGTTAACGGCTCGATCGGGACGGTCAACCGGGTGAGTCAAACCTCTAAACGCTTTAAAACGGAAATTGGCCCGTCTAAATGACGTTTTTTGGCCTGATCTTCAACAGAGAATAGTTTCCGATCGATGAGACGCAACTAATCGTATAAAAATTTTCCTCAAAATATTTACCGACCGTCAGGCTACCCATAGGAAAACGGTAGTAAAAAACAGTTAACCGCAATATTCGGGACACAGATTTTGTCGGAATCTTCTCATTTTTCAACCGTAGACGTTTTTCAATATTTCGGTCATATCTTATTTCACGACACATTTGCATTTGAAGGATGAAGCAATGGTTTGTCGATAGTGATAGAAAATGGAAGCTGCTCTTTTTTTGTTTTTTTGTTTTAATCATAGCCGACGAAATCAAACCTAGTACTCGTCGGCTATTCTTTTGTCGTTTTCGGTCAAAAATAAAATATTTATTTTTAAAAAACTTATGGCCGACGAAATAATGAATTTTTCGTCGGCTATTCTCTGAAAAAAAAAAACAAAAAACTCAGTGGTTTTACACCTCTCCTATTCCGATGTCCTGTTCACATATAACCAAAATTGAACATAAAAAACCAGAAACCCAACAGTCAACATATTTCAAATTTTTTTTAAGGGGTTTGGAACCCAGCCTAGCTGGGAGGCTCATCCCCACGCCCGTTCATTAGAAATGAGTGGATTACAAATGAAAGGATTACATCATTTAAATTACTTAATCCGTCGGATTGTAATCGGAATCATCGGATGAGTCTTCTTCGGTTTCTGAATTTCTCGATAGGGGTAATCTATGTCTTTCCTCACCACTAGAGTCCTCGGTAGTTTCTTCATTTGGATCAACATCAACAAGCAGTGGCTCTTCACGTCGAATTCGCACCGGCGTGTCTAGGCGAATAAAAGAGGAGTCAGGAATACCGTTTGAGTTGGGCTCTTGATACGCGGTGCCCCCTTCCTCGTTCTCTTCAGCCACTCCAAGTGTAGACGCCCGGTAAATGTTGCGATGGTGGATAGTGTTGACTACTTTCCACCGGTCACCCTTGGCGAGATCATCAAGATAAAACACTTGTTTCACCCATGTGGCTAAAACGAACGGGTCGTCCTCATACCATGATGTACTAGTGTTCACAGAAGTTATGCCGTACTGATCGGTTTTCATGCTCTGCGGCCGTGTGTCAAACCATCTACACTTGAAAAGGTGCACTTTCATGCCTTCCCCATAATGCAGTTCCACAACTGAATGGAGAACACCGTAATAGTCAACTCCACCATCCCCACCATGTGCCATAACCCTTGAATTTTGTGTTTTCAGTCTGAGGTCTCTCTCTTCACATCGAAATAACACACCGTTCACCTTGCACGTCGCATGAACTTTGGAATAGACCGGCTTCATCGCAAGAAGTCTGAGTTCGTGTGACCAATTAGGGTGATTATCATCTTTAATAAGGTCCATCTGCAACCATCAGAATATATCAACTATAAATATGAATAATTATACACAATAATATATAAACACGTATAGAATAGTGGTGAAGTTACGTACCCAGCGGCCGAAATACTCTGCGAATGTCCGGTTGTGGTAATCGAGATCACCTACTACTGCAGGACAGTGTAGATGCGTGTCCTTCCAAAACTGAACTTCTGGACAGTTGATTAGTACCCACCAATGTGCAATGGCTACCTCATAATCTTTCAACTTGTAGAAAACTGGCATGTTTCCACCGACTACAACATCGTCGGATAGTATGGAAAGATTGAACTGTGAAGGTACATCTTCCGGTATGCTTTCCTGTAACGCTCCTAAATACAGCTTCATGTAGGTGACGCACTCGTGCGCAATATACGCTTCAGCTATACATCCTTCAGGTGCGGATCTGTTTTGGACAAAACCACCGTATTGTCCAAGTTGCCTATAAATCAAGTTTTTAAAGTGTTATGATAATACATTAATACTAAATCACATATATTGATGAGGAAATTAACAGAAGGTGTAAAATACGTACCTTTCCATCGGATACATCCAAGTGAAGTGCACAGGACCGGTAAGCAACAACTGCCGAGGAAGATGGATCATGAGGTGAAGCATGATGTCGAAAAAATTTAGAGGAAATATCATCTCAAATTTACACATGATATGAACGATGTCTTGTTCCAGTTCCCGGAGGTAAGATTTTCTCACTTCCCGTGTGCATACCGTCTGGAAAAATCTTGCCAACGCTACTAACGGGTCCACAACGTGACGGGGAAGGAACGATCGAATGAAAACAGGGAAGAGACGTTGTAGCAGGGTATGATTGTCATGACTTTTCAACCCGTAAAGATTGTTGAATTGTCTGTTGACACACTTGGCTATATTTCCAGCAAAGCCTGAAGGATACTTGGCCCGACTTATCCAATGGAAAATTTCTGATTTATGCTCAGGCTTGACGGTGTAAGGAGCTTGAGGCATTTTTCTCTTCCCTTGTTTCAACCATAGTGGTTTTCTGATATTCATGTTTTGCAGATCAGTGCGAGCCTTAGGACCGTCTTTCATCTTCCCCTCCAAGTTCAGCGTTGTGCCCACCACACTTTTAGAAACATTTTTTTCTATGTGCACAACGTCTAGGAAGTGACGGATCAGCAACTCACACCAGTACGGGAGTTCCCACAATATGCTCTTATGTGTCCAGAATTTGTACTCCTCAGGCCTTTCAGGTATTTCCGCTACAATATAAGGATGATTGCTGAGGGGCCCAAAATCGTACTCATTAAGCCTTGCTAAAATTTCTCTTCCCGTCCATCTTCTGGGAGGACCGCCGTGTTCTTTGGTTCCATCAAATGTGGCGGACTCGTAACGGCAGTGGTGATCCGCCGGAACGAACAGACGATGGCCCATTATGCATATCTTGTTGCAATGAGGGGTGCTCCCATAATCGCTGAGGCACTCTGGACAAGCCTTGTATCCCCTAACAACGCTGCCCGACAACATCCCATAAGCAGGAAAATCACTAATGGTACCAATAACCATGGCATGCATCTGGAACGTCTCCTTCTTGTACTTGTCAAAAGTGGGATGACCAACGTCCCACAACACCTTAAGCTCTTCAATCAATGGTCTCATATACACATCGAGACATTTTCCTGGGTAACCAGGTCCCGGAATCAACAACGTCAACATATTATATTCCTTCTTCATGCACATCCACGGAGGAAGGTTGTAAGGTACCAAAATCACCGGCCATATACTGTATGACAGACTCATGGTGCCGAAAGGGTTGAACCCGTCGGTTGAGAGCCCGAGCTTGACGTTTCTGACATCTGACGCAAAATGAGGAAACTCATTGTTTATATGCTTCCAAGCCGCTCCGTCAGAGATGTGTGTCATGATATCTGCGTCTCCCGCGTCCCGCTCACCGTGCCATCTCATAGCTTTTGCGATGGTTTTTGACATGTACAACCGCCCGAGCCTATCTCTCAACGAAAAATACCGAAGCACTTTCACAGGTTTCCTATTGGCTGCTCCGGTCAACTTATATCGGTCAGACTGACATATTGGACATGCGTCAAGGCTAGCAAGGTCATTCCCTTCTGCATCTTTACCCCAAAAGAGAACGCAGTCAAATGCGCATGCATGGATCTTAATGTAGGAAAGCCCTAGATCTTTGAGGATACTTCGGACCTTACGGTGATTGGTAGGATTACGATGACCTTCCTCCAACAACGAAGAAGTGTACTGTAGATATTCATCCACTTGCCTGATGCTCCCTTTTGTCTCGACTTTAATCCTCATTACCTCCATCACACTTTCAAGAACTGTCTTCTCAGAACTTGAAGACACAGGGGTTTGTTGCAATGCAATCAGTTTGTTGTACTTGTCAAAGACAGCAGTGTTGACAACTTCTGGGAACGGCTGCACCGGGTCCTGCATATATTGTTCCCCACGTACACCGCTTTCAAAAGGAAACACGTCGTTGACGAATGCCATTGTTGGATCGTTGGATGTACTACTACTGCCCGCCTCAAAATACTGCCCATGATCATGCGATCCATCTAATGATGGCTTACCGTGTTATATCCAACGTGTGTACTTCGGCCAAAACTCATTACTCTTTAGGTGCTCCCATACTGTCCTAATCGGAAATCGACACATATCACTGCGACACTTACATTTCTTGCACGGGCAATAATGGTAATTCCCGTTTGCATTTTCCTCGACGAACTGCAAAAAATCTACAACTCCTGTAGTGTATCGTCGGTCATGCCTTGGAAGCGAAATCCAACTCTTATCCCGATCCATATATAGCCAGATAATAATATATATGTATAACTTTAATTAATAAGAAATTAATTAACACATATATATTACAATATATATTATTATCAACATCAACTCATATGTATATATACCATTAATTAACAACCATTATTTAAGTTCATTACACTATCAACAACCATTAATTAACATATTTATATATATATATATATAAATATATTTTAACACTAATTAAAATAACATCAAATTAAAACACATAATTAAACTCTAATTACTTAAAATCAACTTAACTACAACTCAAAATCAACATATATACATACATTCTAACACTAAAACAACAACAAAACAAAAAATCACTTACTATATCAAAATCACTAAAACTCAAAATCAACTCAACTAAAACTCAAAATCAACATATATACACATATACGTACCTATATATAGCTCCACAATGTAAGAGATGACGGATTTCAACAATACCCAACGATTTTTCACTCTTTCTCCCGTTTTTTTTCGTTTTTTTTAGAGCAGCTGCTGTCTAGATCTGAAAATATAAAGACTTATAGCCGACGAAAATGCCTATTTCGTCGGCCAAACTTAAAAAAGTTTTCGTCGGCTATTCTCTTAAAGTATAACCGACGAAATTTTTAAATCGTCGGCCATTCTAGGGGGTATAAGCGACGAAATATTTTGTTTAGCGACGAAAGAAAAAATCGTCGGCCATTCAGTGGGAATAGCCGACGAATTTTTTTTTTAGGGACGAAAAAAATAATCGTCGGCCATTTTAGGGGAATAGCCGACGATTTTTTTCTTTTTAGTGACGAAAACAATTTTCGTCGGCCATTATTGAGAATAGCCGACGAAAATTGGTTTCGTCAGCCGTTTTTTTTTTCCGTCGGCAAAAGCCTTTTTTCTGGTAGTGAGAGATAAACCCCTTTTTTTTGTTTTTTTTTTTGTGGGTCGGGTCGAGCTCCAGCGAGTCGGTTTTTTGGATCGGGTCGTGCTATGACCGGGTTGGGCTGCAACCGGGTCGAAACAGTGAATCGGGTCGAGAACAATTTACGGGTCGTTTCTGAGGAGGATCGAGCCGGAGTGGTGGCGAGGCCATTGGAGGAGCAGGCACAGGATTGGGGGGGGGGGGGGGGGAACTAGGATCGAGGCCGATTGGAGGGTCGATTCGCCGATTGGAGGTGAGCCGGTGGTGGCGAGGCGATGCGTCGACGGATTCGACTGGGTTGACCAGCGACAGCGTCAGGGATCTAAAGTCGAGGATCGAGGCGAGGCGAGCCGGCATAGGAGGATCGATCTGAGTCGAGGATCGAGGGGAGGCGAACCGGCACAGGGCAGTCCGATCAGAGCAAAGCTAGGCTGGAGTCAGCCGTCGTCATCAGCGGCGGGCGGAGGAAGATCCGAAAGGCGTAGGAGTTTCGAATACGATCGTGAGGTCGAGGTCGAGATCGGGAGTTTTCAAATTCAAAGTTGGAATCGGCGGCGGTGTTGTTGTCGTCGGGGGGAGCGCGAGGCTGGTGTCTTCGACGCGGGGTCCGGGGAAGCTTGCCGGAGTATGCACCGTGCAGGCCTAGCGGAGGGTGGCTACTGCTGCTAGGGTTTTTTTTTTCATTATTTTTTTTTGGCTAAAAACTCTCAGCGAACAAAACTACGTGCTGATAACGTGTTGTAGGATAATCGGAATTGGTCTACTCATTTCATTGATAATCCCTTTTATATATGGTGAGTATTACAACGGTAATAGTAAATACATTAATGACAATAATGACTACATAATTATCTCTCGTCAGTTATATTGACGAAATCACATAATGGGGTTTTCCTTCAACAACAGTGACAATATTAGCATGCCTGTAGTCTCACCCCAAGGCTTGAGATCCTCTGTCTCTATTTCTCTGTCTCCTTCCCTGTGTCCCATTCAATTTTTGATACTTGTTATGCTACGTAATTGTACTTAACAACTACTTAACAGTGTTTAGTCTTTAAATTTTCATTTTATTCTTCCGTAATAACTAATTAATATTAATATATTAACTAATATCAATTATGAACCCATACTCAGGTCATCTTCTTTCTTCCAATAGCACTCTCTAACACAAGAGATCTGATTTACAAAACTATACATTCTTAGATCAAAACAATACATTCTTAGATCAATCTTTGAAACAGCAATTCACCAAAACCAGATCAATTTTCAAGATCCCCAAACTATTCCCCAAATTAACCCTTCTCTATAACCCACTATTCCCTTCTCTCTCACCACCTATGTTGCATGGACACGGACACGGACATGGCGACTCGACACGGCGCGACACGGGACACGGGAAATCCCAAAAATCGATTATTCAACACGGCTTGGACACGGCAAATAAATAATAATTTATATATTTTTAATACATAAAATAAATTGATAATATTACTATAAGTTGTAAATTCAATATGGCCCGAAAGCCCGAACCGGCCCGATTCTTATATATGTTGCCATGTGTCAGTTGTTGATTGGTCAATTATTAATTTAAAAAAACTAAACCCTAAACCCTCTCTCTCTCTCTCGGGCTTTATTTTTTTTTTAACCGAAAGCCCGACTCAGCTTGAAGTTAATAATAGCCCATCACTCAATTGGCCCATCACAGCCACTACCCACTTACCCAGGACCAGCCCTACCCGTAGTTGACTCTTCTGTGAGTTCTGTCTCCAGTCTTCAACTCTTCATTTCACTCTTCGACAGTTCGACAGTTCGACTCTCTGCTGCAGTGCCGCTCAGCCCGCTATGCCGCCTCTGCTCACCAGCCCACCTCCTCTCTCTCTCTCTCTCTCTCTCTCTCTCTCTCTCTCTCTCTCTCTCTCTCTCTCTCTCTCTCTCTCTCTCTCTCTCTCTCTCTCTCTCTCTCTCTCTCTCTCTCTCTAAAACCTAAAACTGAGGCAGCCCTCACCTCACCCTGTCGCCTCAGCCCTCGCCGTCGCCTCTCCTCTGCCTCACCGTAGCCTCGCCCAGCCCTCACCAGCGCCTCACCCTCGCCCTCGCCCTCGCCCTCACCTCCCGTCGCCTCGCCCTCACCTCTCGTCGCCTCGCCCTCGCCCTCGTCCTCACCTCGCCTCACCCTCGCCCTCGCCCTCGTCCTCACCTCGCCCAGCCCTCACCCTTGCCGTCGCCATCGCCCAGCCCTTGCCGTCTAAAAAGTCAATACTGGCCGATACGCCAGATGGCGTGTCCGACACCGTATTTGTCTGTGTTGTGTCGTGTCGCCGTGTCCGGCCGTGTCGGACATTCCGATTCGACGGGTTTTGTCGTGTCCATGCAACATAGCTCACCACCAAATCAAAACCAGTACTAGTACTCCCCGCCACCCAATCCAAGGGTGGTGACAACTCAGTTGATGAGCTATCTGACCGCTTAATCGCCGCCGTCTGTTACTCCTATGTCATCACTCAGTTCATCTCCACTCAACTTGCGATTAACCCCGTGGTCCCTAATGGTCCCTATTTCGGTGTTGATAAGAATTAGAACATAGAGAATGTCAGACATCACGGCCGGACATAATGCCATAGCAAAAAGCGCGATCGGAGGATAAGTCGTTCATGGCCGTATTTCAGTGAGAGACACTTTGCCGTTCATGGCTGGCATCAGTGTGAAGAGAGAGAAAGAGAGAGTGAGTGAGAGAGAGAGACTGCTTTTCAAAGATTAAACACAACAATCATTTGGTATTTTAAGACGAAAAGAAAAAAGGGTTTGGTTAATGGAGGTGATGTGACTGTTATGTAATCTTATGTGGCATGCCACATGTCAACAATTGAATGGGGAACAAGGAAGGAGACAGAGAAATGGGCACAGAGGATGTCAAGCCTCACTGTAAACCATCATTGTTGGAAGATATTAGTAATTCAGTATCATGCATGTTAAACCAAAGGGATGCGGATCGGGTGTTATGTTGGGTTTGTTAGGAGATCTCCAATTATGAAATCTTATAATAGGGTCTCATACGTATTATAAAATCACATTTAGACACTATTTATGTAAAACTTTAATCATTTTCCATGGTAGGGTTTTAAATAAAAATCTTAAATTTATATATTTAATTTTTCTTTATTTTGTATTGTAATTAATAATAATTTATATTTATAAACTATTTTTGTACATAATAAATAAATATAATTTGAGTTTTGTTTTCCGCCATGAATAGGTTGTGGAATTTACTGAAGAAGGAGGAAGCAGAAGATGTTCTGAGATGGCAACAAGAAACCCTCTTGATGTCTGCGAAATCCCACCAAGTGGAGTGATGGAAGAAGATGAAGCCTCATAATGGGGCGGTTCTTCGGAAGGGTGGCACTACATACAAAAGGATCGGGAAATCATGGATCAGCACTTGAAAGCTCTATATTTCATTGAACTGTGTAGGTTTAATGACGATAGCTTTCGAAGGCGCTTCCGTATGCGACCTTATCTCTTTGACAAGATGATGTGTAGCGTGGCCAACCACGACCCGTACTTTGTACAAACTATGGATGTCACCGACAGACTCAACCTTTCCACCGAACAGAAGCTAACATGCGCTATGAGGATGCTCGCGTACGCTCTACCAGCTGACTTGACCGATGAGTTCCTTGATATTGTTGAATCCACTGCTCTTGAAGTGTTGCATCATTTTACAAAAGCTATATGGTTTGTATACCGCAAAGAATATCTTCGCAAACCAAATGCGGCATATCTAGAAAGATTGACAGACAAAGCTGCAGATCACGGATTTCCAGGTATGTTGGGTAGTCTTGACTGTATGCATTGGCAGTGGAAAAACTGTCCAACTGCGCATGCCGGGCAATTTCAAGGTCATAAGGGAAAACCTACAATTATCTTAGAGGCGGTGGTTTTGTATGATACTTGGATTTGGCATGCATATTTCGGACTTCCAGGTTCCCTCAACAATCTCAATGTCCTAGGAAGGTCGCTATTGTTCGATGAGGTATGCAGAGGTGAAGCTCCTCAGGTGGAGTTCAAAGTGAGCAACAGTACGTATCATCAAGGTTATTATCTGGTGCACGACATTTATCCTAATTGGGCAACTCTTGTCAAAACCATAAAAAATCCTACCACTCTAGTAACAAGACACTTTACAAGGATACAAGAGGCGTTCAGAAAAGACGTGGAGAGAGCATTTAGTATTCTCCAAGTGCGTTTTGCAATTGTGAGGGGTCCAGCTCGTTTATGGAGTAGGGAGAGCCTGCAATATATCATGATAACGTGCATTATTTTGCACAACATGATAGTAGAAGATGAGCGTGACGAAGATGAGCAATATGAATTTGACTTAGACGACATCCCGACTCGTCTAAGAAGAACTGCTATATATGATAAACCGAGTTATGATCATGAGGTGGAGCGCGATCCCCAACAAAGACATGCATTTTTACGTGTCTGTTACAACAAGATTCGATGTCCAGTGGTGTCTACTTCACTAAGATTAGATTTATTATAACACAGTTGGGCTTTGAAACAGTTTCGAGAGCGCAACAATGGCTAAATTGTGTGTTAACATGTGTCAACAAGTTTCTTAGTTTGTTTGTTATTGCTTTCCTTTATGTTAGCTTGTCTTTCTTTTAGTCTGTTATTGGTTTGCTTCTGGCTTTGGTTGTACTGAGCATTTCCCTCCCCTGTTTGGTTTAATTTAATCGTATATTTAAAAAAAAAATTATTATCATGTGTCAATTAAAGTAGAGTACAACATTAAAACTCTTAATTGGCTACGGAATTATTTTGAGGGGTACAGAATGACCGCCTACATGAATTTTGTACCTCCACTTCCTCTCGCTCAAGTATCATTTTTTGCTTTCTCTCACAATACCCTCTTTTACAAGGTGAATATATTTTAGGATCCACCGTCATTGTGCGAGCATCTTCCTCTCTTTTTTGAGCCGCCATAGCCTCTTGGTAAATGTATTCCCTTCGTGCATAATCTCTATCATTTTTGATCGGCAAGCCTTTTCATTTGATCATGAATACTCATTAAAAGCTCTTGACTACTTTTCGTCTTTGCCGCCTTAGCCGCTTTTTGTCCCATTAGACGATCTGGCCTAACTCTAGCTGGCACGCTTGGAGTTTCTGAATTTCCGGGCGAATTGTTATCATTCAAGTTGATAGGCCTCTCATAATTTGTGTTATCCCCTTCCATTGATGGCGGATTTGAAAATTTTGGTGTATTCTTCAAGATATCCCAACAAAGCAAAAATGCAAAAATGCAAAATGCTCTCTATGGGAATCACCGAAATAATTTGACTTGGCATTCCTTATCTACAAACAATTGTAATAAACATAGTAGTGGTTATTTATTTTAAGTATATTTTAAGCGACTTGGAATAATTACTGAATACTATATTCTAACTATGACGAATAAAAATACTTACATCATCAAGATCATTTTTGCCACTCTTATGATCCGCGATGGCTTGGTTTAATGCTTGGCGCCATCTCATACCTGCGGGATTGATCTTCTTCCATCGAGATTCAATACTTGAAGGGGTTCGCTTTAGTGCATTGGGTGGCTTGATACCTTCAAAATACTCATATATACGATCCCGCAAGGTTCCGCTCGATTAATTAGTACCAATGGCGGCGTCTTCACCAATACTCACCACGCCTGTTGACAGTAGCCGCAGAGGGGCTACAGCAGGCCCACAGACCCGCAGCTAGTGTACCAGGGCCCGGCCCGAGGCCCGGGACCGGAACACCAACACCCGGCCTCGGGGTCCAACAGTCTATCCTGCTACCAGGAGCCCGGGGACCGGGGGCGCCTGCCTGCCAAAGAAGTCACCAGAGCTGCCCTTTGGTGTACAAACAGAAGGGAGCCAGTCCCACATTGAAGGGTGAGGCCAGACTTCACTCCCAGCCACCTATATAAGGGCCTCAACTACCCTCATTACTAGGTAACTGATCTCTCCTACCGCTTATATACGTGCTGAAGTTATATCTATTCCAACTATACTAACTTAGGCATCGGAGAGGAGAAGACCGGCCCGCCCGGTATTCCCCTTAGTAAGCAGGTTTGCAGGATATCACGTTTGGATTCATCTGTATCTACCAGGCCCCAAGGTTTGCGCAGAAACAATTGGCGCCGTCTGTGGGAACGGTTTGATCCACGAGAAAAGTAAGCGTTGCTCTACCAGAGAGTAGAGCCCGATTGATCCTTTGGAAAGCAGCTAAATCCGCGGTCCGGAAGCTATGGAAGGAAGGAAGATAAAAGCTGGCGCGGGAAGGACGAAAGTGCGAATTCAGTTCCCCGACCGAGCCCGAAACATAAAGGCTGAGGTCGGTGCGAGGTTCGCCCTTTCTCCAGACCGAGACGAAACTCACAAACGCCAAGATTCAGAGAACCCCGACCGGTATGGTACGGGAGAGGAAATAAAAAAGATGAAGGCAGAAGTCGAGCTGTTGCGAAAAGAGGGCGGTCGAGACCGGCTAAGGGCAGATGCCTGGTGCCAGGAATTGGAAGTAGTGAACATCGCCTTATTGGCCCTGGAAAGAGGAGGCCAGCCGGGCACTCCTCGGGCGGCATCGCGGCCCGTAAGCAAGGCTAGCGAATTCCTGCACCTCGAGGTGGGACAGCCCACGGGAAGAAGAAAGACCGTGCATGTGCCCACGCCTCTCTTTTCGGAAGCTCTGATAAACCCCGGTCCGGTCGAGCCCCCGTACCGCACGAGCCAGGCGTCAAGCGAGCACGACAGTTCTACCGCAAGAACGCTCGAAACGCTCTCCGCCTCAGTGTCGGACATAAAGGACAGCTTAGAGGCCAGCGAGAAAAAAGCGGGGTGACCGCGGGACAGTGCACGATTCAATGAGCGTATTGGACCTTTTCCGCGCCGGATTAGGGAATCAGGAAGATCTGGTAACCTAAGGTCTCGAAACTGGCGTACTCAGGAACGAGCTGCCCGTATCAGCACCTGGACAGCTTTAAGTCGCAAACGGGCACGAGGGGCTATTCAGATGCCACGTGCTGCAACATATTCCAAGAGACGCTCTCGGGGGAGGTGTTGAGTTGGTTCTACGAGCTGCCAGTGAACTCAGTTGAAACTTTCGAACGGTTGGCTGATAAGTTTGTCGGCCGGTTTATCCTCAAAGCCAGGGCAGCCCAAACATCAACGATCCTTTTTGATTGCATGCAGGCTGACCACGAACCGCTGCGCGCTTTCGTTAACCGGTGGCAAATCGCCACGTCCGGGGTCAGAAACTTGGACAAGAGGATCGCGGGGATGGCCTTCAAGCAGGGGTTAAAACTTGGGGAACTTTCGTACAACTTGCGAGTGCAGGAGCCGCTGGGGTACGACGAGCTGATGACCGTGGCCGTCAGGCACGCTCAGGCGGAGCACGAGACATATGGGGATAAGGTGCCCAAGCGGAGACCAGATGACTCACTACCACCATCTCCCCGTGAAAGTAAGACCGGGCGGCAAGATTGCAACCATGCGCCTACGACTACCAAGAAAGCCGAAGTACGGGAGGATTGGCGATCCCGCCGAAGCGGTGACAACAGTTCCCGGCCAGGGAGAAGACCACCACTTGTGCGACCGGCACAGCCCTTGGCAGCTGCGCCAGCAGGGCGACCACCGCGGGCCCTAGCCATTATGCCAGCAGAAAAACCCGAAGATCCAACCCTTCGGACCGGCGACCCGAGACCCCAGAGAGCGGTTGTGGACGGCCGAATCCACCCGGATGACCCGAAAGAGAACCAGCCGGGAGCTCGGAAAGTAGGAACCATAAGCACCCGCACTCCCGAGGGGATCGAGGTGCACGGGAGCATAAACATGATACATGGCGGGGGCCATATAGATCGACTCACCCAGAGCTCAAAGAAGCGGTGCTTAAGATCGATCCGAGGAAAGGAGGTGTATGCTTTTGGAGGAGGAAGCGGCCAAGCCGCCAAAACCGGATGAAACTCGGTTACTTTCTACGAGGAGGAAGAGCCGGAGGATCCGATCCAACTGCACAACGAACCCTTCCTCATCACGGTCTAAATAGACCACTGGATAACCAACTGTATGCTGATCGATACCGGAGCCTCTGTCAATGTGATGTTCCAAGACGCATACAAAGGGATGCAGAGAGGAAAGAATAAGTTATCCCAGGATAACGAGCCACTGATAAGCTTCTCCGGTGAGGTGGTCCAGCCTTTGGGATCGTATTACCTACTGCTGATCTTCGGCGAGGGACAAAGAAGGAATACCTGGAGTTCATCGTTGTGGACTGTCTGTCATCGTACAATGGCATAATCGGTCTGCCAGGGTTATGGAAGCTGAAAACATTTATAGTCGGCCATATGCTGATGTTGAAGATGCCTTAACCGGCCGGTGTCATTACCATACGCGGGGACCAGAGGATCGCCCGTAGGTATTATGCGGAGGCCCTGACCCACGGGAGGAAGCAGACCGAGGTCTTCACGGCCACTCAGCAAGCGCCGGTGCCGGATCTGAGTATTGACCCCCGTGATGACACCGATTCTGACGACGAGAAGCTAGCGCGACCTTCGGCCGTGGAAGAAACCGAAACGATATGTATTTCGGAAGACCACCCGGAGCGAAAAGTGGTGATAGGGACGAAGCTCACTCCGGCTGTCAGGCAAGAGCTCATCGCCTTCCTCCGAGACAGCAGTTCGGTCTTCGCATGGTCCTACGAGGACATGCCAGGCATATCCCGGGAGATAGCCGTCCATAGGCTAAATTCGTTGCCCAAAGTTCTCCCGGTTAGGCAAAAGAGGAGGTCCTTCAGCCCGGCAAAGTATGAAGCGATCAGAGAAGAGGTACAGAAGCTAAGGGTTATGGTGCCAAAGAAGGGAACCGACCGGTGGCGTATGTAAGTGGATTTCACTAATGTAAACCGGGCGTGCCCAAAAGATAGCTTCCCGCTCCCCCGGATAGATCTGCTTATAGATTCCACGTCCGGCTTTAAGCTGCTCAGCTTCATGGACGCCTACGCCAGGTACAATCAGATTAGGATGCACCCGGACGACGAGGAGCACACATCATTCACAACCGACCGAGGTACCTACTGTTATAAGAGGATGTCGTACGGTCTAAAGAATGCCGGAGCCACCTACCAGCGGATGGTGAATCGCATGCTAGAGCAAGAAATGGGTAAAACGGTGGAAGTATATGTAGATGACATGCTAGTCAAGAGCTTGACTGCAGGGGCCCACGTCTGAGATTTGGCAGTAGTCATCGGTAAGATGCTCAAATTCGGGATGCGCTTGAACCTGAAAAAATGCATTTTTGGGATTTCAGAGGGCTTGTTCCTAGGCCACATTATCAGCCAGCGAGGGATAGAAGCCAACCCGCTGAAGGTCCAGGCAATCCTAGATATGGAAACGCCAGGGGAGAGAAACCAGGTCCAAATGCTGACCGGCCGGTTGGCCGCCCTGGCCAGATTCATCTCCCCCCTGACCGATAAGTGCGCCCCATTCTTCAAACTGCTCAAAGCACAACAGTTCAAAAAAATCCACTAAGGAAGGAGGCAGAGCATGAAGGAAGGCGGCAGAGCATGAAGCGGCATTCCAGTCCATCAAGACATATCTGTCTGCAGTGCCTCTCCTATCTAAACCAGTGTCGGGCGAGATGTTATACCTGTACATAGCTGCATCCGAAACGGCCGTCTCCGCGGCTCTCGTCAGGAAGGAGGGCACGCTCGATCTCCCGGTTTATTATGCAGGGAAGGGACTTACCGGAGCCGAGGGCCGGTACCCCGACATTGAGAGGTTGGCTCTGGCCCTGATCGTTAGTGCCAGAAAGCTCCGGCACTATTTCCAGGCTCATTCTATCACCTTATATACCAATCACCCTCTGCGGCAGATCCTGCAAAAACCGGACACCAGCGGCAGGCTCGTACGGTGGGCAGTTGAATTGGGAGAGTTCGACATCACTTATGCTCCGCGAACGGCTATCAAGGGACAGGCAGCTGCGGACTTCATATGTGAGCTCACCCCAATGGTGGCAGAAGCACACCTCAGCCGGTACGAGGGTACCGAGGCAGTTCAGGCCGTAAAGATCGAACCAGGCCTCCCCAACGGAGGGAAACTTTAAGTAGACGGCTCCGTAACGAGCAAGCGGAGCGGAGCCGGCGTCATGATAACCTCGCCCGATGGCCAATCGTACGAGTATGCCCTACGGTTCCTCTTCAACACCTCCAATAACGCTGCTGAGTATGAGGCCCTCATAGCCGGTTTGCAACTGGCCAAGGAGATGGGAATCTCATCCCTGGACATATACAGCGACTCGAGCTTAGTGGTGAACCAGATGAATGGGTTGTTCGAGGTCAAGGAACCTCAGTTAGCCTCCTACCAAGATTTGGCCAAGGCCCTGATCGAGCCATTACAGGGCGCCACGATCCAGCATATACCCCGAGAGGCAAATAGGCATGCAGACGCCCTCGCAAGGTTGGCAACCGGAAACTACCCTCTGGAGTACCGGAGAGCTAAAATTGAAACCCTTCAGAAACCGAGTATAAGCAAGACCATCTCCGAGATATTTGCGGTAGACGAGGCACCACCGAGCTGGATGGATCCCATTGTTAGGTACTTGGCTGATAAAACCAGCCCCCAGGATGCAGTGGAGGCCAGGAGACTACACCTCCGGTGCGCCAGGTACAGCCTTCTCAACGACAAGTTGTACCGAAGAGGGCACAGCTTCCCCCAGCTGAAGTGTGTGACAAAGGAGGCAGGAGAGGCTATCATGCAAGAGATCCACGAGGAGGTGTGCGGTAATCACTCTGGCGCACGGTCATTGTAATAACCCGATTTTTAATCGTGTTAATTATATTAAATTTATTGTAATTATTGGAAGCATGTTTTACGAGTAATGAAAATGTTTGTACGCTTTGGTCAAGTCGTTATGCGATGTCGAGAGTGTGTTCGATAATTAAAAGTCGAAAAACGCTAAGTTTGAAGGGTCCAAAAGTTGACTTTTTGATTCGTTGAGAATTTCGAAAAGTTTCCTTCATGACAATCGTAGAGCTCGACGATACGAGTTCGTAGACACGTGGCACGCTTGAAACGGACGTCGTATGAAAAAGTTACGACCTGTTGAAGTTATTCCAAAAATATGAAATTTCTATAAATAGTAATTTAATTTCAGAAAAATTAGAAAATTCTGAAATTATCCGGAAATTATCGCGATTTACTGTTCATCGTTTTAATTCGAATCCGGAGCTTCTTTTGCGTAGATCTCCCTCATCCGGCCACCAATCGAGGCGTGCGACCTGTCAAATTGTTCATCTCGACGTCCTCTTCCGTTTGAGTTAAGAATCGGCACCGGAAAGTGGCTGTGCTCGGCCCAGCAAGCGGAGGAAGCGACTGCCGCCGTACACGGCGAAGCTGCGACCGCGTCCGGCGGAACCGGAGCTCGTGCCACCCACCAATCGGTTCGTCTTCTCCTTGCGGTCCTCTTGGTGTAGGTGGTTGTCGCCGTTTCAAGCCGCTGTGACCGGATCGAGAAACGTCTCCGATCGGGTCGACCCGACCCGTTTCAGCAGTTTAGATCCGGTTCGACCCGACCCGCTTCAGACCCGACCCGGTCAACGTTGACCGTTGACTGGCGTTGACCGCCGTTGACCGTTGACCGCCGTTGACTGACATTGACCGGTACTGTAGCGATCCGACCCGACGCTATTTCAGCCCGATTCGACCCGTTCTCTCCGAGGCCCGACGCGAAACGGATATTTACCATTTCTGGTGAATTAAGGTGAGTAAACCACAGTGTATTCGTATTAAATACGAGTTGATTATGAATTAATTACAGTATATGGATCGTTATATGCAAAATGATTTTATGGAATTGATATTTGTTTTAAATTGAATGAACTTGATCGACTACGGTTCATTGGTAAGTAAAATAATTTTAATATAAAAATGATTTTCAAAGGGTTTTACGATCAATGACTATAGTTGGTATTAGTGGACTATTCCTGAGTGGATGTCTACGTATATATATATTTACGTGAAATATATAATGTGAGTGTGCAATTGGGTGAATGTATTATGTTATGAATTTATCATATATGTGATTATGTGAGTGGTGTGATGTGTGGTTGTGTTGGTATGGAAACCAACGATTGAAGTAAGATCTCACCAATAATGGTGAAAGATCTTACATATGTGAGGAGAGGATCTCGCCTAAGTGGTGAAAGGGATCCTTCTGGCATGTATGTCGGGACCAAGCCTTTGGCCGGGTGATTGGTCACGATCAGTTAGAGCTCTAGTCTGTTTGCCTTGTGAGATTTGTAGGGGAATGACGTTGGTCAGTGCGCCCCTAGTCTTACTCTTTTGGTTGATTGTGCATAGTTGAATTTTATAATATACGTGTTTTCCTTTGTTGATTTAATTATTTTTATCATGAACTTGTTTGTTTTACACGAGCTTTGAAAGCTTACCGGGTTCGTTGTTTACAACCCGGTACACCAATTGATGGTGTAGGGGTTAGACCTGCAGGTGAGGACCAGAAGCCAGGGAGCGGCATCTGAGTCGCACGGTTAGTAGGTGTAGGCCTTGGTCTAGCTTGTAATTATCTTTTTGGGTTAGAGAGTAATAGTGAGAGACTCTTTTCTTACATCTATTTTGTTAATGATGTAATATTTTGAATGTATCGAGCCACACACTTAAACTCTGTTGTTTTACTTGGTTATTGTATTATAACTTTCAAGTGATTGAGTTTATTTGTAAATTTTAACATTGTCGAATTTGAATTTTATTATTCAAAATTCGGAGTGTTACAGTCATTGTCTCACAAGTCGCTCTGGGCGGGGTATTTTTGGCCAGACATGGCAGCGGCATCAAGAAGAATATCATGTGGCTGTCACAAGTGCCACATGTATGCCTCTACACCCCATGCCCCGGCAATCGCATTATCAATTCTATTGGCACCATGGCCGTTCGCACAATGGGGACTAGACATCATCGGCCCTTTCCCGATAGCTGCGGGACAATACAAATATGCCATCGTAGCGGTGGACTATCAGACTAAGTGGGTCGAGGCGGAGCTCCTGGTAAAGATCACCGAGGAGCGAGTAAGAAAATTCCTCTGGAAGAACATCTACTGCAGGTTCGGGGTACCGCAGACTATAGTCACGGATAATGGGAAACAGTTCAACAATGATGATCTTATCCAGTACACAACCTCCATGGGGACTCGGATGTTGTTTGCCTCAGTGGCACACCCGCAGACCAACGGCCAAGTGGAAGCGGTCAACAAGATTATAAAAACCGTCCTCAAGAAGAAGCTGGATGCCAAGAAGGGATGTTGGGCCGAAGAACTCCCCACGGTTCTATGGGCTATCCGGACGACAGCAGCGGAGGCAACAGGAGAGACCCCGTTCTGCATGGCCTTCGGGAGCGAAGCGGTACTCCCTGTAGAGACCAGTATGCCCAGCGGCAGGGTCGAGAACTACGACGCTGAAACAAACGCCGATGGCGTACGGCTCAACCTGGATCTCATAGAGGAGCGGCGCGACCAAGCGCATATGCGAAACCAAACCTACAAGCAACGAGTCGCTCGGTATTATGACAGAAGGGTCCGGGAAAGGAAGTTACAAGTGGGGGACTGGGTCATGAAGAAAGTCCAGAAAAAACCGTTAGCCTTGGAGCCAACGTGGGAAGGGCCCTACCAAATCACCGCAGCCGTGGGTCCGGCAACATTCCACATCATAGACATCGATGGCATCTATTCCACCCGCCCCTGGAATATCCAACACCTGCGGTTCTATCCTAAATGATATTGATCATAAAGGGACAATAATATATTTGGCATCAATATTGCAATACACAGTTTGTTCATCATCCAGAATAAAACTACAGCCGGTTACAAGACATACACAAAGCGTATATATATACAAGGCAAAAAAAAAAAAAAAAAAACCGCTAGTCAGCACTGCCGGAGCCCCCAATCCCTGGCCCGCCACCTTTCAGAGACTGCTCTTGCTCCACCATCTCAACCAGGGCTATTTCAGCCTCCATCCGCTCAGCATCAAGCCAGCCTTTCCCCCTCCACTCCAGATAGGCATCATTTATGCCCTTCGTACGGGCGTCCTCCAGCATCTCTTCAAGCTCCACCGACTCCCGGAAGTCGTCGATAGCTTTATCAGCCACTTCAGCAAGCCGGGATTCCGTGAGCTTCTCACTTCCTTGGACGACTGCTGTCATCTGGCTCCGCAGCTCCAAAACTTGCTCCTCCAGCTCCGCAGTCTTCTCCTCCCGAGCGGCTGCCTGTCTGTCGGCTTCTTCTGTTTCCTGCGCGAGTTCATTAAACAACCGAGCGGTTTCTTCTTTCTCCCGCACGAGCTCAGCTTTCAGCCGACCGACCTCCTCTCTCTCCTGCACAAGCTTGGTTTCCGCCAAGGACAGCTACACGGTTAGCTCCTCCACTCGCTTCTCCAAAACCGCAGCCTCCCCTCTAGGCTCGGCGGCATAAAGGCTATGAACCAGCTGGCATAGGTACACAAAAGGAACATTAGCTCGTATCACTCCAGGGGAAAGGAAGCACAGAAAACACTTACCCGAAGAGCTAGTTCCACGGGCTTCGTCCTGCTCCTGCCCGGTTGTCCAGTTCCAGGGCCCTCCCGGTCAAGTCCCAAGGTTTCAATGGTAGACGCCACAAACCTCCCAAAACCACCACCGGAACTACGATCGGCTTCCGGTCCCTGACTCCTTCGGCCGTCGACCTCCATGCCCGGAACTAATGTCAACCCGATCGGTCCACCAGCCGAGCATGACGCCCCGGCATCAAGCGTTCTCGCCCTCTTCGCCGGAGCTTCAACGTGACCGCTTTGGCGGTACCCAGTCATCTCCGCCGTCTCCCTCTCCCGCGAGGTCCGTACCGCCATCGGCCGTGCCACAGGTTTCGGACCCGGTAGGCCCACCGATCTTACCTCCCGGATAACGAGTGGGGCGTTATTCTCACCGCCCGGACGCTTGCCATATTGAGAGTCCGGAAACACGAGCGGCACAGGTCTGTCATGATCCGTGCGCTCCAGGGTAACCAGATCTATAACGGTTTTCGAGGCCACCTCCCCCATCTCCATCAACCTCGCTGCCACAAGCTCTTCATCCGGTTCGACGGTCTCCTCGCTCCGAACGGCGAGCCGGGGGGCATTAGCTGCAAACCAATAAACTGAGCGATCAGAATAAAACCGACCCTGCAAAACAACAGTGCAAGATACCTTACTAGGTTTTCTCCCCATCTCGCATATCTCCAACACGTTCCACCGGATGAAATTGTAAGATCTCCGGTCCAGATTGTCCCAGCAAACAAAGAGCCGGAATAACCGTTGCTTCTCCAAGTCGACCAGCCGGTACGACTGATCCCCGATCGATTGGTAAGCCCCAGGCACCTGAAAGCCCTCCAACTACGCTGCCACCGGCCAGCACAACCGACCTCCTCCATACATTCGAAACCGACGATGGCAGGTGAGTGATGGCAGGATCGAAGTCCCGCGCGGCAAAATTAACACAACCGGTGGCCTGGGCCTTCTTGCAGTAGGAAACCTTGTACAGCGCCCGGAACTCATTAGCCGTGGGCCAGTCCATATTGCTCAGACTGAACAGACACCGGAGGCCAAGCAACTGCCTCCACTGGTTGCTAGGAAGCTGGGCTGGGGAAATATTTATCGAGCTCAGCATATACTGGACAAACTTCGGCAGCGGCAGAGATAGTCTGTGCCGAAATTGATCATCAAAAACGGCAACCCAACCCGGTTCCGGGTTGCAGGCCAGTTCCCCGGGATACAGGCCTCGAAGCTTAATAGAGGAGTCAATGTCCCACTTCGCCCGAAACTCCCTTATCTCTCGTTCACTCAGGCTTCTGGTTGGCTCGTCACAGAAAACCACTCGGTCGCCATCCCGTAGCTCATACCTCATGGGCCCGCTGCTTGCACCGGTAGGATACGCTGATCTCCCAGACGCCATAAAGCCTAAAACAAAGGAATTTAGCTCTGTAGCAAGATGGCAACACAGACAGACAACAGGCAAAAGGCAAAGAGTAGCAAGATGCGGCAGGAGGAAAGCAGAGGGGATGATAAATAGGGCAACCATAAAAGAAAGGCAACCCCAGCCGTGGATCCCCTCCATCTCAGACCGCTCCCTGCCGACACGTGTCCCAGTATCGATAAATGAACACATGCCATCATAACTGATGGGACTGATGGGCTCTCCCCTTTATTGCATGTCCGCCACCTGTCCCACCTACAAGCGGCAGTTAGGGGAGATAGGAGCGCAGAACGAGGCGTCCACTCCCCTCACTTCTCCAATAAGTCAACCTCGAACCAAGGAATAGCATCTCACCGGTTTTATCCAACCGGCTCCGCAGCATCTCACCGGTTATGCAGTATCCAATCGGCTCCGCAGCATCTCACCGGTTATGCAGTATCCAACCGGCTCCATGACATCCAACCGACTCCAAAGCATTCCGCCAGTTGTCACTTTCCTTCGCCTACGGGCAGGAACGAGCCAGCAACAACTCAAGGCTTCCAAATGCATGGGCTTTATAAACCCGGGCGAGTTTACATCTAACACATGTACTCTTGTCCAGCAGGATAAAAACCCTGCATCACACTGAACTGTGATACATTTGGGGATACATGGCGAGACTCGTTATCTCAATGCCATTCCACCGGGCAGATTGTTTCTCTAACACAGAACAAGTCTCCCCTCAGGCTAACAAACCTGCACATTTATCTCACGCTTATTTCAACAAAAGCTGAGAACTATCAAGTGTTGACCGGTGCTTCTGTATGACCGCAACACCGGGGGCACCTGTTGGCTTATTCCACGCACCAACAGGCCTTTCCGCAGGCTAGCATACTCCGCCTCGTACCGATTTGGCAGAACGCCCGGTCGAGGTCCACTATGCAAGTTCATCCGGGACTCGTCTCGATATGGCAGAACGCCCGGTCGAGGTCCCGTGAACTCCGCCTCGTACCGATTTGGCAGAACGCCCGGTCGAGGTCCACTATGCAAGTTCATCCGGGACTCGTCTCGATATGGCAGAACGCCCGGTCGAGGTCCCGTGAACTCTGCCTCGTACCGATTTGGTAGAACGCCCGGTCGAGGTCCACTGTGCAAGTTCATCCGGGACTCGTCTCGATATGGCAGAACGCCCGGTCGAGGTCCCGTGAACTCTGAATCATTCCGATATGGCACAACGCCCGGCCACGCCCAATCTTCAATACGGACTTGGGGGACTGGGCACCGTTGGGTTGGTAACCCTGCGGGTCTGCGGGACAAGAGCAAGACAGATCAAGTCCCCATTCAAGATTGCACTTGACCGGGAACTTGGGGAACTTGTTGACAGTAGCCGCAGAGGGGCTACAGCAGGCCCACAGACCCGCAGCTAGTGTACCAGGACCCGGCCCGAGGCCCGGGACCGGATCACCAGCACCCGGCCTCGGGGTCCAGCAGTTTATCCTGCTACCAGGAGCCCGGGGACCGGGGGCGCCTGCCTGCCAAAGAAGTCACCAGAGCTGCCCTTTGGCGTACAAACATAAGGGAGCCAGTCCCACATCGAAGGGTGAGGTCAGACTTCACTCTCAGCCACCTATATAAGGGCCTCAACTACCCTCATTACTAGGTAACTGATCTCTCCTACCGCTTATATACGTGCTCAAGTTATATCTATTCCAACTATACTAACTTAGGCATCGGAGAGGAGAAGACCGGCCCGCCCGGTATTCCCCTTAGTAAGCAGGTTTCCAGGAGATCACGTTTGGATTCATCTGTATCTACCAGGCCCCAGGGTTTGCGCAGAAACAACGCCGTTGCACAAAGTCTTATCTTCCTCCTCTCTAAAATTTTCCGATCGTGGTGCCCGTGGTTTTTGGGCTCCTCTCTTTTGACCTATGGTGCAAAAAAGAAAAATCAAATTTTGCTATATGAATAAAGATGATGGGGAAGAACGAATGTTTGAAAAGATGTAAGAAATGGTGTGTGATAAAAGCATAAAATGCGACGTTTAATGATTCAATCATTATACTTTACTTGGCTATTTTTCCTTTAAAATGTCAGTTTTAACTTCTTTATTGTTTTAGGTACTCGGTGGAGAAACATAATGCAAATGTGTACTCAAATGATGCAAGCAAGGATTCCACTATGAAACAAAGATGTCAAGGAAGGATTTTGGTCAGTCACATGGTCACAAATATCAAGGAAAGTCGATGGAATTCTCTATGCAAAACTGACGCTGCAAACATAAAAACTGAAATTCTGGATTGTGCTTATTTTCTTCAGTTTTCGTGGCTTATTTTCATGGGATTCCAAGAACGATTTCATCAAGTTCACTGCCCAGAAATATAGATTGAGTGTTTTACTTCAGTTGAGAATCAAGAATCACTCAAAAAGATGGCGGCAGGATCAAGTTATGATGTTTCAAAGATGGACAGAAGATAAGGAAAAGCTAGAAATCCTGACACTGGTTTTCTGTAAGACAATTTCACGGCTGATTTTGAGCATTGTGTCAACGAATTTTCTTGGATATTTTTGCATGGTATTAAAGCCCAATATATAAGGTATCTTTGAGAGGAAATCCACATCCAAAGGTGCCCAAAACGTTGGTCAAGTCTGAGAAGGAAAACTTGTGCAAGCATCCTACATAAGCCTTTGAAACTTGAGATTGTGGAGAGACCTTCGGACCATTTGATTGCTCTTAATTTAAGGGAATCCTTACCTGCACAGAAGTATTGCCAAGACCACCTCTTGCCACAATCTATATCGTCATTCCTCCTTGAACATTCAAGAAGCTGCTGCCCCACACCATTATCTCCACCAATCTTTCTTCTTGGTTTTTATTTTTTGTGTTCATAATGACTATTATGATATTTTCTCAAACGATAATAGTCTTTGTTAGTTAGGGGCTGCCTTTGTCGCCCCGTTTATGCAAAGTTTTTGTTCATGTTTTCTTAGCTAATTCTTGATTTCACTACCAGAAAAAACACTTTTCCCGACGAAAAAAAAAAAACGGCCGACGACCTAAAATTTTCGTCGGCTATTCCCAAGAATGGCTGACGATTTTTATTTTCATCGGCTATTCCCATAGAATGGCCGACGATTTTTTTTTTCGTTGGTAAACAAAAAAAATCATCTGCTATTCCCATGGAATAGTCGACGATTTGAATTTTCGTCGGCCTTTCTCTGAAACTTTAGCCGACGAAAACTTTTGAAAGTTTGGCCGACGAAATTGGCATTTTCGTCGGCTATAAGTCTATATAGCCGACGAGTACTAGGTTTGATTTCGTCGGCTATGATTAAAATTAAATTTTATTTAAGTGAATGTATAGTTTCAAATAGTTACTATACGTACACTCTTCAAATGCAAATATGTCGTCAAATAAGATATGACCGAAATAATGAAATACGTCTACGGTTGAAAAATGACGAGATTCCGACAAAATCTGTGTGCCGAATGTTGCGGTTAACTGTTTTTTACTTCCGTTTTCCTATGGGTAGCCTGACGTTCGATAAAAATTTTGAGGAAATTTTTTATACGATTAGTTGCGTCTCATCGATTTGAAATTATTATCTGTTGAAGGTCAGGCAAAAAAGGTCATTTAGACAGGCCAATTACCATTTCTAAGCGTTTAAAAGGTTGACTCACCCGGTTGACCGTCCCGATCGAGCCTTTAACATTGTCAGATGTAGTTGGATTTTTTTTCATACATGTATTTAATCTAAACGGTGATATCTGACGGTTGGAATAGATTTTCCAAACTTTTAGATTCAAAATCGGAACATATGCACTAATGTTCCTTAACTTGTTTACTAAGTGTTTAAGTGAATGTATAGTTTCAAATAGTTACTATACGTACACTCTTCAAATGCAAATATGTCGTCAAATAAGATATGACCGAAATAATGAAATACGGCTACGGTTGAAAAATGACAAGATTCCGACAAAATTGAAGAGCAGATTGACTATTGCAAGTGAAAACCCGGTTTACTGCAGATTTGGCGTCCGGCGTCCGAATGACGATTGTGATACCATTCCGGAAAGGGAACGACGCCAGGAATCAAACACGCAGCTTTGCCACTACGTGTGGGTCTTTTAGGGATTTCGAGTTCGTTTAGGGCCTCAAAACGGCAGTTTAATATATTTTCATAGAATAGCCGACAAAATATTGTAAATCGTCGGCTATTCTCTAAGTTTAGCCGACGAAAATGGTATGTCGTCGGCTAAATTCCTTCGATCCGCTTATTGTCCGCCGTTGGATGGCTCAGATCCAACGGCTGCTGATTTTCCAAAGCATAGCCGACGAAATATAATTTTCGTCGGCTAAACTCTTGCGATCCGCGCCTTTTTATTGTCCGCCGTTGGATGGCTCAGATCCGACGGCTATTGATCTTCCAAAGTATAGCCGACGAAATCTTTTAAATCGTCAGCTATTCTCTCTTCTTTAAATCTTTCAGCCCGCCTTTTTTCTCTCCTCCTCCGCTCTCCTCCTCAATCGGCGCCGGCGTCCTCCTCCTCCTCCTTCTCCTCCTCCTCCTCCTCTTCTGGCATCCTCCTCCTCCGGCCTCCTCCTCCTCCTCCTTCTCCTCCTCCTCCTCCTCCTCCGGCCTCCTCCGATCCTCCTTCTCCTCCTCCTCCTCCTCCTCCGGCCACCTCCTCCTTCTCCTCCTCCTCCGGCCTCCTCCTCCATCCTCCTCCTCCATCATCCTGAACCAAAGAAAAATTTTATTTTTTTTCCCCAAAAATTAAGAATAGCCGACGAAATAGACAAAATCGTCGGCTATATTTAAGAACAAATAGCCGACGAAATTGATTTTCTTCATCGGCTATAGTTGCCAAAATCGTCGGCCATACTCGAAAATACCTGACGAAATTCGTCGGCTATTTCTCCCACGTTTGGCCGACAAAATAAATTTTCGTCGGTAAATTCGTCGGCCATACTCTACTATAGCCGACGAATTGGTTATTTTCGTCGGCCATTGGTATTACCGACGGGGTTTTTCCGACGAATTATAGCCGACGAAAATTTCGTCAGCAGAAGGTATAGCTGACGAAATTTTTTTCGTCGGCTATTTACTCCGATCTGGTAGTGTTTGTTATGTGATTGGTGTGTCTTGGTGTGTCTTGGTTTGTGTTATTGATAACTCTTACATGTTTATTTTCTTTAGTGGCTAACTTAGAATATAGGGATGTAATTGTAGCTAGAGGTTAAGAATTATTTCACCTAATAGTTATGATTTTTTCTCTCACCAAATAGCGACTATCTCACTTGCGGAGGTAAATCAAGGGATACTTATTGATTTGGGTAGAGAGTGCTGTCACACTACTTAGACTTTAATCAATGAACAAACTTTCATAGAGTTTAATGATTTCTACTTGATTTGCTAGAATACTGCTGTCAGAACTAGTGGACCTGTTAGGGAATGTTTTTAACGAAAAGTGATGTCACGGCGTTAGATAATTTTTGAAAAGTAAAAAGAATAATTCCAATGTTATTATGGTTATTCTTGTTTGTTGTCAATCACATAACTATTAAGTTTTCTCTAGGGTTGATCAAGAGTGGAGTATAAACAATAGTGAATTGGTGTAGTTCCTAACTCATCCATTCTATTGATAAGAATTAGACTTTATTTTGTTTTCTTACATTAATCTGCATAAACAAAACCCCCAATTCTTACTTTACACATAATGTTCCGATCATAGTTTTGTTTTGTAAGTTTACGTGAGATCAAAGTGTCCCTCAATTCCCTAGCGTAAACGATCCCTCTTCTAGTATACTACAGTTGAACACTACAACGAGGGTTTAAATTGTGTGGCTACTTTTGTCACATCAGTATGGAATGAATGAAAATTTGGGTTGGTATTTATAGAAGAAATGTACATCTACTGTAGCAACTGGCAGAAATTTAAAAAAAAATTAATTATTTTTTTCGTCACTTTTCTTACCATTATATATATAATTAAGTTAGTTCAAATTAGAACCGTCGATTAATTTAGCATAAAATACTGGTCACTCCTCCAACTTTGAGAGACTCGACAGTTTAGTCCTCGTGGTTTCAATTTCAACAGAACACTCCTTCAACTTTCCAATTTCCTGCAATTTGGTCATTCCGTTAACTCCCTATCCAAATTGGTTGTCATCTAGGTGACGTGGCCACCTGATCTAGTTGATTTGGAATGGAAAAAAAAATGCAACTCAGCTCAATTGGATGGAGAGTTAACGGAATGACTAAATTATAGGAAATTGGAAAGTTGGAGGAGTGTTCTGTTGAAATTGAAACCACGAGGACTAAACTGTCGAGCCTCTCAAAGTTGGAGAGTGACCAGTAATTTGTCCATTAATTTAAAACATATATCTTGAACCGTCAGATCAAAAATTCATTTAAGAAAATTAAAAAACAAAATATCTTCATAGATGATTGAGGCAGTTGGATTGATTCGAGATTGAATTGAGACCGTTGGATTTGTAGCCGTTGGAGTTGCAGAAAGGGGAACAGCCTTCTGCCGACCCACGTGATGCGGGGCCCGAGTCTGTTTCTTGTTGGCTCTACTCGCCCGCTCTGTCGCGCGTTGCGTGTCTTCTGCTTACAGTTTTTTTTTTTCGTCTTACGCACCTGATTGCTACACTCTCTCTCTGTCCCGCGTCTCTTCTCTCCACTTCCTCTCTCCTCTGCCAGACCCGTCTCCCTCTTCTGTTTATAAGACACGTCTCAAACTAACTCTTAAAATGAGACTGGGGATGTGACCAAGTCTCATATTTTTAGGGTATAGAATTGCACAAACACACCATTGGCGCTCAAATATTTTTAGGACCCCTAAAATATAGGGTTTAGCACCTCCCATTGGAGATGCCATTAGGAAGTTAGATAATACTTCAGTATCAGTAATAACGTACGTTTGAGGGTATGGTTTATTTCTATCCCTTTTATTAGTTGGGTTTCATATAATACAGAGGTTGGCGGGCTGCAAGTGAAGCAGGGAGTGAGTGGGTAGATGTCAAGCCCTTGCCTGGGGCATTGACTGTTTTATATTTGGAACATAGTGTTTTAAAGATTATTATGTATTGTAAATGTTTTGGGGTATTCAATTTAGATTTATAAAAGAAGATTTTAAATTCACTAAAGTTTGAGGGTGTTCAATAATGACTTCGGTTAACTTTTAAAAAGTCTATAGAAGTTTAAGGGTATTCAAAAACTTTACGAATTTTAAAAGATTCATTAAATAATTGACTTAATAGATTGTATAGTGTAAATTGTAAAGAAAATAAGATTCCATCAATCCAACCTCTAAAGTTAAGATTTCCGTAGATTTATAATTTTTTTATTTTCATTATACTCTCTCTCTCTCTCTCTCTCATCTCGTTATTTTCGTGGATTTATAAGTTTTTTCTTTAGAGTACATACTTGTTACCTAAAAACAGTTTTATTCATCTGCTCGCAAATTAAACTTGTAGATCCTTAATCTCTCATATTTCAACAATTTAGTCTATTCCGTTACATGACCATCAGAATATTCCGTTAAATTTCTAAAATTATGAAAATACCCCCTTTCAAAATCAAATATTTTTTTTTCTCTCTTTTGTTTTTCATCAACTCTTTTTTTGTTTGATATTATTGTTATACTTTTGGTTTTTATATATAATTATATAATAGAGAGAGGTACTTACTTTGACACCAAAAAAATTAAAAGAGAATAGGAAAAATAAAAAAGATTTTCAGCTGGGGTATTTTGGTCATTTTAACAACTAAAGTTTGCAAATAATGGATTTATTTGATAGAATAGACTAAATTGTTGAAATATGAGAGGTTTGTTGAAGGAAAAACGTATTATGTGCCTTCGTCAATGTAACTGACGATAGATAATTATGTAGTCATTATTGTCATTAATGTATTTCCTATTACCGTTGTAATACTCACCCTATATAAAGGGGATTATCAATGAAATGAGTAGACCAATTCCGATATTCCTACAATACGTTATCAGCACGTAGTTTTACTAACTGAGCCTTTAGTCAGAAAAGAAAAAAAAACCCTAGGTTTTGTCTCTGAAAAAAAAAATCAAAACCCTAATATTTTTTTTCTCTTCTGCCGGTAAAGAAAGCAAAATCCCAGAA
The DNA here is from genome assembly GCA_963682095.1 of Potentilla sterilis. Taxonomy (NCBI): domain Eukaryota; kingdom Viridiplantae; phylum Streptophyta; class Magnoliopsida; order Rosales; family Rosaceae; genus Potentilla; species Potentilla sterilis. The sequence continues at coordinate 14,907,798 of OY821756.1, read as the reverse complement.
ATTCTCTTCTGCCGGCCACTTTTTTGTCGGCAAAGAATGCCTCCTTCCCCCAGAAACTCTTTTCCCGACGACTATTTCGTCGGTAAAATAAAGTCCAAGCACTCTGCCAACGACAGATTTGTCGGCAGAGACGAAAGATTCTCAGGGCACCCAGAAAATTGCTCTGGGCACCCATGGCGAGTCCAGATAGGCGTCTTCTCCTCCGATCTACCCATCAAGATTGGACCTCAATTCGGCGTCAACCAAACCGATGCCAGCAGCCTTGGCCGACGACGTCAGCCTCTAGATCGACCACACCAGTCGACGCAGCGCTGCTCTTCCCGCCGATCCAGACCAACGGGGGCACAAGGACCCCGATCGGACCACCGCTGCCTCGATCCAGATTGGACGCGTCTGTTCCTCGAGCTGCTCCTGGATCGACCTCACATCGATCCGCCCTAGCCAAACCTCACCCTAGATCGTCGTTCGGCCTCCGCCCCAGATCGTCCCCTCCCCGCCCCGCCGGTTTTCTCCTCAGGGTACCCAGAAATTTAATCTGGGCATCTTTTTCCCGACGAACTTCTCGTCGGTAGAAAGACCAAGCAATCAGACCTGGATCAACAAACCCGACCCGACCTGGCTCCTTTGGGCCTAACCCGACCAGGATCTGTGCTGACCCGACCCACGAAAAAAAAAGTTTTTTTAGGGGTAAATATTTAAAGGTAATATTTGAAATTACCGCATGGTAATTTATATTTACTGTGTGACTATTTACTATATAATTATTTACTGTTTTTCCAATTTATATGGTAAATATGAAATTGATATGATTAAAGTAACTAATCATATGAATATTGTTTATTTTTATGTGACATACCAATTACGATGCAACAATAAATATGCGACGACAATATGGAATCGGAGATCGAGCAATCGCTTCATATGCAGTTTATTTGGCAAACTAACAAGTAAGATCTAATTAAAGTCATCATTTTCATTAAATCGTTAATGATATAATGCTCAAACTTACCTTATTATATCATGACATATACTTATGAAATTTGAGCATCATTATATGTGATGCGCCCCGAATCTTGTCTAATTTCTGAGTAAACTTATTTAAATTTTACGCTCTTGAGTATCGTTTTATTTTGGTGGTTGAGCGGAGATTCGCTTGTGACGAGAGGGAGAAAACATTAAATTAAATCGTGGGGTTGAGTTTCGTTTCGTTTCGTCGAAGAATCTTAAAAAGAGTGTCGGAAATTTAAATATTTCCGAATTGGGTATAGTATAAAAGGGGGAAAGTTTCCATTTTTGGAAAACTTTCATTTTTTTTCTTCTCTTTTTTTTTTCTTCTTTCCCCCGTGCCTCTCTCTTTCTTTTTTCTTCTTCTTCCTCCGACCCGAGCCTCCACCGACGCCACCACCTTGCATTTCGGCCACCACCTCGACCCCCACCTGCGCCGGACGACTCGCCTCCTCCTCCTCTCCCTTGCTGTGGTGACGGCGTGGCGCGCAGCGCCGCCGCTCGTCTGATTCGGGCCAAGAACAGAGGGAATCGGAGAGGCCGGAACTCCTCCTTCCGGCCACCGATCGGCGAGTTCCAAGGGGGAAAAGCTTGGCCTCGACCCGGTTAACCTTTTCCCCAAGTGATTCGAACCATTTTGCAACAGGTAAGGAGGAATCAAAGATTTAATTTTTTAGGGTTTGTGGCTCCGATTTGGGGGTTTGCGATTTTAGTTGTTCTTGGTTGTTTTGGTTGAATTTGGAGGTTGTGTGAGTTCAGAGGGGCGGATAAGATCGTTTAGGTTTGTTTTTCGGTGATTTTTGCGATAAATTGGAAAGATTGGAGGAGTAGAGGCTGTGGCCGCCGCGTCGGCCGCCATGTGCGGCGGTGGCGAGGCTTTTGGGCGGCGGAGGTAAGAAATTGGAGGTCATTTTGGGATGAAAAGTGAAAAGTAAAAATAAATTGGTAAATGGTAAAAGTAACTCAGTAACAGTAAAAATGAAACAGTAAAAGGTAAATAGTAATTCAGAAATTACTATTTTACTGTTTTTAACTACTTTTAAATTGTGGTCGAAGCCAATTTTTGGGATGATTAAATGAGTTGGTCGACGGCAAAAACCATTACAGAATTAAATGGTCGAGAACGGGGTATATTGAATAAGTTCCGTTGATTTTTTTTCGGGAAATGTTACGTTGGATTGGTTGGGGTTTTTCCGATGAGTGAGGACGTCAGTGTATTAAGTTTTTATAATTTAATCTTGAGTTTGGGTTTTCTAAATATTTTCCTTTACAGGCCGAGGAGAGACTCAACAAGAGGACTCGAGTCGGAGACCGGCTAAGTATAGTGAGTGGACTTTTATTTTAAATTTGATGCATGCTTGAATATTTTGAGTATATGGGAGTTATATATATATTTTTGGTTATTACTTTGGAAAGGTTTTGAGATTATTGAAAAGCAAGAATGTTATTTAAACGGATATTTCATTTCTATTGGTTTGTTTTAAATGCTTTTAAAGTAAACTAAGTACCCTGAGACTTTTCGAAAAATGTTGTGAGAATGTTTTGATTATCGAAGAGCAACCATGTGATTTAAATGAATAAACTATTTCTATCGAATGGTTGTAAATGATTTTAAAGTAAGTAATTAAGGTACCTTGATATCCTGAAGCTAATATTTATTGATATTTAGACGGAAATGGGATTTCCGTGTATTATATGATTTGAACTATTCGGATTTTATGACTTATCATTTATGTTGATATTTAATCGGAAACGAGGTTTCCGAGGATGATATGATTTTACTTGGTTTCGATATTTATGACATTCGAGATATGTGGACTTCATTTATTTTCTACGAGGCTGTATTGGTGTTTAATTATATTTATGAGAATAAGCCTCGGGTGTACGGTCGAGGATCGTACCGATTGTTATATATAAGGGGAAACGTGTTTTTGGTTTGTTTTCGGATTTTCACCATACGAGGGTCCACGGTATTATTATATTGATGCTAGCTAGCGAGGCCTCATCCCACGCGAGGTGACGACTTGACCATATAGGTCAGATTCACGCTCGGTGGTCAACGCAGGATTGTATATATTGAGGCGGTGACGTGTCTAGGTGGTAGACTTAGACACGGGGGGAGTCAATAGGACTCTCGGACCCGGAGCCTGACGAGGTTCCAGTTATTTATGGTGGGTAGACTTTCCCCTGTTACATGACCAATGGGATTTGGTCATGATATGTTTTTTTTTTTCCATTGACTGGTTGCGGGAATATTTTCTCTATGAGGTTTTCGACTTTTGATAGATTCCCGAACCAGAGGGGCTGGGATATGTTTTCATGGAAAGATTATTTTTAAAATGACATTTTTATGGTAAAGACATGCATTGTGATTTTCTTTATATTATGAAAAGTGTGGAAAGTAAAATATAAATGTTCGTTAAATTATTATATTTATTTGTAGAACTTTTTGTCCACTCACGCTAATGTTTTTAAATTACTTTCCCTGGGCCCTTTGTTTTTAAAATGCCCAGTGTGCAGAGCTGTTCGGCACTAGTAGGAGGCAAGACTTAAAGTTCCTTCCGCTGTCTGAAATCCGTAGGTTATTAGATTAACCTACCTGTAAATTATTTTCATTGTCTAGTCGCTCTGATACTTGTTTTCGTTATAAATCTTGAATGTTTAACTTTGGTTGTAACTTGACGTTTGGTTGTAGATATTAATGCATTTTCTGTGCACCTTTGAGAATTGTGTTATTTTGTTGGTTGTTTTTGAGAAGTTGTTTGATTTGGGGGAGCAGGAGGCTCCTTGAGTCAGGTTGGGTGCTTTTAAGAAGTGTTTGGTGATTTTGCTACAGGTTTTGGGTCGTCCATTTTAAGAGAGGTTATGTCGAAATTTTCTCTTTTTCGGTAGAACTTCTCTTAAAGTGGTCCCCGCAGGACTCATCCTGGATAACAGTGTTGTTATCCGGGGCGGGTCCTGTCAATATGTCTATTTTATTATGTTAAATAATTACTTTTATTTAACATGTTATTTAGTTTGAGCATTGCCATGACATATACTTATGAAATTTGAGCATCATTATATGTCTATTTTATTATGTTAAATAATTATTTTTATTTAACATGTTATTTAATTTGAGCATTGCCATGATAATGCAATCTCATGAGCAATACAATATAAAATGGACAAACCAACTATTGTGATAAAGCATATTCACCAAGTAAGAAAAATATGACCATTACAAATTTCAGTCTTGAAATCCAATTTTGATTTCTTGAAAAATTTTCAAGATGGATATCTTATTAATTGTGTAAAAAGCAACAATAATGGAATTTCATTAGCTTCACATGCAATGAAAACGGAGAAACCAAAATTTTACAGTGATAACGTAATTTCACAAAACATCGGATTACCATAATGTATCTTGGTTTATATTAGTTGTTGTGAATGTCATTTAAACCACGAAACTAATACATTTTATTCTTCCTATATTTTACAGATGGTTTAACCATCACAGTTTGACTTTGACACATTGGACTCTGAAGAACTTGAGTGCCAAATTCCCCTACTGAGCCAACTAAGGCTTGAGCATGGTATATTTATGCAAACTAATACATTTTATTCTTCCTATATTTTACAGATGGTTTAACCATCACAGTTTGACTTTGACACATTGGACTCTGAAGAACTTGAGTGTCAAATTCCCCTACTGAGCCAACTAAAGCTTGAGCATGGTATATTTATGCAAACTGCTTTATGTAAATAGCTAAGAAATAATTATAATATATTCAATGACAATGTAATGTCTGAGAAAACAAAGGGTAATGATGATGTAAAGTCTGAGAAAAAAATTATTTCTTGGAACAAATTGTGCAAAGTAATGCAACAACCCTAAATCAAAAGACAATGACGATGTAAGGTCTTAGAAAAATATATATATATTCTTGAACAAATTGGGCAAAGTAATGCAACGACCCTAAAACAAGGGGTAATTACCATGGACGTAAAATTCATATAATCATCTAAAAGTAAGTGGAAACAATGTAACATTTAAAAGATGACATAGGGGACATGTCATGTGCAGTGAAGCACTCTGCCATTGTTGTAATTCAATGAACTATTGATACGTACATTATAAGCTAGCAAAGAATTAGCTACGACTTTCAATAAATATGAAGAATCATATGATTACGCGGATTTTGGAAAAGTATCTTCAATATCCAACAATAACATTGAAAATGAGTTTACAACTAAAAACATAACATCTGGGAAGAATATGTTAAATGACAAATCTCATCATTGCAGCTATTAAAAGAGCAAAAATGATCTGGCTCAATCTAAGATAGACTTTGATATCCTTATAAAGGCCATTACGCCTAAATACGACTTTTGGTCCTAAATTAGACTTTTGGTCTTAAAGTTTCTCTCTCTAAATTGGACAAGACTAAATGTAATCGTTGGCATGTTAATTTTTTGAATTTTCTCTAAAGGAATTGAGATTATTCAAATTTTATTCATAATATACATGATTCAATTTTCTACATCTAACTTTGCAAAGTATTGCATAAAGTAAAGCAACATATCATAATATAGGCATGAAACAAAGAACCGTGTGCAAAGAAACGCACAATGTAATCCCTAAAATAATAGTACTGAAGAGCAGTAGTACTATATCAATAGTATATGATAATGATTAGTATATCAAAGAAAGTGATAAGGATCAGTATATCTTTTCCTTTGGGATTCATAATGCACCTGCCTAATTGGGATTACAATACCTTTTTATTACAATCCCCATCGATTTACTCTAAAGAACTTGAGTTACGTTTCGATGTATATATTGAGCATATGTCAAATTGACAATTTATGCGATAAAAGAAAATTGAATTTATTCCACATTTTAAAGAAATTTCTGCCACGATGTTCATGTAATAAGACATAGATGAGAATTTCATCTAAGCTCCTTTGCATTACCTCTAATGACTACGGATGTAAACGAGTATTAGAGAAGTTTATATGTCAACTTAGTGAGTTATATGTAACCGCTAATTGAATCCAAAATCATAAGAAAATGATATTTTGGAATTTTGACATAGATTGGCTTTGATATGGTGATCCGTACATTAAAGAAATTACTATGGACACCCATATTTTGGATGAATAGAAGCAAACACCAGAAGAATATGGTTCCCACACGAAACCGAGGACGACCAAAGAACATGTTATCCTCAAATATTATTTCGGTACAATCTATGTAGGGTTGAAGACGTACGTTCAAACTCTAGATTCCAACCCCCCTAAGGTGGCATTATGATTGATGCACAAAGTACATGCACTTATACCCTATTATGCTTCTGACATCCATCGTGATTTTATGAATAAAAGTACATCATTCAAAGCCTACTCGTAAAATTATGATTGACACCATCATATGCAAAGGAAACATGTATTCTCATTATATTCTTATATTGAATCTAAAGAGGATTCAGTGGATTGATTCAACCAACTTGCGGACACCTTAGATATTTTATGGTGTTGGTTAATGTGTCGACACGCTGGTCACGTGTCATGACACCAGTCACAATTAAAATTTATGTTGCTTATGCTAGAAAGTCAAAGCACCTAGGCCGGGTTAATTTCCATAGGTGTGATGATTTTATGGCTTATTATATGGGATTTGTAATGGACATCATATTCCTATATAAAAACCTAATTGGTCTCACGGAAAACGACTATAGTAATAATCTTAATATTGGTAAAGCACACCAATACTTCCGTTTTGGGTTATGCAATTTTTGCATGCAGCGTTACTTTTTCATCTATGACTAGCATCATTGAACCAATTTACACCATAGCTAGTGACTATGTGTGAGGATTTTAAAGGATTTCAAACGAACTTGTAATCCTTGAGCTCTTTTGGATTGACACGGATCTACAATCTTTGAGCTCCATTCAATGTTTTATGTGCCAAAAATTGCGCCGCCACAGCGCACAATGATGGGTTACTTGAGATGAATAAATATTTATGCTGGATATGAACTTCCAGCTATAGTCCGCTATGTCGAAACCTTGACAGGCGATCTCCTCACCGCTAGATTTGCAGTGTGTCACTTGGATGAGACAGTCTTCCCGTCGTTAGGGAGAGATAAGAACAAACATGTTCAAGTGGAACGACAGGAATTGTCGTGGTTTGTCCCCACTGTGTCTCATCTCGATCCCCAAAATCACACAAAGTAAAGTATGCAGATGTCTAATACATTAAAGTGACGAGATCATATAAACCTACTGCAAATATACCTGCAAGGATTGTGTTTTATCAAAAGGACATGGTACCACCCAAGAGGAATTGGGTATTGCACTGCCACCATGGATGGTGGCATGGTGACACCATAAGTGGCATAAATGGTGTCACAGGCCGTGGCTCTCCAAGGAAAAGGGGGAGGCCACCTTAAGTTCGATACATACTTGTGTAAAGGAAGAAAACAAGTTTGGCACAACCTGATCTATTGATCAGTGATACTCAAATCCGTCTCATGAGAATATTTATGGATTGTGGTTATCATTGGGAGACGCCTCAAATGTTAGAACCAATCCTTAAAGTATAGAGATCTCTACAAACACATTACACTAGTGTACATGAGGACGTGAAATAATGAGTCTACTATCGAACCATACTTCGTTGAAAAATATCAACTTAGTAAACTGGCCTAATGGAAAGAAGCGATCCAGTATAAACAAAGAGATAGGTCTTTTGGGCAGGTGAAGCCGACACCGCAAATATAAACCCTATCAAATATATCTTTGTTAGACTGCGTAATGAGAATAAGAGTATGCAGACTCACCTTATGGCGCAAGGTCTCTCAAAAACGCACTGGAATCGACTACGAGGAGATATTCTCTCGTAATGGACTACGATGAGACAATCTCTCGTATGGATGTCATTGCACTCCACTACCTTGTCAGTTTGGTAGTTTCCGAAAAACTGAACATGCAGCTTACGAAAAGTGATCAAAACATATATCTCTATGGGGATCTAAATTAAGAGATATACATGAGGATCCTAAACGGACTTCATCCACCCAAATCAAGTGACTCTAGATCACATGAGTACGTTTGCAAAAGAAATTGAAACGTTCACTAAAGTGACTACTTGATTGGAAAGGGATTGATGAATTATGCCCTTCCGTTTTCACTATGGATATATATGAACTCTAAATGAAATAAGAGAAACTCAGTGTATTGTAAATCCTAAGTTGAGAATGAAAAAGATTTTGGGAATACACAGTCTTGAAATGGAACTCAAGGACTGTAATGATGGTGATCATCCATCAATCGACTTAGGCACTCTAAAGAATAAAGTGAGGCCTACATATATTCCCATGATCAGTCGAAGTCTTTACTCTAACAATAGATCCGTTTTTCATCTAAAGGAAGATGACGAAGAAGTATTGGGAAATGAAATTCCTATACAAGTGCAATGACGCATGATTGTACTTAAACATAATATATAAGACTCGACCTCTCATTCGATGTAAATTTGTAAAGCTATGTTTAGCTCTGCGCCTACGCAACGCAAATCGTTCTTTCATTAAAGATATGAAAGATTTGGGCTTATTCAATCTCTACATAGAATGTGACATGATAAAGAAATTATCCACGTCACAGCTAACTATGCGTAAAGAAAAACGCATTAAAGGTGAAATAAGAAAATCTGTTGTCACAGATCAATTTCAAATCTCTTAATGGTTCATCCATACTCTAGACAAAGTTATGACTGTTTTGTTATATGAAGGTCATACCACGAGTGAACCTGATGTTCAATATGAACCAATGTGTTCGGTTCATGAACAACCTTATCCTCAAGATCAAAGTAAATCAAGTTGGATCTGAGGAAGATGTGGCAAGATTTAGTTACTAAATCATTGCTCAAAGTCATATTTGGAAAAACATGTGAAAATGCATAACTATGCTAATGTTACTGAAGCTCCCTTGATCAAATGAAAGAATCAGGGAGAATCCCATGATTAATGAAAAAATCAGGGGGAGGTGCAGACATCATGGGGAGTCTAGCACATACATGTTGTTTTCAAATGTAATAGGTGCGTTACGCTCTTTTTGTCCTTTGACCAAAGTTTTATTTTCTCCCATTGGGTTTTTGTTACTTGGCAAGGTTTTTAATGAGACAACACCACATGCACCATTTATCTCTAACTCGGCACAAGGGGGAGTGTTGAAGGAAAAACGTATTATGTGTCTTCGTCAATGTAACTGACGATAGATAATTATGTAGTCATTATTGTCATTAATGTATTTCCTATTACCGTTGTAATACTCACCCTATATAAAGGGGATTATCAATGAAATGAGTAGACCAATTCCGATATTCCTACAACAAGGTTAAGGATCTACTAGTTTAATTTGAAAGCAGAGGGATAAAACTGTTTTTAGGTAAAGAGTTTAGGAAACAAGTATTTTGTCATTTTTTTTTCATCATTTTTATCCTTATACTTTTTACTTCTCCATAAAATACATGTCTAGTTTGATACACATATAAAATTAGTTAACTTTTATTTTTTAAAAGTATAGAACTAGTTAAGTTGGAAAGATTCGATGTTAATTTTTTGTTTATTTACTTATAATACATGTTTATATATGTTGATAAAGTGATTAATGATAAGAAGTTTGTCAAAATTTATGAGAATCCATAAAACTTATATTTTGTGTTTTCACAAGTCCTTAAAAGTTTTTCTTATAAATCTACAAGATTTTATAAGTCTGTATAAATCTAAAAAGTCTTTATGAATCCATCAGTTAAAAAAAATCTGCATAAATATGAATACAATACACCCCCTAATTTAATATTGGCGACTTTATACAGGTTCCATTAGTTCAATTCTTCCAACGTAGCTACACAATAGTACATTATAAATTACTAATTGCCCACTGAAAGCTCGATCTTCTTAAAATATGTCATTAATTTCTGTTAGCTTATATGTTGCGAACTTGTGATTCACTTACCTTTTCTGCGCAGATCATATCAAATGGCCGGGGATTATCAAAGCGTGGAGCATCGAGTATTGGCAAACTGATCATCGAAGGAACCAATAAGAATCTCAGTGTTGATTTTTAACAATTTGGGAGGTTGGAAAGAGTCGGATGAATTTGGGCCATTGCCATAATTATTATCAACAGAGAAACCAGCACTTTATCGAGGATTCACTGTGCCAGAATTCCTTCAAAGCTTTTATAGCAAAGGATTAGATGGCAAAAACATAGTAGAAAGAGTTACACTATACTAGCTGGTAGTACCAAATCATTTGTATGTCATTTGAGCTAGGTATATATATGCATACCTACTGAAATGGATTAATAATATGTCTCAGGTTTGGTTGCATTGTGTTTTGTCCGTGTGAATTATATGGATTATTTCTCTAGATGTTTGAGGAGTCTTGATACTAGTATTAGAATCAAACATCATACCAAACGTGCATTTACAGCATACAAACTAAAATTCATCACTAATCTAGAAATTGGTAAATAATTGAAAAAACAACAAATTGGAAAACAAATTGAATGTCAAAGCATGTTAATTATGGATAATGTCTAGGAGTTAAAAATAAACATAGGCTTCTAGAAAAATGATATTCACAAACTGCAAAAATCTCCACAATAATGGTATTCAGCCTAAAATATATTGACAAAAATCTTGTTGTAGTTGCTTTGATAGCGGCCCAACATTACGTTCCATCCACATTCCTTCGCCTTGATACTGAAATAGATTCGGATCCTTTCGTAACCTTTCATTTTACCTTAGCTAAAGGAGCTCAGCTGATCCAACACCCCAAAATTCCCCTGCAAGCTAGGCCCACCTCACAACAGCCCACCCCCTGCAAGGCCTCTCCACCGTCAGATGGAGGTCAGATCAGACAAAAAAAAAAGAACAGGAGATGATCATTGTCATAGGAAAGTAAGGTGAAAGAAAATGTTAAGAGAGAATCCGAATCTCATCTCCTAACCTTTCCTTTCACCTTATTTTCCTAACTTTAAGAGTGTAGAAGAAAAGAAAAAGAGATTGTGAGTCATTAGATGGAAGGTTAAGAAAGTAAAGTAAAATGAAATATTAGGAGAGGATGCAAATCTCACTGAAATATACCAACTATATATGATGGCTTAGGATAAAACAACACGCGTTATGATTACTCTGTAAATGGAAATTATTGGTGTAGGGGCCTATCCACTTTAAATTACACCCACTTGTGCGTACCACAATCATGATTATAAGCAAAATGTTGAATCTTGAGCAAAAGTGTGCACGATATTGCTCTATTATATATCTACTGTTGTAGGAGAAATAGATTGATAAATCTCTCTCTCTTTATTCATTGATAAGGAGGCCTTTATATAGGCATTACATCAAGTATCCCTGGTGAACAGGGATTCCCTATCTAATAGAGTATCTAGACTACAAGTCTTATTAGGACAAGACACACCACGGAAGTTACGGAGTTAACCTTCCTTGAACACTCCCCCTTGTGTCGCGTCCTCAATGGTGCATGAACCGTTGCCTCGTTAAAACCTTTGCCAGCAAACAAAAACCTCTTGGGCAAAAATAAAAGCATGGTCTAAGGAAAAAGAGTACAACGCACCAACTACAAGTATGTGAGACATGCATAACTAGGCTCCCCCTGAAGTCTAGATGAGAACTCCCTCTGATAGTCAATCAGTCTTTGAGTTCGGATAAGCGACACATTCCAATGCGCTTGACATGCTTCATAAATGTAGATTTAGGTAGAGACTTGGTGAACAGATCCGCTGCATTTTCTTCTGAGCTGACTTGCTTCACCTGGATATTCAAAGTCTCTTGCTGCTGCTGATTGTAGAAGAACTTAGGCGAAATGTGTTTAGTATTGTCACCCTTAATGTATCCCAACTTCATCTGCTCGATGCATGCTGCATTATCTTCAAATATGCAAGTTGGTCCCATCGTAGTAGACTCAAGTCCACTAGACTCTCGAATGTGAGATATAACTGAGCGAAGCCAAATACATTCTTTGACTGCTTCATGTAGTGCAATAATCTCAGCATGGTTCGAGGAGGTAGCAACAAGGGTTTGCTTGGTTGATCTCCAAGATATCGCCGTATTCCCAATGGTAAAAACATAACCTGTTTGGGAACGTCCTTTGTGTGGATCTGACAAATATCCAGCATCAGCAAATCCTACCATCACATCATTTGGTGTATCTGAGTAGGAGGGGGTATCGCCAAAGCCGTATCGGGACCACGACTTAGCATCCGCGGGTCCGGATAAGTTGGCGGATATGGCTGCAAGATGGCGGATGGATGAACCAAAGCCAGTCTTGGTGGATATGGCTGGCGGATGGCGATCCAAGCCATGGTTTGTGCTGTTAGATGCAAGAGATCGACTATGTGTCGAATCCTGATGAGTGTATCGATAGTACAAGCCCATGTCAAGGGTTCCTTTAAGGTATCGGAAGATGTTCTTGATTCCAACCCAATGACGTTGTGTTGGCGCAGAGCTAAATCTAGCTAACAAGTTCACAGAGAAAGCGATGTCTGGTCTAGTACACTGAGCTAAGTATAACAAAGCTCCAATCGCACTAAGATATGGATATTCAGCTCCCAAGACCTCTTCGTCATCTTCTTTCGGACGAAAGGGATCTTTGTTGATATCCAGACTTCTAACGACCATGGGAGTGCCTGTAGGATGCATAACTTTGTCCATGTTAAATCGCCTGAGCATCTTTCGGACATATGCAGACTGGTGTATAAAAATTCCACCACTTCGGTGCTCTAGTTCTAAGCCTAGGCAAAACCGAGTCCTTCCCAGATCTTTCATCTCGAATTCGGATTTCAAATAGCTAGCGGTCTCATTGATCTCATTCAGAGTTCCAATGATGTTCATATCATCGACATAGACGGCTATAATGGCAAATCCTGAACTTGTTCTCTTTATGAACACACAAGGGCACAACTCATCATTCTTGTATCCTTTCCCAATCAAGTAATCACTTAACCGTGTGTACCACATCCTACCAGATTGTCGGAGTCCATATAGAGATCGTCTCAACCTGATAGCAAATGAACTTCGTGGTTTTTGCTCACTTGACTTGGGTAACGAAAGTCCTTCTGGCACTTTCATGTACATCTCCGTATCTAGGTCCCCATAAAGATACGCAGTTACAACATCCATAAGCTGCATATTGAGTCTCTCTGAGACTACCAAACTTATTAAGTATCGGAAGGTAATAGTATCCATGACAGGAGAATACGTCTCCTCATAATCAATTCCAGGGCGTTGAGAAAAACCTTGCGCCACGAGTCGAGCTTTATATCGCTGGACTTCGCCATTCTCATTGCGCTTTCTGACAAAGACCCATTTATGTCCAACAGGCTTCACGTTCGGCGGTATAGGCACAACCGGTCCGAATACTTGCCTTTTCTTTAGGGAGTCTAGTTCAGCCTGGATTGCTTCTTCCCACTTCGGCCAATCCGCCCTACGTTGACATTCATCAACAGTGCGGGGTTCCATATCGTCGTCGTCAATAACTTCTTGAGCAACGGCGTAGGCGAATGCATCATCGATATACATGGAATTTCTTTCCATCAGATTGTGCATGCATAAGTAGTTTAGTGAGATTTCCTTGTTCTCCAACATCAACAGTGAGTCTGAGGCGTCCCCCAGATGATTCAGAGTTGATTCTTGGACATAGGTATAGTCGGAGACAATCTCGTGTGACGGCGTCACAGTATCGATGATGAACGGATCGCTTTGTGCCTGGACACATGCCCTCTTTCTAGGTACATTGTCTTTGGAACCGATTGGTCTCCCCCTCTTTCTAGGAGGATCCGAAGTCGACGCCGGCTCTCCACTTGGAGGTGCCGAGCCTAGGCTGCCGATGGCACCTAGGGCTGCGGGTCCGAGACCGGCGGCGCGTGCTCGCGCATGGCGAGGAATGTTAAGCCTTGCAGGTACATTCGCAGCAGGTATGGTTGATCTTGTCACTTTCGCAATATCAGTAAAGGAGTCGGGCATCGTATCCGCCACCTTTTGTAGTTCTAATATGCGTTGTATTTCAGTCTCACACTGAGACGTACGGGGATCATAATGAGACATAGTGGGAGAGAACCACGTCAATTCCTGACGTTCATTTGGGACGGATGCGGCCCCATCTCCCCCTAACGGCGGGAAGGATGTCTCATCAAAGTGACAATCTGCAAATCTTGCAGTAAACAGATCACCTGTCATAGGCTCTATATAGCGGACAATAGTTGGTGCTTCATATCCAACATAAATAGCTGATCGTCGTTGTGGACCCATCTTGGTACGCAGTGGAGGCGTGATAGGCACATATACGGCACAACCAAAAGTACGCAGATGCGAAATATCAGGCTCGTAACCAGTTACCAACTGGTACGCACTAAATGGTTGGCTATCTGTGGGTCGTAGACGAATAAGCATAGCTGCATGTAATATTGCATATCCCCATGCCGAAACTGGCAAGTTTGTGGCCATGACAAGAGACCTAACTACAAGCTGTAGTCTCTTGATAGCGGCTTCTGCAAGACCGTTCTGAGAATGAACGTGGGGTACGGGATGTTCAACTTCAATCCCAACTGACATGCAATAGTCATCAAAACACTTTGAGGTAAACTCTCCAGCATTATCCAGTCTGATGGACTTAATCGGATTGTCCGGGTGGTGAGCCCGAAGCTTAATAATCTGAGCTAGGAGTTTAGCGAATGCAGCATTCCTCGTGGACAACAACGCTACGTGTGACCAACGCGTTGATGCATCAACCAGAACCATGAAATATCGAAATGGTCCGCATTCTGGTGTTATAGGTCCACAAATATCACCTTGTATTCGTTGTAGAAACGGAATATTCTGTTTATTATCAATAGCAAAAGATGGTCTTGCTTGAAGTTTTGCTAGTGAACAAGCTTTACAAAACGAACGATGAGCTTTAGACATCGCTACAGAAGCATGAGAAGCAGGAGGGGACCGAACCTCTCCTTGGAACCGAGAGGCGGCTATCGACGGCACGGCCGAATCGAGGCCGAGGCGCCCTCTGTGCTTTTGTGATCGGAAAAATGGATGACCGTGGGAGCATTTCAAAATACGGATCATCAGATCACGACCCGGATGACCGAGTCTATCATGCCAAAGCTTATAAGCATCAGAATCACATAATATAACAACATGAGATTCGTTGGCTCGAATGGTTGTGAAATACATGCCATTGCGAACTCGCTTACACTTCTCCACAATGCGAGTGCGCATAGATTGAGTGGAGGTGATCAACAGATATTCAGTTCCATCTTCAACATAAGTGCTGAGGTGATAGTCATTGTCACGCACATCCTTGAAAGCTAGCAAGGTTCTTGGCGCCTTAGGCGCATATAGGGCGTCCTCTACCCGAATCTCAGTGCCATTTGGCAGTAAGAATTGAGCAGTGCCGCGACCCTTAATTACGGGTCCAGTTCCTGTCATCGTAGATAACGACGATTCTCTTGGCGTAAAATCCGAAAACAATTGCCGATTTCTCAGAATCGTGTGAGTTGTTGCACAATCCAACAAACACTCAATCTCGCCTTGATACATCTACAAAAACAATGTAACTTGAATCAATAGTCTACTTTAGACTTTGGCGAACACTTTAAAGTAAGTGTACTGAGACAATATATCATCAAAAAATGAAGTGCATTAAGGCCAATAACATAGCCATGGCAACGACAAAACTTGAGAGAAAGAGATAAGCCGCATTTTAATCACCGAGTATCACCAATGATAATCATAGCCTAGGTCAGAGATTGAGACCGGACACCGTCGTAGGTGGCGTGGCCGAGCCAAGGCCGAGGCCAAGGCAAAGGCCGGGGCCAAGCCAAAGCCGAAGCTGTGGTAAGGCCAAAGCGACCCAGAGGCCGAGCAGAAGCAAGGCGAGTGGTGAGAATCGGTCAGGCATTGAGGCAATGCGATGCGACGGTTGAGCTAAATCCGAAGCATGGCGAGTCCGAAGACACTTCGTTGCCGAGCCATTGATGCAAAAGTTGCATTTGTTCGATAGGCTATCGATTGTTGGTTTCAAAAAACCGGATTCGGTGCTGAGCCAAGCTGGCGATTGGCCATGGCGAGTGAGGCCTAGCGAGTCGCGGCCAAGCGTTTAGGCTTTGGCGAGCGAGGTTTGGCGGATCGCAGCCAAGTTGGCGGATCGCGGATTTCAGATCAGTTGGCGAATAGACATGGCGAGCGAGGCCTGGCGGATCGCGGCCAAGTTGGCGGATAGCGGATCGCGGATCACGGATCGCGGATCTCGGATCGCGGATCGTGCATCGCGGCTCGCGGATGGCGTATCGCGTATCGCGGCTCGCGGATCTCTCCTTTTGTCTTTGTGATTTTTTTTTCGGATATGAGTTAACATCACCAGAATTTTGGTGAACTCAAAATGAGTATGCCATTGAGAATTGGACGCATTGAACCAATTTTGCTTTCAGGGATGTAAAAATCTTAAATCATTCGTAGAATAAGATAGATTTTATTGATGACAACTCAAAAATACATCAAGGTTGTTCTAAATAGAACGACTTATCGAACAAAGTCGTGATTTATTGACTATTCTGTCAAAATATCAATCAAAATCAAACTTGAACACGTATCTCATGACCTAAGTCAAATACTTATTCATAGTCTGGAGTATCATACTCCTGAGTCCTACGTTTCTTGGTAGGTTGGAAGTCATCGATGGCGAAGTTCGTATTTTCCTCATCGTATACTTCTTCCTCAAAGTCTCCTACATAGTGTGCTTCTTGTTCTATGTATTGTTTGTGTTTCTTGTAAGCGGCTTGAATATCTCTGCTTGCTATGCAATCGCGTTGGAGATGATTCTTAGAACCACATTTGAAGCAAGGAGCCGAAGCATTGTTCGGCGGATGGCCACCACGCCTGGGACCGGAACCAAAACTGTTCCTCCCTCTGGGAGCGGCGGCTCTGCCATCATCCCTTGTCCAAGAAAGCTGTCGGCCACGGCCGACGCCTCTTCTCCCTCCTCGTCCGCCACGTATTGCTCTTGGCGTACGTGGTGGCGGTGCTTGACGTTCATGAGGTTGATGCTTCTGCTTAAAAGCTTTACCACGGGCTTGATGAGATTCCGCAATGAATTTCGGTCCTCGAGGCCTCTTATTGGTGGTAAGAATCAACTCATGGTACCTCTCCTTTCTCTGAAGGACATTCATCAAATCGCTGAAGGTTTTGATAGTGCCTTTCTCGCGGAGATCGCGGTACTGATGCGACAACATGGACGCAGATTCTGGGAACGTCGTGAAAGTCTTCTCCATCATATCATCATCGGTCTTTTCGACCCCACAAAAGCTCAAATCAGATTGCAAGTTTAGCATAGTCTGATGATATTCCTAGACGGAATCAAAATCCAGTAAGCGGATTTGCTCCCAATCAGACATGAGGTCTGGGAGTTGTGCGTTATGCACATTGTCGAAGCGGTCCTTGAGGATATCCCATAGCTCTTTGGGATCAGTTTTCCTCAGGTATTGCTTCTTGAGCGTTGGATGGATATGGCGCCTGAGAAACATCAGGGCTTGTGCTTTCTGTTCAGGAGAAGCGTGTAAGCTTTCATCCTCAGGAGGGTTGATGGTGGCAGTAAATCTTTTACCAATGAAAGTGTTCTCAACATCTGAGACCCACCTCTTGTATTCCTTGCCTTGGACATCCAAGATGTCAAATTCTGGACGCTGAGTGTCAGCCATCTACAGAACACAAACAGGGAGACGTTAGTATGTTTGAATACTAATCAAGTTTGATTGTTCTTTTAGAACAGTGCCAAGATATATCATGGTCACATAAATCGATGCTTAACGTGACTTCAAGTCACAATCGATATCTTCCCTTTGTTTTCTTTCCAAAAAAGAATAATACGTTATGGTTCACAGTGACATCACAGTCACAAGCATAACGGTGGCCGGTAACATCACAGTTACCCCAATAAACGTTGGCACCGGGGTGACTAAATCCCCGTATGCCGTCCCGAGAAGCGATAGAATCGGGATGAAGAAGCAGGGACACGGAAAGGTCCCGGAAGAAAACAAAACCCAACTATTGAAATTTTCATAAGCGGGAACGTTTATAAAAATATTTACCTCTTCAAGAGAAGCTTGATCAAACGAAACTTGACTCTTGGGGAAGCTTGTTTTCTTCGATTTTTCTTGATTTCTTCTCAACCACGAATAAGGGTTCGCGGATCGCTTGCTTGGCTTGCGAGCAATTTTGATCTTCTGGCAGATGCGTGCAAAAAGTAGCACGCAAGGGAGAGCTGCTGGCGAGCGGGTTGTCTGCCTAGAGGCAGAGGAGGAGCAGTACTCGAAGGTACAGTGCGGCAGGTGAACAGCGCAGATGCTGCTGAGAAGAGGCCGACGGTGCCGAAGAGAAGAATCGGCGGCCGACGGTAGGTTAGGGTTTCGAAAAAAAAATTCGGAATTAGGGTTTCTAGGGTTTATTAGACGGGAGGCTAGAGCAACGTGCTGATAACGTGTTGTAGGAGAAATAGATTGATAAATCTCTCTCTCTTTATTCATTGATAAGGAGGCCTTTATATAGGCATTACATCAAGTATCCCTGGCGAACAGGGATTCCCTATCTAATAGAGTATCTAGACTACAAGTCTTATTAGGACAAGACACACCACGGAAGTTACGGAGTTAACCTTCCTTGAACATCTACTATATTTTCCTCCACACTTTTAAATTTGGAGTATTGTCATTATAAGGAAAAGACAGATAGCTAGAAACAATATGCCTTGTGCTCCACAGAGTCCAACAGATTCACTATAATATGAATTTCACTTAATTTTGGAGATTTTGGGCTCCAATAGATTCTCCATCTCATTTTTCAAAATGGAGATTTGGATGAGAGATAATATATTTATCCCTATACTTGTAAAGAGAGAAAGAAAAATTTGCATAATGAAAAATTAATAAACAAATCAATTTGATATAAAAAACTAAAAGTAATCATTAATGAGAGAGAATATATTCATCCATATATCTTGAATTTTATTTAAAATAAATAAATTTATTATTATAAAATAACTTAAAAGTAATTATTAATTACAATTTACAATAAATGTTGAGTATATATTATTGTGTTACAAATGTCAGAATTTGTAAAATAGAGAATTTGTTAGAGTTAAAGCAAAAAATTATAGAGAAAATGAGTTTTATTTCCCTATTTTAGAGAAATTTTTAGAGAAATGGTTGGACTTACTCTTAGCTTTCATCTTCCTATATAGATCGATGATGATATCCACACAGTTCTCTGTCTTATGAGTAAGGAATGCACGACTTAATTACCTATATCTTCATTGAGGTGAACCTTGTCATCCGCGTGCCTTGTGTTTAATTATAATTTTTATTAATTTTCTTTATTTCAAGTACAGTAGTGAAAAACTTAATGCTGAATATGTTTGTATTATTATTGGCATGCATGGATGATAACCTGGAAAAAAAAAATTATTAGCATCGAAAACTACTTCTGAGATCATTTTCGCATCTACGTACATCACCTCCAATTGCATCTTCCATTTCATGACTAAAACCATATTTGGGCCTTGATTTTTTTTATTCTCAACAAATTTCAAAGAAATTTGGGAAGATTGCAAATTAAAGCCTACAACGTAGTGTCGTTGATTGCTAACTTGATAATTACACATGACAAAACCAATTCTATTGTACGTAATTCACTCGATGATTTAAGCATGGAGATGGGAATCTCCACTGAATTGGTTTTTCTTCATCAGAAGGAAATATACTTAATTTTTAGTGTAAGATTGGCAATTATGCGTAAACAAACACAAACAATAAATATTGCTCACTAATAATAATTTAAGAACAAGATTGTCGTCCCTCGGCCCTCGCTCCAATACATTCAAGAAACTATGCTCAGCATGCTAATTAACATACTACGATCGAGAAGCTTCGACAGTCTAATACACTCCTTGATTATGTGTTACCCTAAACGTACACAAGACGCAGTTCCATTTTTTCCCTAGTTGTGCTAGTGGATTGTGATTTTCTCAATAAGAGATTTGTTGTCTAACCCCTTGCTGTAGAAATTCTCAAGGTATTCATGTACCGTGAAGTTTCGATAGATGGGTGGTTTCTCAGGTGACAAAAGCTCAGGAAGAGGTCCACAATAATCATCTTCATTCCACTTTCCTTGGTTCAGAAACATGACGATCGAAATTCGGGATTCCCTCCAAGAGTTGGCCAATACACGATGCTGTATGCTTTTATACTCGCCATTGGAGATTATCTGCATGTACGTACGTACGTAGCAGATTACAAATTCATATCACATATTTTAAAAGAAGATTAGAGAAGGTAAAAAAAAGAAACACAAGAAGCAAATACAATAATGCAGAAGAGGGGAGCTATCAACCTCAATCCTATAGAGTACAGATATTCGATCAATAATACCAACACCCCACCTAACAAGAAGTTAAGTGTGGAATAAATTTCAATTTCTTGATACTTTTTACCTAAGCAAAATGTAGGAAAATGACTTAGAGCGCCGACAGACGTGATAATCATATAATGAATTAGGATCTGACAGTCAAGCTACGAGTACATACTAAAACGAAGGAAAACATACATCAAGCTACGAGTTCGATCAATGTACGTACCTGAAGAAGATCTCCAATGTTGATAACCAAACCACCGGGCACAGGCTTGACATCCACCCACCCATTTTCATGCCTAACTTGCAATCCAGGTACATGGTTCTGCAGTAGAACTGTAACTATCCCAGGATCAGTATGAGAAGTAATCCCCACCGTGAGATCGGGTTGAGGACAGTAGGGATAGCAGTGGCCAACAATCACCCTCGCATCCGAAAACGTAAGCTCCTTAAACTTCCCAGCTTCCAATCCTAACCCTTCTGAAAGCAACTCCATCACAGTTTCACCCACCTTGGTTGCATAAAATTCCCATGCAACCACCTCACTCCTGCACAACTCAGGGATCTCCTCCGCCTCGGTACGCTGAGGGCCCATCCAGACCTGCAACGAGTCGTGCCAGCTCGCCGCCTTTGCACGGTACAAGTCGTTATTGCTGGCATACATTACGCCCTTTCCCTCTTCTCGCTTGTAGTACTTTGCCTTCACCTCTTGGGGCTGGTCGTGAAATGCTTTAACAGCGTTCAACGTCTCATCGAGTACCAAGACGGGTACCCCGTGGTTGATTACTTGAAAGAAACCCCAAGTTGACGCGGCAAGTTTGATCTGCTCAACAATTTTGGCACGGTGAGTTACCGAGTTGATGTGTGAAAGGTCGATGACGGGGAGGGTGGTGGCAGTGTGTTTGAAGGAGGGTTTTAGGTCCGAGAGGGTTTCGGGGTCGTGGACGAAGAATTGAGGGATGGAAGTGATACCGGAATCGGACAGGCCTTTAACTCCGATCTTAGACTCGTCGAATTCTTTCACCTCCTTCACTCGGTCATATACTGATGTTGCATCAATGGCTGCCATTTTGGGATGAGAGTTCTGGGCACCAGTAGCTTCTTGTTTTATAGTGAACCACTTCTAATTTCTTAGTGATGGGTGAACTGTATCCAACACATTTTTATGGAAAACTATATAGTGAATTCACTACTTCACATTATTGACGGGTCGACAATAACCATCATTCCACTTTCCGCAATAGTGTGTTGGACTTAAACAACAAGTAATTCTAAAGTAGCGCAGACAATTCTTACTTCACAGTAGCATCAGGTTTTTTTTTTTTCGTTCAGGTTATTTATATAATGGAAAAGTACTGCATGCAGTACTCATGGACTCATGGCCGCTATATTTTAATCCTATGGTACTCGGTACGTACCTAACATAACATTCTTACGTAAATTAAGTTTGCCGCAAGAAAAATTGGCATAACCAGAGAGAAGCACTCATCCAAATTCCAACCTTAATTAGGATCGGCTAATAAAAAAAAACCTTAATTAGGATCGGAGTCGGAATACTTAGTTTTCTTACATTTTCTCATCCAAGTTCCGACCTAAGGTTACGTCAAACAGCAATTCTGTCATTTCATGGATGATGAATAAGCAGCTGGTTATATTATCTTACTATTTCATGGATGATGAATAAGCTGATATGAATTAGTAAGATAATATAACCAATATATATTATACACTTGTGTGACTAGGTGTAGGTAGTTCACCAAACACGACTACGACTTTTGCATTAAAATTTTACACCAAACCAGTGGCGGAGCCAGACCCATAAATCTATGGGGGCACACTTCTACTTAATACTAGTAACTCAAAAACTATTAAATATTGAGATAGCACATGGTTTTTAAAAGAAATACATGATAGTAAATTCTTATAACAAGTCTATACATTTTGACATACATTACGATAGAATGCACTTTAAATAACCAGACCTGTCACCAAAAGCTTGTTCATGTCGATCATAACATCGAGTTGTTCAACATATTTCTCAAGAACATTGAATTCCTAATAGAAAAAAAAAATGAAGTCAGTTTTCATGTAGTTTAGCTATGATTTAACACTAAAAGTAGTACAAACTAAACTCAAATGCAGAATCAGTAAAGGTCAAACCTGAGGAACAATCAAAGTCAGCTATAGGTGTCCTCTACGTGCAGCCATGTTTTGGAACCTTTGAATTATAGGTTCATTACCAATGTTATTGAAAATATCTTTCTCAAGGTACACCGTTAAGCTATCGTTTAACTATTGATCTCCCATACGATTCCGCATTCTATTTTTTATGATGTTCATGGCAGAGAATGCTCTTTCAACTGTGGCTGTTGCAACAGGAAGTACTAGTGCCAAGGTAATGAGCTTATATACAAACGGATATGTCTTACTTTTCCCTGTCTCAACAAGCATCTGTGCTAGATCAGAAATCCCATGCAATTCTTGAAACTTAGTGTTAGATTTCATGTCATCAATATATATATCTAGCTGTGATTCAAGTACCAATAGCTCAACTATAGAAAAATCAGCCGGATACAAGCTAGCAAGGTGCATTAATCGTTCTTTGTTGAAAGCAGAAAACAAACGATATGGACTCAAGCATGCAAGACAAAGGAGTAGCTCTGTATTACCCTCATTGAAACGATTATTCAGTTCTTGAAGTTGGAGATCTATCACAGCACAAAAAAAATCAAAACGATAATAGTGCAGATTTGTGATTTCTGAACTTTTACGCTTTGATCTTCCTTTACATAGATGTTGTTCACTCATGTTGGGAACCATGATATCTTCTTTGCCACAAAAAACAACAACTTGGTCTAGTAAGGAATCCCATTCATTATCCCTCAAATCCTGCAACTTTCTCTTGCATACTGTAACTAAATCCATTGCATTTACTATATCTTGATCATCTCTTTGTAATGCTTGGGACAAGTCATGACTAATACCAAGTATAATCTTCATCAAATGCAAACTGAATATGTAATCAAAATATTGCAATAATCCCAATGAAATGAATGCATCATGTTTCAGATCAAAACCTACTTTGTCATATGCAATCTCATCTAGCACTTCAACTATGGAAGGAAACAAGGCAATAAATTTCATGAGCGTACCATAATATGAGCTCCAACGTGTATCACCAGCCCGCTTAATCTCAATTTCTTGATTTAGCCCTCTACCACTGGAAAGTTCTCCAACTTTCAATGCTTGAATAACATTAAGAGCTTGTTTTCCGAAGAATATCTCGACGTTTGGAAGAGGCACCAACAATATTCACAATATTAGCAACTGATGAGAAGAAAGCACCTACTATACTATGTTTCTTTGCCATAGCCACCAAGGTCAACTGAAGCTGATGTGCAAAACAATGAACATAGAATGCAGTGGGATTATCCTTCAAAATAAGTGTCTTTAAGCCATTAAATTCCCCACTCATATTACTTGCTCCATCAAACCCTTGACCACGTAAACTCGATATGCTTAATTTATGTTTACAAAGCAATTGATCAACAGCCTCTTTAAGTGTTCTTGCAGTTGTATTGGCAACATGTACAATGCCAATAAAACGTTCAATCACACAACCTTTCTTATCCACATAACGAAATATTACTGCCATTTGCTCTTTTATAGAAACATCTCTAGCTTCATCAACTAGAATAGAGAACAATGCATTATCCATGTCTCTAATTATAGCATTTGTTGTTTCAACTGCTGCAGCATTTACTATGTCTTTCTGAATCATTGGTGATGTCAATTTGAGGTTCTCTGGGGCATTTTTCAATGACACGGATCTAACTCGGGTATCATGATCAACAAGGAATTGTAATAGCTCAAGAAAGTTACCCTTATTGCTTGAATTTTCTGACTCATCGTGCCCCCGGAATGCAAGACCTTGCCTTAAAAGAAAGCGAATACAATCTAGTGATGTAGTGAGGCGAATTCGATAATCTGTACTAGCTTGCATAGCATTCTTGTTGATGATATTTCTGATGTGTTGTCTTTCATTCATGAGGACTTCACACATTTTCAAAGCTTTATTATGGACACTGTTACGGTCTCCGACATGAACATATAACCTTGATTTCTCCTTCCAATTCCGATAACCCTTACCAGTAAAAGCATCACCACTTGCTTGATCTCCGTTGTTTGCTTTAAATAAGTAGCAACACAAACAATATGCACAATCCTTGTCTATACTATATTCCAGCCAGTTAGGAAAATCATTGAACCAATCAGCTATAAATTTTCTATACTTAGCTCCGAACTTGGTCTTAACAAATTTGTGATCTTTAGGCTGACAAGGACCCCTTTGTAAATACACTCTTCGAACTTGATCTTGAATATTCAAAGGATAATCTGATATTCTTTTTCGCAATCCAGGATCTGATGGTAGTTCTGACAAATTTATCTCTGTCTCAATACAATTTACAGGAGGTTGCAACACATCTGATTTTCTTTTAAAGAACCTTTCCATGATTTTACCCACAACTACAACTTAAACCTGATCAAACATAGAACAAGTTCAACCCATAATTGGTAAAACAACATGCGGCATGATGGATCAAAGACAAAGAGTAAGCGCTAATGCGCTATGTTGTAGTAAATACCTCATTGATGGCCAAAATTTTTCCACTGCTCTTCTTCACCTTCTTCAACTTCCTAAAAAAGTACCTATTCACAGTATCTAAACAAACAAAACAAGTAAACAACCCAGAACAAATAAAGATCCCATAACAGAGAACACCCTTAGGAGGATAAATTCACATATATCTCCTTTGTCAATAGAAATTATACCAAAGAAAAGAAGAATACTAGTAGTAAGATAGCATACCTGAAATCCTGAATCACAACTTCACAAGAGCATAGATTTAGACTTCAACCTCCTGTAGTCCTGTGTGATTTTTTCGATACTGAACAAAGCAACAAAGCAGAACTTTTGAGCAACCTAGATCACAACTCACAAACTAAACTAATAATAAAGACTTTTCAGTTTTTAATATATTTTAAAATATATTAGTGTGGGCACAATTGAAAAAAGCCTACATTTAGTGGGTTAATCCAAATTTTTGTGTGGGCACAGGCCCACACTGGTCATGAACTCTCTCCGCCAATGCACCAAACATCAAAATCAATTGATAATTAAAGTTGAAAATAGCATGGACAATTTTTTCTTATACTTTAATTAACTTTTAAGTAGTTTATTTGAAGAAGAAAAGAAAATTGTATTACAAGTTTCATGTGAGGGCCGCAATAATTTCAAGAGTTGCACTACGAGAAAAAAGGCTTTTCCTGACGAAATTAAAAAAAAAACGGTCGACGAATTAAAATTTTCGTCGGTACTTTCAACGAATAGCCGACGATTTTATTTTTCGTCGGTGGAAAAACAAAATCGTCGGCCATAGTTTAACCATAGCCGACGATACTGTTTTTTCTTTGGTATAAACAAAAAACGTCGGCTATATTCATATTTCAGTCGACGATTTGTATTTTCGTCGGCCTTTCTCTGAAACATTAGCCGACGAAAACTTTTGAAATTTTGGCCGACGAAATTGACATTTTCGTCGGCCATAACTATATATATTTCGTCGGCCATAACTATATTGAAAAATACATATTTTATATTAGACAGAAAACGACAAAAGAATAGCCGACGAGTACGAGGTTGTCTCTCGTCGGCTATGATTTAAAACAAAAAAAAAACAAAAAATTACCAGATTCCATTTTCTATCACTAACGATAAACCATTGCTTCATCCTTCAAACAGAAAAAAGTCGTGAAATAAGATATGACCAAAATGATAAAATACTATTACGGTTGAAAAATAACAAGATTCTGATAAAATATGAGTGTCGAAAGAAGCGGTCAAAGGTTTTATTCCTTCGTTTCCCTAATGGTAGCGTTACCTTCGGTAAATATTTTAAGGAAAATTTTTATATGATTAGTTGCATCTCATCGATTTGCAACTATTATCTGTTGAAGGTCAGGCAAAAAAACGTCATTTAGACAGTCCAATTACCATTTCTAAGCGTTTAGAGGTTTGACTTACCCGGTTAACCTTTCCGATCGAGCCTTTAACTTTGTCAGCTGAAGTTGGATTTTTTTCCATACATGTATTTAATCTTAACGGTGATATCTGACGGTTGGAATAGATTTTCTAAACTTTTAGATTCAAAATCAGAACATATGCACTAATGTTCCTTAATTTGTTTACCAAGTGTTAAGTGAATGTATAGTTTCAAATAGTTACTATACGTAGACTCTTCAGATTCAAAAAAGTTGTGAAATAAGATATGACCGAAATAATGAAATACGTCTACGATTGAAAAATGACAAGGTTCTGATAAAATCTGTGTGCCGAATGTTGCGGTTAACTGTTTTTTACTTTCGTTTTCCTATGGGTAGCCTGACGTTCGTTAAATCAATTTTGTAAAATTTTTATATGATTAGTTGCGTCTCATTGATTTGAAACTATTATCTGTTGAAAGTGAGGCCAGAAACCGTCGTTTAACTAGACTAATTTCAGTTTTTAAGCGTTTAGAAGTTTGACTTAGTGGTTTGACCTATAGTTTAGCCGACGAAAATTATATTTCGTCGGCTAAACTCTTGCGATCCGCGCCTTTTTATTGTCCGCCGTTGGATGGCTCAGATCCGACGGCTGTTGATCTCCCAAAGTATAGCCGACGACATTCAAAGAATAGCCGACGAAATCTTGTAAATCGTCGGCTATTCTGTATGCTATAAAAGCTGAAAGTCGCTCTCCTCCGCCGATCTGCGTCTCCAATCCTTCGAATTTCATCGACTTCCTCCTCCTTCTCCTATCTGCAGCGTCCTCCTCCTCCTCCTCCTACCCCTCCTCCTCCGGCCTCCTTCCCCTCCTCCTCCGGCCTCCTCCTCCTCCTTCTCCTCCTCCGCTAGGTAATTTTTTATTTTTTTTTTACAATTTATTTTAATTGTATAATTTAGGTATATAATTTAGATATTTAAGTGTGTGTTAAATTGTTATATATATTAGTTATATATATATAAATTGTTAGATTAATTATATATATAAATTTGTAGATTAATTATATAAATTGTTATATATTTGTTAATATATACACATATTTGTGTGTATATATATATATATATATATATGTTAATGTATATTTTAATTGTTATATATAAATTGTTAAATTAATTATATATATAAATTGGTAGCCTAATTATATAAATGGTTATATTTATGTTAATATATAAATGGTTATTTGTATGTGTTTCTGCTCAAACCCTGGGGCCTGGTAGATACAGATGAATCCAACTTGATCTCCTGCAAACCTGCTTACTAAGGGGAATACCGGGCTGGCCGATCTTCTCCTCTCCGATGCCTAAGTCAGTATAGTTTGAATATATAACTTGAGCACGTATGTAAGCGGTGAGAGAGATTAGTTACCCATTAATGAGGGTAGTTGGGGCCCTTATATAGGTGGTTGGGGGTGAGGGCTGGCCTCACCCTTCGATGTGGGACGGGTTCCCTTCTAGTTGTACATTCTGGTGCCCTCTTTGGTAGGCA
Organism: Potentilla sterilis; assembly: GCA_963682095.1. Classification (NCBI taxonomy): domain Eukaryota; kingdom Viridiplantae; phylum Streptophyta; class Magnoliopsida; order Rosales; family Rosaceae; genus Potentilla; species Potentilla sterilis. The sequence continues at coordinate 14,879,740 of OY821756.1, read as the reverse complement.
GGCGCCCCCGGTCCCAGGGTCCCTGGTGGCTGGATCACCTGCTGGACCCCGAGGCCGGGTGCAGGTGGTTCGGTCCTGGGCTTCGGGCCGGGCCCTGGTTCACTAGCTGCGGGTCTGTGGGCCTGCTGTAGCCCCTCTGTGACTACTGTCAACAAGTCCCCCAAGTTCCCGGTCAAGTGCAATCTTGAATGGGGACTTCAAAGTCTGTCTTGCTCTTGTCCCGCAGACCCGCAGGGTTACCAACCCAACGGTGCCCAGTCCCCCAAGTCCGCGTGGAAGATTGGGCGTGACCGGGGTGAGTGCCTGTTTACCGATAGTAAGCAACAGTTTATAAGTATGTTTGCCATATAAGTAGCACTGTGCTCAAGTGTTGTGGTGCTACGAGCATGGAATGAGATGATGATGCCATGCAAAATATGTGTGCATGGAATGATGATGCCATGCAAAAAATGTGTGCATGGAATGATAATGGAGCGTTGAAATCCGTCATGCAATAGATGGTGCATGAGGTACCGACCGGACACTCTGCCAGATCGGTACGAAGCAGAGTTCACTGGGCCACTACCGGGCGTTCTGCCATATCGGTACGGAGCGGAGTTCACTGGGCCACTACTGGGCGTTCTGCCATATCGGTACGGAGCGTAGTTCACTGGGCCACTACCGGGCGTTCTGCCATATCGGTACGGAGCGGAGTTCATGGGACCACTACCGGGCGTTCTGCCATATCGAGACGAGTCCCAGGTGAACTTAAGTACTGGACCTCAACCGGGCGTTCTGCCGTATCGAGACGAGGTAGAGTAAAGGACCTCGACCGGGAGTTCTGCCATATCGAGACGAGTCCATATTGCTAGGCTGCGGGGAGATTACCCCGGTGTTGCGGGTTGTTTGAAGGACTGGTGAACACTTGCTAGTTCTTCTCAGCTTGTGTTGAATAAGCGTTGAGGTGACAAAGCTCGCCTGCAGCCCCCGTTTGCCGCAGCTGGTGCGATGCAGGGTTTTTATCCTGCTGGACAAGCGTACATGGGTTAGATGTAAACTCACCCGGGTGTATAGAGCCCATGCCGGTCGAATGTTCTCATAACCGGGGTCACGCCATGGAACCGGGCAGGACTCGACCGGGCGTCTTGCCATATCGAGACGAGTCCCCCGGTGAAATGCCATGGGGCCGGGTGGAGCGCGTTCCCGGAAAATGCTCTCGAACCAGTTGAAAAATCATAACCGGGGAGATAGTCTCGAGCCGGTTGAATGTTACGTAACCGGTGGGCGGATCTCGACCGGGCGTCCTGCCATATCGAGACGAGTCCCCCAAGTGAGATGCAGCTGGGTGGACCTCGACTGGGCGTCCTGCCATAACGAGACGGGTCCCATAATGAAATGCAGTGAAGAAGCCATGCAGCCGGTTGAATGATCATAACCGCGAACTGCCATGGTGCCGGGCGGATGGCTCATGCCCGGGACGATGCTCTCGAGCCGGTTGGAAAATCATAACCGGTGAGAGGTCTTCAAACCGGTTGAAAGATCATAACCGGTGACCTGCCGCTGGGTGGACCTCGACTGGGCGTCCTGCCAAATCGAGACGAGGTCCCCAGTGGGATGTAGTGAAGATGCCACGCAGCCGGCTGAATGATCATAACCGCGAACTGCCATGGTGCCGGGCGGATAGCTCATGCCCGGGACGATGCTCTCGAGCCGGTTGGAAAATCATAACCGGTGACCTGCCGCTGGGTGGACCTCGACCGGGCGTCCTGCCAAATCGAGACGAGGTCCCCAGTGGGATGTAGTCATGGAGCCTAGGGAAGTGGAGGGGCGGCCTGACGCCTCGGTTCCCGCTCCTACCTTCCTGTCGTCAGCGTGTGGGACAAGTGGCTGACATGCATTTAAGGAGGAAGACCATCAGTCCCGTCAGTTATGATGGCATGGGCAGTTTCCAATGCTGGGACACGTGCCAGCAGGGAGCGGTTTTGAGATGGAGGGCCTGGATTCGTAGGCGTTTGAGTTGCTCTGATTGCGTGTTTTGGGGGGATTTCAAACGCCTAGGGCACCGGTCCCCTCTATAAATAGGCCTCTTGTGCTCTTCTTTCTACTTTTGCTTCTTGCTCCAGAGAGACTAAGAAAGAGAGATATCTGGCGAAAGCTCTGAGCTCCTTGCCCTACGAGATCCGTTTTCTCAAGCGCTCCTTACTTTCTCCCTACCATTGCTCGCTGCTTTTGCAGGGCAGACCTTCCTCGGTTGAGCATATTAATCGGTAAGTTCTTGATTTCTTTGCCCCGGTGTTGTTCTTGTTATTTGCTTTTGTTGTTTTGCGGCGGGGGGGAGGGATCTCTGTCGCTGACTGAGTTGCTCTGCGGCAAACTTGGGGAGAGGCCGTAGAAGACGCTTGTTGTAGCCTGTTGCTGACGAGCGCTAGGGTTTTGTTTTCTTCCCCTAGGTTAAGATGTCTTCCTCAAGTTCTGACTGGGCTTCCGAATCGGCTGCCAAGGGTCCTATTGTGGACGATGCGGCGAGGCTGGAAGACTGGCTCGGTTTGGAATCCCCGGAGACCGAAGCCGCTGACCGCTCCTGAAGCGGGGCTTCGTCTTCGTCTGCGTCGTCCGGGTCTGAATCCCCGGAGACCGATATACCGCACGGGGTGCGCTTTGCTGGTGCTTCGCCTGGGAGCTACACCATCGGTAAAGGAAAAGGCGCCGTGGTGTGTGATGAGCCGGAGGGTAGCATGACCCCTGGAGAGATTGCAGTGTTCCGGGAAACGTGGAGTATCCCGGATGAAGTCTTGCTGCGACCACTGAATCCTGGAGAGTCAGCCTGCAAGCCGGAGGCAGGTTGGGTTGCCGTGCATCAAGATCAGTTCCGGCATGGACTCTCGCTCCCGCTACCAGATTACGTGCAGTATATGCTGAGTGCGCTGCAAGTGTCGCCTGCGCAGCTTCCTGGGCTCCAGTGGAGGCGACTACTGAGCCTCGGATGCCTATATGGGCTGTCCGGAATGAACATACCAACAGTAAACGAATTCCGGGCCCTGTATAGGTTGTCCTACTCGAGGAAGCAGGGGTCCCGGGGTTGCCTGTCTTTCAACGCCCGGGCAGGCCGATCGATCATCACTAACATGCCTTCCTGGGTAGACAACGGCTGGAGAAAGAAGGTGGTGATGGCGGGCGGGAAGTGGCAGAGGAATAGGAAGATGTACCGGGTTCCTGGCGCCTTTCAGCCTATTGGCGACCAGTCGTTCGAGCTATCTGAGCTGGAGTAGGAGAGGATCTTAACTGTGCTCGGATGCTGGGACGAGCTAGAATGGAGTTCCCACAACTTCATCCGGCGAGAAGTGCTGGAATACTGTGGTCTCGGGCGGGATCCCGGTGGGTAGCAAGCCCCAGCGTGATACTTGTGCTAGTTCTATTTAAAAATACTAACTGTTGACTTGTCCTGCAGGTGCATCTTCCCGGGCGGTCACAAAGCCCGAAACCACTCTCTCCATGGACGGTGAAGATCCCCTTAACAAGCTGAAGGAGAAAGGCGAGGCTGTCTCGCGGACCTCGGTGGATGAGGAATCTGGTCGGGTCACGGTTCATCCCGAGCCGAGGGCCATGGACGTTGATGATGGCGCCTACATCCTGAGGCGTGTGAAGTGTCATCCCGCTGCCCCCAAGGCGGTGCCCGGTAAGGGCAAATCTACCGAGGGGCCAGTGAGGATTCCTGGTGGTGTGAACCGGATCCCCAGCCGACCGGTGGCAGCTGCGCTCGTGACCCGGGTCTCCCGGGTAGGCGCACTATCTTCTTCTTCTCCGGACGGCCGGGGAGAGAAGCGGAGGGGCGCCGACCTTCCTCCCTCCACGCTGGTGACGCTTACCGGCGGGTCGTCCCGGGAAAGCTGGGCCAAACGGCTCAAGATAACCAGCGGTGCGGCTGGCTCCGCTGGGGAGAAGGATGCCCCCGCTCGGCAGAGTAGCCCCGCGCCCGCGGAGGAACCGAGGGGAAGCCCGGACAATACATTGGTCTGGCAGGTGGCAGCGGACCTGGCTAGCCTTAGCCTGGACAGGCCTGGAGTTGCTGGAGCTCTAGCGGGCGGGAACCGCCCAAAATGCAAGGAATCCGTCCTCCGGGTAAGCACTAACTAATGCTACTACACTGCTTGTAGCTTTCTTTCTCACTGCTTGACTAACTGTCGTTGTTGTGCAGTTGCTGTACAGTCTGTACCAACCAGACCAGAGCGAGGAGCTGCCGGACCTGAAGAGGCAGATAGCTGCTTTAACAGAGTCCCGGCAACGCCTGGAGGTGGAGAAGTCCCGCTCGGATCGGGAGAGGGCCAGAGCGGAGGAGAGGGCCAAGAAGCAGGAGGAGAGGACCAAAATTCAGGAGGAGCAGATCCGAACCCTGGAGAGGGAGAAGGAGCAGGCCGAAACCGAGAGGGCCGCGCTGGAAGCCAAGGTGGATGAGCTCCAGCTGGGAGCCTCTGCTCTGCGCACCGATGCCGCTGCTGCTACCGGGGTGGAGGACCCGGAACTCTATGAGCGGTTCGTTCTCAAGTATGAGCAGAGCGAGCGGTTCCTGGAGTTCCTGGAGAAGGCCAGGGCATCGGGCATCTCAGATGTGTACGAGGAATGGGCAGAGAAGGGGTGGCTGGACACTTCCCAGATGCCGACTGGTGCCGAAGGAGATATCCATGAACAGTCGGAGGGAGGGCAGCCGGGGGAAGGTCTGCCGGAAGATACAGAAGTGACTCGCTCAGACTTGGATTCTTTTACCAACGATACCAAGTCTCCCCGAGCCAGAGCCGGGGCCGGAGCTGAGGTCGACGACGAGGCTACCGCAGGAGAGGCTAGCGGGTTGCCCGCTGAGGGTGGAGGCGCGGCTGCTTAGAATTTTTCTTGCTCTTCTCCTTGTAATGCTTCCGGAACGGTTACTGCTTGTATACTTGTTTGATTATGAATATACTTGAATTTTGCGGGGCCGGTAGAATTGTTCTCAAAAGTAGTCTGCATATATATGTGATTTTTACAACGGTTGAACCGGTGATATGCTAAACTAATCGCTCGGAGACCTAGCGGGTTTACCAGGCCCGGTCATGCTCCCGGTCGGGGTCTGCTCTCCTTTCCCCGATATACCGTTGGAGCTGGCCGTTATTAATCAGGCCCTGCACCGCTGTCTTGAGAGCACAGCACTGGCTCGTTCGATGAGTAGCCTCATCATGATAGGAGCAGTACTTGCCCGTTTGCGCCGTTGTAAGTTTCCCCTTCGGGTACTTTCTCTTGGGCGGTGGGGGAATGATACTCCCGTTCTCAAGCAGAATGTCCTCGTAGGGAGTGGTGAGAGTGGTGAAGACTTCTTGACCGGCCGGTGGTGCCGGCATGATCGCCAGGGGGCGTTCTTGGCGGTACGGTGCCGGTTTGTGCTCGCTCTGGGGCTTGTCAGGATAAGGCCTCTGCTGCCTTTGCGGCCAGTTTCTGTTGGGCCGGTTCGGCCGGGCGGCACGGTTCTCGGCCCGCTGACTGGGCTTGTCCTCTTGACTAGGCGGGGGGTTCTCCTCCCGGGGATAGTCCTCATGCTGCTCATCCCGCTTCCTCTTCAGCAGGTGATGCCCATATGTCTTGTGATCGGCATGAGCATGCCGGATGGCCATTGCCATCAACTCATCATACCCCTGCGGGAGTTCTACCCGGACGGCGTAGGAGAACTTCCCTGGCCGGAGCCCTTGCTTGAACGCCATCTCGGCGATGCCCTTATCTAGGTTCCGGACCCCGGCCGTAGCTGTCTGCCAACGGTTGACAAAGGTCCTCAGCTCCTCTCCGGGTGACTGCATACAGTTGAAGAGGATGGTCGACGTCCGGGCTCCCTCGACCCGGAGGATGAAGCGGCCTACGAACCGGTCGGCTAACTGCTCGAATGCCTCGATCGAGTTCGCCGGAAGCTCGTAGAACCAACTGAGCGCCTCTCCAGACAGAGTTTCCTGGAAGATGTTGCAGCATACCGCATCAGAGTAGCCCTTGGCACAGGTCTGGGACCGGAAACTGTGCAGGTGCTGATACGGGCAGCCGGACCCCGAATAGGTGAGCTTGAGGGACTTCTGGTTGCCAGACCTCCCCGACTCTATGACCCAGTGCGAGAAAGGGCCCATACGCTCATTAAACCGGGCGCCCTCCATCGGCAGCGCGGCTCTTCTCTCGTTGGCCTCCATTTGGGCCTTCAAGTCCGACACAGTGTCAGCTAACATCTGCAATGCCCATGCAGTCGGGGCCTCAACTTCATCCACAGACGAAGTGTGGAGCTGGCGGGAGGTTGGCGTGCTCTTCGGCGGGCCTGCGCCGATCGGTGACTTCTCCCGCACGGGATCACCGGGCCGACCGCCCGACGACTGCCCTGCCTCGAACTGTTGAGGTTGGACTGGCGGGGGTGCCGCTTGCGCCTTGATCATAGCGTCATTACGCTGTTGTCCTCTCTCTAGGGCGGCTACCAGGGCAGAATTCACCGCTTCCATCTCTTCGTACCAGGCGTTGGATTTGGCTCTGTCCCTGTCGCTATCCTCTCTTAGACGACTGACCTCTGCGGTCATTGCCCGTATCTCCCCCGCCATACCGCTCTGGTCGGGGCTGTACGTAGGATCCTGGTCGCTGCCAGGGCTCTCAGATCGGTCGCTCGAATCGTCCGAGAATGTTAAGGAGAAGCCCCGGTGCACTGGACTGTCTTCCTCTGCCGGGCCCTTCCCGCGCTAGCTGTCGCGGTGTCCCGGTCCCAGCATGTCGGACGGCCTACCACAGCCTCCTTCCTGACCATTGCCCTGGTCACCGCGCGGCTCCCGCGTGACGACCGGGGTGGAGGTGAGCGTTTGCACTAATGCAACACGTCCCTCCTCGGTGGTACCTCTCTCTTGACTTACTTCCGAATTCTCTGCCATCGGTGTTGCTTACACGGCTTCTTGTTCAAACTTCCCACAGACGGAGCCAATTGTTTTTGCTCAAACCCTGGGGCCTGGTAGATACAGATGAATCCAACTTGATCTCCTGCAAACCTGCTTACTAAAGGGAATACCGGGTGGGCCGGTCTTCTCATCTCCGATGCCTAAGTCAGTATAGTTGGAATATATAACTTGAGCACGTATGTAAGCGGTGAGAGAGATTAGTTACCCATTAATGAGGGTAGTTGGGGCCCTTATATAGGTGGTTGGGGGTGAGGGCTGGCCTCACCCTTCGATGTGGGACGGGTTCCCTTCTGGTTGTACATTCTGGTGCCCTCTTTGGTAGGCAGGCGCCCCCGGTCTCAGGGTCCCTGGTGGCTGGATAACCTGCTGGACCCCGAGGCCGGGTGCTGGTGGTTCGGTCCTGGGCTTCGGGTCGGGCCCTGGTTCACTAGCTGCGGGTCTGTGGGCCTGCTGTAGCCCCTCTGTGGCTACTGTCAACAGTATGTATATATATGTTAATGATGAAATATAGTTATATTTGTATATAAATGGTTATATTTATATTAATGGTTAGTATTATTTAAAATTAGTTAAATTATAAATATTAATTTGTTAGTATCTTTAAAATATGTTAGTATTATTGGTTATTATATTAATTAAAATTTGTTATTTAATGTAATATAATTTAATATTAATTAATTTATTAATTTATTTGTTTCCAGATGGCCGATGCATTTAGACAGATATTCGGAGGCCGTCGTTCCAGATCTAGGGGTTCTGGAAGTTCTGGCTGATCCGGAGACTTCAAGAGGACCCCTAGCCAGCCTGAGAGGACCACCAGCCAGCCTCATCAGAGGATCGATTCATCCCAGCCGCGGAGGAGTTTGAGCAACCGGCACCAGACCCTTTTATCGGCGGGGCGGCCGTTGAGTAGTTCATGTCCCCCTCTCCGGCCAGATCCTCCGAGATGTAGTACGCAACTATTTCAGGACGACATAGCTCCAGACGTTCTTCAGGTCATTATGCCTGAGGTTCATCAGGAGCCGATGACAAGTCCTGCGCCGTCTGCTGCTGACTCTACTGAGGGGCCTACTCTCCCTAATCAGCTATACCTGCCATACAACATTCATGTCATACCCGAAGTCGACGAGCGTGGTGTGCCCATATGGCATGCTAGGCCTCAGTACCTGAGTGTTGCGGAGGCATACCATTATGAGCCATTTGAGAGACTCGAGCTCCTGATTTCGGCGAGATTAAAAGGAAAGTCGACAGAAGGGTCATCGAGTTCAGGTAACATTTGATTTTATTAATTAAATGTTTTATTAAAATTAACGCACTAATATTTAATTTTATTAACCAATCGTCGTTTATGTGATAGGGACCGCCGCTAGCAGTTCAAGCAGGAATACGAGAGGTGTCATATGTTTTAATACGCTCAGGAAAAGTGTTGAGACCAGCGGGAGGATCCAGATCAACGAACCCCCTAATCAGGATGTTAAGGGGAAAAAACGCTGCGATTACGCGGGTTGCGTGGGAGCACTAATTAGGGATAGAGTCCCTATGTTGTGGACACAGTCGGCTGATGTGCCGGAAGAGATCAAGAGGGAGGTCAACAACGTGGCGTCGGTGAGTAATTTAAAAAACTTAATTTCTTTATCGTAATATTTAATAATTTTCGGTATTGTTATAATTTTAAAACTAATAAAATATTATCTTTCAGGCATACTTCGAGATTGCCGAACACAAGCAGGCTTGGGCGTACGCGATGCAGAACTCGAGGTACGTTGGGAATTCCTCATCTTATAATTTGAAATATTTTATGATATTAATAATATTTCTAATGCACTTTTGTTTTTTCCGTAGGTTCAAAGAGTGGAAGAACGAGCTCCGTACCCACTTTACCGAATACGACAAATATGGTCGTATGGGTACTCCAAGAGAGTTCATGTTCAGGGAGTGCGAGTGGCTTTGGTTGAAGACAGTAGACTTCAACAACCTAGTTATGCAGGTAAATACTAAACTTAACTATAAATGTTTATTTTGTTAATATTTTAATTATTAGTTTAATTATTTTATAATTATTACACTAATATTTTTTTATGCATTTTTCTAATATTTTATTATTTGTTTGAAGGAACGGTCTCGGCAGAACTCTGCGAACCGCCGCCGTAACACAACTCCCCATCATGGTGGTTCTAGGCCATTTTCACAATATCAGGAGGAGGCGCTTAGAGATCATCCTTTAAGCAACCCATACGTAGAGACGTTCAAGAAGGCTTATCCATTAGCGACAGAAGAGCTTGTAAGTCATTGATTACGATTTTAAAATTTTAATTATTAATTTTACTTAATTATATATTTGTTAGAATATTAATTATTTTTTTTTCCCTTCAATTAGGAGAGGGTGAACCGGGCCGAAGAAGAAGTGTTACAGGCAGTAGTTCGGGAGACACAACCGAACATTTCAGAGGAAGATCTGCAAGAAGCCCTGAGCCAGGTCGACCGATCGAATGTCCAAACTGCAGGGAGGATATTCGACGCAGCCTTCCCAAAACGGTCAAACGACTACTACTGCCGGGGTTTGGGAAGTTCTGGAATAGGGGTCCTGAAGACCACTAAGGGAGCTCAAAAGAGGGGAGGCGGGGACACCCAACAGATGAAGGGGGAAATGTAGAGATTGGCAGAAGAAAATGTAAGATTGGCGGCCTAGTTCCAGAGATCACAGGAGCAACAAAGCATAACACAGCAGTATCAGATGGAAATAGAGCGTTGGCATGCTGAATGCGAGAGAATTCGGTGACAGAACTACGCCGGCCAACAAAACTGGTGGTATGCTATGTTCGCAGCACAACAACAAAGCCTTGAACCCCCGCCCCCGTTTGAGCCGTTAGATGAACCTCGAATGCCGAGAGCTCCCGAGTTCATTCATCAGGATGACGAGCATGATGGACAGTAGGATGGTGGCCAGGATGGAACAAATTAAATAATTATTGAAAAACGTGTTTCTTGTTGGATTGTCATTGTGAATTGCAGGTTGCTTGGAATGGTAATTTAGAAATTAATTTAATTTTTTTTCCCCAAAATGTAAGAACAGCCGACGATATTGACATTATTTCGTCGGCTATCACTGCTATAGCCGACGATTTTTACCAAATTTCGCCGGCTATAACTTTTATAACTGACGAAAATGACATTATTTCGTCGGTGGTCTATGTTAAATAGTGACGGTTTCGTCGGCTATAACTAATTAATGCCTCTTAAAATATTAATATATTCCGACGAAATCTGCATGTCGGCTATATTTCAGAACAAATAACCGACGAAATAGAAGAGATCGTCGGCTATATTTTACGATATCGTCGGCCATATGTGAAAATATCCAACGAATTTCGTCGGGCATTATGCCAAGGTTTGGTCGACGAAATGTATTTTCGTCGGTGATAACTTTGGCATGGCCGACGATTTCGTTATTGTCGTCGAGTATATTTTTACCGACGCCGTTTTATCGACGAATAATAGCCAACGAAATTTTCGTCGATAGAAGGAATACCCGACGAAAATTTTGAATAGTAGACGAAATTTTTTTCGTCGGCTATTCTATTCGATCTGGTAGTGAAATTGGCCTTAAGCCTTTCACAAATCATATATGCCTTTTATCCGTTTCATGTACAAGTCATGGCCGGCCTTGTCCATGCATGTGATATGTATGCTATATATAAAATGATGATATTTGAATCATAAAAGCGTGTTCGATTCAACTAAAATGGAATTAATCAGAAATAATCAACATGAGGTGAGGTCCATTACAGAACCTAGCTAGCTACAACAATCAATTTGCAACAACTACGATGACATCGACTTATATGCTGTAAACGCTCATACGTACAATCAGTACATGTTATTAGATCGATCACAATATATATCCTAACCTTCTGAGTACTCTATTTTTCCCCCTGGTTCATGGACTTGGGAGCATTCATATTCCAAGCAGTGAGACTCTGAGCAGTAATAGGAGCAGTCCCATTGTTGAACAGAAACAAGTGAGCTGCATCGTTTATAGCTAGGGTCGGATAAACCCTAGATAAGATGCATGTTTTTCCTCCTGCTCCGAAACTTTCAACAACAGAATGATCAATGAAAGTCCTAAGGGAAATCTTCTTTTCGACAGCTATGTTTACATCCACTAATCCGGCAAACGATGGTCTATACTGTTTATCATCGAATGGCCTCAACGTTGAAAACTTTCCATCAGAGCACATTAGAACCTTGTGCTTTTGCTCTTTTGTTTTGAAAATCCTAAAGAAGACGGGAGTGAATTCCTCTAGGTTTTGAGAGGCCAATGTCAAAAGACCGAACGGCCCAACACCACCCGGAACATTTGAACGCTTTGCCGCACACGCCGTTTGCGCATCCCGCCAATTAGAATCATACTCCTCCGCTTGGCCCAGGTTTGGAATAGTAAACGTAACTTCAACATCGGCCTGTATGATATTGTTCCCATTAGCATTCATCAACATTATATGCCAAAAGAACATCTATATATACGGGTATACAATTACTCTTGTTTCACTTGAAATCAATAACAATAGAGGCACCAATTATCAAACCTGTGCTGCAGTTATAGAAGGAACTTCAACAGTCTTTCCCTTTTCTAGAAGTTGATTTGTCATGTCAGTCTTTTTCCCCCTCAAAGTTTCCACTTCTTCGACGGGCCATTGTAGCACTTGCTTCCCATCAGGACTGAGCCATACCTGTCGTGGAATTGCCTGCCCATTAATTAACAGCCAACAATTAGCTTCAGGCTAATTAGTATTCAATATTAATAGACACAAAACATATAACTGAAAGACACAAATAAAACTATTTGGACACAAGAAATTCTATAGACCTAATATGTATGCATATCTGTATGCATATACCATATATTCGTAACACTCTGATCACTTGACCCAGACAAAAGCATCTGATTTTAAATAGTACTAAAGCAGGAGTCATGATGAGTTAAGATCATTATCAGGGATATAGCACACCCTAAACACTTAACCCTAGTATCTGAAATTCTCGTACCTGAATTCCGGCCCACCCCTTCTTAGTATCTTCATCAGCTGAATCAGACTCATTAGCCCAACCCCACAAAATCCTCCTACTCTTTACAGGATCAAAGAAAGTTTTGGACGCGTAAAAGTTGCCATAATCATATCTCAACCCTTCCCGACTGTCCTCCATTCCCGAATCAACTGTGTACCTGTCATCTTCCGCCTTATACGTCCCCAGTGTGTAGTACTCATACCTCGTCTCATCCAGGCTCACCTTGTGTAAGTGCTTCACGTCCGGCCCAACTCGCGAGGTGTCCGCTCCTTGCTTGTTCCCGTTCTTGTACAAAGGGAAAAAGTCCGGGCACTCCCACATGCCGCTGTTCGGAGCAGAATGGAGCGGGTGCTGGCTCTTGACCCAGAACTTGAAGTCCATGCTTCTATACAGATACGACACACCCCGGTGATTTCTCTTGCCTCCGACCGCCATCCTCCAGTGGCCGTTGAACCACCACGCCGTGGTAGGGTCACGGAACTGGCTGATGTTCATTTCCGGGGAGGGAACTACTATGGGGTTGTCGTCTGGCTTGATCCATTCCCGGAGGTAGGGGTCCCTATCGTCTTTGGGGACGGCGTAGTTTTGCACCTGGCGCTTATCGAGATCGAGGCCGGTGTAGAGGATGATGGGCTTGTTTCCGGGGAGGATGGTGGCGGAGCCGGACCAGCAACCGTTTATGTCGAAGGGTTTGGAGGGGTATATGGCTGGTTCTAGGGCTTCCCAGCTGATTAGGTCTTTAGAGACCGAGTGTGCCCACACGATGTTTCCCCACACAGATCCTTTGGGATTGTATTGGTAGAATAGGTGGTAGAAACCATTGAAGAACATGGGTCCTATATGCAAAATAGCAAGGGAGTAAATTTAGAGCTACGAGTTCCTAATGTCAAGAGGAGTTCTTCACTTTTCTATTTTATATATCCAAACACCATTGTAACTTGAACTTAGTGTGGAGAAAAAACACTCACCATTTGGATCTGTTGTTGATTGTTGGCGGTCATGGAGACAAAATAAAAGAAGTCAGTTATAATGGAAAAACTCTAGAAAAAAATTAGCTTAATTTTTAGTTCATTACTTATGTTAAATAACACCGATTCCGTAATAACTGGGGACTTTCTTTCTTATATTGTATGTCCTAACTTCGATTCATCAGAAAAGTACGTAGTCGAGAATTCGTGTAACAAATTTCATGCATTTTTTTTTTTTTGGAGAAACCGATCGAGGTTGCAGATGTTTTAAAAGAGGAAGGTGTATTACCGTTAATCCAGTGCTGAGGAGGTTGAAAATGGAACTTGGTCCTGTGGGTGTCCTTCACTTCACCGGCCTTAACATTCTGTAGACGTTCAATAATCCGATGTGATGCTTCAACTCCATTCTTGTTTATCACAAAAGCAAATAATAAAACTGGAAGCAACTTTGTTACGACAACCATATTGGATCAAAGTAATGAGCTAATCGTGAAAAAATAATCTATGTTGGTGTTAAGTCGGACTTGGCTGTCTATTTTTAGCGCTTGAATGAGAAAGATGCGCGCGGTAGTGAGTACAAGAAGGGATATAGTGAAGACGTGGAGATGGACAAGCTAGGATCGAGTTTGGATTTGGTCCCTCACCTATTAATGGAATGTGAGTGTTGGAATTCGTCTTCTGCTTTGGGTTCAGTTTTCAAAAAAACAAAATTATCAATAAACTAACTATATTTGATACAAACAAAATGAACCGTCTTCTAGAGAAAATTATTTAATTGTAATAAAAATTACCTATATAACAGATGTGGGTCGTTGCTTTTACTGTTCCTACTTGAACAGTATGACCAGTGCTCTCTCACGTGTGAAGTAGAATGCGGCGTCTAAACCTTCTCATCATCTCTCTCTTACAAGTTGCAATCTCAGTTGACCTCCTCTTCTTCATTCCTCAAGCTCTCATCTTCTCTCTCTCCCTCGGCTTCTCATATCGCACTCTCACAATCTTGATCTTAATCTCTCTCTGGCAATCAATCTCTTATTCTCCGATCTCTTATCTCAATCTCTAATCACCGAGTCGCCGGTCCTTCGACATCGTAATAATCAAGGCCTTCTCTGGGTTCTTCGAAGTCGTGCCTGAAATCCATATCGTAATCATCAGCGACGAAGTGGTGCTGGTATGATTTCGATCTCATCTATCCTAATCTCCTACTCTCTCTTTCTCTTATTTTTATATTATAACTTAGAAGATTTGGACCGTGAAAAGTTTGTTCGATCGAGAGATCTGGTATGTATATGGATAATCTTTTTGTACGGGTCCCTATTGTTACATTATTATAAGCTAATGGGTATCATTTTAAGTGAATAAGCTACTGTAAAATTGGAATTATATTTGGAAGATGGATTAATTGAACTATAATTGATTACATAGCTGGAGAACTAATTTTATTCCGAGCTATATTAATTATGTAGCTTGGTCCCCTTCTTCAATACATAACCCATTTTGGGTGATAAACTTTTCACAGTCCATATTGGAAGATGGGTATCCATTGTGCATTTATGGATTTGATTTAGATCGAGTCTGCCAGGACGTCCCAACAATTTACTTTCTTTATGAATCCACATCTATCTTCGGACTGTGAAAAGTTTGTGCAATCTCTCCATCTGGTATGTATATGGATCATCTTTTTGTATGGGTCCCTATTGTTGCATTATCATAAGCTAATGAGTATCATTTTAAGTGAATAAGCTACTGTAATCATAGTGGTTGGTACGGTGTCTATTCTTAGTACAACATATTGTTGAATGTTGTGATGCCTCAATATGCTTTGAGAGTGAGCCGATTTATGATACGGAGAGTCAGCTATTAGTGAAGACAGTTGGAGAAATTAATAACATAAAGGAATGTGTTTTATACATTGAGCGAGGGACGAGTATATATATATACAATCACTAAGTGGCATTAGAGATATATGGATAAAGCAATGACATATTAAACTGGCTATAACTAATCTAAGGTGTGGGTGATTTATATATGCTCACTAGATTACCCTGTCTAAGTCGGCGCTGTATTTTAGTTTCGTGTATACATAGCCTACTCACAGTAAAACTAATCTAAAGTGTATTGGGTGATTTATTGGTTAACTCTAATGCTTTGAGAGTGAACCAATTGTACAAGGATTCATTGGTGAGTTTAAGTTTCATGGCTCTGATACCTACACTCTACTTCACTCCCCAGCTGATTTCGATCACTTTACTTTTTTCATACATCCTAGGTTAGTTTTGATTGAACAGGGTGAGTAGTTGTTTAATGTTGTTCTTTGTTAGTTAGCTTGGAGAGATTTTATTTTGGTTTTCTTAGTCTATATTTTGGCTAGATCTTTTTTAATCTCCTCAGTTAACATCTAACCTTTTCTTTGCAGGCGTCGAGTTTATATTTGCTTACAGTGGTTCCTTTGTTTATTGTGCCAGTCTTTTGTAGTGGTGGTGGTTTAGGTAAGTACCTATAATTTTTTTTGTTTGTTTACTTTTTTGTGTGCATATCGAGTAATTTAACTATTCAAAAATTGAGGACTAAGCTCTCTGGCTCTACCCTTTTTTTTTCCTTGAATATTCATCACCACTTATAGACTTAACCCATTGTACAAAGCATAACCACTTGAGAAATATATTTCCTAATTCTTAGTTGCTCAAAGCTATCTCCTTTTGTCACTCTCGCCTTTCTTTTCTCTAAGTTTTGATCACTCAAATAGATTGTAGCTTGATCGGGTATTGATGAAGTACGTGTATTACTTGATTGGGTATGAAGACGTTTTCTATTTTCTTATTTTTGTTGGTTCAGGTATATTGGTGTTCGAATTAGTTTACTATTCGTGAATCCTTTATCTTTTTGGGCTATTCTGGGTGATTGTTGAGCTTGACAAGGAACATCGACTATTAGGTACTGTTCTTGCCCATTGGTGTTCCTTTTGTTCGTTTATGATCTGTATTTTTTTTTAATTTCTAACTTGCTGCTTTGTTTCTCCTCCTTCCGGTCTTCGTTCTTTGTTTGCTATCTCTCTCTCCGCCGACGTTTGTGGTTAACTTCTTCGGCTTAGCTTCTTCTGCCTCTCCTGCTTCAACCTAAGATAGAAAGTGCTACAGGTACATTTATGATTCATTGCTTTATTGGGTTTTTAGATGTTTGATTTTCTATGTTATCGGGGTATTGTAATTGAATTGGGTCAGACATATATAGGATTGTGTTTTTAGATGTTTGATTTTCTATGTTATCGGGGTATTGTGAATATGGTTCTGATTTATCTTTTTATTGTAATTGTCTTAAGTCAGACATATAAGGGATTGTATTTTTGGAGGTTTGATTTTCTATGTTATCGGGTATATGGTTCTTTCATATACGTTATCCAGAACCATTTTTTTTTGTTCTATTAGGTACTGTTTTTACCCATTAGCTCAACAACTTTTAGGTCCCTTTTGAAATTTGATTAAAGTGGTACTGGTATAGCTCATCGGAGTGAGGGGAATGTAATTTTGGATGCTTTATGCTTGAGTTAAGTTGAATTGTCTTTGTTGGATGGTGCTGAAAGTTCGTGTTAATAGTTTGAATTATGTCATATTCATTGAGTTCCAAAACAGACTTATTGGTTTGGATTTTTATCCAATGGCAGAAAATGATCGTCTTGATTTGGAATTCTTCGTTGATTGAAATTTTATTTTATGAAGTCACTTATTAAATCTTTCCTTATATTTGCTTTCAGCTTCAACTTTCTTGGTTGTGTCTAGCTTTCGTTTCCGAGTTTGTTTTCAGGTATAGTTATACTTATCTGTGGTGATGAGAATCTTTGCTGAGGTCCTATTTTAATGCCTCTTCAATTTGATTTCATTGTGGTCTATGGCTGTTAATTTCAGGTGGGTTACTTAAAGTTCTAATTATTGCCTACGTCTTTTGCAGGGTGTGTACGTTGTATGAAAAAAACACTTGCGTGCTTCGTTGTGTTGTTGTTTGTCTCACAATTGTTGTGCTTACTTTCACAGTTTCACCTTCTCATCGGTATTCGGGTATGTGTGGTGTGTGATTGCGTGTTTCGTTATTAAAATATGTTATTAATAGTCAGGTTATTGTCTTTTATTAGTATTTTATAATTAATTATTACAATTTGCTTTGTTTTTGTTTTCAGCCATGGGGCGAAAGAAAAACATAGACTCTAGAAGTAAAGAAACATCAATGTGCCTTGACACAACAGCAACAATATCTGGTAGTTTCTTGCATGTTATGTTCGTTTTAGTTTGTCAGCATGTGTGTTTGTTTGCCACTGATACATGTCTTTCGGTGTATTGAAAATGTTTTGCAGGAATTCACCAAGACGGGAGGTCTTTAACCAAAAGACGACGCTTCTTTGAAGCTTTTCCTGATCAATCCTTCATAGAGACAACAACACACAACAGTGACAACGATGCAGATCTCCATGAAACTATTGCAGGTATTGTAATACTGTCTAAGTTCTTCATTTCAATTTTATGATATCCGGACTTGATGTTATTTTGTTCGTCATATAGAAATTTTGTTTATATGATCTTCATGAAGTTAACTCACGTGGTGTAGACAAAGAGTGCCTTATTAAGAATAGTTTTGATGTATGTTGTTGTTTGTCGATGTTGTTTAATGGAATTGGTTTTCATAGCTCATGTTGATTTTTCAGATATGGTGCGGAAAAGGAATCGTAACTTCGTTGACAATGTGATAGGGTTACACCAAGCAGAACCTTCTTTCACTAAAAGACCATGCTTATTTCAGTCTATTTCTCAAGAATGTTCGCCATCCCATGAATCAAAGACACGAGCACAGGACAATAGCGATGTTGAAGCACATGAGAATAGCGACGATGAAGATGTTGATAGAGTTGTATCAAGTATTAGAGCACATTGTACTTCCTGTATCTTTTACATTTTTCCTTTAAAGTATAACCAAGTTAAATTATTATTTTCTGTGTCCTTAAATTATTTCCATGTATCCTCATCATTAGAATGTTGAGTTAAATTGACCACTTTACCTTGAGGGAAATTAGGCACGACACCATTTAATCACTGAGCCTAACTAACACAGAACACACAAGCTATTCCAGTAAAAAAAAATTGGTCTTGATTTTTCTTATATACATGATGTAGAAAAGCTCAAGAAGCTACAAAAAGAGCTGTCAATGCTTATGATAGTGTTAATACCAGTGCTTTTGTTAATACACATTATATACTAGAACTACAGTAGACTTCATAAATTTTGGGCATCACAGTAAAATTGTCAAAGTTATGGATGATGTACATAGTACAGTCACAGTAATAATATATATAGAATTAGATGATAGAAGTACTCATGTTTGTGTTGTTAGTTACTGATTTGTTTAGTCGAATTGTTGTTCCATTCAAATGAATCTAAAATGAAATAGTTTTTCGCTGTTATTAGTTCTTTATTTCAGGTATATACTTTTGGCTGCACAAACTGCTCCATTTCATATAGGTTTATCAAATTCATTAAGTATAATCATTCGGTCATTTTTATGAATCAATCTAAGTATAGTTCTTTTCTGTAAATTACAGGTGTTGGTGCAAGAATTTTTGGACAAGCATCGTATCAACGAAGTCGTGCAGGTGAGGACAAACCTCTATATCAATTATTCATTACTAAAAATTCATTATCAATCATTAATTATTTAACTTATATCTTTATGATTGTGATTGCAGGTGTCATCGTTGATTATAATGATTCCGGTGATGACACTCATGAATGTAATCACTGCGCTGCCTTTTTTTGGTCAGATGAAGCTTTGAAAAAAAAGAAAAATAACCAATTGATATATACTCATTGTTGTGAAAAAGGCCGAGTGCAACTTCCAATGTCATATCCAACTCCGATTTTTCTTGATGAATTGTTAAATCCAAATAACGGTAGGAAAAGTGTATTATTTCGTGATAATATTAGAGTTTATAATTCCATGTTTGCTTTTACTTCTATGGGAGCTAAAATTGAGCATCACATAAACGATGGAAGAGCTCCTTATGTGTTTAAAATATGTGGACAAGTACATCATTTGATGGGTTCAGTTTTACCTTCAGAAGGAGAATCTCCTAAATATGCTCAGTTATATGTATATGACACTCAAAATGAGATTTTAAATCGAATGACCGCTATTGATCCAAATAATGCAAATAAGATTGATGTTGATATTGTTAAAGGATTGGTAGAATTATTTGATCAATTTAATGAATTAACGAAACAGTATCGATCTGTTAGAGATGATTTTGAGAATCATTCATTGCCTAATTTTAATGTGACTATACTTGATCGTCAAAAAAATAAACAATATGAATTACCTTCTACTTCTGAAATCGGTGGACTAATTGTGGGTGATATAGGTGAATTTAATTCTAATAGAGATATAATTATTCGATCAAACGAAGGACCACTAAAGTGAATATCTAAAATTCATCCAAAATTAATGTCATTACAATATCCGCTTCTTTTTCCATATGGAGAGGATGGATTTAAAATTAATATGAAATTAAAACCAATTACAAGCAATAATAACGATAAAGAAAGAAAATTAACAATGAACAAATTTATATGCTATCAAATTCATGATAGGGCAAACCAATCAAGTACTTTGTTAAAAGGTGGAAGATTATATCAGCAATATTTAGTCGATACATATGCAACTGTCGAAGAAAATCGTTTAGAATATATAAGACATCACCAACCAGAACTAAGGTGTGAAACATGGAATAATATATCTACATTTGTTTCGGATGGAATTGTTGAAGGTTCTGATGTCGGAAAAAGAGTTTTTCTTCCTGGTTCTCACACGGGCAGTCCAAGAGATATGATAAATAATTACCAAGATGCGATGGCAATTTGTAGAGAATATGATAATCCCGATTTGTTCATTACTTTCACGTGCAATGTGAAATGGCCAGAAATTTTGAGATATTTCGAAAAAAAATCAGGTTACAAACCAGAAGATCGTCCTGATATTGTTTGTCGAATGTTTAAAATAAAAGTAGATGATATGATTGCTTATATTAAAAATGGAGAACCCTTTGGAGAAGTACATGCTCATGTATATACGATTGAATTTCAGAAACGAGGGTTACCCCATGCTCATTTATTATTTTGGCTTAAAGATAAATACAAATGTTATACTGCAGATGATATAGATTCTATAATTTCAGCAGAATTGCCCGATAAAAATACTAATCCTGAATTGTTTGAAATAGTTAGTCAATTTATGATTCATGGTCCTTGCGGTCAACTTAATCCATATTCTCCGTGTATGCGAGACAAATTATGCACAAAACATTTTCCAAAATCATTTATTCCTAACACAATTTTTCAAGCAATCAAATCTCCCGAATATAGACGTCGTGATGATGATTCACGTTTTGTAGATAAAAAGGGAGTTCATATTGGTAATAATTATGTTGTTCCGTACAATGCTAATTTGTTGTTGAGGTATAATGCTCATATAAACGTTGAATCATGTTCGCAATCTATGTTAATAAAATATTTATTCAAGTACATAAATAAAGGATCCGATAGAGCTCGCGTATTGGTTCGTGACAATATAAATGATGAAATCCAAAATTATCTCAACTGTAGATATTTAACTCCTCATGAGTCCGTATGGCGTTTATTTGAATTTTCCATTCATTCTAGATTTCCTGCAGTTCAATATTTAAAGATTCATTTACCGAATGAACAAACTGTTTGTTTTCATCAGGCTAATTCTCTTGAAAATGTGTTACAAAATCCTGGTATAGAAACTACAGTGTTAACTGCTTGGTTTACTGCAAACAAGACTTATAAGAAGGCAAAGAAATTAACATATACCCAATTTCCTACTAAATATGTGTGGGACAATACTAAAAAATTATGGACCCAAAGGAAACAATATCGCGTTCTCGGTAGAATTGCACATGTGCCGCCAAATGCGGGTGAATTGTACTATCTTAGAATGCTTTTGAATGTTCAAAAAGGATGTATAAGTTTTAAGGCAATAAGAACGGTCAATGGGATAGTATACTCTACTTATTAAGAAGCATGTCAAGCTTTGGGATTACTAGGTGATGATAAAGAATGGCTCGAAGCATTGTTGGAATCTACTTTTACTGCCACTTCTCCTCAAATTCGTTATTTATTTGTTACGATTATTCTATTTTGTAATATCTCAGATCCTCAAGCTTTATTAGATGCATATTGGATTAAGATGTCCGATGACATATCACACAAAATGAAATTAAATTTTAATATGCCAAATCTTACCATACCCGATGACGAATTAAAGAATGCTGTTCTACATGAACTTGAAAATTTGTTTAACATGTCGTCCAGTAGTTTAGAAAACCATCAATTACCAATGCCAAAGACACAACAAATACATCAACTCAACAATAGGCTTATCAGAGAAGAATTAGATTTTGATTGTGAAGCATTGAAACAAGAACATTCTGACTTGATCACCAAACTAAATAATAATCACAAAATTATATACGATGAGGTAATCAAAGCCGTAGAACAGAAGAACTCGAGATCATTTTTTGTTCATGGTAGCGGAGGTACAGGCAAAACTTTTTTATGGAATACTATAATTTCAAGATTGAGATCCGAAGGCAAAATTGTTTTGGCCGTTGCTTCATCAGGTATTGCTTCATTATTACTTCCGATAGGAAGAACAGCTCATTCGCGTTTCAAAATAAAGCCGATTATAGATAAAGATTTAAATTGTAATATAAATAAACAAACCAATCTTTCTGATTTAATTGAAAAAGCTGAATTAATAGTTTGGGATGAAGCTCCTATGTGCAATAAATGGTGTATTGAATCGGTGGATAGAACGTTGCGTGATATTTTGTCAAAAAAAGAAGAACCGTTTGGAGGAAAGATAATTGTATTCGGTGGAGATTTTAGACAAACATTACCGGTCATACAAGGTGGTAGTAAAGAACAAATCATTCAAGCATCGTTAAATAATTCATATTTGTGGCCTAGCATTACAGTATTTCATCTAACTGAAAATATGAGATTGTCGACGATTGGTCTAAGCAACATAGAAAAAAAATGAAATTAAAGATTTTGCTGAATGGATCCTACAAATAGGAGAAGGTCAATTAGAATCGAAATTCCCTACAGATGATCCTGATGTAAGCTGGATTGATATACCAGAAGAATTACTTACTGATCCTACAATTCATCCTATAGAATCAATTTTTCAAGCAACCTATCTCAATTTTTTAAGCAAATATAATGATACAAATTATTTAAGAGAACGTGCCATAGTGACTCCAAAAAATGTAGTTGTTCATAAAATAAATAATTATGCAATTAAATTACTACCCGGCGATAAAAAATCATATTTTAGTTCAGATTCAATTTCATACAATTCGGGTAATAGCGACAATATCAATGTTTTATATCCCATGGAATTTTTGAACAAGCTTGAATTTAGTGGATTGGCTACGCATGAACTTATATTGAAAATTGGCATGCCTATTATGTTATTAAGAAATTTAGATCAGATACGTGGTTTGTGTAACGGCACGAGATTGATTGTGACAAAGTTGTTTGAAAGATTAATTGAGGCCAAAATAATTACTGGAAACAACATGGGAGAAAAAGTTCATATTCCAAGGATAGTATTACATGCAACGGAAAATAAATGGCCATTTACGTTTAAAAGACGTCAATTTCCTGTCAGACCATGTTACGCAATGACGATAAACAAGAGTACTCAAGGCCAGTCATTAAACCAAGTAGGAATATATTTGTCAGAACCAGTTTTTACTCATGGACAATTATATGTAGCGTTATCTAGAGTCACGTCAAAGAAAGGTCTTAAAATTTTTATAAATAACAGTGACTACATCCCAAATAATTGTACGAGAAATATTGTTTATAAAGATGTGTTGCAAGATATATAATACTTTGTATTTTGAGATAGAATATATAGATTGCTCCAAATATACAAGTTTTCATAATTTTCTCTACCTTTTCGCCACTAATTTCTCTATACATATTTACAATTTCGGAATTTTCTATATGGCCAGTGCTCCCACACTTCGGACGTGTGAGGTCCCTTTTTTTTTTTTTTTATGTCTAAGAACGTTTGTTCTTCATAAGTTTGTGGAGGTAGTTTTTCTCTCTCTCAGATATTTTCTCCCAATCCTCCCATCTCTGTCCATTGCTCTCAACCAATCGCCACGAATCCCTCCACGAATTCAGCTTCCACAAACCCAGCCTCCACCATAGTTTCCTAACTCAATCCTCTCTCTATCTCTCGCTCTCTTACAGTCTCTCATCTCTCGACCTAACCCAGCCTCTCGGTCGAGATGTATGTTGCATCTACTTTGGCAGACTCTGCTCTCTCTATCTGGGTAAGATTCGTTCTTCCCCAAATTCAATTTCTTGATAAAACTTTCTCAGGACTAATCATTCCAGCCACTTAATTATGAAAGATCATGAATTTTTGCAGATATGGAGTCGCTCCATTTGCTCCATTGAAATGGTTACTTATTCAAGGTTCTATCTTCATCAGCTTCTTCCTAGCTGTAAGATATGATCCCCTTGAATTTATGGCATCCGTTCAATATTTAGTATAACACATACGCCCATTTACTATTTGATATTTGTTAATTTTTAGATCCTGTGTAAATTTTATGATTGTAGATTAGAAACATGTTTGAGAAAGTTCCGTCGTTTCAAACTGGTGAAGCTTTATGATTTACTGATCTCACAACTCTAGATATCATGCTCATCCTTCCAATTCTGATAGCAATGACATTTAGGATCACGGTTGAGGTAAGTTTTAAAAGTTTTGATTGATTTTTTTTTTGCAAATTTAGCATTTGATGTCACTTTGCGGGGTGCCATGTGTATACAATTATCTTAGTATTTTCTTTTTAGTTATGAAAG
The DNA here is from genome assembly GCA_963682095.1 of Potentilla sterilis. Lineage (NCBI taxonomy): Eukaryota > Viridiplantae > Streptophyta > Magnoliopsida > Rosales > Rosaceae > Potentilla > Potentilla sterilis. The sequence goes on along the minus strand of OY821756.1, from coordinate 14,855,844 downwards.
ATCATGAATTTCTACAGATATATATGGAGTCACTTCATTTGCTCCATTGAAAGGATTACTCATTCAAGGTTCTATCTTCATCAGCTTCTTCCTAGCTGTAAGATATAATCCCATTTACTTTATAACATCTGTTCAATATTTAGTATAACACATACGTTGCAATGTGTATACAATTCTCTTAGTATTTTTCTTTCCATTTTGTTTTAGGTCTGTAATTATAGCACACGTGTTTACCCTATTATTCTAATTTTATAATGCATTCTGAAGCATCCACAATTATGTGATTGCCACTCTTTCTACCTCAGTGCAACATGCAGGAAGATCTGGAAGATCGAGAATCCTATTGCCCAAACTATGAAATCCTATTCAAGAATCTTTTTTGTCATTTCGGTTCCAGTTATGATGAGTTTCCCCATGGCAAGTGATCAAGTTTTCTGAATGTTATGTGCATAAGGATATTAAGAAGAATAGGCTACTTTGAGAATCGCAACAATTTCAATATTTTGCTACTTTGCAACATTTTCAGGCTCTATTCTATTATTGGCTTACCTCCAACATATTCTCCCTTGCGTATGGATTAGGTGAGTTTTTCCAAATCATGAGCTACGTTTAATATCATAATTTGAGAATTGAGCCAAGGGACTGTAGATTTATATGAGCTGATGAGACGTTCAATGTTATGCATGCGTAATCTTCAAACATTCATGATTTTCTTTAAGTTTGTTGCCAATGCTGCTCTCAATAATCATATATTGTATACCCATTGATTGTGGCATGTTGGATGAACCGTGCCCGAACATAATATATGGTTTCCGTTTTCCAAATATCTATAGGCTGATTATTTGGTCGACTATGTGGAATAACTATCCTAAGCAAGTGCACCATAGAGGATTCTCAATTCCAGTTGATGCAAACACTGGTTGCAACGATGAGTTTAAATGGCTCCACTCGCTCGATCCAAATCCAAATGTAGCTGTTGGAGTTCTAGATATATACGTACATAGTTCATGGTGATGTCTTTGTAGCGAGATATCCAATGTCTCTAGCAAACTCCAAATTTGAGTATACACATGATTCATAATGATGTAATGGGTTATATGTCTTAGGATTATGATATGGTGTAATGATTTCAGTTAAACAGTAATTCAGTGATGTATTGCATAAATTCTGATTCAAGTGAAGCTTATGTATGCGATACCACTTTTCATGTTCAATGTTGTAACTTTTACCCCTATTCAGAAATTAACTGGTATTGAAATCGCAATGACACAATGCTTAAGACCTAAGACCATGTATATTAACAACTTATCTACTTTGTTTTATGACAATTGAAATAAAAAGATATCCGACATGATTTACAGTATAACAATCGTGCTAAAACTGCCCCAACGGGGCGGACAACCACCTAGTACTATACTATCACTGAGTTTCGCCGGAAATTAAACTAATGGCCACAACAATCAATTCAAAATGAACACTAAGATTACAGTCACAAGAAAGATAGATATCCTTATTACACACCTAGAAAGTAACCTCATACTAGCTAACTACTGAGATAAACATTGAAATTTAACGACCATTTCTTCTGCTCTAACTAGTTAGACCTGAATTGGTCTATTATTAGTTCATCAACTTAGGAGCATTCATAGTCCACGCATTGAGACTCTCAATAGTGACAGCCTCAGTCCCATTGTTGAACACATACAAGTGAGCTTTGTCGGCAATAGCTAGAGCGGGGTAAACCCTAGATGTGATGCATGTTTTTCCTCCAGCTCCAAAACTCTCAACAACAGAATGATCGATCTGCAATTAAACAAGGACAAGGGAAAACAAAAAAAAATTGTTAGTAATTATTCAACTAAATTAAACCTTAAGTAGTTGAGAAGGCATTTGTTCGGATTAAATATATACCAAACTCCTTAGAGAGAGCTTCTTCTCCGATAAATCTACATCTACAAAACCAGCAAAAGATGGTCTGTACAGACCATCTTGCAAAGAGGAACTGTTCCATCCAAAGTGGTAAATTAAACAGTGCTGAGTTAGCTAGGTTTTCAAAATCGAAAAATTAAATAGGGTAGAATAGGACGGTGATACATAATTTTTGTAAGAAACTAGAGCAAAGACGAACCTTCTTGCATCAGAGCACAAGAGAACCTTATGCTTAGTATCTTGAGTTTGGAAAATCCTGAAGAATACAGGAGTGAATTCCTCTAGGTTTTGTGAAGCTAGAGTTAATAGCCCAAATGGGCCGATGCCACCTCCAACATTTGATCCCATTAGCCCACATACTGATTGAGCATTAAGGTTTCGCCATTGAGGGTCAAACTTCTCTGATTTGTCCAAGCTCTTGAAAGAGAATACAACTTCAACATCGGCCTGTCCGATTCGATCAGTGACATATATGAATGACAAATAATCATCTGCAAATTACTTAGTAACATATCTACTACTAGTTAGAGGATCAAACCTGAGCAGCAGCTATTCCTTTAACTTCAACATGATCTCCCACTTTGAGATTTCGATTCATCATCTGGACCTTTTGTCCTCTTAAAGTTTCCACTTCTTCAACCGGCCATTGCAACAATTGTTTCCCATCTGGACTCAGCCACACAGTCCTTGGGATTGTCTGCATAATAAATTAAGAACCAAAATACGAAATGTGATTAGAAATTTGATCATAAAAAATGAACAATAGTTGTATTTTTAAGAGATAAATGAGGAGAATTACCTGAAGTCCAGCCCATCCCTTTTCAACATCATTCTCACGAGTATCAGACTCATTAGCCCAACCCCACAAAATTCTCCTATTCTTTGCAGGATCAAAGAAAGTTTTGGAAGCATAAAAGTTGCCATAATCATATCTCAATCCTTCCCAACCATCCACCAATTCCTTATCCGGAACATACCTATCTTGTTTAGGAAAGTATTGTCCAATAGTGTAGTAGTCATACCTAGTCCGATCAAGACTCACTTTCAAAACATGCTTCACATCCCCACCATTTTGTGAGGTGTCCACCCCTCCATTGCCGTTCAGTGAAACCGGGAAAAAATCCGGGCATTCCCACATACCCGTTTTCGGGGCGGAGTGAAGCGGGTGCTGGGCCTTGACCCAATGAACAAAATCCTTGCTCCTATACAAATGGGCCATCCCTCTATTCTTTCTAATGCCACCCACCACCATCTTCCAGTGCCCATTGCTCCACCAAGCAGTTGTCGGGTCACGGAACATCGAAGAGTTCATGGTTGTGTCCGGAACCACTAGCGGGTTGTTGTCGGGTTTAACCCATTCGCGCAGATATGGGTCGGACAGGTTGGCAGGCACGGCGTAGTTTTGGACCTGGCGTTTTTCCGGGTCAAGCCCAGTGTAGAGGATAACGGGCTTGTTACCAGGGAGAAGGGTGGCGGAGCCGGACCAGCACCCATTAATGTCAAAGGGCTTGGACGGGTATATAGCGGGTTCAAGGGCCTGCCAGTTGATTAGATCCGTAGAGACTGAATGGGCCCAAACAATGTTTCCCCAAACAGCACCTTTTGGATTGTACTGGTAGAATAAGTGGTAGAAACCCCCATAAAACATAGGTCCTGTGAAAATCCAAAGATAGAAATAAAAGGGTAAATAGTTAAATTTAAGTTGGTGACTAAAAGTGAAGGATTGGTAAACTTGATGCTAAAGAAAACTCACCATTTGGGTCTGTGGTTCATTTGTTTATGAATAGCCATGGATGGGAGAAAGCAAAACAATAAAGAGTCGGTCAGCTGTAAAATATATAGTAAAGCATGCATCTATCTTCACAGAAAAATAAACGAACAAGATATATAGTCCATGAATAATGTTTATGGTTCTGTATTTTTATTTATAATTTCTGTGATGATGATATCATCGTTGAACACACACCAGAAATTTTCGAAAACCACTAAATCACATGAAGCCTGTGCGCGCTAGCTAGCTCTGATATTATTTTAATTTCCAGCAAATTAGTCCACTACACCATGCATATACATGTTCATATTAACTAACTGACCGAAAGCATCCCACAACCCATTTAGGTAATTAAGGTGATATTGAATTGGTAAAAATAAAAATGTTGTTCAGCAATCAATTGTCTCCATCGATATATGCATGCATGATAGAGGTTCATATATATGTGTATGTGGCCGGTGTCATGCATCATCATCACCATCATCCACATGCATGCATTGTTCTTCCTTGGCTCTGTAAAGAGGTTTTATCTTCTACCATGCTCTTTACATGCTCCAAAGTTTGGTAAAAAGTAAAAATATATAAACGAAAACGATCAATGTAATGCAAAACTAATTTGCACTAAAAATAAACTGGTTTTTATAGACTTCGACATATTCCAGCACTCGATTCAACTATGATCGATATTTTGATAATAAACTCTTAAAACATAATGCTGACGGTTTGTAATGTTCATGTTTAAAAACATTCGATTCAGACACTTTGATCGATGCTATCTTTTTATGCAAAAGACGACTAAATAGGATATATATGAATAAAAAATAAACAAAGAAAAACCGAACGCATGCATGGACCAAACGCAGAAACTATGAAGAAGATTAATTTCTGAGAATTGAGTAAAAACATCGTGATCTGTTTATGCAAACGAAACAACAGTAACGGTTTGATGACAGTGATGGATAAAGGAAATCAAACAGAATGAAATATATACCATTAATCCAGTTTCTGGGAGGTTGAAAGTGAAACCCAGTTCTGTGCAGTTGCTTGACCTCCAAAGCATGAAGAGACTGCAACTCTGGGTAAACCTTGTGTGAAGCTTCAACTCCATTGATCAGAAACACGCAGCAACAAGCGATCGCGAGGAGAAGGAACCACCATTTAGCGGTACCCATGAAAACACAACAATTAAGCAAAAGGGCACAATAGAAGCAGTTAGACTAGGGAGTTTGGAAAGAGGAGGACGTTGAGGTTGGGTTGAATTGGATTCGCTTACTGCAGTGATTTATATAGGGGAGTGGGAGTCGAAGGGTGAGAAAGAAGAAGATGTCAATAAGAATTGGATTTGGATTGACGACCCCTAGCCTTAAAGGTCGTGAAGTTTGTTTTAGTTGAATGTTACTTTCTACTCAACGTTTTGAGTCTAATCAAAAATCTATCACGAGGCTTTTTATCTAAATTTTTGTTCCAACTCTAATAGGTACAGTTCCATCAGATTTCTTATTCACCTAGTTTTTCTCTAGTTGTTATTATTTATTATTATAATAAAATAGAAAAAACTAAAATTTAGTTCTTCAACACCTGCGATTCAATCACCTCACAACCTGTTGTAATCAAATTATGTTAGCGTACTATTGATTGTCAATGGGATTTGGATAATCTCCTAATCTTTTCCTTCACCTTACCTTCTTAACTTTCCATCTAATGGCTCATAATCTCAAAGCACATAAGTAAGAGTGTAAAAGAAAATAATAAGAGATTGTGTGCCATTAGATGGAAGATCAGGAAGGTAAGGTGAAAGGAAATATTAGGAGAGCATCTGAATCCTTATCAATGAGGATAATTGAGAGATGTGAGGTTTTAGTGTTGGTATTGGTCGTAGTATGTAGCTCTAGGGTTCCCTATGTACGTAGATCGTCACTTTGTATTAGCCTACATAAATTTGAGAAAGAGAAAAAAATAGTCGTAACACAATAAAAGTTGTATTTGCACAATACTGTATGATCTAGTGGCATAATATCATACGATAAAAGTCTTCGATTAATTTCCCGGATGAACTTCCTCTCTGATTAATGCACACACACACTCCAAAGGGTGAGGTACAGATAGGTCGAAAACGACCACTTATATATATCACTATGCCATTTGTTGATCCGAAGACATGTTGGAGGGAGTGTTTCTATATGCAGACATATTCGAACATGCATATGCAGAAGTACTTTTGTTGAAAGTTCAAGTGCATCCTATATATGCATATACATTCTAAAGTGCTTCGTGTAAACACACTTTGAAGTGCTCTGAAGACGCGTGCTAGCTATTCAACAAAAGCAACCAACCCAGAACATCAACTATTGTGATACTAAAACAGCATTTTGTACACTTTTGATCATAAGCACTACCAAGAAAAGCGTAAATATTAATACCTATTCTATACAGAGACACATAGAAATTGATATCTAGTCTTATCTATAAATTTAGGTTTAGATCATTTTGGCCAAAGTATACAGTATTCAATCTGTGATCGAAAATAAGTTGGATGGAACTGAATAAGATAGATTCATATATTGCATTATCGCCACACTTCAGTTGTGTTCCTAAGTTACTTGTAACAAACACATCGACGTGATCACCCAAGAAACTTGATTATTATATACGTTGAAGATGATGTATTCCTAATTTCGTATGTTGTGTTATTTTGATAATAGCTTGCTACAGTTTAAAGATTGTTTGATTTCTACCAAACCTCAGAAAGCTTACAAATGAAACGTTTGGTTTCTGGCTAGGTAAGCATTCTTCAAAGAAAAACAAATAGGATTCACGGTGCTCCTCTAGGCCTATGCATTTCTGGTGTTGAAGTTCACAGCTATAATGTGGATGCATGAGTTTGTGGGTTGTGAGTAGCAAGCTATAGCTATCAAGTGCAGTCAGTGCGGAAATGTAACAACTCATACTAAGATTTGGGATGGGACACAGATTAAGTCCGGAAACTTGTTTCCATCTTTCTAGCAACAGATTTGGCAAATAGAACATGAAATTCTGAATGGAGTTGACTTTTTTGGGTCTGTGAACACAAATCGCAAAAACTCTGGTATCTGGTGCAGGTTTAGAAGATGGGGATCAACAGAGAAAGGCAAAGTCATTACGACATGTACAAGTTACAACATATATACATAGATTTGGCTAATCTGAAGTTGCTTTTCCATATGAGTAGGTTTCTGAGATAAAGATTTCCCGATTTAATCATGGAAGTGGCTTAAGAGGTAGGTTATAGCATATGATGGTAAATATCACAAACATATGAAAACAGATAGAGAAATCATAAGCATCAAAGAAAAGATAGCTAGGGATCTCATCATATTTTGCAAGATGGAAAATGTCAGGACTCGTTCACAGGCCCCAAACCAAAATGCCGGTATCAATCACAATCGACTAGTCCCAGAAATGGCACGTACGTAGTAAAAGTTGAAGAAACAACAGAGTAGAAAAGAAGACCAAATCTCTTGTGGTTTCATTCTTGAAGAATTCTGAAGAGATATAATGCGCTTGTTCTTTAGCTTTACTTTATCCTAAGATAATACATTTTGGAATCGGAGTCCATGGAAACAAAATCAGTCCTCAACATTATAATCCATGTATATTCCAACCAATCGTCGGGTGTTAAGTTGAGCTGAAAACATCATATATATACATGCAAACTTTTTTTTTTTTTTTTTTTACACCAAGACTCAGCTTGAGAATAGATCTAAAGCTTAAGTTACCTATTATCAAACAGATAATCTAACAAGCAAACCTAACATACACTGATGTTCCTTTTCCGAAAAGGATAGTATTGATCGCAGGCCATCAGTTTCATTCATAAAAATAAACAAAAAGCAAAGCTAAGAGATTGAATGATGACTGATCCGAATGCAGAGTACAGCCATTGGATCAATAAACATGGCAGCAATACAATCTTTCATCAGTTTCATGCGTGAAGGCATCTTCCCTTTTGTAAAGCAGATCAACCTCTCGGGGTAGGGTAGCATATCTTTAGTAGGCATGAGAGACTGTTTTTTTTCTTCTTTTTTTGAGTAAGGTTCAGTGCCGCTGCTTCAAGCCTTGATTAATGAAACCGTAGAATACATGGGGCCATGGATCGAGAGACATGCATACAGCCTAGCTATACCCCATATTACAAAGCGCAACGAACTTTCTTTCTGAGACAACAATTGGTTAATGCACTATGGAATCTCCACTCCCGTATAGTAAAAATACCGAGAGAGCAGTAATAAAGGTTATTTCTCATGCTTTGGCGTACAAATTTCTTTTGCATAGTAAGTAGGATCTTCCTTGCTCCTCAACTTTAACATACAGAATTAGTGTTGGCTAGAATGGATGAATCTATGGTTGCATATAGTCTGGCAGTTGATCCATGCAACAAGCATCACACACCACCTGAAAGTCCTTTAAAATCTATCCATATTGATCTTAATTAGCATATAATGTTTAAGCATATATATTATCTGCTGTCATATCCCTAACACCTTGAATTTGATTTCCTCCAAACCACAGGAAGTTTACATATGACCGATCCAGTTTCTTGCTTGGTAAGCATTTTTCAATGGAAAAACAAATAAGATTCACAGTGCTCCTCTAGGTCCGCGCACCTTTGGTATTCGAGTTGGCAAGTGCAGTAAGATTTAGGGTGGACACATAGTCCGGAAACCTCTTGCCATCTTTCTAGCTAGCAGCAGATTGGCAACTAGACCATGAAGTTTGGATATGGAGTTTGTCCGTATAGGGAACTCTTTTGCGTCTGTGGACACAGATCTGAGCTGAACAAAAACTCTGGTATCTGGTACAGATTTACGAGATGGGGATCGACAGTGAAATCATTAGTAACATCATCATCTTTCACAAGCCTACCAACCATAGAACTCAGAAGGGCAGTGATGAAGAATTCGGGGTCCGAGTTCAAACTTGCTGCGCTTCTTGTATCACCTATGATAGATACTGAAGAAAACTTGTGGAATGTAGGCTGCCATGGTGTCGAAGAAGGAATGCCTGGTTTTTCCATTTGGGCATAACCAATGTCTGGTAGTTCAAGTGTTTCAGACTGTCCTGTCTTTGAATCTTATTAAGAAAAGCCTACAAGGCAACAATCTTAGTGGTATCATCGGTATGGAATGGTTATATACCAACTGCAGTTTCATACTTGCAGAACCTGACCAAGGCAACAATGTCAGCAGTTTGGAATGGTTTAAATACTTTAACACCAAATTACCAACTGATGTTAAAACTTGCAAACCATAAACTTATACAGCAAGTCAGCAACAATCTCACAAAGATGAACTTATAAGGCAACAATCTCACAAACATGAACTTATAAGGCAACAATCTCAAAGAACTTGAACTTATGAGGTACCAATCTCATAAAGCATTTTATAAATGTGTGAAATATATTATAAGGCAACAGCAGTTTAGATTTGCAGACATGATTTTTAAGGCAACAATCTCACATAGCACACTTATGTCAGCAGTTTGGAAATGTCTGAATGATTTAACACCAAATTGCCAACTGTGTAGTTTAAACCTGCATAACATGTATCAGGCACAAACATCATGCAACAATTTCAGCCGTTTGAAATTGTCTGAATGGTTTAACACCAAATTACCAAGGCAACCACCTCACGGGACACGAACTTATAAGGTAACAATGTCAGCAGTTTGGAATTGTCTGAACCAAATAACCAACTTCCAACGTGATGAAAATTCACAATTACAACCGCGCGATGAACTTAGTTTGATATTTAACATGCAATGTTTCTGATGAATGAAAATTCAAAGCCTCAAAAGGATTAATCTCTTCTTTTTTATGTTAGTTTTTAGTATTCGGTGTGGTTCATTTGTCTTTGAAAAAGAAAAAAAAGAAGAAAAAAACAGCTTGCAGTCGAAATTAAGCACACTTAATTTACTGAATCTGTAAAGGGAGCTAAAATTTACACTCCTCATTTTACAATCCACACTCTCACTATCCTTTTTTGGTTAAACCTTTTATAATAAGACAAAACACATAATGCTAAAAGACAAAATTTAAGTTAAAAAAGAAACTGGGAGTGTGAATTGTGAAATGAGGAGTGTAAATTTCAGTTTCCTCTGTAAATACAATGCAGTAGTACTTTTGGCATAGCATTCTACAAAAGAGCCATAAGCAAAGAGTAACAGAACTAAAGTATTCCAAAACACAATAGGCTAAAACGAAACAGCATCGAGGGAAATTAACTTAACAACTACATAATATACATCCCATCCTATACGAGCTACACTGCTAAATCCAAAGACTGGATTTATTGGCGCACAGACTGCACAATGGGCAAGCCAAGGCCACATCATTCTACTTCATCTCTGTATGTAGGCAATAAAAAGTGAACAATAATGACACAGAAACAACTTACAGAATTCATGCACTGAGCTATTATCACATCACGCCAGCAGTTTTAGTTGTTATATAAGTGGCAACTGGCGAACATGGTAAAAGAGACAGTTCCAGCTCCTTCGCATCAAATGATTTGCATGAATTGCTTTCCAGAAATTCCCCAACAAGAGCTTTCATTGGCGTCACTTGTAGTGACTCAATTGTTTCCTTGGTTGGAATTTCTGGTTCGGCCTTTTCTGGTGTGGAACCGCAGGGTCTATAATGCTATCAGCATTCAGAAAAACAAATCATGCAGTGAATTGTATAAACCACGAGAAAAGGATGGGACAGATAGTGATGAAATTAGAAAAAGATTGGGGAGACAAAAATCATGCTCCGTATTACCTCTATTCATGGCAATACATCAACACGGCTTAAAATACTATCTTACAACTCAGATCAAATGATGCGTACATCATAGATAAATCTACCGGTAGACAAATAAAAGAATGTGCTCAACATTAATTGTGTCCTCTCTACTCTCTCAGAAGATATTCACTATACTATAGTAACACATTGTCTGAGAGACAACTTACCATATACAGATTTTGGAAACATATAATCCCTTTAATCGATGCAGCTTCCCAGACTGATCCTCCAGGAAAGTCTCAATGGTGGTCGATTGATACTTGACAGCCCTCAATATACCAGATATATAATCCCGCCCCTCCTCATCAATACCTGTAGGAGGTTCCACAGCCATAACATCACATCTCGACTATAACCATATACAAATTAACCATCAATGTTATGCCTAGGAAAATCTAAGAAACCCAAATCCAACAGAAACAAGCACTACACCACATATGTACTAAGTTATTAACATAAGTACTCACTATTTACATGCTGAAGGGCTTCCTCAGTTCCTCACTATCCTTTGCCACGTCATGCTTAACTGCAGTCCTCGCTGAATTGATCTCAACATCATGTTGCTCATTATTATGATTAGTCCTGCACCAAATCATTATCAAAGAACTATAACACGAACCAAACAGTGCTTAATATACATACGTCCATTTTAAGGAAGAAAAAAAAAGAGAGGTCTGTTCTCTGTAATAATTTTATTTTCGTCTTATAATATAATGGAAGAAAACATTTCTGTCGCCCATACAAAATTTAAGCCCAACAAACAGATAACCAAATAAAACAATATGAAGAGATATGTTCATATGCCATCTAATGACTGATACCAGATAAGCAACCCCATAGCTGAGTCTGATATAAGCAACCCCTATATGCCATTTAATGACTGCTACCTGATACTGCTTCTTAAACTCAAGACTTCAAACACTGATATGACATAGTTTAAATTCATATTTCTTGTAATATACAATGAAATTATTTTTGCAACTTGAGTGAATTCCAGAAGCACAAGGTTAAGCAAGCCAAAGGGGAAAAAATAATTTAAAAAAAAAAAAAAAAAAAAAATATAGCAACACAGTTCTCATATATGTAACTGAAGTTGATAAAATGAAATAGAATTTCATGTTTTACCAATACTACTCAGAAAAGTTCCAAATGGTCTCTGTAGGTGTTTACCATTTGTATACCACGATGTGCCATACATGTCATAATAAGCCAGACAGGAAATCTAATCTTTTCTTTTGGCCTTGGGACTTCAATCACCAATAATCTCCACATGAACAGGTCCCTTCCCGGAAATGGTGAAACCGGTTTGCATCACGGACAATGATCTTCCTTTGGGTAATAGCTGATACAAACTTGCTAAATGTGTGGCAGTCACCACAAAACCTAAGATTTTTTATAATTCTTATAGGAGTTCCATCAGAAGTGGCGATAAGGCCAAATGCAATTGCCAACTTCTCACTATGGGTGTACAGCATCTCCACTTTAGCTTCCTCATCAACATCATGCAACACAAAATTTGTATCGGGAATATAACCAGCCAACTCCAGTTTGTGACTCAAACTTTTCAGCTTGGCATAAATTTTTTCTGATTGCGGATGAGTCCTATCTCCAACACCAAACTGGTAATTTTTGTCATCTATCTCAATCCAAGTATAACCCGGTATTTTCTTTAGTCTCCTCTGGGTCATAAGATTCCTCATCTTTGCCACTTCTTTCCACCTCCCTGCTCTTGCATAAATATTTGAAAGCAATATGTAATTCCCTGGGTTTTCAGGCTGTAGTTCAAGAAGTGAACTAGCTGCCTTTTCTGCTAGTTCTAGATTCCCATGAATTCTACATGCCCCAAGCAAAGCACTCCATAACCCCTCGTCTTTCAAAACTTCCACACTCTCAGCCATTTTCAAGGCCTCATCTAGTTTCCCAGCACGGCCTAGAAGATCCACCATACAAGTATAATGTTTAACATCTGCTTTGACAGCATATTCATCCCACATTAATGAGAAAAACTGCAGACCCTCTTCAGTCATGCCGGAATGACTACAGGCATATAATAACGAAAGAAACGTCACTGCATTAGGTAACACTCCACTGCTCAACATCATCTCAAACACCTCAAGAGCTTCCTTGCCGCGGCCATGACTACCATACGCAGCAATCATGGCACTCCACGTCCTAACATTCCTCACTTTCATCCTATCGAAAATCTCCCTTGCCAAATCAACACACCCGCACTTTGCATACATATCAATCATCGCCGTCCCCAAGATCACATCCAAATAAAACTTCTTCCTACAGATAAAATCATGAACAAACCTCGCCTTATGCATAGCCCCAAACTTTGCACAAGCATTAACAACAGTCACCATGGTAACCTTATCCGGCACCACACCTTCTTCTAACATCCTATCAAACATAACCAAAGCCTCACTCGCATTCCTGCACTCCGCAAATCCACCAATCATCACAGTCCATGTCACAAGATCTCTGTTAGGCATATTATCAAACAGTTGGCGTGCATCATCTAAAGCCCCACATTTCGCATACATGTCTACCAAAGCAGCACAAACAAAGTTATCCGAAAGCATCCCAAGTTTAACAACAATGTCATGAATCAAACCACCAATTTTGAGGTCCATCGAATCCCTACAGGCCCTTATCACAAAAGGCAGTGTGAAATTATCCGGCGGCATCCCACATCGAATAAGCTCCCTAAATGTTGTAAAACCATTGGTAAAATCACCAGACTTGACAAACCCACCAACCATTACACTCCAAGAAACTGCATTCTTCTCCCCCATGACACTAAAGAGAGCATAAGCATCACCCAACAATTTATGTTGTGCATATAGGTAGAGCAGCTTGTTTGCAACAGTGAGGTGTTGGAGGATTCCATTGACGGCAACTTGGGCATGGACTTGTTTAATGTGAAAGATGTTTCTAGAGCTCAGCAGGGCAGTAATGAAAGATTCGGGGTCTGAGAAAGGCTGTATTCGAGATGCTGAAGCAAAGTTGTAGAATCTAGGCAGGCCCTGGTTTCGAAGAAGGAAGGCCTGGCCCTGGTGTGTCAGTTTCAGCATAATGAAGGTCCCTTGAATACATTCAAGGAAGGCTTGGTTTTTTCAAAGTGAGCACAAGTCTTGGATTAAAGTGTCAAGCGTTTCAGATGTATGAACTATAAATAAGAATGAGGAGAGCTCCGCAAAGTTTAAACCAATGATTTGAGAAGGAAACGAGAGCTTTATAATGCGTCAAAAAGGATTATGTAAATGTCATTCTCATGATGCTTTTTCTTGTCTCCAGTGTGGTTCATCTATTAAGAGTTACAGACCCAAAATAGGGAGAAAAAAAAAAAAAACTGGCCACACTTCATATACTAAAAATGTAAATACAGTGCACTTAATGCAGTAGTACTTTTGGCATAGCATTCTACAAAAGAATCATAAGCAAAGACTAGCAGAACTAAAGTATTCCAAGACACAGTGGGCTGAAACGAAACAGCATTGAGGGAAATTAACTTAACAACATGTAGGCACCCCAATATACATCCCCATCCTATACGAGCCACACTGCTAAATCCAAAGACTGGATTTATTAGCAGACCGACTGCACAAGGGCACATCATTCTACTTCATCCTTGTATTGAGGCAATAAAGAGTGAGTAACAATGATACAAATACAAAATACAGAATTTCATGCACTGAGCTAGTATCACGTCACGCCAGCATTAGTTTAGTTGTGTGAGTGGCGAGCGTGGTATAAGAGACGGTTTCAGCTCCTTCACATCAAATGATTCGTATGAATTGTTTTCCCGAAATTCCTCAACAAGAGCATCCATTGGCATGGCTCGTAGTGACTCGATTGTTCCCTTAGTTGGAACTTCTGGTTCGGCCTTTTCTGGTGTAGTACCACAGGGTTCATAATCCTAATAGAATTCAGAAAAACAAATCAAAAAGTGTTTTGAATTGAATAAACTACTAGAAATATTGGGTCATAGGGACAGGTGGTGATGAAACAAGAGAAATATTGGGGAAATTATCAGATCCAGCTAAAAACATAACATAAACAGTATCTTAGAACTCAGATCAAGCAGTGTCTATAATGGATATATTTACCAATTGACAAATAGATGAATGTGTTCAACCAGAAATTATGTCCACTTTCCAAGGATATTAATCTTATTATAGTAACACATTGTCCAAGAAAGCAACTTACCATATACTGGTTCTGGAAGGTATCATGTGCCCTCTCTTCAATTAATGAAGCTTGCCCCGAGTGATCCTCCCGGAAAGTATTGAGGGTAGTTGACTGAGCCTTGACAACTTCCAAGATTCCAGATATAGATTCCCGCTCCTGCTCATCCATACCTGTAGTAGATTCCAATGCCAAAACATCACATCTAAACTATAACCATATATCAACCATAAATTGTATAATTAGGTAAATCTGAGCAAACCTGAATAACCAAAACCAACAGAAACAAGCACTACACCACATATGTGTTGACCGTTATTGATTAAGATAGAATTCAAACTATATTATTTTTCCTATTCACATGCCTAAAAGACTACACTGAACTTCCAATATTACTAACAGCTATGGACTCACTTTCTACATGCTGAAGGACATCCTCACTATCCTTTGCCACATCTTGCTCAACAGCAGTCCTCGCTGAATTGATTTCGACATCATGTTGTTCATTACTATCACAAGCAGTCCTGCACCAAATCATTTATACAGATTTTAGGAGATTGACATGTGCTAAGAACTATAAACATGAACTACACTAGTTAATCTACGTCGGTCCTTTCTAAGCAAAAAGCAAGGGTTCCTTCTCTTGTAGTTAATGTTTACAATTTGAGAAAAGAAAAATCTTCAGTTGCCCACAAAAAATTTAATCCAAAGCAACAAATAACCAAATGAAATTATGTGCAAAGGGTATTGACATGCAATCAAATGACTGTTACAGTTTTACCTGATGAGCGACCCCATAGCTGAAACATGTTTACTTCCCATATCATTCACAGAGTCCTGCGTCTTTTTCCAGTGCTTCGCAGCTGAATCAGTAGTAGTTACACTAAACAAAGAAATGGACAAAAAAGGTCAACAACGTAGAGAGAGAGAGAGAGAGAGATCATCACTTGGTATATAACATAAGACTTACCATTGCTGCAGAAGTACCTCCATGCGGCAATGCTTTGCAGCAGAGTAATCAACACCATCCTTAGCATCATTTTCTGCTTGCGTAGAAAATTCCATCCATTTGCGTTTTGCATCTGTGGAAATACTATCCATGGTGGAAACATGCCCATCCAAGAAAGACTTGTCTGCAATTGCACTTTCTCTGAAATCATCAAGCTTGGCATCCACCTGGCAGTCCGACCATTGATTAATTTGACAGGAGCTCAAGAAGACAAGCATAATGTACAACAAAAAAACCATTAACTAAACACTAACCATCTCTTTTTGACGATAAATGTGACTGGTGACCAAATTGGAGATGTTGGCAATAAGCTTCTCTGCATCCGATTTTGATTGCTCCTGTGTAGAATAAAATTGGCATGTCAAATAACTGGACAGAAGAAATGAAAATCTGAGCAGTGGCTGTACATTCTTACATCATAAGCCTTTTGAAATTCAGCAATGCTCTTCATTTTAATATCGTTAGCATTTGTCACATGATCTTCAAGCCTTCTTGATTCTTCCATTAGCTTGCATAGAAATGCTTGAGAGTATGCAGAAATTTCCTTTGTTTGATTTATACTAGAATGGAATTTCTGTTACAAACGAATAATTAGATAAGTGTCAGAAAGACTATGAAAGAAGATATATCACTTTGGAGCATAATAAGAATCAGGGTATATTTCAAGCTTCACTTTAAAAAGGTGTTTTGAGATATTATAACCTCCAAAGATGAATTGTCCTTAATAGTAATGAGGTGCATTTCAGAGCACACACCTGTTTCAATTCCTTTGCAAAACTTGTCATCTCTCCCTGCTGTGTTGAAAGACCACTCAGAAGATTCTGAAATATCGAAGCTGATTCACCAGCCTCCGAAGCTAGAAACTGAAAAATCAATAATATAAATAAACTTGTAATTGCAGAGACATAAACAGCAAAGTACTGCAAAACTAGAAAGTGCAAAAGTAATCAAAATGAAAAACAGGTTGCAACCTACTTCTTCAATAGAATGTGCATTGGCAGAAGCCAAAGATGAAATTTCCTCAAGACCAGCATTACAGTTCGCCTTGTGAAAACGCACAACATTTTGCACTGCCTCAATATGAGAAACATACAAATCCCTTGATGATGCCACTTTCTTCTTCATTTCCATAACCGCCTAAAAAGCAAGAGGCGAAAACATTAAAAAGACACACAGATCATTAAAAACAATCCAGACATATATGATCATCCTTACTAAGGAAAATGGTCGCAGACACTCAGTCTCAAATAATACCTTTTCATGGGCCAGTAAAAATGACTGACAGAGCTTCTCAACACCCTCAAGGTGTTCAGTCTGACGGGACATTGATGTTTCCACCATCTGGCAAAGAGAACCAACTCGCTTGGCAAGATCTTCCTGGTAACTATTCACT
This sequence comes from Potentilla sterilis, assembly GCA_963682095.1. Classification (NCBI taxonomy): domain Eukaryota; kingdom Viridiplantae; phylum Streptophyta; class Magnoliopsida; order Rosales; family Rosaceae; genus Potentilla; species Potentilla sterilis. The sequence continues at coordinate 14,838,731 of OY821756.1, read as the reverse complement.
ACCAACCTATTATCAGCACTCAGCTTGTCCTCTCTACCTGCACCACAGAAACAAAAAAAGACTCAATAAACAATTTAGAAGCTAGAAGATCAGAGCTTAATGCTGGCAACTAACCAATTTTTTGGAACAATGACTCATTGTCCTGGAGTGCTTTCTCCAAGTCAGATTGCAAAGTGCATGCTTGGAGAGTCAAAGCATTTTCTGCCATAAACCACAATATTAGAACAAAGAGAAGGAAATAATAAAAACAATATCTAGAAGTAAAAGTTACAACAAGTACCAGCTTTTTTCTGCTCAGAGATGATAAAATCTTTTTCCTTTAAAGCATAGCGACATCTCATCAAGTCTTCCTCAGTGTTGGATAGCAACTTAGCAGTATGATCTAATGTTTTCTGCGTGGTTTTCATACATTTAGAATTATTATCTCTAGATAAATCTACAACTCAATACACATGAATAAATGAAATCAGCTCACCTCGGTGGACTCAAGTTTGCTACTCAAATCATGGCATTGTCGAACCTGACCTACATATTTATCCTGCAACTCCTCAAATTTCTGTCCAACACATACCATATGGTTAGATACCAGTCGTACCACACAAACAATCAGAGCAGGATAAGACCTTAATTTTAATCAAACATCATAGCAACAAACCTTTTGATGCGTTTCTAGGGTCAAGCCCATTTGCTCAATCTGATCAGCCATGGCCTAAACACAAGAAAGAAGAATATGAATATATAGCAAAGGAAATCAAGAAGTCATCATTTTCATGAATGTAATAACAATATACAATTCAAAAAGTGATAACGATATAACAATCAGTCCTTGTATTAAGTAAACTAGCCTCGTACCCGCGCGATGCATGTGGTATTAGTAAATATAGGGAAAAAATAGAATTTTGTTTGCCAAACATCTTGTTTTATTTGGTTTCACGTTTTTTCATATTGCATAATCCTTTTAAGTGATTATGTTTTAATATAAAGGTTAGTATGGTCATAACATAATTTGGTGGTATTTTGAAGGGCCTGGCTTTCTAATAGTAAAGATAGTAAAGATAAAGATAGAAAAGCTTATTCACACCTTCCTTTCACTTTCCTCCTGATAGTATCGCTCCTTTGGGATGTAGACACCATTCTTCTCACGTGTGGCATACACCTCTGACCAGAATCACAATTCAGATTAGACACAGCTTCACTCAAAACTATAAGAATAGAAATTAACCAACGGTTCTAACCTGCCTTAAGCCGTTCAATTTCACCGTAAAGATCCTTAATAAGTGTTGATTTCATCATCTTTTGGTTCACCTACAAATAACCACAAAAATTATATCAAAAGAAGAGATACCATATTTGATTTTAGTAGACAACAATAAAATTATCGTTGGTTCAACAAACTATAAGTTCCAATATGAAATAACAAACCTCAGGCTTATTCTTTATGTTTTTGGCCCTGTGTGCATAATCCAATGTGCTCAGGGTTTCTTCTAAACAATGGACAGCCGGTGAGACAGTAGCTATTATGCAAGTCTTGGTTCTTCCCCCAAGTGAATCGCGAAGTAACCTAGTAAGCTTGCTATCCCTAGTTTCATATACCATTCTGTTATTAGACAATGAGAAATACAATGACCATAGGCATAAAGATAAAAACAAAAGATACATTCCCAACCTGTATGGAATATGCCCAAGATGCTCCACCAAAGCATTGATTACTCGACCTAAAGTCAGTAAACTTTTATTGATTTCTCCTGCTTCTCGTGCGCGACCCTAAATACCAGTAGGTGACCAATTCATCAAGAAAACCAGTTACAAAGAGTTAGATGTAATCCAGGTATTCCTATGCACAATAGATTTCATTTGGGAAGTTAAATAAATGTATGCACCTCTCTAGCACCCGAGCGAGATATGTTCTCTGAGCCGGCCAAATCTACCAAGTTCAACTTTCCACACTTGATGAGCTCCTCACCTTCTGGAGTTGCTTCCTTAATGTGTATTGTGATTGAAAAGAGAGAATGTGACCGACTGAAATTAACAAAACAACTTTTCAGTAACATGAAGAAGCGTTTGACTTATTCAGGTAATGAATACAGTAAAGCAAAGTTATACCTGGATTGCTTGTTCAATAAGGTTTCAGCAGTGCGTCGTTTCGCAGACCCTCTTTCGAGAAGAGTGAAAATCTCACTAGCACTTGTCACAATTTCCTCCTCTAGACCTCTTACAAGGACTCCACCTTTCCCATCCTCCATCAGAGGCAACTGCTTTTTCTGCTTATCCTCCACATTAACTCTAGACAGTTCTTCCGGGGCAAGCAGATCAGTAATCTCCTCATTGTAAAGCTCTAAAAACGTGACTTTCACACTGTACTCCGCGCACTGGCCCTCAAGAGTATCAAAAATCTGCTGGACAGCCCTCGGAATAACTCCAGCTCCAGGAGGCAATTCTCCCTTAGGCCCAGCCTGTTGCAATTTCCCACAATATCAACACAAATCATTAAATCATCGATACTCAACTTGTAAAACATCACCACGAAGCTGAAAACACCGACACATAGACTATACCTTTGCCTTTTTGCATTCACCCTCCATCGTGTAAGTCTTTCCCGTACCGGTCTGCCCATAAGCGAAAATGGTACAGTTAAAGCCTTCCAAGACTTCATGTACAATGGGAATCACAGCTTGGTCATATAGATCCTTCTGCTGCGCGTTAGGACCGAAAACCTACCCAACACAAGCACCAAAAATTTCAAATTTCAAGCTTCCAATCAACACAAATTCAGTACAAAAACAAAATAGAGTTTCGGTTTCGATGTAAATACCTTATCAAAAGTAAAAACCCTATCGATTTGCTTCCCCGCAATGCTCTGCGAAACAGCCACCTCTCTCTGATACTCATTACACGTAATCACCTGCGGCGCATTGCTCCGCAACTCGTCGTCACTAAACGGCCTGAGAAAAATAGCCGAAATTCAAATTCAATCAAATTAGGGATTTCAAATCGTTTTCCCCCAAATCTAATTTCAAAAAGCCTAACCCTAGCCAAAAGCATAAATCAAGCTTCGAATATTTAACAAGTACCTGCATCGGAGAAGGACCTGGACGTTGACGCCTTTCTCCTTCTCGTGGCGGCCGGACATCTTGAATCGAGCGGCGGAGGGTGAGTCGCACGCACCTATTGTGGTCCTCTCGTACTAGATCCGGTCCCGATAAAGCTTCGCTGTGATTCTCGCTCGCCTCTTAGAGACTCGCTAAGTCACTCTGATGTGGATTTGAACGGGATTTGAGAATTGGGGAAATCTTGGGGCTCTGTGGCGGTGTCAAGTGTCCAGTGTCAAGTGAGAGAATGGGGAAGAGAGCGGGATGGGGTTCAGATTTGAAATTTGGGAGGCGCTCCTCACGAGAGATATCGACGGCTCTGTGATGACGCGTGCTGATCGGACGGTTATGTGAGAGTGTGCTAGACTCGGGTGGGGTTGATTGGACTGTATTGCCCTTGGTTTGTTTAAATTGTAAATACGCTGTTGGTGAGTGGTTGACAGAGATTGGAGTAATTGGACTGGGATGGTCTAGGCTTAATGAAATTGGGCTTAAGAAATAAATCCATGTATATAAATTTCATGAAGGTAAGAATTTATAAAACAAAACCGCCCAAACAATTCCCGCAACGTTGATGCAAATAGAACGCTATTAAACTAAACCGAGACAAGCCATCAAGTTCATCGATATCACTTTTGACCGGTCTACATGTAATCAAAATGACTCAAACTACAAAACGGGTCTGTGAATAAATAGAGCGTGTGGATAGCAATGAGATTCACCACCTACACCACCTAAAATAATTGTTAGATTAATACTCGATTAATTAATAATTTCACTTAATTTATATTTTTTATCGATTCTAACTCAGAAATAACGTGTTAAATTAATATTTCACTAAATTTATAAAATAACATAAATTCGATGATTCATATGGACCACATCAAATATATTAATTAATAATTCTTAATATATATAATTATTTTTACATTTATGAGAGCTTAATGACTTACTACTTGTAATGATTTACTCATTTATGACGATTTCTTTGTGTGTAAATGTATAATACCTTATGAATTATGTTTGTTATCATCGATTTTTTTACAAAATCTCAAATACTAAGTGTACGATGCGTTGCGTAACTATAATTTTGTTTATTTATAAAAAAAATATAGATTTAATATTATTCGATTAATTAATAACTTACTAAATTAATAAATTTCGTCATTAATTTATCAAGGTTTAACTATATAGTGTAAAGTTACTTCAATGATGGGCATGATCAGTTATTAGGTACAGGGGTACAATTTTAGTATCTCACAATTACATTACACTCGAAGAGTGAGAATGTTGTTAGCCTTTGTTTTTGGAAAAGTTCAAATTAAAGAAACCGTAATAGGAACATTACACTCATACAAAGAATATTTTGGTAGCAATCACATTTATATGATGATCACATTGAGTTAAAAACTAAGATGACCATCGGCAAACTATCGATTGAAATTGATTATAAAATAAGCAAATATTTTATCAAATTAATCAATACTGATTGGGCTATATAAAATGTTAGTCGATTTTCAGAGCTGCATGCAGTTAAGGCTTCGGAGGAAACTAATATTGAGTTAGAAATGTACGAAAATTTTCAACCACATATATAGAACCCTACAATTCCACGTACCCAATAATCCTAACCCTGTGGAAATTAAACTTTTTATGATTTAAGGATTAGTGTGGGGTCTGTCCACATGGGGAGTAATGTAGATTTTTGGCTTGTTTCAATAAATACTTTGTGAAATGATTCTTCTGTTTTTAGTTTTGAATAAGGATAAGTCTAAATGTTTTTATTTTATCAATTGTGAATAAGGCACGACTAATCTCATATAAGTGTAATGTGTAGACTTGTAAGGTTGTAGTTTGATCATTCAGTAAAGTGTTAGTGACTTGTTAGTAAGTTGTAAATCCAACATTGTAAAGGTCACGATTCAATCACTGACATTGTAATTGTAAGGGTAGGGTTGAGTTTTTTTATTTTAAAAATTATTTAGTGAAAATATACTCATAATCTTATTATTGTAATTAATGCGAGACTTAATTTGTTTGTTGTTTCAGCTCCAATATATATGTTTAAACTTGTTGCATCTTGCAAATTGCAACTAATTACTTTGTTTTCTAACCATTAGCTTTGTATACTTGACAAAGCGAAATAAATGCTTAGTCGCGATTAAATGATAAACTTGCTCACTTAGTGACTTTTTCTTGTCAAATTAGATTCTCTACTTCAAAGCTTTTGTTTAGAGTTTAGACAAATAGGTACTTCTTGATATCGAAGGTCATAGAAGCAATAAACCTACCTACTTTAGGCTTGCAAAATAGCAAAATTGACAAAACCAACAATTACCATCTTCCACAAATATCTTAAGGAAAATGCTAAATTACCCCAAATTTTGAGGGAAATTTTTCCACTAGCAACAAAAAATTTCAGAAATTCTCACTTGAACAAAACACTATAAGAGAGTGTTCCCATTTGAGCACTTTTTCACTTTTTTCATATTTTTCGTATCCAAAATACCCTTATCAACTATTTCATATCTCTTCCCTCCTTAATAGGTCAACGGTCAACAGTCAAAGGTCAATCGTCAACCGTCACTAGTCGCCGAAATTCGATCAATGGTCAACAGTCAACCCACTATTACCCGATGTTTATTTTGAATTTATTTAGAGTTTAGGGCTATCAAGGTTCTATTGTAGGGCAGTAGGAGTCTATTGGGGGCAATTATACTAGGAAAAGTAGGGGTGTATAAGGGGACAATATGGTCTATTGGGGTGCAGTAGGGGTCTATTAGGGGCAATAAAGGTCTATTGGGAGGCAAAATAGGTAATAGAGGTTCTATTGGGGGGTAATATGAGTTTTGTAGGGGGTCAACATTCAATGGTCAATTTGCAACTAACTACTTTGTTTTCTAACCATTAGTGTTTTTTTTTTTTTTACAAAATTACAATAACTCCAATTTGTTGTTAATATTTACCAATAGCAAAACCTAATTTGTTTATACCATCAGAAATGAATTAATAGTAATGGGATGTTAATCCATCCATTATTTAACGACATAATTAACCCTGAAAATCTACAAATTACAACCCATGTCATCCATATAAATAAACATATATTCCTCTCTTTCTCTTTCTCTATCCTCTTTCTCTGCCAAGAGACCGATCTCTTTCTCTATCCTCTCTCTCTCTCTCTCTCTCTCTCTCTCTCTCTCTCTCTCTCTCTCTCACACCAACACCACCGGACTCCATATCTGTGTGTTTATTAATCGATTGGTGGCATTGGTTAATTGAGGTTTATATGTGAAGTATTACTTATTAGTCTTTGTAAAATTTCGATTATATATCAGATCTGACCAGTGAAAATTAGATGAAGTATATGGAGGTTGATTACCGAGGCACAGTAGTATTGGAAGTGCGACGGAGGTAAATTTTCTGAGGGTCAGTAACATTGGAATCGCGGCGGAGGACAGCAGAGATAAAGTTTACGAGGGTTAGTAACATTAGAATCGCAGCGGAGGACGGCGGGGATAAAGTTTATGAGGGTCAGTAACATTGGAATCCCGGCAGAGGACGGCAGAGGTAAATTTTCTGAGGGTCAGTAGCATTAGAATCGTAGCGGAAGACGGCGGAGGTAAACTTTTGAAGGTCAGTAGCACTACATGTACATATTTCTGAAGGGAATATTGTTGAGGGTAATTTTATAATTTATGAGTTAACGAATTCTGTTAGTTTTAGATGAAAACTTGTAAGTGGTAATTTTAAAAAACAATCTTACTATTGGTAAATACTAACATAAAATTGTAGTTTTCGATAAAAAAAAAAAACTCTTGTTTTTTTGTCAGTGGAACTAACACTTGTATTAACTATTAACCAAACATATTACAACATGGAGGGCCAAAAGGCCTTAAGTACCTCCAAACACAAGCAAAATATAGAAGTACAAAGGCCCAAAACAGACCCAAACAAAACACCATAAAGAGGAATCTAGACCCAAAATCAGGCAGGCCCAAAACCAGAACTAGTCAATCCCAATTGATACCAGGACAAACACAAGAAACCAGCGTCTGCACCACCGCAAAAGGAGGAGCAACGAGGTTTGCAAACCAACTAGCTGAAAAGAATTGGGAAGCGCCGATGACAAGTCCAATCGAAGAACACCTAATCAACTTGAGTTCAGAAACACAGTGAGAAGCCACTACTCTCAACACATCTCCACAACAGAGATCATCTTCTGCCACCAAAAGAACCGAACAAAAGAAAAAATAAAGATCCACCAAGGGATCAAAGGGAAAGCTATCGAAACGATAAACATACCCCAGATGTACGACTGTATTAAACGGATTTATGCGCGATAACAGGCTCACTCCGTTTAACAGAAAGCTCAGAAGAGCAAAAATATAAGTCATGGCAGAAGGGAAAGCATAGAGTTAGAGAAAGCAACCAACAAGGTGAGCAATTGTGTTGAGAGGTAAAGGGGAAAATCTAGACAAGAAGAAGATCCACTACCAGAAAAAAAAAAAAAAAGGCTTTTCCCGACGAAATTAAAAAAAAACGGCCGACGAATTAAAATTTTCGTCGGTACTTCCAACGAATAGCCGACGATTTTATTTTTCGTCGGTTGAAAAACAAAATCGTCGGCCATAGTTTAACCATAGCCGACGATACAGTTTTTTCGTTGATATAAACAAAAAACGTTGACTATATTCATATTTCAGTCGACGATTTGGATTTTCGTCGGCCTTTCTCTGAAACATTAGCCGACGAAAACTTTTGAAATTTTGGCCGACGAAATTGACATTTTCGTCGGCTATAAGTCTATATATTTTCATATCTAGACAGCAGCTGCTCATTTAAAAAAAAAATGAAAAAAAACGGGAGAAAGAGTGAAAAATCTGTGGGTATTGTTGAAATTCGTCCTCTCTTACATTGTGGAGCTATATATAGGTACGTATATGTGTATATATGTTGATTTTGAGTTTTAGTTGAGTTGATTTTGAGTTTTAGTGATTTTGATTTAGTAAGTGATTATTTTTTTTTTTTTAGTGTTAGAATGTATGTATATATGTTGATTTTGAGTTGTAGTTGAGTTGATTTTAAGTTAGAGTTTAATTATGTGTTTTAATTTGATGTTATTTTAATTAGTGTTAAAATATATATATATATATATGTGTGTGTGTGTGTGTGTGCGCGCGCGTGTGTGTGTGGAGTTTAATTATATATATATATATATATATATGTTAATTAATGGTTGTTGATAGTGTAATTAACTTAAATAATGGTTGATATATAATGTAACTTAAATAATGGTTGTTAATGGTATATATATATATATATATATATATATGAGTTGATGTTGATAATAATATATATTGTAATGTAATTAATTATTAAGGATTTATATATATATATATATATATGTATGTGTTAATTAATTTCTTATTAATTAAAGTTATATATATATATATTATTTTCAGGCTATATATGGATCCGGATAAGAGTTGGATTTCGCTTTCAAGGCATGACCGACGATACACTACAGAAGTTATGAATTTTTTGCAGTTCGTCGAGGAAAATGCAAACGGGAATGAATACCATTATTGCCCTTGCAATAAATGTAGGTGTCGCAGTGATATGTGTCGATTTCCGATTAGGACAGCATGGGAGCACCTAAAGAGTAATGGGTTTTGGCCGAAGTACACACGTTGGATATATCACGGTAAGCCATCATTAGATGGATCGCATGATCATTGGCAGTTTTTTGAGGCGGGCAGTAGTAGTACATCCAACGATCCAACAATGGCATTCGTCAACGACGTGTTTCCTTTTGAAAGCGGTGTACGTGACATTCGTCAATGACCAAATTCCATTTGCTATCACTAACGATAAACCATTGCTTCATCCTTCAAACAGAAAAAAGTTGTGAAATAAGATTTGACCAAAATGATAAAATACGTTTACGGTTGAAAAATGACAAGATTCCGATAAAATCTGAGTGTCGAAAGATGCGGTCAAAGGTTTTATTCATTCGTTTCCCTAATGGTAGCGTTACTTTCGGTAAATATTTTGAGGAAAATTTTTATCCGATTAGTTGGATCACATCGATTTGAAACTATTATATGTTGAAGATCAGGCCAAAAAACGTCATTCAGACAGTCCAATTACCATTTCTAAGCGTTTAGAGGTTTGACTTACCCGGTTGACCGTTCCGATCGAGCCTTTAACGTTGTCAGCTGAAGTTGAATTTTTTTCCATACATGTATTTAATCTTAACGGTGATATCTGACGGTTGTAATAGATTTTCTAAACTTTTAGATTCAAAATCAGAACATATGTACTAATGTTCCTTAACTTGTTTACTAAGTGTTTACGTGAATGTATAGTTTCGAATAGTTACTATACATAGACTCTTCAAATGCAAAAATGTTGTGAAATAAGATATGACCGAAATAATGAAATACGTCTACGATAAAAAAATGACAAGGTTCTGATAAAATCTGTGTGCCGAATGTTGCGGTTAACTGTTTTTTACTTTCGTTTTCCTATGGGTAGCCTGACGTTCGTTAAATCAATTTTGTAAAATTTTTATATGATTAGTTGCGTCTCATTGATTTGTAACTATTATTTGTTGAAGGTGAGGCCAGAAACCGTCGTTTAACTAGACTAATTTCCGTTTTTAAGCGTTTAGAGGTTTGACTTAGTGGTTTGACCTATAGTTTAGCCGACGAAAATTATATTTCGTCGCCTAAACTCTTGCGATCCGCGCCTTTTTATTGTCCGCCGTTGGATGACTCAGATCCGACGGCTGTTGATCTTCCAAAGTATAGCCGACGACATTCAAAGAATAGTAGACGAAATCTTGTAAATCGTCGGCTATTCTCTTTGCTATAAAAGCTGAAAGTCGCTTCCATCCCGACTTTTTCTCTCCTCCTCCGGAAAAACATCTCCGCCGCTCTCCTCCGCCGATCTGCGTCTCCAATCCTTCGAATTTCATCGACTTCCTTCTCCTTCTCCGATCTGCAGCGTCCTCCTCCTCCTTCCCCTCCTCCTCCGGCCTCCTTCCCCTCCTCCTTCGGCCTCCTCCTCCTCCTCTGCTAGGTAATTTTTTTTTTTGCAATTTATTTTAATTGTATAATTTACGTATATAATTTAGATATTTAAGTGTGTGTTAAATTGTTATATATATTGGTTATATATATAAATTGTTAGATTAATTATATATATAAATTTGTAGATTAATTATATAAATTGTTATATATTTGTTAATATATACACATATTTGTATATATATATATATATATATATATATGTTAATGTATATTTTAATTGTTATATATAAATTGTTAAATTAATTATATATATAAATTGGTAGCCTAATTATATAAATGGTTATATTTATGTTAATATATAAATGGTTATTTGTATGTATATATATGTTAATGATGAAATATAGTTATATTTGTATATAAATGGTTATATTTATGTTAATGGTTAGTATTATTTAAAATTAGTTAAATTATAAATATTAATTTGTTAGTATGTTTTAAAATATGTTAGTATTATTGGTTATTATATTAATTATAATTTGTTATTTAATGTAATATAATTTAATATTAATTAATGTATTAATTTATTTGAGAGACCTGAGCTCCTGATTTCGGCGAGATTAAAAGAAAAGTCGACAGAAGGGTCATCGAGTTCAGGTAACATTTGATTTTATTAATTAAATATTTTATTAAAATTAACGCACTAATATTTAATTTTATTAACCAATCGTCGTTTATGTGATAGGGACCGCCGCTAGCAGTTCAAGCAGGAATATGAGAGGTGTCATATGTTTTGATACGCTCAGGAAAAGTGTTGAGACCAGCGGGAGGATCCAGATCAACGAACCCCCTTGTTTCTGCCTAAACCCGGGGGTCTAGTAGATACTTGATGAATCCAACTGTCTCCTGCAATCCTGCTCACTAAGGAGAATACCGGGCGGGCCGGCCTTCACCTCTCCGATGCCTAAGTTAGTATAGTTGGAATGTATATAACCAAGGCACGTATGTAAGCGAGGAGAGAGACGAGTTACCTCATAAAGAAGGTAGTTGGGGCCCATATATAGGTGGTTGGGGGTAAGGACTGGCCTTACTCTTCGATGTGGGACTGATTCCCTTCTGCTTATACTTTCTGAAGCCCTCTTAGGCAGGCTGGCGCTCCCGGCCCCTGGGCTCCTGGAGGCAGGATAGAGTGCCAGGCCCCGAGGCCGGGTGCTGGTGATCCGGTCCCGACCCTAAGGCCGGGCCCTGGTGCGCTTGCCGCGGGTCTGTGGGCCTGCTGTAGCCTCTCTGCGGCTACTGTCAACAAGTCCCCCAAGTTCCCGGTCAAGTGCAATCTTGAATGGGGACTTAAATCTGTCTTGCTCTTGTCCCGCAGACCCGCGGGGTGACCAATCTACCGGTGCCCAGTCCCCCAAGTCCGCGTTAAAGATTGGGCGTGACCGAGGTGAGTACCTGTTACCGATGGGAAGCAATAGTTTGTAAGCACACTTGCAATATAAGCAGCAATATGACTAAGTGTGGTGTTATGAGCATGGAGCCAAGATGATAATGATGATGTCATGATGCCATGATGCCATGCAACAGACGTGTGCATGGAATGATAATGAGGCGTTGAAATCCGCCATACAAGAGATTTATGCACGGGATGATAATGAGGCGTTGAAATCCGCCATGCAAGGAATGTGCACGGAATTTCAGCCGGGCACTCTGCCCTATCGGTACGAAGCGGAGCTTCACTAGGCTTCAACTGGCCGATCTGCCGAAACGGAATTCACTGAGCCTCTACCGGGCTATCTGCCGAAACGGGATTCACTGAGCCTCTACCGGGCTATCGTTTCCTATTGCTAGGCTGCAGGGAGATTACCCTGGTGTTGCGGCCTGTTTGAAGCACCGGTGAACACTTGCTAGTTCTTCTCAGCTTATATTGAATAAGCGTTGAGGTAAGGGGGTGGCATTGAGGTGACAAAGCTCGCCATGTAGCCCCATGTTTGATCGCCTTTCAATGCGATGCAGGGTTTTTATCCTGCTGGACAAGCGTGCATGGGTTAGATGCAGACTCGCCCGGGTGTATAAAGCCCGCCGGTCGAATATTTTCGACCGGTGTCAGCCATGGTATTGGGCGGAACTCGACCGTTGGCGGACATCATGCCATCTCCGGACGAGTCCCCCAGTGAAGTGTCATGGGCCAGGTGCATTATGTTCCTGGTAGGGGGGCGGCGTTGAGGTGACAAAGCTCGCCATGCGTCCCCCTGTTGCCGCAGCTAGTGCGATGCAGGGTTTTTATCCTGCTGGACAAGCGTACATGGGTTAGATGTAAACTCACCCGGGTGTATAAAGCCCAAGCCGGTCGAATGTTCTCATGACCGGGGTCAGCCATGGTACTGGGCGGAACTCGACCGTTGGCGGACATCATGCCATCTCCGGACGAGTCCCCCAGTGAAGTGCCATGGTGCCGGGTGGATCCTATTCCCGGGATGTGTTCTGGAGCCGGTTGAATGCGTCGAAACCGGTGAGAGGAACTCGACCGGGCGTCCTGCCATATCGAGACGAGTTCCCCCAAAAGAGATGCGACTGGACAGACCTCGACCGTTGTCCGGACGCCATGCCATACCCGGACGAGGTCTCTAGTAATATGCGATGAAGAAGCCATGCAGCCGGTTGAATGATCATAACCGCGAGCTGCCATGGTGCCGGGCGGAACTCGACCGGGCGTCCAGCCATATTGAGTCGAGGCTTCATACCCGGATGGGTGCTCTCCAAGCGGTTGGATGATCATAACCGCAAGAGAGGTCTTCGAGAAACGCAGCGAAGATTGCCATGCAGCCGGTTGAATAATCATAACCGCGAACTGCCATGGTGCTGGGCAGAACTCGACCGGGCGTCCAGCCATATTGAGTCGAGGCTTCATACCCGGATGGGTGCTCTCCAAGCGGTTGGATGATCATAACCGCAAGAGAGGTCTTCGAGAAACGCAGCGAAGATTGCCATGCAGCCGGTTGAATAATCATAACCGCGAACTGCCATGGTGCCGGGCGGAACTCGACCGGGCGTCCAGCCATATTGAGTCGAGGCTTCATACCCGGATGGGTGCTCTCCAAGCGGTTGGATGATCATAACCGCAAGAGAGGTCTTCGAGAAACGCAGCGAAGATTGTGGTGCAAGCGTGGAATCTGGGGAAGTGGGAGGGCCTGACTCCTTGATTCCCGTTCCTACCTTCCTGCCGTCAGTGTGTGGGACAAATGGCTGACATGCATTTAAGGAGGAAGTCCATCAATCCCGTCAGTTTATGATGGCGTGGGGAGGTTACCAACGCTGGGACACGTGCCAGTGCGGGGCGGTCTTGAGATGGAGGGCCTGGATTCGCAGGCTTTTGAGTTGCTCCGATTACTTGTTTTGGAGGGATTTCGATTGCCTAAGGTATTGGTCCCCTCTATAAAAATGCCTCTTCTTCTCTTCTTTCTGTTGTTGCTTCTTACTTTAGAGAGACTGAGATAAAAGGAGAAATCTGGCGAGCACTCTGAGCCTTTCTTGCCTCACGAGATCTGTTTTCTTTAAACGCTCCCTACCATTGCGCGCTGCTTTCTGCGGGCCGATTGTCCTCGGTTGAGCATACTAATCGGTAAGTTTGATTTCTTTGCCCCATCGTTATTCTTTGTTTCTGGGTTTGTTGGTTTGCCTTGGGGGGGGATCTCTGCTGCTGACGGAACTGCTTTGCGGCGAACTTCGGGAGAGGCCGTAGAAGGCGTTGTTGTACCTGTTGCTGACAAGCGCTAGGGTTTTGTGTTCTTCCCCTAGGTTAAGATGCCGTCTTCAGGTTCTGACCGGGTTTCCGAAACGGCTGTCAGAGGTCCCCTCATGGATGATGCGCAGAGGCTGGACGACTGGCTGAGTTCGGAATCTCCGGAGACCGAAGTTGCTGACTGCTCCGGGAGCAGGGTTTCTACTCCGTCCTCGGCTTCGTCTTCCGGGGCTGAATCTTCTGAGACCGAAATACCGCACGGGGTGCGATTTGCAGATGCTCCGGTTGCGAGCTACACCATGGGGAAAGGGAAGCACACTGTGGTGTGCGATGAACCGGAGGAGAGCATGACCCCGGAAGAGATTGAGGAATTGCGGGAAGCGTGGGATATCCCAGATACCATTCTGCTGCGGCCCTTGAACCCTGGAGAGTCAGCCTGCAACCCGGAAAAAGGTTGGGTTGCTGCACATCCGGACCAGTTCCGGCATGGACTGTCGTTCCCGCTGCCAAACTATGTGCAGTACATGCTCAGTGCGCTGCAGGTGTCACCCGCTCAGCTTCCTGGGCTCCAGTGGAGACGACTACTGAGCCTCGGCTGCTTGTACGAGTTCTCTGGGATGAACATTCCCACGGTGAACGAGTTCCGGGCCCTGTACAGGCTGTCATACCCCCGGAAGCAGGGGTCCCGTGGTTGCCTGTCCTTCAACAGCCGGAAGCCTCCACCGATCGTCACCAATGTGCCTTCATGGGTGGACAACAGCTGGAGGAAGAAAGTGGTGATGGTGGGCGGGAAGTGGCAGGCGAGGAATAGAATGTACTGTGTTCCTGGCGCCTTCCAACCCATTGGTGACCAGTCGTATGAACTATCGGACCTGGAGCGCGAGAGGATCTCGACCATAACCGGATGCTGGGACGATCTGGAACGGAGTTCGTACAACTTCATTCGACGGGAAGTGCTGGAATACTGCCAGCTTGGGCGGGGTCCCGGTGCGTAGGAAGCGGTTGAGCGGTGATACTTTGTGTTAACTTCTGCAATATACTAACCGTTTGCTTTCCTTGCAGGTGCATCTTCTCGGGCGACTATCAAGCCCGAAACCACTCTCTCCATGGACGGGGAAGATCTCCTCAACCAGTTGATGGAGAAAGCTGAGATCGTTTCGCGGACGTCAGTGGAGGACGGGTCCGGCCGGCTTGTGACCCATGCGGAGCGGAGGGCCATGGATGTTGACGAGGACGCCTATGTCCTGAAGCGGGTGAAGACCCATCACTCTACAGGCCTGCTGGCGCCTGGAAAGGGCAAGAGCACCGGGGGGGCCTTAAAGATTCCCGGTGGAGCAAACAGGATCCCCAACCGCCCGGTGGCTGCGACGCACGTGGCTCGCGCTCCCCCCGCAAGCGCACGATCTTCTTCTCCGGAGGGCCGGGGAGAAAAACGGAAGGTTGGAGACGTTCCTTCCTCCGCGCTGGTGACGCTGACCGGCGAGTCGGTACGGGAGAATCTGGCGAAACGGTTCAGGAATACCAGCGGCGCGCAGACCATCGCTGCCGGGGAGAATGCCGCTGCTGCTGCTCGGCAGAGTAGTCCAGCGCCTACGGATGCATCAAGGGGAAGCCCGAGTGGTGCAATCGCGCAGCAGGTGGCGGCGGACCTGGCCGGGCTTGGTTTGGATAGGCCCGGGGTTGCTGGAGTCCTGGCGGGCGGGAAAAGTCCAAAATGCAAGGAATCCGTCCTCCGGGTAAGTACCGCATGGTACCACTATACTGCTTGACTAACCTTGCCTTGCTTTGCTGTTTGACCAACTCTTCGGTGTTGCGCAGTTGCTGTACAGTCTGTACGAACCGGACGCGAGCGAGGGGCTGTCGGAGCTGCAGAGACAGATAACTGCTCTATCCGAGTCCCGGCAGCTCCTGGAGGTGGAGAAGTCTCGCTTGGCCCGGGAGAAGGCCAGATCGGAGGAGAGGGCCAAGAGGCTGGAGGAGCAGAACCGGATCCTGGATAAGGAGAGGGCCGAGCTGAAAGAGCAGAATCGGTTCCTGGAGGAGGAGAGGGCCGCACTGGAGTCCAAGGTGGACGAGCTCCAAGTGGGAGCTGCTGCTCTGCACGCAGGCTCTGCTGCTCCGGCCGGGGAAGATGACCCTGAACTCTTCGAGTGGGTCGCTCTCAAATACCGGGAGAGCGATCAGTTCCTGGAGTTTCTGGTGAAGGCCAGGGAGGAAGGCATCTCGGATGCGTACACGGAATGGGCGGGGAAGGGATGGTTAAACACTTCCCTGATGTCGACTGTTGCTGAAGGAGATATCCATGAGCAGTCGGACGTCCATCAGGAGGCGGTGGAGGAGGAGCCGGGTGAAGTGATTCGCTCGCACTTGGATTCTTTTACCACCGGTGCCGAGTCTGCCCGGGCTGAAGACCATACCGGAACTGATGTCGACGACGAGGGTACCGCAGGAGAGGCTGGCGGATTGCCTGCCGAAGGCGCAGTCGTAGGTCCTTAGGATTTTCTTGCCCTTTTCCTTATAATGTTTCCGGATCGGTTACTGCTTGTATACTTGCCTGAATATGAATATAATGGAACTGGCAGAGCCGGTGAAATTTTCTCAAAAGTAGTTTGCATATATACTTGTTTTTACAACGGTTAGACCGTGAACTATGCCAAACTAACCGCTCAGACTAGCGGGTTTTACCAAGACTGGTCATTCTCCCTGTCGGGGTCTGTTCCTCTTTTCCCCACGTACCGCTGGAGCTGGCCGTTATCAATCAAAACCTGCACCGCTTGCCTGAGGGCGTGGCACTTGCTCGTTCGATGAGTAGCCTCATCATGGTAGGAGCAGTACTTGCCCGTCTGCGCCGTTGTAAGTTTCCCCTTTGGGAACCTTCTCGGGGGCGGTGGAGGAATGACACTCCCGTTCTCAAGTAGGATATCCTCGTAGGAAGTGGTGAGAGCGGTGAAGACTTCTTGGTTGACCGGTGGTGCTGGCATGATTGCCAGGGGGCGCTCTTGGCGGAACGGCGCTGGCTTGTGCTCATTCTGAGGCTTATCAGAATAGGACCTTTGCTGCCGCTGTGGCCAGTTTCTGTTATTGGCGTTTCGGCTGGGCCTAGCGGTGCAGTTATCGGTCCACTGATTGGGCTTGGCTTCCTGGGCGGGTGGGGGGTTCTCTTCCCGGGGATGGTCTTCCAGCTCCTCATCCCGCTTCCTCTTCAGCAGGTGGTGCCCATAGGTCTCATGATCGGCCTGAGCATGCCGGATGGCCATAGCCATCAACTCGTCGTACCCCTGCGGGAGTTCTACCCGGACGGCGTAGGAAAATTTGCCCGCCCGGAGCCCTTGCTTAAATGCCATCTCGGCGATGCCCTTGTCCAGGTTCCGAACTCCGGCCGTAGTCGTCTGCCAGCGGTTGACAAAGGTTCTCAGCTCCTCTCCGGGGGCTTGCCTGCAATTGAAGAGGATGGTCGACGTCCGGGCTCCCTCGACTCGGAGGATGAAGCGGCCCACAAACCGGTCGGCCAACTGCTCGAACGCTTCAATCGAGTTTGCCGGAAGCTCGTAAAACCAGCTGAGTGCTTCTCCGGATAGGGTCTCCTGGAAGATGTTGCAGCAAACTGCATCGGTGTATCCCTTGGCGCAGGTTTGGGACCGGAAGCTGTCCAGATGCTGGTATGGGCAGCCGGATCCTGAGTAGGTGAGCTTGAGGGACTTATGGTTGCCAGACCTTCCCGACTCTATGACCCTGTGCGAAAAGGGGCCCATACGTTCATTAAACCGAGCGCCCTCCATTGGCCGCGCAGCCCTTCTCTCGTTAGCCTCCATCTGGGCCTTCAAGCTTGACACGGTGTCGGCCAGCACCTGCAGTGCTTGCGCGGTTGGCGTCTCAGCTTCATCTACTGACGAGGCGTCGGGCTGGCGGGAGGTCGTCGCGCTCTTTGGCGGGATGGCGCCTGATGGCGACTTCTGCTGCACAGGGTCACTGGACCGACCGCCCGAAGATTGCCCTCCATTGGTGTGCTGAGGTGGGACCGGCGGGATTGCTGCCTGTGCCTCGGCCATAGCGCCGCTACGCTGCTGCCCCCTCTTCAGGGCGGCCACCAGGGCAGTATTCACCGCCTCCATCTCCTCGTACCGAGCGTTGGACTTAGCTCTGTCCCTGTCGCTTTCCTCTTTCAGACGGCTGACCTTTGCGACCATCGCCCGAAGTTCTTCCGCCATACCGCTATGGCCGGGGCTGTACGTGGGGTCCCGGCCCGGGCTCTCCGGGCTCTCGTATCGATCGCTTGAATCATCCGAGAACGTCAAGGCGAAGCCCCGCCGCTCTGGGCTGTCTTCCTCCTCTGCCAGGCCTTTACCTCGCGGGCTGTCGCGATGGGGATCCGGCACGCCGGATGGTCCCCCGTAGCTTCCTACCTCCTGACCGTCGCTTCGGTCGAGGCGCGGCTCCCTCACAACGGCTGGGGTGGAGGTGAGCGCCTGCACTATTGCAGGGTTTCCCTCCTCAGTGGTTCCTTTCTCTTGATTCATCTCCGATCTCTTTCTCAACGGTGTTGCTTACACGACTTTTCGTTCAAGATTCACACAGATGGCGCCAATTGTTTCTGCCTAAACCCGGGGGTCTAGTAGATACTTGATGAATCCAACTGTCTCCTGCAATCCTGCTCACTAAGGAGAATACCGGGCGGGTCGGCCTTCACCTCTCCGATGCCTAAGTTAGTATAGTTGGAATGTATATAACCAAGGCACGTATGTAAGCGGGGAGAGAGACGAGTTACCTCATAAAGAAGGTAGTTGGGGCCCATATATAGGTGGTTGGGGGTAAGAACTGGCCTTACTCTTCGATGTGGGACTGATTCCCTTCTGCTTATACTTTCTGAAGCCCTCTTAGGCAGGCTGGCGCTCCCGGCCCCTGGGCTCCTGGAGGCAGGATAGAGTGCCAGGCCCCGAGGCCGGGTGCTGGTGATCCGGTCCCGACCCTAAGGCCGGGCCCTAGTGCGCTTGCCGCGGGTCTGTGGGCCTGCTGTAGCCTCTCTGCGGCTACTGTCAACACCCCTAATTAGGATGTTAAGGGGAAAAAACGCCACGATTACGCGGGTTGATTGTGAGCACTAATTAGGGGTAGAGTCCCTATGTTGTGGACACGGTGGACTGATGTGCCGGAAGAGATCAAGAGGGAGGTCAACAACGTGGCGTCGGTGAGTAATTTAAAAAACTTAATTTCTTTATCGTAATATTTAATAATTTTCGGTATTGTTATAATTTTAAAACTAATAAAATATTATCTTTCAGGCATACTTCGAGATTGCCGAACACAAGCAGGCTTGGGCATACGCGATGCAGAACTCGAGGTACGTTGGGAATTCCTCATCTTATAATTTGAAATATTTTATGATATTAATAATATTTCTAATGCACTTTTATTTTTTCCGTAGGTTCAAAGAGTGGAAGAACGAGCACCGTACCCACTTTACTGAATACGACAAATATGGTCGTACGGGTACTCCAAGAGAGTTCATGTTCAGGGAGTACGAGTGGCGTTGGTTGAAGACAGTAGACTTCAACAACCCAGTTATGCAGGTAAATACTAAACTTAACTATAAATGTTTATTTTGTTAATATTTTAATTATTAGTTTAATTATTTTATAATTATTACACTAATATATTTTGATGCATTTTTCTAATATTTTATTATTTGTTTGAAGGAACGGTCTCGGCAGAACTCTGCGAACCGCCGCCGTAACACAACCCCCCATCATGGTGGTTCTAGGCCATTTTCACAATATCAGGAGGAGGCGCTTAGAGATCATCCTTTAAGCAACCCGTACGTAGAGACGTTCAAGAAGGCTTATCCATTAGCGACAGAAGAGCTTGTAAGTCGTTGATTACGATTTTAAAATTTTAATTATTAATTTTACTTAATTATATATTTGTTAGAATATTAATTTTTTTTCCCGTTCAATTAGGAGAGGGTGAACCGGGCCGAATAAGAAGTGTTGCAGGCAGTAGTTCGGGAGACACAACCGAACATTTTAGAGGAAGATCTGCAAGAAGCCCTGAGCCAGGTCGACCGATCGAATGTCCAAACTGCAGCGAGGATATTCGACGCAGCCTTCCCAAAACGGTCAAACGACTACTACTGCCGGGGTTTGGGAAGTTCTGTAATAGGGGTCCTGAAGATCACTAAGGGAGCTCAAAAGAGGAGGCGGGCACCCCCAACAGATGAAGGGGAAAATGCAGAGATTGGCAGAAGAAAATGCAAGATTGGCGGCCCAGTTCCAAAGATCACAGGATCAACAACGCAGAACACAGCAGTATCAGATGGAAATGGAGCGTTGGCATGCTGAATGCGAGAGAATTCGGCGACAGAACTACGCCGGCCAACAAAACTGGTGGTATGCTATTTTCGCGGCACAACAACAAGACCTTGAACCCCCGCCCCCGTTTGAGCCATTAGATGAACCTCGAATGCCGAGAGCTCCCGAGTTCATTCAGCAGGATGACGAGCATGATGGACAGCAGGATGGTGGCCAGGATGGAACAAATTAAATAATTAATGAAAAACGTGTTTCTTGTTAGATTGTCATTGTGAATTGCAGGTTGCTTAGAATGGTAATTTAGAAATTAATTTAATTTTTTTTCCCAAAATGTAAGAACAGCCGACGATATTGACATTATTTCGTCAGCTATCACTGCTATAGCCGACGATTTTTACCAAATTTCGTCGGCTATAACTGTTATAACCGACGAAAATGACATTATTTCGTCGGTGGTCTATGTTAAATAGTGACGGTTTCGTCGGCTATAACTAATTAATGCCTCTTAAAATATTAATATATTCCGACGAAATCTGCATGTCGGCTATATTTTAGAACAAATAACCGACGAAACAGAAGAGATCGTCGGCTATATTTTACGTTATCGTCGGCCATATGTGAAAATATCCGACGAATTTCGTCGGGCATTATGCCAAGGTTTGGTCGACGAAATGCATTTTCGTCGGTGATAACTTTGGCATGGCCGACGATTTCGTTATTGTCGTCGGGTATATTTTTATCGACGCCGTTTTATCGACGAATAATAGCCGACGAAATTTTCATCGATAGAAGGAATACCCGACGAAAATTTTGAATAGTAGACGAAATTTTTTTCGTCGACTATTCTGTCCGATCTGGTAGTGAGAGCATGTTTGTCCAATTAGATCAACCATCCAAACAAACAGAAAACAACAAAAGAGAAAAACAAATGCACAAAGCCTCGGATCGGAGACAAGCTCCAGGAAAAAGAGCCCACGAAGGGCAAAAGAATTCGACTCTCAATGTTGTAGAGAGAAAACCTAAGGCGAAGGGAAAGTAGTCATGGACCTCGCAACTTAGTAAAGAATGAAAATGACTATTCTAACCATTAGCTAGTTTTGTATACTTAACAAAGCGAGAGAAAAGCTTAATCGTGATTAAATGATAAACTTGCTCACTGAGTGATGTCTTTTTCTTGTCAAATTTGATTCTCTACTTCAAAGCTTTTGTTTAGTTTAGAAATTAGGTACTTCTTGATATCGAAGGTCATAGAAGCAATAAATCTACCTACTTTAGGCTTGCAATATAGCAAAATTACAAAAGCAATGGTTACCATCTTCTACAAAAATCTTAGGGAAAATGCTAATTAGCCTAGGTTTGAGGGAATCTTTCCCACTAGCAACAAAAAGTTTCAGATTTTCTCATTTGCACAAAAGACTATAAGAGAGTGTTTTCACTTGCCAACTTTTTCACTTTTTTCATATTTTTCGTGTCCAAAATACCCCTCTCAACTATTCATCTATCTTCCCTCTTTTATAAGTCAACGGTCAACAGTTAACGGTCAACAATCAACCCTCTATTACAATAATAGATGTTTATTTTGGATTATTTAGAGTTTAGGGAGTAATATGGTTCTATTGTGGGGCAATAGGAGTCTATTGAGGACAATTATATTAATGATAATAGGGTCTATTGGGGGACAATATGAGTTTATTGGCGGGTTATAAGGGTCTATTGGGGGCAGTATGGGTATATTAGAAGGCAATATAGGTAATAAGGGTTCTATTGAGGGTAATTGGAGGTTTGTAAGGGTAGTCGCCGATTAACGCTCAACAATTAACTCTTTATTATTCTAATATATATTTATTTTAATTAATTAAGTGTATAATCGTCTTTAATTTCGTTTTTGGGTTGATGTGAATTTTTCAAATATTTTTTTACCGGTGGGAATAAGAGTTTTAGAGTCTGGACTACTGGTCATTGAACTAAAAATCTTAAGATAAGCTTGCATACGTTCGTGGACCAATGGACGATCTAAACGCCCAAACAAGGTCCATAACTCGATCAAGATGAACTGCTTGATCGACCCTGAGTTAATAATAACAAGTGAGGGTAGCTCACCCTCCTAATAATCTCACGGTAACTTGGCCGAGATAGTTAAAAAATTTACCACTAACTACTAGTGTGTTAAAATTAAGATTGCGTGCCTAGGTATATAAACACGAGTTTTTTCTCTTCACTTCGTTTTCTTCTCCTGGTTTCTCTCTCGTCAACACCATGTCGTTAGATCAGAATCCCAACCTGGCACCAACTTCCCCCGACCCCATTGCCCGACCCGTCGGCGGAACAGAGTACAGCTGGTGCAAAGCCGTACCCGTCGGCACCGGCATAACCGTCCTCGCTCTCCTCCTCACTAAACCCCCAAACCTCCCCCTTCTCCAAACTGCCCTCCACAACCTCCAAAATTCCCACCCTATCCTCCGCTCCAACCTCCACTTCGACCCCAGCACCAACTCCTACTCCTTCCTCACTCCCCCCTGTTCGTGGCGGATTCAGCACCCGGCGAACAGTCAGCACGTGGGGCGGAGGAGGCGTGCTCCTCGCGTGTCTTCTGTGTGCTTTAGGCGTGCCAGCACCCTTGGAGCGGTGCAACTCGATCGCGTGCGACCCTTGGCGAGTCTTCTCGTCTGCTCCCAATTGACTCTGACTTCCTGGTCAAGCGACTGTTACGCGGGCGCTGACTAAGCCGGCGTACAGGACTCGAACAAGACCTGAATAGAACTCTCTAACAGGATTTTCTTCCCAACCCCCTAAGGATTGAGGATCTTACTCTGATCCGGAGAAGCAAAGCAGAGCTAATACCAAGACCACGGGTGTGTGCTACCGGAGTAGCGGACTGACTCGATTGCTACCTGAGTAGCGACAGACTCGATTGCTACCTGAGTAGCGGACTGACTCGATAGGCTCAGCAAACGCTCGGTACGAGTACGAGATAAGATCGATCGTAGTGGTGGAGGCGAGTTGCGTGAGTTGCTCCGTAGAGGCTTTGGCAAGTTAGCGGTGCGCTAGAACTTGGGGTTGTTTGTGTTTGGTTGAGAACTTTTTCCTAGTTGCAGGAAGAGTTATATTTATATCGCTCTCGAAACCCTAGGGCTGTGAGATCCAGCCTGGCGGATTCCGAGTTTCATTAGGACTGTCCTTCCTTATTCTGCTTCCAATCCCATTAATTAAGAATCAATCGAGATCAGACTTCTTCTTTGTTTAGGAAACTTCATCTCCGTTAAATATGTCCAGATCACCACTCATTAAAGTCGAGATCAGCCAAATCGAGTCCACTGCCGATCAACCACTGATTCGGCGAAGATATCCTTTTCGGATGGATTGCTACCGAAACAATCCCTAATTATCCCAGTCAGTATTTACCCCTCATTATCTCTTAAGGAAATTCGTAAATTGTATAATTGGATTACTATGAAATAACCCCGAACTGATTAGGTAATAGATCCATATTCCCCTCCAAATAATCTTTCCTGAAAGAAGCGGGAAAACATGAATACCGGGTCTGATTTAAACCTAAACCCCTCTGGGCCTCAGGGTAAAAGCCCAATTGGAGTGAATTCCAATTGTGGCCCAAACATTGCCCCCCAGTCTCTGATATTGAGAGTTTTATCGAAATAGAAGAGAGACTGAGCCCCAATCTCCGGCCCATCCGCAGCATTTAAATATTGGATTGTTGCACCGTTTCCTAACCAATCACGACTTCCCAATTCGAAACGGTAACACTGTTCACCTAAACCCTTGATTGCTGCAAAAACCCAACGTTTCGCAACTTAAGAACTCCTTTCGGATTCCTATAAATCAAATTGAGACCCTTGGTTTCTTCTTCAGACCACCTTTTCTTCCTCTTCCTTAGCCCGAAATCAGAAGAAACCCAGATTCAAACCAAATGGCCCCTTCAAAGAACTTTGTTATTCAGTACCCCGTGGCGGAGCAAGCCAAGGCTCAACTTCTCCCACTTATCCAATGCTCCGGGGCAGATGACCGGACCAACCTTAGCCTTCCTCAAGAGGACCGTGCCACCCTGGGTCCCTTCGTGGTGGCCTATCATCCTGAGGATAACAACGGAGCCCATCAGATCCTCGATAGCCCGGCACGCCCGCTGCCGGCACTTTTCCGCTCTGACGAACCGGCGGAGTGCCCAATTTTTCAAACCAATCCTCACCAAGCCGCCGTCAACCACGCCGCCTGGCCGCTGGTGAAGCCCTACATGACAGCCTGGTACGCAGAACGGCTCCCTCTCGACAGAGAAATCTGGAGGAAGGCTGGGGTTGCTGATGCGATCAAACTTTGCTTCAGCCTCAGCCCAAAAGGAGGCAACAGGTGCGCTCTTGTTCCGCTGATGAGCCTCTGGAATCCCACAGTTAATGCCTTCGAGTTCAAATTCGGTCACGCCTCCGTGACCCTACTTGATCTCTATGCCGGCTTTGGGTTCCCCATTGGCCTCCAAGCCTTTGACGAGGGCTACTACCCCGAGAGGATAGCCCCCAAAAGCGCTATTGGTGGGATTGAGCCCGCTGGATTCGAGAAGTGGAAGAAAGAAACCTCCCAGCTGGATGGTGATATCAGCGGAGTAGCCTTTCTGTCCTTCTGGCTCAACAAATTTGTGTTCTGCTCCACTACCAACAAGATGACCAAGCTCTACCACCGAATGGCGGAGGTAATCTATGCTGGCCACGAAATTGGCCTCGCCCAACATGTTTTGGCACACCTCTACCGCTGTCTGCACCACGTATCCGCCGTGCCCATGAAGTCTGGATTCTGGATATTTGGTGCCAAATGCACTTTCCTCAACTCAGCCCAGCCATGAAGAGGGATTCAAGGCCCGATCAAGTGGTGGGGCAAGAGTATGCCGGATGCGCTGCTAGTCCTGACCTCAGCTACGCCGTCTGCCTCGACATCTTTTTCAGTACATCCGCCAAGGAATTTTTTACCGAGGCACAGCGGCTGATCCATATGAAGTATCCACGCGGACTAGCCCGGGGCTTCCTTCCCTCCAGTAGACAAGAATCCAAAGGTCAATGGATTTTTATTCAATGCGTCTCCATGGTGGACTTGCCATTCATCCATAGTGACAAGAAATTCCCAAGTCACAAGGTCTACGCGCCCCACTTCTTTGCACAGCAGTTTGGCCTTACTCAAATCCTGCCGTATCCGCCGCTGAAAAGTGTGAATCTGTTTTCGGCGTGGCGGAACAGCAGACAAAACCTGCGGTCGTCTGATGCTAGCGATGGATCAGACCTGGCGTTACTCGTCCTGCATAACCCGGACTGCTACTCAGACCTAAGGGCCTCTCTGGATGCAACTGGTTCGTATCAGGTATGGTGGTCACGCATGCGAGGTCCGCTCTTCAACCAACCGTCTGTCTTCTATTTCCAGAAGTTCTTTCGGAATCGGGGTGGGCAACTTACCCCAGCTGATCAAGAAGTGTTAAAGGGCGGTCCGCTATACATTGACCTGCCCCCAAGAAAGGTAATAAGCCCCGCTCTTTTACTACTGTTTTGGTTTGCCCGAAAACTCTCGTGTAATCTTGATTGTTTAATGAACTAGGCGATTGAGCAAACCCCAATGGATAAAGGAAAACGGAAGGCCGAATGTGGAGCTCATCCGCCCCCGAAGAAAAGCAAAACTGTCAGTGAAACGGATGAGAGAACTGATGAGGACGAGGACGCACCTGTAAGTACACTTAAAATCTCTTTCGTCCCCTCGTGTCTTTAAATATCAGTCCAGTAGATACCTACATAACGCAGATATCCCAACTTTATCCCTCCCTGCAGACACCCCGGAGGAGGCGCTCCTCGTCTGCTGTTGCTACCAGCCGAGGCCCCCCTCCGATTGAGATCTCTTCTGGTGAGTCCTCTGGCCCTTCTGAGGAAACAAATTCTTTCAATTCTGATGAGGAGTATCTGAACCTCTACCAAACTGCTCTTGAAATTTGCGGCGATAGTCTCCCTCAACCTGCTCCTTTGCGCTGTCATGATGCAGGTACTTCCTCCAGCCTAGCTCTAGCAGTCAGTCAGAGTTCTATCCAACCACTCCTGACACTTCCTGCCACTGCAGAAACTGGACCGGAGGCGGAGGAAAACTCAAATGACACCATGGCGGAGGACCCGGCAGACGAGCCCCTACTATTGACCGCTGGTGCCCCCGGTAGCTCTTCTACCCCAAAGCCGCCGGCCTCAAGCTCAACTCATGCAGTGGAGCAAGAAGAAGGGGAAGGAGAAGAAGAAGAAGAAGACGCCAACCCAAGCGCCGAGCAGCCAGAAGCTGGAGAGCCTTCCCCCTCTACACCTGATGTCTCACAAGCAGAGGAGGAAGCGGTTGCCGGTGTGGAATCCCTGGCTGAAACTGCCCCCCGGTTTGAACAACCTTCAACTCCCGCGGATGTCCCAACTGACCCTGATCAGCAAGGGCAGCAAGGGGTCCCCCAAAACCAGCCCGAAGTAAACCCTCACCCAGAGACGGCTGAGGTATACACCGCCTATGTTCTGAATCGTCACCTCCCTTGGTCAGAATTACTAACAATTCTCCTTCAACATGAACAGGTGGAAGATGAAAGGGTGGCAACCACGGGTGCCACCCCACTGGTGGCGGATCCTGGCCCAGCGGAATCAACTATAGAGCCGATCCCCCTGCATCAGAATGAGGCCATCTCGGGTCCGATCACTGCCTCCTTCGCACAGTCCTCTGCGACCCCTGGCGGATTTGACTCTGGACTTCCGGATGAGGCTGCTTCCTTCCCCATTCTGGCTGAAAACCTCTTCCCCCGGCCAGACAGCCCTGAAGAGGAACCTATAGAGGTGCAGGAAGCATGGGGATTCTTAGAGCATCTGGGAGAAAAGGATCCCGCAGACACTCAAGTGGCGGATGACCTCATCTCCGCCCTTGACATTCTTAAAGGCCAACTCCAGCAGCTGCCCCCCGAGCACCAAACTGAAGTCAGCGCTGCCCTTCTCAGCCTCCCCACAGAACTGAAGAGTCTGCAGGAACGTTTAGCTGCCCGGTCACCTCAGCATGCCCAAATCCAGGAAGCTGGCGTGGCATTCGCCCACGCCGCCCGTGCCTATCAAGATTTACTCATTGCAGCTGGCAATGCCACGGAGGCAGCTGAAATAGCCAGACTTGAGGAGATGGAGGCGGAAATAAAGCAGCAAATCTCCCTCCTCCGCCAGAAGCAAGCCAACCGCGCGGAGCAATTAAACCAGCAAAAGCTTTTGGCAACCAATTTTCAGGAGAGAGAGCGTCAGGCCAAGAAAGTTAACGCAGAACTGGACCGCTCGATCAGCAAGTCCAAGGCTAAAATCAAGAGATTGGGCCTGCTGCTGCATGAATTTAGGCCCAACCCTCAATGAACATTGGCTTGATAAATACATGTATTCTGTTTATATAATTGACAACCAAGCCCAATTTGGTTTGGTTCAAAAACCAATCCCTGCGCAACTGTCTCGTCATTACTGTGGGAATTGCAGAACCGTTTCTCCAAAGTTCGAGATTCAAACGCCAACGCGGTTCCAACATCCAACTGCCTAATAACTGCGCGAGTTAATCTCAGCCCTTGGATTGCTTTCTCATAAGACTATAAAAGCAACCCCTTAATGGTCGAAAATGAGAACCCCAAATCAACTTAGAATGTTTTTCCTTACTTCTTCCTTTAGGTTCTCCTATCAGCCGCTATGGCTTCTTCAATCCTTTCCACCAGATTTAGTTCGGATGTTCTCTTGGACACCCCGAATCATAACACCCCATGTTAAACAAATCCCGAACCATAACATCCCATGTTATGTCCCGGGCGGATGCGATCATAGATTGGTAGCTGCTGATTTAGCACCCCATTATTCGCATCGGCCGGAGGCCTAGCATGGATGTCGGTTCGGGTACCCTCCTCACGCCTCATGGGACCATTAGTCTCCGTTTGAATCGAAGACCCGCCCGCGTGAGGATGGTCAAGTCTCAATAGACCAGTTGTCTTCTTCGATATGAAGGAAATTCTGTGTCAGCCATCCCCTCCCGGATCTGATATATGCATTTCCTCTGCGGAGATAGCCGGTGTTCGTCTATTGGGCTCCTGGTGCCACGAGGGATTGTAGGCAGCGGATGCCTATCTGCCACTCTGCTTCGGGGCCAAGACAATCCCTGCCAAACAATCTTCATGCTCAATCCCTCAAACTCTCAAGATCTCCGTCTTCGACCCCTGCTCGGAAAGAGTCCAGATCGAAGAACCAACGGAAATCCCTTTCATACAAAGATGGCATCAGAGCTAGTTCGCGGATGTGTATTTAGTTTCTTTGCATGTAATTAAATCCCGCCTTTGTAATAGCCATGGCCGCAAAGCCCCTCTAATTTATAAAAATAAAGGTTTTGGAAACAAGACTTGCACCAAAAAACCCTATTACCAAAGGCGAAAAATTTGGGCACCCCCCCCCGAGCGGATGCCCCTGAAAATTCACAGAGCAACCGAGCAACAGGGTTTAACCCTAAAGGGAATTCAAAGAAATGTCAAAAGTTTCAAAAATCCAAAAAATTCAAAAATCCGCCATCAAGGATGAGGGCGGATACTGCCCTTATGTTGCCCCCCTAGTTTACTGGGCTGCGCAGATATGTACTGATGAAGCAAAGCCGAGTAAACTAGATAACAAACCAATAGGCGTCCCCCGGAATGGGCTGTGATTGAATAAACGGGTAGGAGCCCATCTGCCATGAGGCAAATCTGGCCCCCAAGCATCAAAGAATAAGCCCAGCGTCGGGCGGCCCAATGGGTGCGTGGGAAAAGAAAACTGTGATTAATGCAGGATTTGACGGTCACCGAAACGGTGTGGAAGCCCGAGAATGCTCGAGTCAAACCCCCTTAATACGTACCGGTTCCCAATTGAAAAGGCGACTGAAACGGATGGCTTCATAAATATGGGCAGACCAAAGCAGTCAAGTCCTGGTAACCCCTAACCGTTGGGTTCCCCCCGAAATGCAGTATAAAAGGAAACCCCTGGTTGTAGCGAAAATCTCATTAGTTTTGCCAAATTAGAACAGATATGGCAACCCTCGTATGGTTCGCCGATAGCACAAACCTCTGGTTGCCCCAAGCCTTCCCACCAGATAAACTAAAACCCCGGCTAAAAACTTTAGTAACCTCAGTCACCCAGCGTTAAACAAATCCTAACCCCGGTCACCTAGCGTTAGGCGGCCTGAACCTGCGCTTCGAGGTATGTAGCCCATACCCGGCCAGTCATGGCTGTTCCCCATGCGGAGTAGTGCTAGGGACCTGGTTAGGTACCATCACCCACGGAGGAAGGGTTGAAAGTGCCTGTCATCGCAGCCAACCCAACCACTCGTTCCGTCAATGGAACGCGGTGCTTGGTCGGAAGTGCTGTAGGCTCACTCTTTACCGCCTCTAGTGTTGTAAACTCCTTCCTCCGCCTCGCATAAGTCGATCCCTTCCTGGAATTAGCAGAGGTCCGTTTCGTTGGTGATGGGAAAGATACAACTCTCGGAGTCTCCGCGAGCGGCTGACGAATAAGCATGAGAAATCCGCCAGGCTCAAGACTTAGAGAGAAGTAGGCATGGTTTCAGAGCTAGCTAGTAGCTCTGGTTATATTTCTTTTTCCTCGTAATGTCCTTGGCCGCAAAGCCGTTGTATATATAAAGTGATCTGCAATCGCAATACCTAGGACCAATCATTCCCCAAAGATATGAACTTTATTGATGAGAAAAGCATAAGGACACAGACACCCCCAGCGGATGTCGAAATAAAACAAGGAAAAATACAAAACCCTAACGATTTTGCAATGAAGAACTTGAAAAACTCAGAATACGGCAGAAACACCCCTAGCGGATGTGCCGTTCTAACTTGTTGCCCCCCCCCCCCCCCCCCCCCCCCCCCCCGAGCGCGTTGGATTAAGAAGAATTCTGACCAGAATCTTAATCCGCCGGAGGAAC
Source organism: Potentilla sterilis (assembly GCA_963682095.1). Taxonomy (NCBI): domain Eukaryota; kingdom Viridiplantae; phylum Streptophyta; class Magnoliopsida; order Rosales; family Rosaceae; genus Potentilla; species Potentilla sterilis. The sequence goes on along the minus strand of OY821756.1, from coordinate 14,808,598 downwards.
CTCGAACTCCCAGACACTTGGAAAGTACTTCTTAAGATATCTCTCATTGATGGGGTTTCTGTGTACTTCCCCGTCCAAGTCGCGGAGCTGGTAAGCCCCCTTGCCCACAATACGATCAATGACAAATGGACCCTCCCAACGAGCGCTCCATTTACCACGACCCGGTTCGTCGAGGGGCAGAGCGACCTTCCAGACCAAGTCCCCTTCACCATAGGACTTACCCTTGGTCCGCTTGTCGTATGCTTTGGCGATCCGCTGCTTCTCAAGGATGATGCTTTCCAAGGCTTCAAGCCGCTTCTCGTCAAGGTCTTCATGTTCCTGGAACATGGCCTGTACATAGTCATCACCGAGCAATTGGTGTTGCTCACGAACCCTCAAAGAAGCTACATTGATTTCTAATGGCAGAACAACATCATGACCGTACATTAATGCATACGGAGTAGTGCCCGTAGGAGTCCTTTTAGAAGTCCTATAGGCCCACAGTGTGTTATCAAGCTGAGTATGCCATGATCTTGGGTTATCCGCGAGCATCTTCTTCATGATGGATAGGATAACCTTGTTAGTAGCTTCTGCTTGACCGTTGGATTGAGCATAATAAGGAGAAGAATGTAGGAACTGGATACCATAATCTGCTAGCCAGGCTTGGGTCTTCTCAGCCATGAAAGCTGCCCCCCGGTCCGCCACTATGCATTCTGGAATGCCATACCGGCAAATGATATTTTGAAACACAAAGCGGATGACGGTGTCTGCATCACAATTCCTGGTCGGTATAGCCTCCACCCATTTCGTAAAGAAATCAGTCCCCAGCAAAAGAAACTTGTGCTGCGAAGAAGAATGTGGGTGAATTTCACCTACAAAATCCAATGCCCAACCCCTGGCGGGCCAAGGTTTGATGATAGGTTGTAAAGGGATATTTGGGATCCGCTGAACCGGCCCATGTTTTTGGCAATCCTGACAACTCTGAGCAAAACTATGGCAGTCTTTCAACACAGATGGCCAATGGTATCCGTATCTTCGAATAAGCCACCTCATTTTGGGTCCGGACTGGTGTGACCCGCAGACCCCTAAGTGTACCTCCCTCATAATCCGCTTGGCCTCAATGCCAAAGATACACCTTAATAGGACTCCATCCTCCCCCCTTCGGAATAGGTCCTCTCCTTTGAGAAGGTAATTAGTCGCGAGGTGCCTGATCTTTCTCTCAGACGGTGCAGATGGGTCCTTTAGATATGCTATGATTGGTATCCGCCAGTCAGTATCGATGGGTTCGACTGTAGCGACCAACCACTCTCCGCGGTCCTCCCGGCGGATAGCAAAAGATGGTAGAGTTCTGCGCTCTACCTGAAGGATTCGTTCCTTCACTCCTTGGGCTAAACTGATTCCTGTGGCCAATTGTGCCAACTCATTAGCTGCAGAATTCAATTCCCTGGGGACGTAGTCCAAGGAAACGTTGATGAACCGATCCAGCAGCTCGATAGCCCGCTCGTAGTAGTGCACCAAATGGAAAGATAAACACTTGTAGACCCCCAGCAGTTGGTTGATAACTAGCATTGAGTCTCCAAGCACTTCGATTTCTTGTGCCCCCAGGTCGAGCAACAATTCCAACCCAATGAGTAGAGCCTCATACTCTGCCTGGTTGTTGGTGCACGTCCACTCCAGCTGAAACGAATAAAGATATTTAGTGCTTGCTGGGTTCTGAATGCAAATCCCGGCGCCAGCTAACCTACTGGTGCTGCTACCATCAAAGTGTAAAATCCAAGGCTGGTAGCGGATCATATGAACAAACTTTGGCGGCTCTGTAAATTCTTCCTCAATAGGATGATGTAACAAGAAATCCACGATGGCCTGACCCGTCATAGCCTTGAGCGGCGCGTATTGCAAAGAAAACTCTGAAAGGGCCAAAACCCACTTGCCAATCCTACCCCTTAGGATAGGTCTCGTCAGCATATACTTCACCAAGTCCGTTTGTGCCACCACTATCGTTGTAAATGAAAGCATATAATGGCGGAGCTTAATACCAGCGAAATACAGGGCCAAACATAGCCTCTCGATTGGTGAATACCTGGTTTCTGCATCCAAAAGTGTCCGACTAATGTAGGATACCGCGTATTCAATCTTCTTTCCATCCGCCAGGGTTTCATCCTGGGCCAGCAGTCTTGCGATAGAAATATCAGATGCAGAAATATATAACTTGAGAGGAATACCGGGCGTAGGCGGCCGAAGGACGGGCGGACTAGCCAAATACTCCTTGATCCTGTCAAAAGCAGCCTGGTGCTCAGGACCCCACTTAAATACTTCTCCTGGTTTGAGCTTGAGCAGAGGAGAGAAAGGCGCAACCTTGCCTGCTGAGTTGGATATAAATCTTCTAAGGAAATTAATCTTCCCCAACAAGCTCTGTAATTCCTTCTTGTTCCGCGGTGCTGGTGCGTCTAACACAGCCTGGACCTTATCGCCAGCCACCTCGATGCCTCTCTCATGCACCACAAACCCTAGAAAGTCACCAGCACAAACCCCAAAAACACACTTGGCTGGATTCATTTTAAGCTGATGCTTTCGCATGATCGTGAACACCCTTCTGAGATGATCAATGTGGTCGTCCTTTTTCTTCGATTTTACCACCACATCGTCGATGTAGACCTCAAGGATGTCCCCCAATATCTTGCTGAAAATTATGTTCATCGCACGTTGATATGTAGCCCCTGCGTTGGTTAAGCCGAACGGCATACTGAGATATTCAAATGCTCCGGTGAACCCAGGGCAGCGAAAGGCAGTTTTGGAGATGTCCGGCTCGTATATGGGAATCTGGTGATAACCTGCCGTTCCATCCATAAACGATAGTAGCTCGTGCCCCGCTACCGCATCCACCAACATATCCGCTATGGGCATAGGATAAACATCCTTAGGTGATGCAGCATTCAAATCCCTGTAGTCCACGCATACTCGAATCTTGCCGTTCTTCTTCCTGACAGGAACAATGTTGGATAACCATTCCGGATATAAAGTTGGTCTGATTATCCCAGCATCAACCATGCTTTGAACTTCCTGTTTGACTGCCATTGCAGTTTCCGCGTTCATCCGCCGCTGTTCTTGTTTTACTGGCCGGCACCCCTCCTTGATGGGGATGCGATGGCAAGCCAAATCCTTTGACAAACCCGGCATATCTTGGTATTTTTCTGCAAAGCAGTCCTTAAACTTCTGCAGCAACCCTATCAGTTGCTGCTTCAAATCCGATTCAAGGTACTGACTAATCCCCACCTCCATGGGCTCAGCTTCTGTCCCCAGGTTGACTCTTTCTACAGGATCACGTACCTTGGGTGGAGTATCATCCAACGCTGCGGGAGCAGGCTGAATTACTTCCACCCCTATCGAAGCTTCAAAATCTTCTTCCTCAATGCACTCGACCAGTGCCACTTCCTCCCAAGCCATTTGCTCCATTCGATAAATAGCTAAGTGTTGCATAAAAAGAGCAAAGGCCTCTGACGCCTCATGTGAGAGGTCGTCACTCATTGGAAACATGTGGAAGAAGCTAAATGGAAACTGGCCGGCTGTAATCTATCATGGCCTGGGCAATTCCCCATTGAGACAATTCGTTCTGGGTCACCCCGATTGGATGCCCCTTATGATCGACCCCCTCAATTCTGAGAGGTCTCATAATCCTATTGTAATAGCTGGCCTCCAAATGGACGGCCGCTACAGAATAAGGACGCTCATCTGCTTTGATGAGCACTGGTAGATCCGCGACTGGATCCCACATGATCATCTCTTGATGAAGAGACGAAGGAACGGCCAATGCTTTGTGGATCCAGTCCCTCCCTAAGATCATATGATAGGGAGCGTTCGCCTCAGCCACGAAGAAAGCCTGATAGGCGTCAGATGGTCCTATCTTGACTCTGAGCATGACCACCCCAGCAGTAGGAGCGATAGTCCCCAAGAACCCCTTCACCTTGGAAACAGACTGAATAAGCTTCTGCTTCAGAACCTTGAGCTGCTCCATAGTAGTGGTAGTGATGACGTTCACTGCGGCCCCTGTGTCTATTAAGACCTTGCGGACCCTGACCCCCTCCACCTCGGCTGTGACATACAAAGGCTTCATATGTTGGGACATGTCGAATGTGGGTTTGGCGAACATCACACACTGCTTTAAAAGGTCCCCAGCCCCCTCAGGATATTCGTGGCTGGAACGAAACACCCCAGGCTCGGGCTCTGCCTCACTCTCATCCTCAAGTTCCTGTACTGAATAGATAGGCTTAGGCGATTCTTCAACGTCGATAAAGTGAGCAGTGGGCACAGGCTCTGGCAGAGCATAAGCCGAAGAGAGTATGAACACCATGTTGCAATCATGAACCATGGCCTCGTCCTCAGGCTGCTCCTCGTCCATCGGCACCTCTTCCTCATCCGCCGCCTCTGGCTCCTCCTCGTAGTCGACCATTTCGTCCTCCTTGTCGAGGTCCACGTCTCCTGTTTCAGAGTCAGCCCTCACGCTGGAGGCGACTGAGGATGGCCTAGTTGGCACATTCATCTGCAGCTTCTTGGCGGCGTACTCTAGGAAGTTAGTAGGCGCTTTCGGTTCCTTCGGCCTATCCTGAGAATCAGTAGCAGGCGGCCCGCTCGAAACCGTCAAAGCTACATTGGATTCCCTGAGAGCATTCTCCCTCACAGGAACCCCCACGCTACTCGTGCTTGCAACCAATGTTGCGCTGCCTTCCTTAGGTACCCACCTCATTTTGGTGGAACCCCTACTGGTGTCAATCACCATCATGTCTTCCAGAACCTCCGACTCCTTCTGCTTTCCGGTAGCTTCTGGTTGTGTCTTCCTTGGGGGCGACTGCCTGGCTTTCGATCGCTCAGGAGAGAACTCCAGCTTGCGCCTTGGCCTGGATTGAGGCGCCCCCGTGGATCTTGGTAGATCCGCCACCCGGTCGTGTGCGCTCCTTCGAGGCGCCGGTGGAACCTCAGTGGACCGCTGTCGCCTAGAGTCCACGTAGGACTTAGTTCTTACCCTGTAGCGCCTATGAATCTGCTCCACCTGCTCCACGGGTACTGACAACTCGTCCTCGGTTACCCTTCCCGAAGCCAGATCCGCTAAGGTCCTCTTTGCTTTTCCAAAGCGTCTCCTCTCGTTTCGGGTGGTCACTGCAGCAAGCTCAATTGCCTTGCCGTCTCGCTGAGTATACCATCTGTCCGCCTTCGGATCATTCCTAGAAGCCGGTGGAATATAAACCCCTACAGATGGTTTTGGATTCGAAGCCTTGTGCGAACCCCCAGCCGTAACTGACTTGACTCCGGATGGTCCTGGATCCTGCCTAGGCCTTGTTCTGCTAGCATAACTGTCCTCGGGCCCATGATGGTACTTCATCCGCTTGGAACTCTCTCGGCCCGACTTCTCGGGTGGCGGATGCTCTAGCTTAGCCTTTTCAAGGGCTCTCTTCTCGGCCTTCTCCTCTGCCTCCTTCAAAGCTGCCTGAAACTCATCATAAGTACTCGACTGTCCTGTAGTCAATCTACAAGTGAGGCAGAGCTTGGAACGAGGGACCATCACCATATCCTCTTCTTCAATAGCCCCGACCCAAAACTCTGGGCAGGGACAGGACTCATCATCATCAAACTCCAGCTTGCCATCGTTCAGCCATTCCTGCAACTGATCCTTCAGACCTACACAATCAGAAGTATAGTGGTCAAAAGAGCAATGGAAAACACATGTAAATCCGCCATCCCCCAGGTTGGGATGGCATCGGTAAAACTCTTGAATCTCCGGTGCCTCCTGATGCACCATTGCCTTCCAGATTTCGTCCGCCTTGCTCGCGTCGTAAGTATACTCTTGGAACCTGGAAACCTGTTTCCCGTACTGCTGTGTTGGACTCGGACCCACGCTGATCTCGATAGCATTCACCCGCGGACCGCCCTTAGCCGCTGTCCACTGAGGCACCTTAGGATTCTCCAACTGTAGGGTGTTGTCATTGATCCATATCTGCAGCTGGTCCTTTAGCTTCACACAATCTTTGGTGTTATGATTGTTCATATTGTGGAAACTGCAGTACGTCTTTCCCGCCATGTAATCAGACTTGGGAATGAATCCGTCGTGGTGCAATCGCCCCAAGTTGAATAGCTCTTGCAAAATCTCGGGAGCTCTGTGGGCGTTGTAGGTATACTCCTGAAAAGCTGACTTGGTTGGGAGCGGTGCTATTAACTTCACAGTCTCCTTGATCGGCTTCGCTATATGGGACTGCAAAGGCTTCTTATTTGTCCGCTCAATAACCGCCACCTCGTGTTCCAACTCCTCATCAACCCAAGTTAGGATTGGTCTAGGCACAGCATCCGCCTGGATAGTTGCTACGGTCTTAGCCGCGGTCGGCAGTGGAGTTCTGGGCTTCAGAGTTCCCGGATAATAAGACGTAGGAGTTCCCTTCCGCCTTTCGTTTCTATCCCTGGACCGATCAACGTAGTGCTGCTCCTGACTCAGGCGATTAGTCAAATCCGCCATCGTGGTCACGTGCACCTGCCTGAAACCCTGGCGGATCTCGTCTACCAGGCCATCAATCGCCATTCTTACTGCATGCTCCTCTGGAATTTCCATCTCGCAGCGGGTTAGTTCCAGCTTGAACCTTCGTAAATAATCAGTGGCAGACTCATCATGCCTTTGTTCAGTTTCTGCCAGGTCCTTGACCCCGATCTTTGCTTCCACGATACCAAACATGGTTCTGAAAAGAACCTCCATGGTCTTCCAGTCTGGAATTGACCCAGGTTTCAGACGCTTATACCAGATAGCAGCTTCCCCCGCCAAAGATGTAGGAAAGAGCTTTAACTTCATGATTGGGTCCTCAGCGTATTGACCCGATTCATTGGTGAAACGCATGATGTGCGTCTCAGCATCCTCCGACGTCTGACCAGTAAACGGAGTAAAACGGATTGGCTTAAACCCAGCAGGGAACGGGATCGCATTGACCTCCTGAGTTAGCGGATTCTCGTACGTCCTGTCGACGTCGGGCAACCCCTGCAGTTCCCTGAGCTTGTCAAAGAAAATTCTGCTAATGTCGTCCAAAGTTATCTGGGCCACGACGTTCGCTGGTTGCTCCATCGCATTGTTATTAACCGGCCTCGCAGGTGGAACATGGTCCCCCGTTTGATGGTTAGTGGCCTCAGTGTTAGGTCCACCAGTTCCGCCACGACCATATGTGCGTCTCCGCTGATCCCTCTGTGGATTTGTAACTGCACAGCCGGACACTTCAAACTGGTCGACCCTATCAAATAACTGCCCCATTAAAACATTCATGTTTGCAAGTGTAGCGTTAGTAGCTGCCACCTGCTCCTGTTGCTGTTGCCAGTAGATATCAGAATTCTTGATGTGGGCAGCCAAGTCATCCCCCAGCCGGCCTTGCTGTCCGGCGAGGTACTTGAAATTAGCAGTGAACCCCCTCTGCTCAGTTTCCATCCGCCTAACGGATTCACTTAGATTAACGACCACAGTATTGGCCTTTCTCAGAGTTGTGTCTGTCTCACAAGATTTTTCAATCAGCATTCTCAGAGTATCCGTCACCTCTGTGGGAGTTGCAGTCTCCCCAGTGAATGGTGCTATAGGTGACGTTGGCGGATCCGCGGACTCATCCGCGAACCCCTCCTCCAAGAAACCAGATGCAGCTGCCCGGTTGACAAAACCCAGAGCGGTATTGTCAACCCGAGGAGCAACTGTCACCTCTAGTTCTTCTACCTCAATTTCCGTAACTGGTGTCGCGGAAACCGGGTTCAGACTCTTCCTGCTTCGCACGGCCTTGAGGGCTGCAGCAATAGCCGCTGCATCCCTCAAGGTCCCGCCAAACACCTCAATAACTTCAGCTTCAGTTAATCCCCTACACTCAGTTGTGTTATGCTTGATCAGCTCTTTGTGGGAATTCTTCAAACAAAACATAGTTACCCTTTTGTAAGGATGACCCATTGTAGATCCCGCAATCTTAACACTAGGTCCCACCGGGCGTGCCAAAATGTTCGTGGCGGATTCAGCACCCGGCGAACAGTCAGCACGTGGGGCGGAGGAGGCGTGCTCCTCGCGTGTCTTCTGTGTGCTTTAGGCGTGCCAGCACCCTTGGAGCGGTGCAACTCGATCGCGTGCGACCCCTGGCGAGTCTTCTCGTCTGCTCCCAATTGACTCTGACTTCCTGGTCAAGCGACTGTTACGCGGGCGCTGACTAAGCCGGCGTACAGGACTCGAACAAGACCTGAATAGAACTCTCTAACAGGATTTTCTTCCCAACCCTCTAAGGATTGAGGATCTTACTCTGATTCGGAGAAGCAAAGCAGAGCTAATACCAAGACCACGGGTGTGTGCTACCGGAGTAGCGGACTGACTCGATTGCTACCTGAGTAGCAACAGACTCGATTGCTACCTGAGTAGCGGACTGACTCGATAGGCTCAGCAAACGCTCGGCACGAGTACGAGATAAGATCGATCGTAGTGGTGGAGGCGAGTTGCGTGAGTTGCTCCGTAGAGGCTTTGGCAAGTTAGCGGTGCGCTAGAACTTGGAGTTGTTTGTGTTTGGTTGAGAACTTTTTCCTAGTTGCAGGAAGAGTTATATTTATATCGCTCTCGAAACCCTAGGGCTGTGAGATCCAGCCTGGCGGATTCCGAGTTTCATTAGGACTGTCCTTCCTTATTCTGCTTCCAATCCCATTAATTAAGAATCAATCGAGATCAGACTTCTTCTTTGTTTAGGAAACTTCATCTCCGTTAAATATGTCCAGATCACCACTCATTAAAGTCGAGATCAGCCAAATCGAGTCCACTGCCGATCAACCACTGATTCGGCGAAGATATCCTTTTCGGATGGATTGCTACCGAAACAATCCCTAATTATCCCAGTCAGTATTTACCCCTCATTATCTCTTAAGGAAATTCGTAAATTGTATAATTGGATTACTATGAAATAACCCCGAACTGATTAGGTAATAGATCCATATTCCCCTCCAAATAATCTTTCCTGAAAGAAGCGGGAAAACATGAATACCGGGTTTGATTTAAGCCTAAACCCCTCTGGGCCTCAGGGTAAAAGCCCAATTGGAGTGAATTCCAATTGTGGCCCAAACACCCCCTCCCCTCACCTCCAAATCTAGCCCTTCGATCTCCCATCAACGGCCAGCATTCTCCGGCCCCACTCCCAAATCTCCCCGTTCCACCAAATCCTCCAGCATGAACTCAACCTCAACACGTGGCACAACCCCACTGACTCCTCTTCCGACGTGTTCTTCGCCACCACGTACGCGCTCAGCGAGTCGTGGTGGGCATTGATGATCCGGCTGCATACGTCGGCTTGCGACCGCGCGGCGGCGGCGGCGCTACTGAAGGAGCTGTTGGGGTTGATTAAAGGAGGGACAGAGATGGAATTAGAGGGAAAGGGGGAAGTTGTTTCGGCACTTGAGGATCTGATCCCCAACGGGAAAGAGAGTAAGCCGTTCTGGGCGCGTGGGGTGGACATGCTTGGCTACTCTTTGAATTCGTTCCGGCTTTCCAATTTGGAGTTAAAAGACGTGAGTTTGGAGAAGACTACTCAGATGGTGAAGTTGCGGATTAACCCAGAAGACACTGATAAGCTTCTTGCTGTAAGTCATTTGATTTTTCCTAATTTAGAAGCAACAAAAATATTTAATTACAAATTTAGCCGAATTTTCCTTTGATTTGATGCGTTAGAATATGCTCAAATAATATTTAGGTAGGTGTGAGATTCGAATGAGCTAAACAAAACGTATAGAGACAAACGAGAAATGGGCTCCATATTGTCGTTGTTAGAATGAAGATTGATGATTGATGTATAAAGCTATAGATCAAGTGAATAAGAGTAGCTGGTTGTGTAAAGTTTGGTCCGCAGTCACTCGGTATTTGTCATTGTCGTTTAGAATTGTGTAGGAGTGATGGGCCTCATGGGCTGACTTATCCCTTATCCTGCTGAGAAGGGATGTAGGTTTTAGCCATCGAGTCGCATTCAGCGGTTAATTGGGTTTGCCTTTGTCATTGTCCTAGATTGATTAGGATGGGCAATCGATAGAGTCATTTCTGTAAGGTTTGACAATTGATGCATTTTGTGCTAATTTCAAGCAGAAGTTTTCTCATATGATGTCATTAGACAGATTAGTAGTTTCAGAATCGTTTACTTTGTATTCGACATTAATGCAACCTGTGTATTATTTGTGTTAGCAAATTGTGCATGTTGATGTTGATGTTGATGTTGATGTTAAAGGGCGTTTGCTTTAACTGCATATCTTGGTTTTGGTTATGGTGTCAACCGTGTCATGTCAAAACTTGTCACCCCTAGTGATGATAGTAGTTCTTTAAATACTATAGCATGTTTGGCACATGCCAATAACTGGTTCATATGGACTTTAACAATGATTCTTGCTCTATCAGTAGTTTTTCTTTTGTTGGTCAACTTGTGAGAGGAATAAGGCATTGCATAGCATCAATATTAAATTTATGGTTTTTGACCAAAATACTAGCAATTTAATTTGAATGGCTAAGTTTTACCATGCTCCATTTCTTAGCAATTTGACAGTTTTCCATTTCTCACCGTTCATTTCAACTGTGACTCCAACTTTGCAGGGTTGCAAGTCCAGAGGAATAAAACTATACGGGGTGTTGGCTGCCGCTGGATTGATTGCCGCGCATGCCTCTAAGCACCTTCCCGATCATCGATGGGAGAAGTTGCTGTGGTAACCCTTCTTGACTGCCGTTCACTTCTGGATCCACCACTTTCTGCCAATGATTTTGGTAAGCTCTTGAATTCCATCACTCTGCAAACTGTCATCCTTGAATTTTATTGAAGTTTATAAAAGTTGACACTGAAAATGTCAACTACTGACTGGGGAAAATTGTGACTTTTTAAAAGTCAATAATCATGAATATTTGTATACATGTGGAGGAGACTAAGAAAATTCATCCATAACTTTTTCAGGTTTTTATCATTCTGCCATCATGAATTCACATGACATAAACGGAGAAAACACACTGTGGGAGCGGGCAAAGAGATGCTACACAGCCTTTGCCGATGCCAAGAACTCTAACAAGCATTTCACAGACATGTCAGACCTCAACTTCCTCATGTGCAAAGCTATCGAAAACCCTGGTTTGACACCATCATCATCAATGAGAACTGCCTTTATCTCCGTGTTTGAGGACTTAGTGATCGATGATTCTAGTGAAGTGCATGAGGAGCTTGGGTTGGAGGACTACGAGGGGTGCGCTTCAGTCCATGGTGTTGGCCCATCCGTAGCTATTTTTGACTCCATACGTGATGGAGGATTGAATTGTGCATGTGTTTATCCGTCTCCCTTGCATTCAAGGGAACAAATGCTGGACTTAATGGATCATATGAAGAGCATTCTTGTAGATGGTTGTAATATTGAGAGCGAGAGCTAGATTAGTTCACTTCTCAATGAAGATGGTGAATTTAATTTATCAACCGTGATGCAATTGTCGTTTCATATGTGTTTAGTGCTGCTTCTTTAGTGTATGAAGCATTGAGAATAAATCAATAAAAATGACGTTCGAAAAGATTAAATATCGTTGACAACTGAAGCGCACCCCTCGTAGTCAGGATATACCGGTTTCCCGTTGCAAATTGCTCTCCAGAATCTCTGCATTATGATGAGAAGATCCCTAACTACAAATCAGTAACACACTAGCACATACTTGTCTTCAGCTTTTGATAGATTCTTTCATGTGGCAAAAGATAGCACAAAGTAATAGCAGGAATTGGCTGTCACGTACCCCATATATGACACATCCAGCATTCTCCACAGTAGTGCTAGCAAGAATGCAAGGAAATCCCATAGCCCCAGTAACTGAAGTGCTCACATCCAAGGAGCGCACAGCTTTAGCATATAGAGAATAAAGTAACTCTCTCTAACCTTTGCCTATTCTCTTCCTCCTTTCTGTTGCCGTGAAATGCCATTTAGACTCCTTGGAGAAGACGGAAATTCCCGATCTGGACTGTTATCGTGCTTACGTTTGATACTGTCATTGTCGTGATAGCTTAATCCGGTAAGGCAGGCATGTCACTGCAACTGAAACGGTCAACGAACAATAAACTATGATGTTGTTAGGCAATCAAGATACTTTTAATCCCTTATACGGTTATACCCCATGCTGGGTCAGATTTGGGGTTCAAATTGTTAATCAGACTACACTTGGAATAGTTCAAGAGAACTGATGGATATTCCCAAAGGTTCAAAACCAGCTCCAGCTCTTTTGAAGAGCTGAGTTATATGTATTTATGTATATGAAGTTATGAACATGTTCGATCTAGTACATACATGGAATTACAAAGCCCACATAGCAGATGCTATAAACAGTTAAACACTAGTCTAAGCAGTTTTGCTAATTAAAATAAAACAAGGCAGCTAACTTATCCCTACTCGATCATGAAATGAACTCCTCAACAAGTTCTCCAAAATGAAACTGCCCATTACTGCATTCCACAGCATTGACCACCTCTTCGAAAGCTGAGACGCTGCAAGGAACCACGAGTCCATTTCTCTGCTGGAAACCAAACTCATTGTAGGCTTTCTCCAGCAGCATCTTGAAGAGTGGATGAGAAAGAAAGCTTGTTGGAACCACGAACCTCTGGCGCTCTTCGCCGACGTAAACTGCAAGGAACCCAGTTGGGGTTTTGGTTGAAGGAGAGTTACCTCCTTGGTCTGAGTTGTCTCTCAGCAGACATTCATGGTGGGATGGCTCTCTACCAGTTCCACCTGCGGCCTTCACCTTCTTGGCTAGTTTTTTGAAGCTCACCATCTTCTTCCCAAGCATGTTCTTGATGTTTTGAGAGGGAGGAGAGGTTGGGGAGGTGGAAAGAGGTAGCTAGATGAGATATTGAGCTAGGAATGGAGTGCCTTCATGATTCTGGCTAGTGGAGGATTTGAGAATGGTGTGGGTGTGAAGTGCCTTCACCTTCTTTGTATATAAAAGATGTGATATGCATGGAGTGGGGGGAATGTCTCAGAAAGGTCAGCTATTTGACTTTTTTAATTGGGGAATCATTGATTATTTCTGACGTCTTAACAGTGTAGAGACTGTAGACCATATTATTTTTCATATAATACAATCAACTTGAAATTAGGACCAATGAAAATATTTGAACTATTCTTTGCTGTTTGAAACTTTGAATCAATATTATTTGAAGTACCTTAAAGGTCAGGTTTTGTACTTAAAATCTAGCCATGTCTTCTGAAATTTCATATATATCAACTTAAACTCTTTGTTTTTTAGTTCGAGACACACTTAGCGGATTGATAGTTGGTACACAATTCTGTTGATCGAAAGAGAACTTAGAATAGTCAAGTCAATTGATTCTATACATTTTGGATATGAATAAAACAAACTAAGGGGATGGTAAACAAAGAAAACAAAATGAGGTGTAATTATTGAGCATGTAAATGTTGAAGTCCCATAAACAATGATGAACTCCCACTAACTATGCTTTTAAGTGGTTAACTGCTATGAGATCATATGTTAGTTTGAATCATCAAATGCCAACCACATTTTATCATTCCAGATTTTATAGTGCTTTGATCAACTTTATGGGGTGGAATCTCAACTCGTTTGCTGGAAAGTGAAAAGGAAACCTTGGGTTGTTATTATCCTTATATCCAGGATCCAACCACCAAATATATTAGGGTCGGATGCAATGATGAAACTCAGTAGTCTATCCCATCTCTCTCTTATTCTATATTAGGGCATTGAGGCATAGATTGATATTGCTACATTCAAAATTGCATTGTTTAGATCGAGTACGTGTTTGATCTAGCGGTATGATTCTTCCTCAGACGTGAGAGATCGTGAGTTTGATTTTCGCAACTCTTCTCATGTTTTATGTACATATTTAAAGTTTGAATGCTCAATCATGTTGGTATCAATCTCAGTCGTTGCATTCTAACTATTAGTCACAATAAACAATCAGTATACTATCAACACGTTTATGTATCAGGCATGTAGGACGTTGCCGTCATTTTAGTACATTTCTTTAGTTTTGGCTAACGAAGCCTTTTCTTTTTAATAGTATAGATAACAATGATCAAACTTTTACATTTGTCCAATACAAATATTATTTGTCTTCTCCTCATTCAAGAACCCTATCACTAGAGCTTTATACCCATGCACATACACTATTTCTCGTCATTATGAAGAAGTCTTTGTGATATTTTGTACAGATCCATAGAATTATTTCTCATAATGTGAGTGGAGATTCCCTTATATAGAGCCAATTGTCGGAATAACATTACGTCCGATCCGGTCCGGTCAGCCGGACCTACTACTTAATATTCAGGGCAGTTAACTTCTCTAAACAAAGAGGCTCGATCTTGAGCTTAGAATTGACAATGAAGATAGGACATGATGAAGAACTGAGGATCGAAGAACAAGAAGTGGTACTAAGATTCCAACTATTATTGGCTCTTACAATAGTCAAATTTGAAAACAACGTGTGAGGAGCACATAATAAAGAACATCCTGGCCTATAGCAAACTCTAGCTAAAACTAAGAAACCATGGCCGGCATTGCCTTTTAAACAAAGAAGAGAAAATACACCACCACAAAAACAAAGCCATGTATAGTTGACATGGTGAAGTTTACGAGCCGCTCCACTCACGAAAAGACATGGAATTTGAGCTTAGGGTTTGAATAACAATTTGACCCAGATTTGGAGAAAAATTTGTACCTCAAAACCGTACTTTTTGACGATTTTGTTGTTCTGTGAACTCAAAGTTTCAACGAAATGAAGGAATGAGATTAGAGTATCATCCACTGGGGTATATATCAGATGTAACACAAAATATTAAAAAAGAAAAAAAAAGAGGGTCCAATTTTGTGGGTAAACGTTCTTTGCCGCCTTGATTCACTAGTTTATGCAAGTAGGCATACTGGAATTCTTCCATTGTCAATGTCTCAGTGACCTCAGAATGGTTTTGTTAATTATATATGTTTTCTTTAAATAAGTTTGGGGAAGAAAAGGAATCATATTATTGCATAGTGCATACGTGAAGGACCAAAACACAGTAGTTTTTCAATAATTTTTGAAGGAAGAATGTGTTTTGCATAGTTAATAATTCATTGATCATAAGTTCATAACCCATGTTTTCGTAAAATGTAATTATATATATATATATATAAAGTTCGTTAGTGCCGTATTTGTATAGTACGTTTAATTGTTTATTTTTAAGGGATGGCGGCATCCATCAACATCCAAACTTAGAACTCGATCAAACACAGTGTGTTGAAATGTTTATCATGAGAGAGAGGTTTAGGGCGTCGGGGTTAATTGAGTCCATTCAAGACGTACATAATCGATGTTTGCTTAATTTGTTGTGTAAACAAATAATGTGTGTTGTATCGTTCACACTTCACAGCCTAGCTAGCCTGCATGTTAGGTTGGCATGCATACTATTCTAAGCTACACGTGATATAGAATTCCGCCGATCATCGGAATAATGGTTTTCAACTCAATATGAGCACTGCAGAGATGGTCTTGATGTAGAACCTTAAGAGCCATTTCTTGGAGTGAAGCAGCTTGGTATATATTGAGACTCACATTGCTAATTAGTTGGTAGTCTTGCTTAACGTACTCTCTTCTACATAATGATACTAAATTATATCTCTCAAACTTTTTAATGTTACATTATTGCATCACAAATTTGTAAGCATAAGTTTAATGTTAATTTTGTAACTCGTGGTCGGTGTTCTTGCACTAACGAGCTGCATTAAGGTTGATTACTCATGGAATACCTTCTAACCATGCTGCTCAGAGTTATCTAGTTGACCTAGATGATAATAAGTGATTGAAAATGAAACGTTTCAAACAGTATAAATAATATAAAAACTGAAAAGTGTCCAACAGCGGGTGTTTGGTCTAGTGGTATGATTCTCGCTTCGGGTGCGAGAGGTCGCGAGTTCGATTCTCGCAACACCCCCATAACTAATTAATATTTTATTTTTCACTATTGGACCTTTGAAGCCCAAAACCCGACAATTGTGGATTTGGGCTGTCGGGGCCAGCCTGCTCATACAACTATATAAACGCGGATAGAAGAAGACCAGAAATTATCTAGGGTTTTGCTGCAAACGAACCCTTCCTCTCTCTAATTCTTCACCATGAGCAGGTCAGGCCAGCCCCCGGATCTCAAGAAGTAAGCTTCTCTCTCTCTGTTCGATTCGATTTTATCTTCGTCGCTTTATGCTTCAATAATTTGATTCTAGTCGATTCAATTTCTTCTTCTTGTTCGTTTTCACAGGTACATGGACAAGAAGCTTCAGAGTAAGTTCACTATGCTCTCTCGCTTTTGCTTTTACTGGATTCGCTTTATTTTTAATTTTGTTCATATCATCAACTTAGGACTGGGCATTATACTATGTCAATTCTTTGTAGGGATGCGATTGCATTAGTTCTTGTGTCTGGTTAAAATAGATGGCTCAAGTCAGTACATAAATGACCTAGTAATTTTCCTATCATATGATTCAACTAAGATCTTTATCTGGTTTGCTTATGTTGTTCAAGTCTAGATTATCATCTATAAAAGCTTTTAGCTTATGTTCTAAAGTGACTTCCCTGGTTTCTCCTTGGTAGGGTTAAAACACAAATAATGTTCTGGTAATTTTTTCCTTTTCTGCGGATAATGAAATTATACGAGCATCTTTGGCCAGCCCAAATAAGTGTTGACAGGAGGAGATTTGCACTAGTTTTTCATATTACAGTTGAGTCGTGCCATAGGAATTTAAGTGTTATAGAGCAATGTGTCTATAAAGTGACATGTTATGCAGGAGATACTGACTCAATTGTCTATATTTTTTAGATTTGAATTAAGTTTTGCTGTGTCATTTATGCTTCTAGTGTGTATTGTTTTAAGATAAGGAGTTCAACAGCAAAAACATGAATTTGTCCTAGTAGTCAAGGATCTGTTTTTTTTTTTAGTCTCTTTTCAAAATTTGTAATAACTATTATTTGACTTTCGTATTTCTTGTGTTTGTATGACTGATCATTTGGTAACTGGTGACTCCTTTGTATGCAGTTTGTAGTTTTTCCGATGTTTTTGCACTTGGGTTGTAAATTGTTTTGAGGAAATAGGAAATTAAACTATGTTAGCAGTTCTGAAACTAACACTAGCTGTGGGCTGATTTTTGCGGGTGAGGAGGGATTTTTCTATGATTGGAAGTTGGTGCCAATTTATTTGCTACTCTTTGTTTACTGTCTTGTCTTAAAAAATAAAGTTTATAGATTTCTGTAGATTCTCTAAGTCAAAGTGTATATAGTAAAGAAGGTCAGACCTTTAGGTGTTAGGACTGCAGAAACAATTTCTTGACACTGATACCTCAGTCTGTAATGTTACTAGAATCTTCAACTGTTGAATTAACTTGTCTTTTCTATTGCAGTCAAGCTGAATGCAAACAGAATGATTGTTGGAACCTTGCGTGGATTTGATCAGTTCATGAATCTGGTGGTTGATAACACTGTAGAAGTGAATGGTGATGAAAAGACTGACATAGGCATGGTGGTATGTATCAATTTGTCTTCCTTTTTCTTTGTTCCATTCTATATGTTTTCCAACAATGGCTCAAGAGTATTTAAGTTTGCTTAATAATTTTTTATTTATTTATATTGCTGCAGGTGATCAGAGGAAACAGTGTGGTTACTGTCGAAGCACTGGAACCTGTGGCCAAGATGCAGTAGTATTTGGTTTTACTAAATGCGATTGATGTAGTATGCAAAGGAAAACTCTGTAAGCTTGTTATGGTGGTGAGGTGATTTCTACATTACCCTTGCCAGTTACCACCCATCAGAATGTTATGGATGTAGTTCTATGCTTCTATATTGGATAGCAGTTAATTGAGTGTAAGATGCAAAACATGATGCAAACTCACTTTGACTTTGAATGCAACTTGGTGTTTATGTGCATTTGTTAATGAGGATGATCGATTGCCTTTTCATTTCTTTTGCATAGTTAGAGTTCTTTCTTGCCGATCTCGTGAAGCAGTTAATTGTTTACATGATGACAGGTGAAAGAAAAGGCAAGTTCTACTCAGTGTTCTATTTGTTACAAACCTCATGCTTCAGGGTTTATTGTAGTGTATTGGAAATTGTGCTGTTGACAATAGTCTGAAGAACATCTTGATCTTTGATCTTCTTTTATGGCTTGAAATGAACACATTTTTATGAGATTAGGAGCTCGTGTTGAACAAAAATACTACAAAAGCAAGGTCCCAGAGGAAATGGGAAGCCCTCTTTAGTAACCCTTTTTGGGGAGAGTGTATCTGGATTGTGCACAAAATCAAGAAGAAAAAGAGAACACCTCTTTCTCTCTTCTGGATTCTTAGATTACCGTTTACATGTGAAAAAAGCTGTTTTGGGCAAAAATGAAACAACACAGTTGCCCGCCATGTCCATTTTGAATTCGAAGGTGCAAATCATGGTTCGCCAAAACGGGTATATACAGCCAATGTATAAAGCTTCCTTTCCAGTCTGATAGAACAACTCAAGCTCTGCTTCTTTTTTCACATTTTTGTTTTGGTTGATGAATACATTTTCTCTCTCACAGAGGGCTGAAAGACAACGACAGCCATATGCCCGTCCAAGCTTGGAATCCAAGCAGCATTATACCAATGAATCTTCCTTTATTAACGTGTGCTTCTCCTCTAAGACGTGATAGGTGATTGGTCATCTCTCTTTGTTGAGATGTTGCCATGGGGATGAGGCTTTATACTGTGTCAAGAAAATCCAAGAGAATCGTAAAATTCATAAGCCCTCAAATACTATGATCTGTTCTAACTAAACAATTTCGATCTGAATTGTTAGTCAGAATATTGTAACAATTGAACTAGCTATTTTGCAAATGAGAGTGAAGGAATGGTCAACCACAGGGGTCT
Source organism: Potentilla sterilis (assembly GCA_963682095.1). Taxonomy (NCBI): domain Eukaryota; kingdom Viridiplantae; phylum Streptophyta; class Magnoliopsida; order Rosales; family Rosaceae; genus Potentilla; species Potentilla sterilis. The sequence continues at coordinate 14,789,709 of OY821756.1, read as the reverse complement.
CCTACTCTCCTTTGTAGGTGGTGAGAGAAGAAGTCTCTGCATTGTTAAGCATAAACAACTCCTTGCTTGTCTTACCTCTTGGCAACCCACTATTCCCATTTCTTCTTTTTGTGTTTTCTTTGCATAAAGACTGGTGCAACTACACTATATATTATTGAAGAATCAAATGTAAGAGCTGTTGTGTTAGGCCTGCTTTACATGGATTGCTCGTTTTCTTCTTTTTCCTTCCCTAATACTTTGCACACATTGTGACTTGTGAAAGCAAAAGCTAATGTGTCCGTTGAGGACAAAGGTGCTCTTATCCAAAGAGAAAGTTCTTATTTCATAAGAATGAAAGTTCTTCTGGTTGACCTGGCTATATCTATGCTGCAACTGCAAGGGTATCAAATATGCATCTTCCAACGGTTATGGTATATATTCTAGCTTGATACCTTGATCCAGAGGTAATAGCACGACAACATATACTTGATTCTGAGCAATTTTTGCTCACACTGAGATTTTGCTTCGGCCCGATTGAGTTAATTTGCTTAATACTTGTGTTCTTTAGATAAAATTATCCTAACTCACAAGCACATAAGGTTAGGAGTGATTATCCCCAAATGTCATAATCAGATGATGGTAGGTAAATAGCCTTTCTTTGTCTCTAAACCCATGTTAATATGACCTGTCATTCCACCTTAATCAACAAGAGACAAAACAAAATCATTCATAATACTCCCAAAAGTCCCAACATGATAATGTGCGTGTGCCAAATTGCCTCAACTTCATCTCATATAAGACTTTGGTGACATTTGCTGCAATGTCTTCACTTATCACGTGATTTTCATTTCATGAACAACATTTGATACTCTTAGTTAGTGAGGAGGGTAAAACTGAATAGTCAAGCAAATTTTTGTTTTAATCATATATGAAATTCCAAAGTACATTGATGTAAATTTTGAGCTACAAAAACGATGTGAGAAAAGTTCTAATATAGGTGGATTACTTTCAATTTTATTTTCAGCCATACTTATCGCAAGTGAGACCGAAAATTGAAAACTAATAACTCAAAATTCACCCAATTGGACTATTTCTTTTTCTAAAGCATGAAGCTTAGAGGGTGAGATCTTCCCTCCATATGTTGTTACCATGGCATATGGCTTAGACATTGGTAAGGGGACCAGAGTTGATTGGCTAGGGAATAGTGACTGTGACCCAAATCCCTCATAGCTTTGTTCACTCCACAGTCCATACCTATGCCAATAGAGGCTCAACACCTCCATTCACAAAATGAGATTATATAAATAGTGATGACTTGGCTGCTAAGTGGAAACATCTCCACCCAACCCACCTCTTCCTTCTTCTCTGTTTCTCCTACAAGCCTCTATTAAACAACTCCCACAATCCTCATTCTCTCTACTTCTTCTCTCTACTCAAATACCCATCCCAACCTACCACTACTCCTCTCTCCTCATTGCTTCTTCAACTCTCAACCCAGAGCCAGCCAACAATCTCATCACTAAAAAAAGCAAACAAGGGAAATCAAGAAAGTGATGACAGTCACGTCTCACCATCCAAGACCCTTCCTTGAATCCAACTCCACTCCTCAAACCCAAAGATTGGTCTTTTGCTGCAAGGTCCCAACTTTAGTCAATTTGGAATTAATTTACTGAAAAAGATTGAGTCTTTGATATCTTGGTGTCAACATGACTGAGGTACTCCAATCCCCATCTCACTTCCCTTCACCTTCAAGCTCCTCCCCACCCACAACAAGCAATGATGGCCCATACCCACATGCCCTCATCACCTCCAGCCCTTCTATAGGTGACAGCCTTCAAGCCCATTTGGGTTCAGAGGAGGAAGAAGGAGAAGAAGAAGAGAAGAGGAGCGAGAGAGACAGAGAGGGAGATCAGCTGTCGCTCTTGACGCTTCTGGTGGCTGCTTTTAGGAAGTCTTTGATTGGGTGCAGTACTACTGGGGCTGGGGCTGAGATTTCCAATATGGAGATTGGATGGCCTTCCAATGTGAGGCATGTTGCTCATGTGACATTTGATCGGTTCAATGGCTTTCTGGGTTTGCCGGTTGAGCTTGAGCCTGAGGTTCCCAGGAGGGCTCCTAGTGCTAGGTGTGTGTTGCTATTTCTGGGCTTTTTTGATTGATGGGTTATTAAAGTTTGATGCTTTTTCTTTGATGGACATTAGAATTGTGTTGATGGGCTTCTATAACTTTGTTATGGGTTTGTCAGAATTGCGTTAGTTTTTTGTGTTTCTTGAAATGTTGTTATGGTTTGCATATGGTGGTTGGGTGCTTTGTGTTTGATGATTATTGGCTTTGTTGAATTTGGCAAGGGAGACAGGTGCTAGGGTTTTTGGTGTTTCATTTAGTTAATTGGATTGGTGATAGTTGTATGAATTTGTGTTTTCTGGATTGGTTTTAAGCTGCATTGGCTTTCTGGGGAAAACCCAAAATTTGGAAGCATTTGGTTCTTCTATGCCTGGCTGGAGCTTTTGAATATTAAATCCTTCATTTTCTTCAGCTTTGTGTTGGCACACATGAGGTTTTTATTCTTTGCTTGCTTGCTTGCTGGTATTTGGTGTACTAGATTCTGCTCTAAGCAAGCTTTGTCTTTCAGAAAAAAACTTGACCAATTATTGTACTTTGTGTCATTAATAATCGCAGTTAATTAGTGTGGTATTATTCGTTTTAAGCTCAGGCCACTTGATGCCAGATTTCTGGGTACCTTTTGATTTGGCTCTATATTTGAAGGAAAATTTTTGGATTGTTTCTGAGTTACTGAGTTGGGGCTTTCTGTTGCTGAATTAATAGAATACTGATTTGTGTTCCCATAGCTTTGGTCCATGTCGTACTGGTTTAGAGAGGAAGCATTGGATGTGTCAGGCATTTTTCTTTTTCTATAAGTGAGATGTCAGATGTTCTGTACATTTATTTAACTAATGCGATTTGTCTGTGCTTGTATTGTGACTTTTGGAGTTGATTCCGTATGTCTGTTTGAGTGAAAGTAAAGTAGGCACTGGATTCCCTGTGTTTTTTAATGATAAGCACTCTAATTTGTTACATGCTTGTAAGCCTTGCATACTTATTTCCGAGTTTCACTTTAACATCTTTATAGCATCTAAGCTAATAGTGCTATATTAACATTGTGTTCATCTCCAGTGCAAATGTTTTCGGGGTTTCCACAGAGTCTATGCAGCTTTCATTTGATGCCAGAGGAAACAGTGTCCCCACAATACTCATCATGATGCAGAGACATTTATACGCGCAGGGGGGTCTGCAGGTGACCATTTATCCTTTTTCTTCTTTCTTTCTGCATGCCAAGGGTAGAATGCAGTTATAAAACTACACTTCTTGAGTACATAAATTTGAGAATTCTTGGAAATTGCTGCTTGCTGCTTATGATATAGCTCAGACTAACATGGATGCGAAGCGCAACAACCTAAAAACACACTAGTGTAACAAACTGAATAAACCTTATTAACACATAGGGCGATTTTATGAGAGTAATGACAAGTCTGTAGTTTGGCATTTGGTATTAGCGGAAAGTAACGGGAATGAAAACTGAAGCTTACAAGTTATTCATGCAGGCAGAAGGAATCTTCAGGATTAATGGTGAGAACAGTCAGGAAGAGTACGTTAGGGACCAATTAAACAGGGGGGTGATACCAGAGGGTGTTGACATGCACTGTTTAGCAGGTCTTATTAAGGTAAGGCATTTCCATATATTCTTGACTAGTCTTTCTTCTCTTTATCCATCTGCTGTCATTTCTTATTCTGGAATTAAGTATCTGTATGCATTATGGTTAATGGATTATGTCATCCTTTGACCAAACTCAAAGATTATCGTGAAGCAGGGCTGTACCTGCTTCATGGTTTGATTTGCGAACATGACATTTGATGTCCTGGTGTCTTTTCAGGCTTGGTTTAGAGAGCTCCCAACTGCTGTATTGGACTCTCTCTCACCAGAGCAAGTAATGCAGTCACAGACAGAAGAGGAGTGTGCTCAACTTGTTAGGCTCCTTCCGCCAACAGAAGCTGCATTATTGGATTGGGCAGTAAATCTAATGGCTGATGTTGCACAGATGGAACACCTGAACAAGATGAATGCACGCAACATTGCCATGGTCTTTGCACCAAACATGACTCAAGTGAGTGAATATTGACTATTGACACCCGTGCCAGCACATTGTATATAGTGGGGCTGGATTCATAATGTGAGCTCGTATGTGATAGTATCATCATCTATGCATGCAGTTCTTTGTTTATTTCTAGGCGATCAAATGTTACAGTTAAAGGGCATATATAGAGATTTAATTAGAAAGGGATAAGAATAGGTGCTACTTTGAGGGAAGTTATATTGCCACCCTTAGTTTTTCTAGTACGTGCTCGACATGTACTAATGAATCACCAGGAAAAAGTCACCCTTAACTTGACAACCCGGCAGTCATAATATTTGTATACAATATCAGTTACAATTTCGGTTCTGATGTGATAATCTTATATCGTCAAGTGCTGAGGGTTTCCCTCAAATATATTGTTATATTTAATTTAATTTTTCTATTCAAGGATGGTTTAGTAACAGTTCCCTGTAACTTGTGTTTATCACAGATGGTAGATCCTTTGACTGCATTGATGTATGCAGTCCAAGTGATGAATTTCCTGAAGACTCTTATAGTCAAGACAATTAGAGAAAGAGAAGAGGCCATGGTGGAAACAGCCCCTATCCCACGCCTGGAGCCTTCTGATGAGGATGGGCACCAAAGTACTTTTCACACATATGATGAAGAGACTAATGAGGAGGCTAACAAGGAAAATGAGGAAGAGAATGTATTTGTTGCCGAAGAACCTGCTCTACAGAGCCCCCCTCACACTTTACAGGATGAACCGACAGCTGAAAGTGGATCCCAGAATTTCCTCTCTTCTATCAAAAATATGGTTCCTGGAGGAAATTGGTCTGTTGTTGATAATTGTCCTTGTGAGGTTGTGTCGCAAGTTGGCTCATTAACAAGCGGACTCCAAGACGATGGCATAACAGGTCAAGGTAGAGAGGCTCAGACAAACGTTTGGAAGAGTCAACCCAGAGTTTCTAATCTGAAGAAGGGATCAAAGGTCAGTGAGCAGCTAATGGTTCAAATGGTTGGGCCTGGAGACAAAAGCAAGAGAACTGGGATCCTTGGCCGCATAAATTCAAGGACAGATATTGCTGAAGCTTGGCGTTGAAGGGTGTTTTGCTTGCAGCTTTTGGGTTTGGGAGATTGCCCTGTGGTGAAACAAAGTCAGCTATCAAGTTTTCCTTTCTCCCCTGTGAAAATGTTGTTTGTGTATGTCGCCTGTATGATCTCATGTGTGCTTTATACATTTGTTTCTGGATGTTCTTAACCCTGTTGCCTAACCCATTCTAACTTTTCTTCTTGTTCAAATGGATTATGCCACTATGGAGAGATTCTATGAAATATTGGAAATTTCTTGTTTCACCAACCTGAAAGTCTGAAACTCTTGATGGCAATAATACTACTATATCGACCAATTCGTCTGATCACTTCTGCGTAGTCCATCCTTTATGTCGTTTGAAAAATGCTTCAAGACTCATTTATTAGGTGCTAATTGGTTTCACCTGAATGATCTGACAACTATCCTTGCTTTCGACTCCATCTGTTATCAAACATTTTTTCACAAAGAGGTGTAAGGTGTAGATGAAATGATGAGGCAATGAGATAAATTTAAAGTGGAAGCATAGGAAAAAACTGTAACTGACTAACATGGGTCAGCTCTAACAGACGCAAGCCAATCAGAGCTTGACACGTGCTATTTCAGGGTATAAATGACATTTGCAAATACCCACCAAGCCCCTGAAAATGTCCTTTATTCCCCTTCAAATGTCTTTTATGCTCTTTTAATTGGCACGTGTCAATCTTTAATTGGCTTGTGTCTGTTAGAGCTAACCCATCAGCCAAGTTTTTTCCATATATAAAATTATAGAGAATGAAGTGTCTACCCTACCTAGAAAAGGTGTAAAAGAGTGAATTAGACGACAATCCAAGATCAGGTTTCAAAATTATTAAGAAAATTACAATAAAAATAAGAAAATTACAAAATGATAGTTATAAACAACAACAACACACGCATTCTAAAAAAAAAAAAAAAAAAAAAAACACAGTGTCCCTTGTTTCAAATCTAAGTGCATGTTTGGTACAAGGGATTAGCTGGTATTACACTAAATAAGAGGTACAAAGTAGTGTGAGTTATGTTTGGTGTGAGAAAGTATTAAAATAAATGGTACTAGTTAAGACATGTTTTTTCTCTCAACCTCCTTATGTAGTGTTATTGTGGGTACTCATTTTTGAGACCCCAAGTTAACACCACCTCTCTCCACCTTTCTCTCTCTCTCTACTCCTTATGTAGTACTACCTCACTAAACATTGTACAAATTAGTATTGGGTAAACCTACTCAAGTGAGGGTAGGCCAAGTATTGATAATATAGTGACTCACAATAATATCTCGAGTACCAAACGTGCACTAAGACTCCACCTTGGCAACCTATATAAAGTCTCCAAGTTCCAGCTTCCCCGTATTGCTTTTATCGTCGGAGCAAAATCGTTGTTTCTGAGAAGCTTCTCGGTACTTCCAAAGGTAAGCACTCCAAAACAACAGTTGGATTTATAAGTAGCTTCCTATACCCAAAAATTGAGCCTTTAGATATCTTTTGATATTGGTTATTGTGATAGATACAGGTTGCTCTTTGTATTCCATTCTGGGGTTTCTGGGCTTCCCCCTTAATTCTTCTGCATCAATTTCTGTGTTCAGATGGGTTTTCTGGGTTGTTGTTACTTTGTTTGATATCTGATAAAGTTATAGACTTCCATGAATGCTTAACTTGTTCTTTCGAATTCATTGTGTTGGGTTGCTTGCTTGTATATCTAGGCATTGTGACTTCTGTGCTTCCTTCAGAGCTTTACCCAGTTTGCTTTTTGCTTTGTTTTTAGAATCCCACACTAAATCGTGATACTTTCCATGGCAGAGTTGCGTTTGAGTGTCCCAGATTGGTAGTATGCATGTTTTTATTCAGACGCAGAGCCTTTTTCAGAATGAATATTCATGGCCTCCCCAGAATTTTATGCTCTGCTCCCTCAACTCTGTTACCTGTTCAACTCCCAACTCGAATGTATGTGTGGTAAACACAATGTTCGATTGTAGTGAATGATTTGTTGTTATCTTAGAAATTATGGTTTTGTAGGGAGAGCCATTTGTGGTATGTTGTACCTGAGGAGGTGAGAAGTAAGACCCTTTTGAAACGGTATTTTGAGCTGCTCTCACCTTGTGAGAAGAAAAATGTGCTGCGAATGCGCGGGGATGAGCTCCAAAAGAGAGCCCTGCTGGCCCGAGCGTTGGTTCGGACTACTGTTGCTAGATATGTAGGTGATCTCATTTTGTTTATGCAAGTAGAATATGTCTACTTATGTTGTTTATGTGGTTGGAGTGGATATCTAAACACTGTTGTTGAATACTAGATCAGATGAATGATAGAGTTGATCCAAGATCATTGATATTCAAAAAGAATGGTTATGGGAAGCCTGAGGTATGTTTCTTTTTCTTACCATTGATGCTTGATTGCTATCCTTCTGTTTTCAATCTTTTGGCGTTGTGGGTGCACTTCTTAATCTTTGTTATAACGTATGTGAGTAGGTGGACTGGCAAATTGAAGATGACTGGCAGCCACCAGCATTGCATTTTAACATATCACACACTTCTTCCTTGATAGCCTGTGGAGTAGCCGTCGATTCACCTGTAAGTAAATGGAGCACTCAAGGGGCCTTAATTTTCATCTCGAATCTTACGTGTGGATTCTTCAAGTACATATATATATATATATATATATATATTATTTGTGCATATTGTTGGTGAAGAAATGATGTTTTTGACCTTATATGATTTGATTCTTCTTTACAGATTGGCATCGATGTGGAAGAGAAACAGCGGAAGTTGAAGCACCATATTCTAGCTTTTGCCAGACGGTATTTCTCTTCTGGTGAAGTGGAACATTTAACTTCTATTTCAGACATTGAAATTCAGCGGCATCAGTTCATTAAACTATGGACTCTCAAGGTCTGTCAGATGGTTTTTAAAAAAAACATTGATAATGCATTGAGTTTCTAAGAGTTGTATGAAGACATATACATGTTACATTCTCCTGGATGTACATAGGAAGTTATAAACCGTTGATGTTTACCAAAAGATTTTGTGCGCCCAAATTGCTAAAGAAAGACCCACTTCCTTAAGCATTTTCTTTTGTTGTGAGAAATTGCTGCTACTATGAAATGAATGTATTAAAAAAAAATTTGAATATATTATATGACCAAAGAAAATGGGTGCTTTAGATTTGTCTTTCTATAAATTTAATATGACAGAGTAAAAGTGTGATCTATAGACTATTGTATGCTTTCTAAATCCTTTATTTGTAGGGGTCTTCTTTGTAGTATACAGAAAATAGTACCAGTCATGCTCGATAAAAATGCATAGATTCTCTCTGTTAATTATTGTGATTCACATCTTTATGTTTTCTGACGCTTTCTCCTATTACCCTGGATCTCATTTAGGAGGCATATGTTAAAGCATTGGGGAGGGGTTTCTCTGCTTCACCTTTTAAGACCTTTACCATTAGATTGAAGGCTGCGGCTAAGAGAGGCATTCTTCTATCTGGGGAATTGGATTCTAAGGTATGTTAGAGATGCAAAACATTTTATTGCATTATTCCATAGTTGCCAAACTCGGAATACATTTTTCTAGTGTGGAGTCAACAGCTCAACATGGTTGCTTAGTTAGCTATGATTTGGATTTGAGATTGTTGAGCATGTATCAAGTAGTGTACAGAGAGTATGGTTGACTGATTGTTTCATAATCTAGATTTTCTAATGCTTTATGTCATGAAGATATTCCCTGTCCTAGACAAATTACTTCTGGTTCTGAACGTTGATCATATATGCAACTTACATTCTTAAACTCTAATTATTGTTCGCTTATGGTTTAGATATCTGAAATAAGTGTCGAGTCTCTTGGCTCTGAAGACCTTACAAACAACTGGCAGTTTTTGCTTCTAGAGTTGGCTGGTTCCCATTATGCTGCCATTTGTATGGAAAAAGAAAACACGCTAGGTATCTTGCCTTCTCTGCCTCTGTAAGAGGATTTTTCTATTTTCATTTTTTCCCGTACTGATTAAAATGAAATGGTTAGAAAAGGTGTCACAGTTGTTTTATACTATATGCAGGAGAAGGAAATGTTCCCATAAAGTTGACAACGCGACGAACAATCCCACTTGTTGAAGATGTATGTGTAGGAACTGATGCTGCTGTACCAATAGGTGGATTGACTTATTGATTGTTTATAAGTGATGCTATCATTCATTTGGAACACAATATGAAATCATTTGATAAATAAGAAATCAATAGGGATATTCTTTCTATCTTTGAGCAGTATATCTGTGGAGAAAATCAACTTTTTTTGTCCTCTTAATTTGAAAGTCCCTTGAAAAGTATTGACTATTGAGGTTATAAAGTATAACATTGCAAGGCATTTAAAATGCAGCAACTTATAGCCAAAAGGACAGGGATTATATTATCGACACTGAAGCATCCCAATCGAGTGATTTCTCCCCACCATCTTCGACGCTTCCAGTTAAACAATCATCATGAATACAAATGATTCACATGAAAGTAACCTTGTTAGTGGCACTGACCGGCTTCTACTCTCTACTTGCTGAACTCTAGTTACCTCTCCCAAGAACCAGTTCAGACTCCTCATTTTGGCATCGTGTTGGAAGACGAAAAGCTATGAAGTAATATAAACTGAAGCAGAACCCAGTCAATTCAGCTAAAATAACCATCTCATGAGTTCCAACCCGCTGCATTTTGTTTCAAACTCTCTGAATTTGGTCCAATCTTATCCCATGGAAATCCCAGATATGCAAATAGCTCTTGCCAGGGCTTGTTAATTGGAAAAAAGCCATGAGTGCGTTTCACTATTCACCAGTAGTCTTTACATGAACAAATCCCATTCCTGAAATGATGAAAACGAGTCGCATCTCTGACCACAAACTGACGATCCACAACCTTGCTAATAACCTTGATAAAAGAGTGACAGTCTCCACACACCCTCAGGTTCTTTATCACTACGATCTCAGTCCCTGGTTCAGTGTTCAAGAGCCCAAATGCAATTGCCAACTTTTCACTGTGAACACTAACACCAATTACTTGTTCTTTGTTTTTCTCATCATCATTCTCATTGGACACGCCAGGTTGCCGGGCTAATTGTTCTAACTCATCCAATATGCTGTATATATCTTCTGTCTGAGAATGGCTTCTATCCCCAGCCAAGAAAACATGAACTCTTCCTTTACACTCGACATAGCTACAACCTGGCTCCTTTTTCAGCTGCCTCTCTTTCATCATAACTCGAACCTTTAAAACCCCTTCTAAATCCTTTGCATCAGAATATATATTTGACATCAACACATAATAACCACTATTAGTTGGTTCTAGCTTGATCACACGTTCAAAAGCTATCTCTGCTAGTTCTACATTTTTATGTATTTTACAGGCACCCAAGAGGGCTCCCCATACTCCACCATCAGGCTTTACCTGCATCGAGTCAATTAGCTCTTTTGCTTCTTCGAGCCGACCTGCACGCCCTAAAAGATCCACCATGCAAGAATAATGCTCCGGACCAGGCTGCAACCTATATTTTTTCTCCATTGTAGCAAAACACTCCAGTCCCTCATCAGTCAGCCCTGCATGGCTACAGGCAGACAAAACAGTCACAAACACGGCTTTGTCAGGTCTGATTCCAACCGCGATCATTTCCTCAAAGAGTTCCAACGCGACTTCTCCATGTCCATGCATTCCATACCCACCAATAATCGCTGTCCAAGAAACTAAGCTTTTCTCAGGCATGACATCAAAAATAGCATGAGCCTTCACCAAATTACCACACCTAGCATACATATTGATCAGAGCATTTTTCAGATATGGATTGGAATCAGATCCACTAGACTCTATCCGTCTTTCTACCTCACGCCCAACGCCATGCGCCCCAAGGTGAGTACACGAAGATAGAACACCAACAAGCGTCACAGGATCAGGGCAAACACCACAAGCTTCCATCTCCCTATAGAGGTTCAAAACATGAGTAGCAAGCCCATTTTGCGCATACCCAGAAATCATTGCATTCCAGGTAATCAAACCCTTTTCAGGCATCGCATCAAATACCCTCCTCGCATCATCAACCGATCCACATTTCACATACATTGTAAGCAAACAATTCCCCACAGACAAATCAACGTCGAAACCGCACTTCACCCCACAACCATGAAGACACATCCCGAGACTCAAAAGCAACGGAGCCACGCACCCTGGAATCAAACCCAACATGGTAACCGAATTAACCTCCACACCTTCCTCCCTCATTCGCCGAAACAGCATAACCGCATCGCGAAGCTTCGAGTTTAAAACAAGCCCGGATATCAAAGCATTGTAGCAAACAGTCAGCTTCATTGAGTTGGTACTTTCATCGAACACTTGGCGAGCATTGTCAATCGAACAGAGTTTGCAGTACATGGAAATGAGAGAGGTTTGAACGAAGGGATCGGGGTCGCAACCGGTTTTGAGAACGTGGGAATGGAGGAGTGAACCGGTGAGAGGGAGGGAGAGGGCGGCGGAGGATTTGAGAGCGAAAGGGAAAGTGAAAGAGTTGGGTTGGTGGCCGGAACGGAGCATTTGCCGGTAAAGTGTGAGAGCTTCGGAGAAGAGGTGGTGCTTTGCGAGCTCTCTTAAGCGAGAGTTCCATTGGGAGGTTGTCATTGTGCTGCTGCAACCTTTTTGTGCTGCATTTTTATATTTTGGCGGGCATTTTCATATTACAATTTGATCCGAATGCTTTCTCAGTTTTTGGCTATTTTAGTCGGGGGGTTGTAATAATTATGAATGATTAAAACTTATGACTTCAATATACATATACAATCCCAGTGTAATTAAAATTTATAAACAATTAAAATTGCATTATGTATAAAATTAGGAAAGACTGTCTTTTTACATGTGAAAATACTGCAAAAAATTTGAATATACAATGTAAGGCAAGGTTTATAGAAAGCAATTTTGTAGAATGGAAGCTGAATACATACATTATAATCATAAGCCCTACATAAACCGAAAAGGTTTTACTTCTACCTGAACAATAGTGGTTTTTGATATTGTTAATCCCTTGCAAAGAGAGCCTTCACTTCAAATACAAAAATAGTAAAGCCAGAGCAAAAGTAAATAGCAAGTACCTGGCTTACCTCTAGAGCTCTGCAGATGAGTAACAGATAACTAAAAACTTGTAACTAATTAAAAAACAGAAAACATAAATTTTTCCTATAAAAAACCAATAATCTTCATCATCAATTCACAACTTGGAAAGATTTTTCAGCCATGGAACAACAAGGAGAGAGGACAATGAATAAGAATAAAGTAAAAGATCAAGACAAGCAAAGTGTTCCATTTTACAAGCTGTTTATGTTCGCAGACCAATACGACATCACGTTGATGATCATCGGAAGTTTAAGTGCGATCGGAAATGGACTATCGCAACCACTCATGACGCTGGTCTTTGGTGGTCTTATAAATACTTTCGGAGCTACCGACCCAGCTCATATCGTCCCTACTGTTTCTCAGGTGTCTCTAAAGTTTTTATACTTGGCTATTGGTACAGGCCTTGCTGCATTTTTGCGTAAGTGTTTATTAGTTTGTTCCATGAATTCAACAAAGTTTGAAACCAATAGTGTTTACAAATATTAATGGAAACAATATTGCATATATGTCCAGAGGTGTCTTGTTGGATGGTGACAGGGGAAAGACAAGCCACTCGACTTCGAGGCTTGTACTTGAAAACAATACTAAGACAGGATATTGGATTTTTCGACACTCAAACTAACACCGGTGAGATCATTGGGAGAATGTCAGGGGACACCATTCTCATTCAAAATGCCATGGGAGAAAAGGTAGCGAATATATTTAGCTGCTTAATTTGCAAGTTAAATCACTAATGTAGCGTGGCATTATGCAACTGCCGGTTCTTACTAATCATATTTTGATTGTGATATATGTAGGTGGGGAAGTTCATACAACTCCTTTCAACTTTTCTCGGCGGTTTTGTAATTGCTTTTCTCAAAGGATGGCTTCTCACCTTGGTTTTGCTATCTTGTATTCCTGCACTTGTCATTGCTGGTGGAGTCATGTCAATTGTCGTTTCAAAAATGTCAACACGCGGGCAGCGTGCTTATGCGGAAGCTGGCACCATAGTAGAACAGACTGTTGGAGCCATTAGAACAGTATGTTTGTTAGCTAGAACTTGCTTGATGTATAATAATTTTTTTCTTAATTATAAAGTTATATTTCTAACTACATTACAATCACATTTATGCATTTTAGGTTGCATCTTTTACCGGAGAGAAACAAGCGATAGAAAAATACAACAAGAAGCTGAAAATTGCATATAATAACACGATTCAACAAGGATTAGCCACGGGGGTTGGACTTGGTACATTCATGCTTATTGTCTTTAGCACTTATGGACTTGCTATATGGTACGGATCCAAAATGATCATTGAGAAAGGATACAGTGGGGGCCAAGTTATCAATGTCCTATTTGCAATGATGAGTGGTGGAATGTAAGTTAATCAGTACCTCATTATCTTCAATTTGTGGGATTTTTTTCCTTCGAACTATGCTAATGCTTGCTTATTTGGTTGTACTAGGTCATTAGGACAAACATCCCCGTCTCTTAATGCATTTACAGCAGGAAAAGCTGCTGCATACAAAATGTTTGAGACTATCAAGCGAACACCAACAATTGATCCTTATGATACTACTGGAGTTGTATTGGAAGATGTTAAGGGAGAGGTCGAACTTAGAGATGTGCATTTCAGGTATCCTGCAAGGCCAGATGTGCAAATATTTGCTGGATTCTCATTGCATGTTCCGAGTGGAACAACGACTGCTTTGGTTGGGCAGAGTGGAAGTGGAAAGTCGACAGTAATAGGCCTAGTAGAGAGGTTCTATGATCCAGAAGCCGGTGACGTGTTTATAGATGGAGTCAATTTGAGGAAGTTGCATCTTAGATCAATAAGAGAGAAGATTGGACTTGTAAGTCAAGAACCAAATCTTTTTACTACAACAATAAGGGAGAACATAGCATATGGGAAAGAAAATGCAACTGAAGAGGAGATTAGAAGAGCCATGGAGCTAGCAAATGCAGCAAAGTTCATTGATAAGTTGCCTAAGGTAACCCTAACTGATTTTTTGTGTCAACCCTTTTGGTAATATAAGAGGATTTGCACAATGTAAGGGAGACTCACATGTTTATTTGCCAGGGACTCGACACAATGGTAGGCGGGACATCATTATCTGGTGGGCAGAAGCAAAGAATTGCAATTGCTAGAGCCATTTTGAAGAATCCAAGAATTCTGCTTCTTGACGAAGCAACAAGCGCTCTGGATACTGAGTCCGAACGAATAGTTCAAGATGCACTTGTCAGATTAATGTCAAATAGAACAACTATAGTTGTTGCTCATCGCTTGACAACGATCAGAAATGCTGATGCAATAGCAGTGGTGCATAAAGGGAAAATTGTAGAAAAAGGTAAGCCAAAACCATCTGCAGTCCATCAAATTCCAATCTACAATACTTGTTCCCTAAGTAACATTACTGTTGGTTCGACATGTAGGAAATCACGACGAATTGATCAAAGATCCAGAGGGAGCTTATAGCCAACTAGTTCGCCTACAAGAGGGAGCTAAAGAAAAAGATGCAGAATCGACCGGTCTAGATAATGGTTTAGATATAGATAAGACCATGCTTACCTCTGGCAGCCAGAGACTCTCAGCAAGGAAATCGTTAAGCATAGATTCACCAGCTGGCCGATTGTCCTCCACTATTAGAAGCTTTGGTACTTCTGCTCTAGCTAATTGGCAAGTGACTGAAGTAGGAGAGGGAGAGAGCATCGAAAAATCTGGGGTTGATCCTGAAGCACGTAAAGCAGTTTCCATAAAAAGATTGGCCATGTTGAATAAAGATGAACTTCCAGTTTTGCTTCTTGGAGCAATTGCTGGAGCTGGTCATGGAGTAATTTTTCCCGTCTTTGGTTTACTTCTGTCGAAAGCGATTAAAATGTTCTATGAACCGCATAGTGTGCTACGAGAAGACTCGAAAACATGGGCCGCAGTGTATGTAGGGATGGGTTGCTTTGGTCTGGTTGTTGTTCCAGTGCAAAATTTCTTATTTGGAGTAGCAGGTGGAAAATTGATAGAGAAAATTCGGTCTTTGACGTTCCAAAAGGTTGTTCACCAACAAATCAGTTGGTTTGATGATCCCGCAAATTCAAGGTGTGTTAAAGAAACAATGAAATGATGACTGGAGTTTAGTATCTATAATTTTTTATCCAAATAATCTAATGAGCTTTGAATTCTACTTTCAGTGGTGCTATTGGTGCAAGATTGTCTTCTGATGCTTCAACAGTGAAGGCTCTTGTTGGTGACGGCTTAGCTTTGATTGCGCAAAATATAGCGACAATTATAGCAGGGTTGGTTATAGGTTTCACAGCTAATTGGAAACTGGCACTTCTCATTTTAGGCGTGTCGCCATTATTGATTATGCAAGGAGTACTTCAAACAAAGTTTCTTAAAGGGTTTAGTGGAGACGCCAAGGTTCGTCGAATCTTTCTCCACGAGTTATTTGTATTGCAAATTGAACCTGTTGCTAATATTTTCAACATTGTCTGTAGGTTATGTATGAAGAAGCAAGCCAAGTGGCAAATGATGCAATTGGTAGCATTCGAACTGTTGCATCATTTTGTTCTGAAAAGAAGGTGATGAATGCTTATGAGAAGAAATGTGAGGGTCCCATGAAGCAAGGAGTACGGTTAGGAGTAGTGAGTGGTGTAGGTTTTGGCTTCTCTTTCTTCGTAATGTTCTGTACCAATGCTTTGATTTTCTACATTGGAGCTATTCTTGTGAAAAATGGGCAAGCTAAATTTGAACAAGTATTCATGGTAAGTTTTCAGCTTCTTCCTTGCTATATTCCTCTAACATATGTTTGTAGGTTTTTATTTTATTTTTAGTTTTTCATAATTATTTTTTCTGATTTTATATAATTATATTTCAGGTGTTCTTTGCTTTGACAATCTCAGCAGTAGGAGTTTCAGAATCTAGTGGCATGGCTCCTGACTCTAACAAAGCAAAAGACTCAGCAGCTTCAATATTTAAGATTCTTGACAGTAAGCCTAAAATCGACTCAAGCAGTGATGAAGGCTTAACACTACCGAGCGTAAGTGGAAAAATTGATCTCGAACATGTGAGCTTCAAATATCCCACAAGGCCGGATGTGCAGATATTTAGAGACGTTTGCTTAAATATCCCCTCTGGAAAGGTAACTAAATCAAAACTTGGTTTATGTTTATAAAATTTATTGTTTAGTACTTAACATAATTAATATCCGACCTACGTAGACTGTTGCTTTGGTTGGAGAGAGTGGCAGTGGGAAGTCCACAGTGATAGGCCTCATAGAGCGATTCTACGACCCTGACTCAGGTCATGTACTTCTAGATGGAGTGGATATCAATAAGTTCAAAATAAACTGGCTAAGGCAACAAGTAGGTTTGGTTGGTCAAGAACCAATTCTCTTTAATGAATCTATTCGGACCAATATTGCTTATGGCAAGCGAGGAGATGTAACTGAAGAAGAGATTATTGCGGCCACAAAAGCATCAAATGCTCACAACTTCATTTCTTCACTGCCTCAAGGCTATGGCACCTCAGTTGGGGAACGAGGGGTTCAGTTATCTGGAGGGCAGAAGCAAAGAATAGCCATTGCAAGGGCTATCCTAAAAGATCCGAGAATTCTTTTGCTCGACGAAGCTACAAGTGCACTAGATGCAGAGTCGGAACGCATTGTACAAGATGCTTTGGACACAGTGATGGTGAATAGAACAACTATTGTCGTTGCGCATCGCCTTACCACGATCAAAGGGGCAGACATAATCGCTGTGGTCAAGAACGGTGTGATTGCTGAGAAGGGTAACCATGATTCTCTGATGAAGATCTCTAATGGTGCTTATGCATCTTTGGTGACACTTCATTCAAGCTCAACATGAGAAGCAAAAAAGAATATGAATAATAGATGCATCGTCGGATATTACAGGCACACATGTAGTTAATTTCTGAATAATAAAGACTACATGCAAGAGTTTTAGAATTATGCTTCTTTAAATGTTTGTCACTCGATCATTGCTATACGAGTAGGATGATTATTTATATCTGCTTATAGTTAGAAGAAAAACAGTGTAAATTCTCTGCATAATTTTCAAATAATGAAAACAATAGGCCTTTACTTCAAGTTCTTGTATTCGAATTCCCTGCCATCATTTGGTGTAATGGTAACAGTTTAGACTAAAACAATCTATAATTCTAATTAAACAATGGATTTAGGAAGGCAAAAGTAGTAGTGCATTATGCAACTGACAATAATCAATCCTTAATAAGCATCTGCATCCTAGTTAAGGCTATCAATTGTTTTAAGTTTTATATACGAAGGCTATCAATTGGTAGTTAAAGCAGTCTATTGGTTTGATCTTCATACGAAGGCAACACAATTTGAACCAAATGCTGAAGATGCATGACAGATCAAATGGCACACTTGCGGATCAGATTAATGATAGGAATGAGAAGTTAGATATTGTCGAGTATAGCTAAGCTCAACTTTGATGTCCTTTAGGGGGCGGTTGTGAACGAAGTTGAGCAGTGTTTAGAGCAGTTCTGGCAGTTCTGGGTACATTTTTCTCCCCAAGCTAGATTGTTTTTTTGGTAATGCTTGACTTTATATATAGTTTTGTCCATAGACTTTACTTTTCCGTTCAGGCAGGTTGTACACGTTGCCATGGAGAAGTACAAAATATTATTGCAGGTTTCAGCTCCGGCCAATGAAGAGTATCTCAGCCATGAAAGGAGTTGGGTATTAGATACTTAGATTTGAGGGAAACAATTCAACCTTCAAGGGATTTTCATGTTTGTGGCTGTTCTGTTCCAAGAGATTGTAATGCCGCCCTGATTAACTTCCGTTTGCTAATGGTTGGTAGTAATTGATCGACGTCTAATTGGCTCTGATCCCAATTAGAATTTAACTAAGAACTCAGTAAAAAATATGAATATAAACATTTAACTAAAATTTTCCTATAGTTTAGTGCTTTCATTTTCTTGTATGGATTCTGATCCCAACACTGTACTTCTTATTTTTATCATTAATTTTTTTTTTCTGAGAGGAGTTTTTAATTTTTATCAAAAGAATATAACGTTTCTCTCACGTGAGGAATTAGAGATTGCACGTGATTTCCGGAGGGTCTACGGGATTTCGGTGGGGCGCGAACTATATAACCAATCAAAACAATCGGATAAAAGAAGATAGACCAAACTCCATCATCACCTTTTTCGCTCCGAAAACACATTAAACGGGGATGGAGGCCGTACATTTCCCGACCGTTTCTTCCCGCCATTTCTCCACCAACCGAACCTTCGCCGACTCAAACCGGAAACCCACGTCGCCCAAGTTCGGCTCTTCTTCTTGGGCTTCTTCACGCTCTCCCACGCGCCTCTCTTCTCGGAACTTGTTCACTGTAAGTAAGTCCAAACCTTTCAGTAATAATAGCGCTTTTTCACTCTATCCTCTTCTCAAAGATTTAAACTTTGCTTGCTGAATTGTGTTTTAGAGAGAGATATGGGGTTGGGTGAATGCCAAGAAAGTTACCGGCGGTAGAAAAGAGTTACGAGGAGTTGTGAGAGCTGAAATGTTTGGCCAATTGACCAGTGGCCTTGAATCTGCTTGGAACAAGCTCAAAGGGGAAGGTTTGATTTTTATTACTTGTATTTTTGTAGTGTGTAAATGGGTTCTTTTTACTTTTTTACATTTTTACTGAGTTTGTGATGCAGAGGTTTTGACCAAGGAGAATATTGTGGAGCCAATGAGGGAGATAAGGAGGGCGCTTTTGGAAGCTGATGTGAGTTGTGTTTGGGATTTTTGGGTTTCTATGATTGCGAGGGGATGTGTTTTAGTTTGATTTTTGTTGTGTGTTGATACCTGATAGGTGAGTCTTCCTGTTGTAAGAAGGTTTGTGCAAGCTGTTAGTGATCAGGCTGTTGGTGTTGGGGTTATTCGCGGAGTTAAACCGGATCAGCAGTTGGTCAAGGTAACTTCACTTACTGTAGAATGGTAGCGTTGTCTTGCTATTTTGAATTAGCCAAGTGAGAAAAGTTTATTTCTTTGTTTAGGTATAGATATAGCCTTGTTTGAATTGCGTGGAGTCTCTTATAGTCTTATACGTAGTACAGCTGAAACAAATAATGAAATATTGAAGTTTAATACTATTTTCGTGATATTCATAGGATTGCCAATAAATTTCTAAGTAATAAAGAAATACAAAGTAGATAACTTGTGTAATTTATTGTCCTTATTACAAAGAATGGGCACCTAGAACTTCATGATTCGAAATATCAACACAGTTAACTCTACCTGTCTTTGTTTATCCCTTTTCTTCTTTAACTTTTGTTCAATTTATTGGTGCTTCAGTTTTCCGATCAACAGAACTGGAATCTGATTAGTTAATAGTGATTACTATATATAATGGTAGGTTAAAGTGCTTAGATAAGTTTTTTCAGATGATAACTTAATTAGTTATTTAGTCAAGAAATGCAAGGTAGTCTCTGTTGAGTGTTCACTTCTAATGAATTCTGACAGTCCATTGTTGCTTCTTTCAGATTGTTCGTGATGAGCTGGTGAAACTGATGGGAGGGGAGGTGTCTGAACTTGCTTTTGCAAAATCCAAGCCCAGTGTTATTTTATTGGCTGGTTTACAAGGAGTCGGGAAGACAACAGTCTGTGCAAAATTAGCTTATTACCTTAAGAAACAGGTGCATTTACCACAAGCATTTCTTTTTCCATATCACAGTTACATTTGTTATAGTTTTCCTTTATTATTTTTTGTTCCTCTTATTGATCCCATGGCATTCATCAATCACAGGGAAAGAGTTGTATGCTAGTTGCTGGTGATGTGTACCGACCTGCTGCTATAGACCAACTTGTAATTTTGGGTGAACAGGTATTGCATTCTGATTGTCAAAAACACTGTCACTGTACATTTCTTTTCATTCTTACATCCTTTAATTGTTAGGTCTGTTCATTCTAATGTTCATGTTATAGAGTGTAACAGGTAAAAGTGCCTGTATATACAGCAGGGACTGACACTAAACCTTCACAAATAGCTAGGCAAGGTTTAGAGGAAGCCAAAAAGAAGAACATAGATGTAGTAATAATGGATACTGCTGGAAGGCTTCAGGTAATTTTTTCTAAATATAATTTCTAAGGCAGTTCTTGGATAAAGTGATGAGAACTTTTACTTCTTCACATCTTAGTTCGTCTGGAGGTTTATGTTATCTACTGTTCAACAGATAGACAAAGTACTGATGGATGAGTTGAAAGAAGTAAAGTGGGAATTGAACCCCACTGAAACTTTACTTGTTGTGGATGCAATGACTGGCCAGGAAGCTGCTGGTATTCACACTTCACTTAGTTAACATTTATCTTGTGCGGGTTTAATATTTGTTGTTCAATAACATACATGTTATATTTATTTTTGGTTCAGTCTCCGCAGAATTAGACTATAGACAAAGAAGCAAAAGAACGTCTTACTCTGTTATAATAGGCTATTTATTTGGGATCACATATTTCACTGATTTATTGAAGAAAATGTGATGGATCATCTGCAATATCAGGAAAACCCAAGTCTTAAATAGGAAATTGGTTGCTCTATCTAGTGTTTGAATTAGAGAAGCCTATTCAAATATACCAGATTGAATTGTGAGTTTCCTGGCTGCATTTGTTTCATCATATGGTAAACCAGTCACAAGCTAGTTTGTAATATTCATGTGTTCAAAGGCGCAACTGATTCCAATTATATTTCGAAAAAGTAAATTTTACTATGCTATGTAATGCATTATATATATAGAATGATTCTCAGGTGCGGACGTCCGCACGCACTGTTCACCGTGCGGATGTGGCGTTTCCGGTGACCGGCGAGGCGGCGACGGCGTATCCGGCGACCGGGCTTTGCTCGCCCCATCCCGGCGACCCCGTCTGTGCCGGCCCGAGCTCCATCGCCGGCCGGCAGCCTGCCGGAATCTGCAAAATTGCAGAAAAATGAAAAGGTCGCCGCCTCGCCGGAAACGCCGCATCCGCACCGGCGGACGTCCGTAGCAGAGACGGACTATATATATATATATATATATATATATATATATATCCAGAAGTAGGCTGATTTACCTTCTTAACTTTACAGCCCTGGTCACGACGTTCAACGTAGAGATTGGGATTACTGGAGCTATTTTAACAAAGCTAGATGGAGATTCCAGAGGTGGAGCAGCTTTAAGTGTCAAAGAGGTTTGCTTGTTGCCTTAATTTTCGTTCATATCTCATTTATGCTTTGGCTTCTTCTCCATTTAGTTGTGTTAATGTATTATGTATGCATAGCACGATTTCATTTCATAAGCATTAGGCCGAAAGATGGTAGTGATCAGCAAGCTGTTCCCACAATGAGTGGTTTTATTTTTATCTTATATATACATTTTTTTTCTTTTCGGAGTCACTGTAAGTGTTTTGTTCTCTAGATTTACCTAGCTATCTCTTCCCTTAAGATCTCTAGAGCCACAGTAAGTGGTTTTCTTCTCTTGGCATGCCTTTGCTATATGAGCACTTACTTGCCACCTATTTCACCTCTGTTACTCCACTGTTAAGTAGTTAAAAGTGGGGGTTCTAAAATCACTCCCCAAATTGTTCTTGTGCAGTTTATTCATGGAGTGTAAAAGTAGTGTATGAGATAGAACAGTTGCATTCCTCTTTAGCATTCAGAGTACGTAGTATTGCATTTTGACATGTTGCTTCAGTAAGTGGTTCACCTACTCTTATATGGGAACTTCACCTGAGCTTGCTTTATAAAATTCAAGCAACTGGAGATAGATACAAAAATACAATACTATCGTTGTGAGTTTAGTAGTGGGAATTGTTGTATTATTCTCCAACTTCAAATAGTTGACGTTTTGAGTTATTTGACTACAACAATGACATGTATCTTGGTGGAAGTTCTCTTTTGAATAAGTTTCATTTTACTATTAAAGCATCTTACTTGCTCGTCACATTGTTGTGAATATGTTCATGTAATTGTTTACATAATGATGACAGGTATCAGGAAAGCCAATCAAGCTTGTTGGCCGAGGAGAGCGGATGGAGGACCTTGAACCTTTTTACCCAGATCGTATGGCAGGACGCATATTGGGAATGGGAGATGTTCTCTCATTTGTGGAGAAGGCACAAGAAGTTGTAAGTATATTATTCATCGTTTATTTATTTTATCTTTGTCTTTCTTCTGACCATAAATTTCATAAGCAATTCATGTTACAATTGAGTCGTTACAATATAGATGAAACAAGAAGATGCTGAAGAATTGCAAAAGAAGATTATGAGTACAAAGTTTGACTTCAATGACTTCCTAAAGCAAACTCGTGCTGTTGCACGTATGGGGTCCATGACTCGGGTTCTTGGAATGATCCCTGGTATGGGAAAGGTATGGACACTTGTTTTCCAATTTTCTCTCTGCTCTGGATCTTATGCTTGTTGGTTGTAGCTGAAGGGCGGGTTTAGAACCAGTCTTGTGGTGGCCATTCTTTACTTTATTCTATGAATGTCATATTTGATAGTTACTAGATCCAATATGTACTTCTTGGTGGTTTTTTTCATTATTTGCGCTCACTAGTATGTGTATGTAATCAGGTTACTCCTGCACAAATTCGAGAGGCAGAAAAGAGTTTATTGATAATGGAATCTATGATCGAAGCAATGACACCTGGTATGTTTTCATCTTCACTTATAGTGATGATACTTAAAGCCATTTGCTGGTGTACTGTGGCTTAAATTTGCTTTCTGTTGCCCGTCTTTGATTACAGAGGAAAGGGAAAAGCCAGAATTGTTGGCCGAATCTCCCGTTAGGAGAAAAAGAATAGCTCAAGAATCTGGAAAAACAGAGCAGCAGGTATGTACAGTGGCTACCTGTGAAAAAGAAGGGTTTTATTCATTAAAATGGAAAATATAATGTTGCTGCTATGCCTGCTATATTAGACCTTATGTTCTTAATGATGTGAACCTTAGGTGAGCCAGCTTGTGGCTCAACTCTTCCAAATGCGAGTTCGTATGAAGAATCTAATGGGTGCTATGGAAGGCGGTGGTTCTATACCTGGACTGAACAATCTTGAGGAAGCCCTAAAAGTTGATCAGAAGGTGCTGAATTTTTTGTTTTAGTTCTGCCATGCTTATGCTTAACTATCTCAACCACATTGGCTTCCTTTATAAACTTTCCATTGTTTTGCTTTCGTGCATCAGGCTCCTGCCGGTACTTCAAGGCGTAAGCGACGATCTGAACCACGGTTTGGTGACGCGGCATCAAGGCCCAGTCCTCGTGGTTTTGGGGCCAGGAACTGAGAGAGCACAGGAAGGGAGAACCCAGGCCAATGAGTTGTGAGCTCTGGATATGTTACTATTAATTTTTCTTGCAACCTGCAATAGTATTACTGCATTATATTCATGATTGCAGTACTATTGTCAAATCGATTTTCCTGCAATAGTCAGTGTAATCAAACATCATATATTGAGTTGCTTACTGCCTGTACGTAATTTATTTTTGTACTAATGAGAAACAATTAGCCATCCTGTGCTAATTGTTACTTCGATCTGAAATTTTTTAGGACTACTTGTAGCTCAGGAGTTGTAGCTTCAGCTTTAGCCTTCTGTGTGTTAGCAAAGTTGTTGGAACATAGATATTTTTGGAAGAAGTAATGAAGTTAATTATGGGGGTACAGACCTGTCCTTCATTTTTCTAATTATGGATGGATAGCCCTAAAGAAAAAGTCGCCCAATAATTTTCTCGGGCAATTGATGACAAGGAAGCAATTCAGACCCAGAAAAATATAACAACCAGTGCAGGCTTCGGATCCTGCATTACTGACACGTGCCTTGTGACAAGCCTTACAATGTTTCTCTCTTTTTGTTTCTGATCTCTCTTTTCTCACCTTCTATACCAAGAAATTGAGAACTCTTCCAACTTGGAAGGAAAAGGAAAAGTTGTTTTCATTTTCCATTTGCAGTTTCAAAATGGCAAGCCCAAAAATGAAGGAGGCAGCTTCAAAGTTTCCAGAAGGTGACGCAGATGCTGAATTGAATCCAGGCAAAAAGAAGAGTGTTGAAGTTGATCCCAAAGCGTCTGAAGTTACCTCCTTGCAGATCAAGGTATCTTTCTTGCTCTGCAACCTACCCTAACTGATGTCTCTCTAATTAGAAGAGGTTTGATTGCACTGCATAGCAAGTCTATTAGTCCTTGAATTCGTTATTCAATAACTTGAATTGTAGGTAACATGAAAACTCACTCTGTGGTCAGAAGCTATAAACCAATGTATACCAAGTTAAAACCTTCCTTGTACATAGAGGAAACAAACTGCAGTTCAGGAAACTGATACGTGGAGGTCTGGTTGAAGGTTTGGATCCATACTGGATTACTGGACCTTTGGGAAAGCAGAGATCTAAATCATCTGTACCATGTATTACAATGTTTTTTTGTTTTTTTCTCGATACAACCATGTATTACAATGTTGAGTCAAAAGTTCAAGCTCTCAGAGAATCAATTAAGAATAAAAATGTATTAGAGAGTCTTTTTTTTTTTATTATTATTTTTTATTTATAAATATAATTTGCACTGGCAATGCTAAGTTGCTAACCACATTGTGCTGTTTAATCTTGAAGCAACGAGCGGAGGCGGAAGACAACAAGAAAAAGGAAAAGAAGAAGGAGAATGAAGCGGCGCAAGCTCTCAAAACAACCATTATAGTCTCAGGTGTGATAGTGGCTCTGATTGGGGCAATTTTCGCCATAACCAAGAAACTGAGAGAGAAGTGAACGAATCCGATCATCAGAAACCAGCCATTATACAGAAAGCAATGGAAATTTTGCATCCCCCTCCTCCATTGGTCTCTGTTACCTTCTTCAGTTTTTCTTTTGCTTTTGAAATGCCCATGCAGTGATTTCTGATGTAGATTAGTAAAGTCTCTGTCAATTATACATGAATCGGATATGTAAGGAAACATGTAATCTAACAAAATGTTCCTGTTGTTCATCAGAAGATTAAATAAATTAAGTTTCTTATGCTCTGGGGAAGGTTTACATTGTATCATTGATAATTGACACACCAAAAGATATAACTGTTTCCCTAATCACAAGATTGGTATCAATGTTGTGCAAACATTTGCATATTTTATCTCAAGTTTTGAGCTTTAACAAAGACGAAACTTAGAGCAATCGAAACGAGCAATGAAACTCTATTTGCTAAAGAGAATGCTGGTTACAGTTCTAACCACACAGTAACATATATAGATGAGTAAAATGAAGACAATATTAGACTCTCATCCAATCAAAATAGGGAATTCCAAAATGCATATTATCCATTTTGGTCGATATGAAACCTTTCACCTTGTCCAGGCACACTTGAAGAGTGTTCACAAAAGAACCAGAGAAGGAGAAACAGGCCATTTGTCTGTGTTAACCTACCTGGACTAATTATGCTTTAGAACCTTGATCCGGTGGTAGAGCATGTTTACATAATGATCATCAGTTAAGCTCCGTCATGTAACTGTTAAAAGGTTAATGCTTTCCTGGGAGAACTAGGAGACAGTGTGGAAAAGTTGATATGCTTTCCAGCAGCTGCTTCACTGTTCATTCCCACTGAGATTTTCAACTTAGATATTTGTAGTATCATAGTACTATAATTTGTCAAGTTGATCTCTAGCTTACTAGCCTTAGATATTTTGTAGGTTACTTTGTGCCCCTTATAAAAGGGAAGTGTTTACACTGTAATCATTAAGAATTTTTAGATCAAAGAAAAGCTGCATAAGTTCAGTCATCTAATCTTCTTCACACACCCGCTCGCCACACCGTTCGCCAAGAACAGAGTGTGAAATACTTCGCTCGCCAGAGTTAAAAGTTGAAGTATCATGAATTCTAACATGAATTCCAACATGGTATCAGAGCTCTGTTGATCAATATCAACTGAGGTGTACCATCTGATTGATTCAGAAACAAAAAAAACAAACACAAGCCTTATTTTTCTGTTACTGGTATGGCTACATCAGGAAGTTCAGAAAACAGAGTTCCAATCTTCAATGGAGAGAACTTTGATTTCTGGATAATCAAGATGGAGACTATGTTCATCTCACGAGATCTATGGAGCCTCGTAGAAGAAGGATACAAGAGACCAGATGCAGAAGAGGAGAAAACAATTACGCAAATGGCAGAACTGAAGTCGAACATCAAAAAGGATGCAAGAGCACTCAACATCTTGCAGACTTCGGTCACAGATGAGATTTTTCCCAGAATCTCAAATGATAAGACAGCCAAAACAGCATGAGATGTACTCAGCCTTGAATACAGAGGATCTGCAAGAGTCAGAGCTGTCAAGGTACAATCTATTAGAAGAGATTTTGAGTATACAAAAATGAATGACACTGAGTTGTTAGGTGATTATAGCACCAGATTGACGAATATTGTTAATCAAATGAGAACCTACAAGGAACCTGTTTCTGCAGAAACCCTGGGGCCTGGTAGAGACAGGTAAATCTTCGTACTATCTCCTGCAAACCTGCTTACTAAGGGGAATACCGGGCGGGCCGGTCTTCTCCTCTCTGATGCCTAAGTTAGTATAGTTGGAATAGATATAACTTAAGCACGTATATAAGCGGTAGGAATGATCAGTTACCTATTAATGAGGGTAGTTGAGGCCCTTATATAGGTGGCCAGGAGTGAGGTCTGGCCTTACCCTTCGATGTGGGACTGGTTCCCTTCTGTTTGCACACCAAAGGGCAGCTTTGGTGACCTCTTTGGTAGGCAGGCGCTCCCGGTCCCCGGGCCCCTGGTGGCAGGATAGACTGCTGGACCCCGAGGCCGGGTGCTGGTGATCCGGTCCCGGGCCTTGGCTTGGCCCCTGGTACACTAGCGGCGGGTCTGTGGGCCTGCTGTAGCCCCTCTGTGGCTACTGTCAACAAGTCCCCCAAGTTCCCAGTCAAGTGCAATCTTGAATGGGGACTTAATGTCTTGCTCTTGTCCCGCAGACCCGCAGGGTTACCAACCCAACGGTGCCCAGTCCCCCAAGTCCGTATTGAAGATTGGGCGTGACCGGGCGTTGTGCTATATCGGTACGAGTCGGAGTGCATGGGACCTCGACCGGGCGTTCTGCCATATCGGTATGAGTCGGAGAGTGCATGGGACCTCGACCGGGCGTTCTGCCATATCGGTACGAGTCGGAGTGCATGGGACCTCGACCGGGCGTTCTGCCATATCGGTACGAGTCGGAGAGTGCTAGCCTATGGGAAGGCCTGTTGGTGCGTGAAATGAGCCAACAGGTGCCCCCGGTGTTGCGGTCGTTCCGAAGCACCGGTCAACACTTGCTAGCTCTCAGCTTTTGTTGGAATAAGCGAGGTAAATGTGCAGGTTTGTTAGCCTGCGGGGAGACTTGTTCGGTGTTAGAGAAACAATCTGCCCGGTGGGGTGGCGTTGAGATAACGAGTCTCGCCAAGTATCCCCAAATGTATCACAGTTCAGTGTGATGCAGGGTTTTTATCCTACTGGACAAGAGTACATGTGTTAGATGTAAACTCGCCCGGGTTTATAAAGCCCATGCGTTTGGAAGTCTTGAGTTGTTGCTGGCTCGTTCCTGCCCGTAGGCGAAGGAAAGTGACAACCGGTGGAATGCTTTGGAGTCGGTTGAATGTCACATGCCCGGTGGAATGTCATGGGACCGGGTGGATCTCGCCCGGACGTTCTGCCATATCGAGACGAGTCCCCCAGTGAGATGCCAAGCAGCCGGTTGAATGATACCTAACCGGTGAACTGCCATGGTATCGGATGGATGGCTCATACCCGGAACACTGCTCTCGAGGCGGTTCGAACCGGTTGAAAGATCATAACCGGTGACTTGTAGTGAAGATGCCATGCAGCCAGTTGAATGATACCTTACCGTGAACTTCCATGGTACCGGATGGATGGCTCATACCCGGAACAATGCTCTCGAGGCGGTTCAAAACCGGTTGAAAGATCATAACCGGTGACTTGTCTTCAAGCCGGTTGGATACTTCATAACCGGTGGGGTGGTGCGGAGCCGGTTGGATGCTTCATAACCGGTGAGATGCTGCTCCTTGGCTCAAGGTTGACTTCTTGGGGAAGTGAAGGGAGTGGACGCCTTGTTTTGCGTCCTATCTCCCTTAACTGCCGCTTGTAAGTGGGACAGGTGGCGAACATGCGATGAAGGGGAGAGTCCATCAGTCCCATCAATTTATGATGGCATGGGAACCTTTATCGATGCTGGGACACGTGTCGGTAAGGAACGGTCTGAGATGAAGAGAATCTGCGGCTGGGGTTGCCTCTCTTTTATGGTTGCCCTATTTATCAGTTCTTCTGCTCTCCTTCTGCCGTATCTTGCTGCTCCTTGCCCTTTGCCTGCCGTTTGTCTGTGTTGCTATTTTGCTACAGCACTAGCTTCCGTTATTCAGGCTTTATGGCATCTGGGAGATCGGCGAATCCTGTCGGTTCCGGCCGTGCGTTGAGGTATGAGCTACTGGATGGCGATAGGGTGATTTTCTGCGACGAGCCAACCAGAAGCATGTCCGAGAGAGAGATAAGGGACTTCCGGGCGAAGTGGGACATTGATTCCTCCATTAAGCTTCGAGGCCTGTATCCTGGGGAACTGGCTTGCAACCAGGAGCCGGGTTGGGTTGCTGTTTTTGATGATCAATTTCGGCACGGACTATCTTTGCCGCTGCCGAAGTTTGTCCAGTTTATGCTGAGCAGTATAAATCTGTCCCCAGCTCAGCTGCCTAGCAACCAGTGGAGGCAGTTGCTTGGCCTCGGGTGCCTATTCAGCCTGAGCAATATGGACTGGCCCACGGTGAATGAGTTCCGGGCGCTGTACAAGGTTCTCTACTCCAAAAAGGCCCAGGCCTGCGGTTGTGTTAACTTTGCCGCGCGTGACTTCGATCCTGCCATCACTCACCTGCCGTCTTCGGTTTCGAATGTATGGAGGAGGTCGGTTGTGATGGCCGGGGGCAGGTGGCAGCGTAGTTCAAGGAACTTTCAGGTACCCGGGGCTTATCAATCGATCAGAGATCAGTCGTACCGGTTGGTGGACTTAGAGAGGCAACGGCTAGCCCGACTTTTTGTGTGCTGGGACGTTCTGGGCCGGAGCTCCTACAATTTCATCCGGTGGAATGTGCTGGAGATATGCGAGATGGGGAGAAAACCTGGTAAGGTACTTTGCACTTGCTTTGCAGGGTCGCTTTTATTCTGACCGCTCGGTTTATCGTTTTGCAGCTAATGCCCCCCGGCTTGCTGTTCGGAGCGAGGAGACCGTCGAACCGGATGAGGAGCTTGTGGCCCCGAGGTTGATGGAGATAGGGCCGTTGGCTTCGAAAACCGTTGTAGATCCGGTCACCCTAGAGTGCACGGTGCATGACAGGCCTGTGCCGCTCATGTTTCCGGACTCCCACTACGGTAGGCGGCTGGGCGGTGAGGATAATGCCCCACTCATTATCCGGGAAGTAAGGTCGGTGGGCCTACCGGGTTCGGAACATCTAGCACGGCCGATCGCGTGGGAGAAAGAGGCAGCGGAGGTGCCTGGGCACCGCAGAAGCGATCGTGGTGAAGCCCCAGTGAAGAGGGCGAGGACGTTTGATGCCGGGGCGTCAAGCTCGGCTGGTGGGGGGTCAGCATTAGTTCCGGTCGGGGAGACCGGCAGCCGAAGGAGTCGGGGGCCGGAAACCGATCGTAGTTCTGGTGGTGGTGGTTTTGGTAGGTTCGTGGCATCTACCATTGAAACCTTGGGACTTGATCGGGAGGGCCCTGGAACTGGGCAGCCAGACGAGAGCAGGACGAAGCCCGTGGAATTAGCTCTTCGGGTAAGTGTGTTTTCTGGGCTTCCTTTCCCCTTTGTGGTACGAGCTAATGTTCCTTTTGTGTATCTGTGCCAGCTGGTTCATAGTCTTTACGTCCCCGAGCCTAGAGGGGAGGTTGCGGTTTTGGAGAAGCAAGTGGAGGAGCTTACTGTGCGGCTATCCTTGGCGGAAACTAAGCTTGCGCAGGAGAGAGAGGAGGTTGGTCAGCTGACAACTGAGCTTGTGCAGGAGAAAGAGGAAACCGGTCGGTTGACCACTGAGTTGGCGCAGGAGCGGGAGGAAGCCGACCGTCAGGTGACCGCTCGGGAAGCGAAGAATGCTGAGCTGGAGGCGAAGGTTTTGGAACTGCAGACCCAAATGACAGCAGTCTTCAAAGGAGAGGAGAAGCTTGTGGAATCCCGACTTGCTGAAGTGGTTGATAAAGCTGTCGACGACTTCCGGGAGTCAGTGGAGCTTGAAGAGATGCTGGATGACGCCCGTGCGAAGGGCATAAATGATGCCTATCTGGAGTGGAGGGAGAAAGGGTGGCTTGATGCTGAGCGGATGGCGGCTGATGTAGCCCTGGCTGAGATGGTGGAGCAAGAGCAGTCTCTCAAAGGTGGCGGGTCCGGGATTGGGGGCTCCGGCGGTGCTGGCTAACAGTTTTTTTGTATATACCTTGCGACCAGCTGTAGTTTATTCTAAATGCAGTAACTATGTATTGCAATATTGGTGCCAAATATACTATTGTCCCTTTACGACCGATTTCATTTAGGGTAGAACCGCAGGTGCTGGATATTCCACGGGCGGGTGGAATAGATGCCTTCGGCGTCTATGATGTGGAATGTTGCCGGGCCCGCAGCTGCGGTGATTTGGTAGGGCCCTTCCCACGTTGGCTCCAAGGCCAGCGGTTTTTTCTGAACTTTCTTCATGACCCAGTCCCCCACTTGTAATTTCCTTTCCCGGACCCTTCTATCATAGTACCGAGCGATCCGTTGCTTATATGTTTGGTTTCGCATATGCGCCTGGTCGCGCCGCTCTTCTATGAGATCCAGGTTGAGCCGTATGCCCTCGGCGTTTGTCTCGGCGTCGTAATTTTTGACCCTGCCGCTGGGCATATTGGTCTCTACAAGGAGTACCGCTTCGCTCCCGAATGCCATGCAGAACAGGGTCTCTCCTGTTGCTTCGGCTGCTGTCGTCCGGATGGCCCATAGAACCGCGGGGAGTTCTTCGGCCCAACATCCCTTCTTGGCATCCAACTTTTTCTGGAGGAGCGTTTTGATAATCTTGTTCACCGCTTCTACCTGGCCGTTGGTCTGCGGGTGTGCCACTGAGGCAAACAACATCCGGGTCCCCATGGAGGCCGTGTATTGGATAAGATCAGCATTGTTGAACTGTGTCCCGTTATCCGTGACTATAGTCTGCGGTACCCCGAACCTGCAGTAGATGTTCTTCCACAGGAATTTTCTTACTCGCTCCTCGGTGATTTTTACCAGGGGTTCCGCCTCGACCCACTTAGTCTGATAGTCCACGGCCACAATGGCGTATTTGTACTGTCCCACAGCTATTGGAAAAGGGCCGATGATGTCTAGTCCCCATTGTGCGAACGTCCATGGCGCTAACAGGATTGATAACGCGATTGCCGGGACATGGGGTGTAGAGGCGTATATGTGGCACTTGTGGCAGCCACCTGATATTCTTCTTGATGCTGCTGCCATGTCTGGCCAAAAATACCCCGCCTGGAGCGACTTGTGAGACAAGGACCGGGCGCCAGAGTGATTACCGCATACTCCCTCATGGATTTCTCGCATGATAGCCTCTCCTGCCTCCTTAGTGACACACTTCAGCTGGGGGAAACTGTGCCCTCTTCGGTACAACTTGCCGTTGAGAAGGCTGTACCTGGCGCACCGGAGGTGTAGCCTCCTAGCCTCCACTGCATCCTGGGGGCCGGTTTTGTCAGCCAAGTATCTAACTATCGGATCCATCCAGCTCGGTGGTGCCTCGTCTACCGCAAATATCTCAGAGATGGTCTTGCTTATACTCGGTTTCTGGAGGGTTTCAATTTTAGCTCTTTGGTACTCCGGAGGGTAGTTTCCGGTTGCCAACCTTGCGAGGGCGTCTGCATGTCTATTTGCCTCTCGGGGTATATGCTGGATCGTGGCACCCTGGAATGGCTCGATCAGGGCCTTGGCCAGAGCTTGGTAGGAGGCTAGCTGAGGTTCCTTGACTTCGGACAGCCCGTTCATCTGGTTCACCACTAGGCTCGAGTCGCTGTATATGTCCAGGGATGAGATTCCCATTTCCTTGGCTAGTTGTAAACCGGCTATGAGGGCCTCATATTCAGTGGCGTTATTGGAAGTGTTGAAGAGGAACCGTAGGGCATACTCGTACGATTGGCCATCGGGCGAGGTTAGCATGACGCTGGCTCCGCTCCGCTTACTCGTTACGGAGCCGTCTACGTAGAGCTTCCAACCGTTGGGGAGGCCTGGTTCGATCTTTACAGCCTGAACTGCCTCCTTGCCCTCGTACCGGCCGGGGTGCTGCGCTTCGGCCACCTTTGGGGTGAGCTCACATATGAAATCCGCAGCTGCCTGTCCCTTGATAGCCGTTCGCGGAGCATAAGTGATGTCGAACTCTCCCAACTCAACTGCCCACCGTACGAGCCTGCCGCTGGTGTCCGGTTTTTGCACGATCTGCCGCAAAGGGTGATTGGTATATAGGGTGATGGAATGAGCCTAGAAATAGTGCCTGAACTTTCTGGCACTAACGATCAGGGCCTGAACTTTCTGACGACGTTCACTGCTTCCAATTCTCGGCATCGGGCATCCGTCCTTAGCCGGTCCCGATCGCCCTCTTCTCGCAACTGCGCGACTTCTGCCTTCATCTTTTTTATTTCCTCCCCCGCATCATACCGGTCGGGGTTCTCTGAGTCTTGGCGATCGTGGGTTCTGTCTTGGTCGGGAGAAAGGGCGAACCTCGCACCGACCTCAGCCCTTATGTTTTGGGCCCGATCGGGGATCTGAATTCGCTCTTTCAACCTTCCCGCGTCAGTTTTTATCTTCCTTCCTTCCATGGCCTCCGGATTGCGGATCTGACTGCTTTCCAAAGGATCGATCGGGTTCTATTCTCTGGTAGAGTAACGCTTACTTTTCTCGCGGATCAAAACCGTTCCCACAGACGGCGCCAATTGTTTCTGCACAAACCCTGGGGCCTGGTAGAGACAGGTAAATCTTCGTACTATCTCATGCAAACCTGCTTACTAAGGGGAATACCGGGCGGGCCGGTCTTCTCCTCTCCGATGCCTAAGTTAGTATAGTTGGAATAGATATAACTTAAGCACGTATATAAGCGGTAGGAAGGATCAGTTACCTATTAATGAGGGTAGTTGGGGCCCTTATATAGG
This sequence comes from Potentilla sterilis, assembly GCA_963682095.1. Taxonomy (NCBI): domain Eukaryota; kingdom Viridiplantae; phylum Streptophyta; class Magnoliopsida; order Rosales; family Rosaceae; genus Potentilla; species Potentilla sterilis. Next base: position 14,756,229 of record OY821756.1, on the reverse strand, counting down.
TGGCCAGGAGTGAGGTATGGCCTTACCCTTCGATGTGAGACTGGTTCTCTTCTGTTTGCACACCAAAGGACAGCTTTGGTGACCTCTTTGGTAGGCAGGCGCCCCTGGTCCCCGGGCCCCTGGTGGCAGGATAGACTGCTGGACCCCGAGTCCGGGTGCTGGTGATCCGGTCCCGGGCCTTGGCTCGGCCTCTGGTACACTAGCGGCGGGTCTGTGGGCCTGCTGTAGCCCCTCTGTGGCTACTGTCTGTTAGATCAATATGGACTTATCACATATTAAATGATAATTATGCTTAATGACAATATCTACTTCTACATGGAAACAAATACAGAACTATATCCAGTTAATAATGATTTAGTGTATTAGATCATTATTATAAGGAATCCTATTCATAGTCTAGAAGTTAGACAACTAATCAGTATTGTATCAGGAATCTAATTAGAAGACTTAACTCTCAAAGAATGTCCTTAATGGGAGGACTCTTTAGGGTTAATGATTCTATATAAATAGATGGTATTGGTCCCTGTTATCACCACGAGACATAGCGTAAGTTCTGTCCATTGAGAAACTTATTGTGGTGACTAACAGAAGGCCTTGCCTAGTACTTTTGTGTTTCAGATTTATATCAATGGAAGGAGCTATGATTCATAATGATGGTAAGTTTACTCAAACAATAAAAGTCTAACGATTATGGTTATGCATATGATCTATTTGTATTTGTGAACATTCAGAATTTGGTTTACAAATTGGTATCAGAGCCATAAAGGTTCACAAAATTTTCAGTTTTGCATAACAAAATCGTTTTAGGGTTTTCTTAAACAAAATTTTGCTTTACGGGTTAATGGGCTTTGCCTGTTAACCAATTCTTGGCTCGACCCACAAGCAAGCGCGGATCCAGTCTCGACCCGCTCGCCAGAAGTCGACCCGCTCGCCAGAATTGACCGTGGCGAATGCATCATGGCGGATATCGTAACCGTAGCGGATAAATAACCTGGCGGATATCGTAACCTGGCGGATATCGTAACCGTGGCGGATGAATAACCTGGCGGATGAGTTCGCAACCGTGGCGGATGTATTCATAACATATAAAGAAGAAGGAACGGGGACTGGATTAGAAGCGCTGGAGACTTTTACGTCTCTTATGGGATTCAAAACCCAATTGCTGTGGATTAAGCGAACCAAGAAATAATTGCTGCATCAAGTTTATAGCTTCCGCTGTGTTCTGTAGCAAATTGGGGAAAAAGCAAAACAGGTTTTTTCTGGAATTTTTTGTTTTCAATTCAAGCATGTATATCTATATATATATATATATATTAAGAACCCTAGAGCACTCCCAGCGTGCACATAAGTTGGTGATTGTGTTGTTCTGTGGCTGGATGATATTTCAATACAGATTATGCTCTATGGAATTGAATTGAAGTATGTGTTCTGTAATTGACAATGATGCATGTAGTCGTTAAAGTCTCCCAAAATTTATGCATTGAAAAGTTTTTTACAGGCACAAGAGCTTAGTTTTCTTACAAAGGGCAACCTGGATAGAAATCAAGTTTTCAAGCTCAAACAAGTTTGTGATTTTCTGTTGGTATAAATGAATATATTGCACAAAGCATTTTTCATTGATATTTCCAGGAGATCATATGGTATAACAGACTTAAAGTTGTGTTTTGTATTTTAAATAATGCTTTTTATCTTCCAAAGAAGTGTCGAAGTATGTTTTAGAATGCAAACAGCAGTAAGCATATTTGATAAGAATAAATCAGGATACTTGGAATTTAATCTTCTGTCTAAAGATGTGGATTTGGTTCCTTGAATAACATGTTTTTATCAAGTGTGGCTTGTTGATGAAGATTTACAGTATGCTAAGTTTCTGCTCAAAAGTGTTACTCAGTATTATCTTATGGATATGGACTGATATGAATGCAAGTATAAATGTATTGAGTTTTCTGAATGTTTTGTTTTATGAGTGTTTCTGTTATGATTTGATTAACTTAAACTAATTCATAAAACATTGAAAACTCTAAAAGCTTTACAAAATTAAGAACTCACAAAATTTTTTCTTTTGCTCCTTAGGTAACACCTACATGACCTTCAACAATGTCTTAGTGCTTACTGGTTCAAACTTTAGAGCCTGGAGAGATTCTGTAGAAAACTACATTTCTATGCATGAGACAATAGGATTCTGTTTTCTTGAAGAACAACCTGATACCCCAGCAGAAGATGATAAACCCTCAGTCAAAGCTCACCATAAGAAGTGGATGAGATCTAATATGATGGCCAAGAATGTGATTAGAAGTTCTATGTCTAGATCAGTGACAGGTTGTGTTGAGGAACCAGAATTAGCTACTGATTTCATTAAGGCTGTGGCAGCTAAGTTTAAAGAAAGTGAAAAAGCTGAAATAGCTAGGCTGAGCAAAGAGTATCATACCCTACAGTACTCTGGAACAGGATCTGAGGGTGTATGAGGGCATATAATGGAGTTGATTAACATCAACAACAGGCTGAGAGAGATGTTAGTGGGAGTAAAAGATCAACTGTTGGTGCATCATGCACTGAACACGCTCCCTAGCAGTTTTGACAACCTCAGAACAAGTTATAATGCTCAAAAGGAAAACTGGACCCTAGATGAACTCATCTCAATCTGTGTTGATGAGGAATCTAGCATCAAGAAAAACCAGTCTCAGTCCCTCACAGTCAACCTAGTTGAGAAGCCTAAGAAGAAAAAGACTCAAAACAAACTCAAGCCTACCAAAACCATCACCAAGGCATCTGCAGCCACAGGACCAAAAGAAAACAGACTATTCAGATTCAAGTGCTACTTTTGCAAGAGAGTAGGTCACATGAAAAAGGACTGTACAGGTTATAAGGCTTGGCTAGCTAAAAAGGGTAAGAAAATTTCTAATACAGTATTTTCTTTAGAAATTAATCTTATAAATGTTGAACCCCAGTCTTGGTGGATAGATTCTGGTTCTCCTATTCACGTCACTAATTCTTTGCAGGGATTCACAAAGAGTAGAGTCCCAAGAAGTGATGAGGTGAACCTGAGAGTAGGCAATGGCATGCGAGTGGGAGTTAAAGCCATAGGAACCCTCAAGCTTGATCTAGGATATGAAAATCTTTTAATTTTGGATAATGTTTATTATGTACCTTCCATTAGAAGGAATTTAGTTTCAGTTTCTCAGCTGATTAAAGCTGGTTGTAGACTTTTGATGGATAATAATGGAATTATTATTTCTAGAAATTCAAAACAGATTGGTTCTGGTGTGATATTGAATGATTATTTACAGCTTAATTGTTCTATGTCTCAACAAGAGATTTCTCTTGTTGAAATAGAAAACACTAACAGTACTAATGCCTTGATTGGTGTTAAAAGAACCAAACAAAATGAAAAGTCTGCATATTTATGGCATAGAAGACTCGGCCATGTTTCAAAAGAGAGACTGAAAATTCTGGTTAAAAACAATATCCTAAATGAATTGGATTTTTCTGATCTTAATGATTGTGTGGAATGCTTTAAGGGAAAAATGACAAATAAAAGAAAGAAGACTGCAGTAAGAAGCCAAGATTTACTAGAACTCATACATACTGATATCTGTGGTCCATTTAAACACCAAACTATCTGTGGTAATGTGTATTTCATTACATTCATTGATGATTTCTCTAGATATAGTTATGTTTCTTTACTATCAGAAAAATCTCAAGCACTTGAAGCTTTTAAAATCTTCAAGACTGAGGTAGAGAATCAACTAGAGAGAAAAATCAAGACAGTAAGATCGGATAGAGGTGGGGAATTTTATGGAAAATATACAGAAAAAGGTCAACAGAAGGGTCCATTCGCCTTGTATTTACAAGAGCATGGAATTAAAGCTCAATATACAACACCCTATAATCCACAACAGAATGGTGTTGCAGAGAGAAAGAATAGAACCCTTCTAAATATGGTTAGATGTATGATGTGTACAACTGGCTTACCAAAATTCTTATGGGGAGAGGCCTTGAAAACTGCAAATTACATTTGCAACAGAACACCTAGTAAGGCCATTGAGAAAACTTCTTTTGAATTATGGTGTGGTAGAAAACCAAGTCTTTATCATTGTCATGTATGGGGCTGTCATGCAGAAGCTCGGATTTATAATCCAAACTTGAGCAAGCTTGATCCCAAATCCATAAGCTGCTATTTCATAGGTTATCCAGAAAAATCTAAGGGCTATAAGCTGTATTCTGCTAAACATAAGCCTAGAATTTTTGAAACTCATCAAGTCAAATTCTTAAATGAAAAAGTTCACAATACAGAATATGAGGATTTATCCTTAGATTTTGAAGAAATTGTGACTGATGAGGATTGGGAAAATGTTTTGCCTTTTGAAACTGAAGAAATAGCAGATGACATCATTATAGAAAATCAAAATGCAGCAGATCAAGAAATTGATCAGGAAATGCAAATTGATGAGCAACCAGCTGCAGCAGAACCAACTGTTGCAGCATCTCACATTATAGAGCCACAAAATGATCTTAATTCTGAACTTAGAAGATCCAAACGAACTAGAAAATCAAAATTTGGGGGGGAAGATAGTGATTACATTGTCTACTTGGCTGAAGCAGACATTAATGAAGATTGTGCATAAGACAATGATCCAACAAATTTTGATCAAGCAGCAGCAAGTCAAGATTCTAACAAGTGGCAGGAGGCCATGCAAGCTGAGATTGATTCTATGGAGAAGAATGGAGTCTGGGAATTAGTTGAACCTGATCCTAGACAGAAGCCAATAGGTTGCAAATGGGTTTATAAAACCAAGAGAGATGCAACTGGAAATATTGAGAGGCATAAAGCAAGGCTAGTGGCAAAAGGATTCTCACAAAAGGAGGGTATTGATTACACTGAGACATTTTCTCCAGTCTCATGGAAAGACTCCTTCAGGATTATCATGGCATTGGTGGCACATTATGACATGGAGCTGCATCAGATGGATGTCAAAACAGCATTTTTAAATGGAGAACTTGAGGAGGTGATTTACTTGAAGCAACCCGAAGGTTTTATTGAAGCTGGAAATGAGAACTTAGTCTGTAGATTAAGAAAATCTATCTATGGTCTAAAACAAGTTTCTAGGCAGTGGTATAAGAAGTTTGATTCAGTAATTTCTTCTTTTGGCTTTACTGAAAATCTAGTGGACGAGTGCATTTATCTAAAAACAGTAGGGACCCAATTTATTTTCTTAGTACTGTATGTGGATGATATACTTTTGGCCAGTAGCAATCTCAAGCTGCTTAAAGATACCAAGAGCTTTCTGTCAAAGAATTTTGACATGAAAGATTTAGGTGAAACATCCTATGTACTAGGAATAGAAATTAAAAGGGACAAAGCACAAAAGTTGTTGGGATTATCTCAGCAGAATTATATTACTAAAGTTCTTAAAAGATTTAGTATGGAAAAGTGCTCAAATGGAGAGGTTCCCATGTCTAAGGGTGATAAACTCACTAAGAGTCAGTGTCCACAAAGTGAAGCTGAGAAAGAAAACATGAAAACAAAACCATATGCTAGACTTGTTGGAAGTCTCATGTATGCTCAAGTCTGTACCAGACCAGACTTGGCATTTGCTGTTGGAATGCTGTCAAGGTTTCAGTCTAATCCAGGACCAGAACATTGGGTGGCTGGAAAGAAAGTTCTTAGATACTTACAGAAAACAAAGAGTCACATGCTTGTGTACAGAAGAGTTGAGAATCTGAAACTTGTTGGTTTCTCAGATTCTGATTTTGCAGGGAACTTTCCAGACTCAAACAAGTCAACTTGTGGTTATGTGTTCATGCTGGCGGATGGAGCAGTTGCTTGGAAAACAATGAAGCAAACCTTAATCACAACCTCCACCATGCAAGCTGAATATATAGCAGTATATGAAACAATGTGTGAAGGGCTCTGGATTAGGAATTTCCTAGAGCAGACTAAAGTATTAAGTCACATTGTGGCGGATGCACTTGTTATATACTGTGATAATGAGGCTGCTGTGTTCTTTAGCAAGAACAACAAAAGATCCAGCAACTCAAAACATATAGACTTGAAATATTATAGTGTTAGAGAAAGAGTCAAACATGGTGAGGTAACTGTTTTGGATATAAACACCAATTCACAGCTTGCAGACCCTTTCACTAAAGCACTACCAGTGAAGGTATTCAAGAAGCATGCAGAAAGCATTGAAATTCTTCCAAACTTAGATGCTTAGGTTCAGTGGGAGTTAGGACCAGTAGGAGCAAACTTAAAAATATTTTGTTTTCTGAGTTCTTGTGTTTTCGGTTGTGATATCAGTTCAAATTGCAACTTATTTTTGTAATGACAGTTTTTAAAATAAAAGTTGAGGTATTTCAGAATTTTATGTTGCTACAGTTTTATGATTATTCTGAAAATAATTGTTTTATGGTTCCAGTCATATATATACTTGCTATCAGATGATCTCATTCATGTTTAGCATGAAACTACAGTACAAGCAAAGTTGAGATTATTGGTGTTCAGTAAAGTTTGCTTGAGTTCTAGTTTTAAGAACATAAAGTAGGACTTGATATATGTTTTTACTTGTCAATACACATTAACATATATTTCAATACTGCATGATTGACATATGTGGATTACAGAAGCTTGTGTTGTGGTACAGAACCTCTGCATTTTTGTCAAAGTGTAACTTGGTTCTTGCTCTGCATAAGTGACTGTAATTTGACCATGTTGTGAAGGGATTTTTGGTTCATTTATTTTTCGGCGCGCACTACAGTAGGTAGAGCAGATGTTGTCATTCTCAGGTGCGAGTTATCATTTATGGCAAGTGATAGTCCAAGTGGGAGATTGTTAGATCAATATGGACTTATCACATATTAAATGATAATTATGCTTAATGACAATATCTACTTCTACATGGAAACAAATACAGAACTATATCCAGTTAATAATGATTTAGTGTATTAGATCATTATTATAAGGAATCCTATTCATAGTCTAGAAGTTAGACAACTAATCAGTATTGTATCAGGAATCTAATTAGAAGACTTAACTCTCAAGGAATGTCCTTAATGGGAGGACTCTTTAGGGTTAATGATTTTATATAAATAGATGGTATTGGTCCCTGTTATCACCACGAGACATAGCGTAAGTTCTGTCCATTGAGAAGCTTATTGTGGTGACTAACAGAAGGCCTTGCCTAGTACTTTTGTGTTTCAGATTTATATCAATGGAAGGAGCTATGATTCATAATGATGGTAAGTTTACTCAAACAATAAAAGTCTAACGATTATGGTTATGCATATGATCTATTTGTATTTGTGAACATTCAGAATTTGGTTTACACTGTCAACATAACCAATACCTGAGAAGAGGGTAGTACAGAAAATCCTTATGAGCTTGAATAGGAAGTATGATGCTATAGTGAGTATTATAGAGGAGACTAGGGATCTGGAAACTCTAGGTGTTCAGGATATGATGGGAACTCTGAAAGCTTTCGATCATAGGTTGTCTAGTCATGATGAAGAGGCTGAAAAGGCTTTCCAATCACTCAACCTTAACTCTAACAGGAGTGAGCCATCTAGTTCTAATTCTAAGCAGAAAAAGAACTGGAAAGGTAAAGGAAAGAAGTGGGAGGGAAAAACAAATCAGCGGATGAAGAGCAACAATGAGGAGAGTAGCAACTCAGGGTATAACAAATGCACTGTCTGTAATAAGCTTCATGCAGGCGAGTGTTGGTTCAAAGGGAAACCAAAATGCTCAAACTGTGAAAAGTTTGGTCATGTGATGAAGGATTGTAACTACAAGTGAAATCAACAGGCGAACAGCATTGAAGCGAGTGACTCAAACATGTTCTGTGTTACTCATGCTGCGAGTGCTGCAGTAGAAGAAAATGTATGGCTTGTTGATAGTGCTTGCAGTAATCACATGACGGCCAATGCCAACCTTCTACATGATATAGACTGCAACAGCATCATAAGAGTGAAAATGGGCAATGGAATGATGGTGGATACAAAAGGCAAGGGAAGCATTGCTGTTGAAACCAAGCCTGGAAAGATGTACATCAGAGATGTGATGTTGGTTCCAACTCTGGATTCCAATCTGCTAAGTGTCGGACAGCTCATTGAGCACAAATATCACCTTCATTTTGGTGATGACACTTGCAAGATATATCAGAAAGGGAGCAGCAAGAACCTGATGGTAGAAATCCAGATGAAGAGGAACAGAAGTTTTCCTCTGACCCTCAAATATGCAACTGAAAGTGCAAGAAGTATGGAGCTAAAGGATGATTCCTGGCTCTGGCAAAAGAGACTTGGACACTTGAATTTCCAGAGTCTCAACTTGCTGCATCAAAAGGAAATGGTGCAGGGTCTACCAAAAATAAAAGATGCAAAAGAAGTGTGTGCAGGATGTGCATTGGGGAAGCAACACACACTCCCATTTCCGAAAGGAAAAGCCTGGAGAGCAAAAGTACCTCTGGAGCTGGTACATTCTGATGTTTGTGGTCCAATGAGAACTACAACTGATGGAGGAAACAGATACTTTCTGACCTTCATAGATGATTTCACAAGGATGACTTGGGTTTATTTCCTAAGGCAAAAGTCTGATGTGTTCGCCGTGTTCAGAAAGTTTCAAGCAATGGTGGAGAGACAATCTGGCCTCAAACTGAAGAAGTTAAGAACAGATAGAGGTGGCGAGTACACATCAAATGAATTCAAGAAGTTCTGTGAAGACATTGGGCTGGAAAGGCAGCTCACTGTTAGCTACACGCCACAGCAGAATGGCGTAGCTGAAAGAAAAAACAGAACGATCATTGAGATGGCCAAGTCCATGCTCCATGACAAGTCAGTACCTCAAGTATATTGGGGAGAAGCAGTAAATACTGCAGTGTATTTGATGAACAGACATCCAACAGTTGCTGTCCAAGGAAAGACTCCGTTTGAAGCATGGAGTGGCAGGAAGCCAAGTGTAAATCACTTGAGGGTGTTTGGTTCAATCTGCTATGCACATATCCCAGAGGAGCTGAGATATAAGCTGGATGAAACCAGTGAGAAGTGTGTATTCATGGGATACAGCTCTCAATTAAAGGGCTATAGGCTCTTTAATCTGCACAAGAAGAAGATGATAATCTGCAAAGATGTTCTCTTCAGTGAGAATTCATCATGGGATTGGAACCAAGGTTCAGCCCAAAAGAAAGAAGAAAAATTTCAAAATGAACAAGAGGATCCAGAAACTCTGGAACTCAATCCGCAAGCAACGGACTCGCCAGAAGCTCACTTGCAAGCAAGTTAATCGTATTCGCCAGAGTCGAATCCGCCAGTGACTCGCTCGCCAGCTACAAGCTCGCCAGCGACTCATTCGCCAGATACAAGATCACCAGCGTCACATTCGCCAGCGTCTCATTCGCCAGCGACTCACTCGCAAGCAAACCATTCGCCAGAGGCTCATTCGCCAACATCTCATTCGCCAACATCTCATTCGCCAGAATCTTCAGGAGCTCAATTAACACCAAGCTCGCCTCTAATGAGAATGCGAAGCTTGAATGAAGTGTATGAAAGCTGCAATGCATGCTTATTTGAGCCAGAAAGATTTGAAGAAGCAGTGAAGGAAAATGAATGGCGAACTGCAATGCAAGATGAGATAAATGTGATTGTGAAGAACAACACATGGGAGCTAGTTGACAAACCAGACAACAAGGATGTCATCGGTTTGAAGTGGATATACAAGACCAAGCTGAACTCAGACGGGTATGTACAAAGAAATAAAGCATGATTGGTGGCGAAGGGATACTCGCAGATACCCGGAGTGGATTTCAATGAGATCTTTGAACCAGTGGCAAGGCATGAGACCATAAGAGGTCTGATTTCTATTGCTGCACAAAAGGGTTGGTATCTACACCAACTTGATGTCAAATCGGCGTTTCTAAATGGAGTGCTGAAAGAAGAAGTATATGTGGAACAACCACAAGGTTTCATCATCAAAGGCAAAGAGCAGAAAGTTTACAAACTGAAGAAAGCTCTATATGGCCTGAAACAAGCCCCAAGAGCTTGGTATGGTGAGATCGATTCCTATTTCACAGCAAGGGGCTTTCAAAGGACTGAAAACGAACCTGCCCTTTACACAAAGACTGAAGGTAAATCAAGCATTCTTATCGTCTCCTTATATGTTGATGATCTGATATTTACCGGAAGCTGTGAAAAAATGATTTCAAATTTCAAGTCTGATATGATGAAGAAATATGAAATGAGTGATTTGGGAATCCTGCATTACTTTCTGGGAATTGAAATAATTCAAGCAGTGGAGGGAATCTTCATCACCCAGAAAAGATATGCGAAGACTATACTAGAGAAGTTCAAAATGCTTGGTTGCAATCCAGTTGCAATTCCTCTAGTGGTCAGTGAAAAATTCTCCAAAGAAGACGGGAGTGGTCCTGCGGATGAGAATCTATATAGAAGCTTAGTGGGAAGCCTGCTATACTTGACTGCAACAAGACCAGACATTATGTATGCAGCAAGTTTGATGTCCATATTTATGCACAATCCAACCAAGATACACTATGGAGCTGCAAAGAGAATCCTGAGATACATTCAAGGAACAATGGACTTTGGAATCCTGTATGAGAGGAATGTAGAACCAAAACTCTTTGGGTTCTGTGACAGTGACTGGGGAGGAAGTGTAGACGACTTGAAGAGCACATCTGGATATACTTTCACCCTAGGAACATGAGTATTCTCCTGGGCTTCAAAGAAGCAGAAATCAGTGGCATTGTCCACAGCTGAAGCCGAATACGTCGCAGCTTCACTCGCCACTTCACAAGCAATATGGCTAAGGAGAGTTATAGAAGACTTTGGCGAGAAGAACAGAACAGCAACAACCATTCTCAGCGATAACAAGTCTGCAATCGCCATGAGCAAGAATCCTGTCTATCACAGTCGGGCAAAGCACATCGCCTTGAAGTTTCATTACATCAGGGATGCAGTCGAGGAGAATGAGATTGATTTGAATACAGACGACCAAGTTGCTGATATCTTCACCAAGGCACTCGCCAGAGAGAGGCTTGAATACCTACGAGGCCTGCTCGGAATGATAAGGCAAAGCATTAAGGGGGAGTGTTAAAAGGTTAATGCTTTCCTGGGAGAACTAGGAGACAGTGTGGAAAAGCTGATATGCTTTCCAGTAGCTGCTTCAATGTTGATTCCCACTGAAATTTTCAACTTAGATATTTGTAGTATCATAGTACTATAATTTGTCAAGTTGATCTCTAGCTTACTAGCCTTAGATATTTTGTAGGTTACTTTGTGCCCCCTATAAAAGGGAAGTGTTTACACTGTAATCATTAAGAATTTTTAGATCAAAGAAAAGCTGCATAAGTTCAGTCATCTAATCTTCTTCACACACCCACTCGCCACACCGTTCGCCAAGAACAGAGTGTGAAATACTTCGCTCACCAGAGTTAAAAGTTGAAGTATCATGAATTCTAACATGAATTCCAACAGTAACGTCCTCTTCGTTCATCTTCTTGAAAGTCAAGTGTGATGTTAGGAGCTCTCTTGCTTTTCTTTAACGTACTCATAGCCCCCCGATTGTTGTGGTGAATGCACAATTGTCATTTTATTCAAATTCAGAGCATGTTCAAAGATATAAGTAGCAAACGCAATTTCATTGGATCCTTGAGACAGACATTAGCTTCTTCTAAACATTCTAGGCTGATTCATCAAACTCCCCGTCCAGGTTAATTAAACTGCATGTTAAGATTCGGAGCACAGATATTCAATGATTTATTCGTATGTGGTTAGTCTTTGCTCTTGCCAAATCTCCATATATTGGATAGTAATTTTTCTAAGCTTCTCACCGGTAATGTAAAGATGATGCATACTAGATAGCCACTCAATGGACAAAGATTCCAAAGATGAGCTTTCAATAGCGACCGTGAAAGGATTATCCTTGTACATAGAGACTAACTTGAGAGATAATTCCTTGATGCATTTGCATGAACATGAGATCCATTTGAAATGCCCCTCATCTACTAGAACAACACCTATCAACTTCAAGCATTCCAGATTAGAGAAAGAAGCGGGTGAGGGCGCTTTAAGAGTCCTACCAAGCATACTCACAGACAGAGATTTGTAACGGGGTTCGATTATAGGGAGTATGTAAGGCTGTTTGTAATAGTGAAACATCAGTAACATTGTTGTTGGAATCCATGTTAGAATTCCTGATACTTTAGCTTTTAACTTTGACGAGCGAAGTATATCACACTCTGTTCTTGGCGAACGGTGTGGCGAGCGGGTGTGAAGAAAATAAGATAACTGAACTTATGCAGCTTTTCTTTGATCTCAAAAATTCTTATTGATTACAGAGTAAACACTTCCCTTATATAGGGGGCACAAAGTAACCTAACAAAATATCTAAGGCTAGAAGCTAGAGATCAACTTGACAATTATAGTACTATGATACTACAAATATCTAAGATGAAAAACTCAGTGGGAATGAACAGTGAAGCAGGTGCTGGAAAGCATGTGAGCTTTTCCACACTGTCTTCTAGTCCTTCCAGGAAAGCATTAACATTTTAACACTCCCCCTTAATGCTTTGCCTTATCATTCCGAGCAGGCCTCGTAGGTATTCAAACCTTTCTCTGGTGAGTGCCTTGGTGAAGATATCAGCAACTTGGTCGTCTGTATTGCAGTACACCAAATCAATCTCATTCTCCTCGACTGCATCCCTGATGTAATGAAACTTCAAGGCGATGTGCTTTGCCTGACTATGATAGACAGGATTCTTGCTCATGGCGATTGCAGACTTGTTATCGCTGAGAATAGTTGTTGCTGTTCTGTTCTTCTCGCCAAAGTCTTCTATGACTCTCCTTAGCCATATTGCTTGTGAAGTGGCGAGTGAAGCTGCGACGTATTCGGCTTCAGCTGTGGACAATGCCACTGATTTCTGCTTCTTTGAAGCCCAGGTGAATACCCCTGTTCCCAGTGTGAAAGTATATCCAGATGTGCTCTTCAAGTCGTCTACACTTCCTCCCCAGTCACTGTCACAGAACCCAAAGAGTTTTGGTTCTACATTCCTCTCATACAGGATTCCAAAGTCCATTGTTCCTTGAATGTATCTCAGGATTCTCTTTGCAGCTCCATAGTGTATCTTGGTTGGATTGTGCATAAATATGGACATCAAACTTGCTGCATACATAATGTCTGGTCTTGTTGCAGTCAAGTATAGCAGGCTTCCCACTAAGCTTCTATATAGATTCTCATCCGCAGGACCACTCCCGTCTTCTTTGGAGAATTTTTCACTGACCACTAGAGGAATTGCAACTGGATTGCAACCAAGCATTTTGAACTTCTCTAGTATAGTCTTCGCATATCTTTTCTGGGTGATGAAGATTCCCTCCACTGCTTGAATTATTTCAATTCCCAGAAAGTAATGCAGGATTCCCAAATCACTCATTTCATATTTCTTCATCATATCAGACTTGAAATTTGAAATCATTTTTTCACAGCTTCCGGTAAATATCAGATCATCAACATATAAGGAGACGATAAGAATGCTTGATTTACCTTCAGTCTTTGTGTAAAGGGCAGGTTCGTTTTCAGTCCTTTGAAAGCCCCTTGCTGTGAAATAGGAATCGATCTCACCATACCAAGCTCTTGGGGCTTGTTTCAGGCCATACAGAGCTTTCTTCAGTTTGTAAACTTTCTGCTCTTTGCCTTTGATGATGAAACCTTGTGGTTGTTCCACATATACTTCTTCTTTCAGCACTCCATTTAGAAACGCCGATTTGACATCAAGTTGGTGTAGATACCAACCCTTTTGTGCAGCAATAGAAATCAGACCTCTTATGGTCTCATGCCTTGCCACTGGTTCAAAGGTCTCATTGAAATCCACTCCGGGTATCTGCGAGTATCCCTTCGCCACCAATCTTGCTTTATTTCTTTGTACAGACCCGTCTGAGTTCAGCTTGGTCTTGTATATCCACTTCAAACCGATGACATCCTTGTTGTCTGGTTTGTCAACTAGCTCCCATGTGTTGTTCTTCACAATCACATTGATCTCATCTTGCATTGCAGTTCGCCATTCATTTTCCTTCACTGCTTCTTCAAATCTTTCTGGCTCAAATAAGCATGCATTGCAGCTTTCATACACTTCATTTAAGCTTCGCATTCTCATTGGAGGCGAGCTTGGTGTTGATTGAGCTCCTGAAGATTCTGGCGAATGAGGTGCTGGCGGATGAGTCGCTGGCGAATGAGTCGCTGGCGGATCTGTCGCTGGCGAATATGTCACTGGCGGATCTGTTGCTGGCGAGCGAGCTTCAGTTGCTTGCGGATTGAGTTCCAGCTCTACTGGATTCTCTTGTTCATTTTGAACATTTCCTTCTTTGTTTTGGGCTGAACCTTGGTTCCAATCCCATGATGAATTCTCACTGAAGAGAACATCTTTGCAGATTATCATCTTCTTCTTCTGCAGATTGAAGAGCCTATAGCCCTTTGATTGAGAGCTGTATCCCATGAATACACACTTCTCACTGGTTTCATCCAGTTTATATCTCAGCTCCTCTGGGATATGTGCATAGCAGATTGAACCAAACACCCTCAAGTGATTTACACTTGGCTTTCTACCACTCCATGCTTCAAACGGAGTCTTTCCTTGGACAACAACAGTTGGATGTCTGTTCATCAAATACACTGCAGTATTTACTGCTTCTCCCCAATATACTTGAGGTACTGACTTGTCATGGAGCATGGACTTGGCCATCTCAATGATTGTTCTGTTTTTTCTTTCCGCTACGCCATTCTGCTGTGGCGTGTAGCTTACAGTGAGCTGCCTTTCCAGCCCAATGTCTTCACAGAACTTCTTGAATTCATTCGATGTGTATTCGCCACCTCTATCTGTTCTTAACTTCTTCAGTTTGAGGCCAGATTGTCTCTCCACCATTGCTTGAAACTTTCTGAACAAGGCGAACACATCAGACTTTTGCCTCAGGAAATAAACCCAAGTCATCCTTGTGAAATCATCTATGAAGGTCAGAAAGTATCTGTTTCCTCCATCAGTTGTAGTTCTCATTGGACCACAAACATCAGAATGTATCAGCTCCAGAGGTACTTTTGCTCTCCAGGCTTTTCCTTTCGGAAATGGGAGTGTGTGTTGCTTCCCCAATGCACATCCTGCACACACTTCATTTGCATCATTTGTTTTTGGTAGACCCTGCACCATTTCCTTTTGATGCAGCAACTTGAGACTCTGAAAATTCAAGTGTCCAAGTCTCTTGTGCCAGAGCCAGGAATCATCCTTTAGGTCCATTCTTCTTGCACTTTCAGTTGCATATTTCAGGGTCAGAGGAAAACTTTTGTTCCTCTTCATCTGGATTTCTACCATCAGGTTCTTGCTGCTCCCTTTCTGATATATCTTGCAAGTGTCATCACCAAAATGAAGGTGATATTTGTGCTCAATGAGCTGTCCGACACTTAGCAGATTGGAATCCAGAGTTGGAACCAACATCACATCTCTGATGTACATCTTTCCAGACTTGGTTTCAACAGCAATGCTTCCCTTGCCTTTGTATCCACCATCATTCCATTGCCCATTTTCACTCTTGTGATGCTGTTGCAGTCTATGTCATGTAGAAGATTGACATTCGCCGTCATGTGATTACTGCAAGCACTATCAACAAGCCACACATTTTCTTCTACTGCAGCACTCGCAGCATGAGTAACACAGAACATGTTTGAGTCACTCGCTTCAATGCTGTTCGCCTGTTGATTTCCCTTGTAGTTACAATCCTTCTTCACATGACCAAACTTTTCACAGTTTGAGCATTTTGGTTTCCCTTTGAACCAACACTCGCCTGCATGAAGCTTATTACAGACAGTGCATTTGTTGTACCCTGAGTTGCTACTCTCCTCATTGTTGCTCTTCATCCGCTGACTTGTTTTTCCCTCCCACTTCTTTCCTTTACCTTTCCAGTTCTTTTTCTGCTTAGAATTTGAACTAGATGGCTCACTCCTGTTAGAGTTAAGGTTGAGTGATTGGAAAGCCTTTTCAGCATCTTCTTCATGACTAGACAACCTATGATCGAAAGCTTTCAGAGTCCCCATTAGATCCTGAACACCTAGAGTTTTCAGATCCCTAGTCTCCTCTATAATACTAATAATAGCATCATATTTCCTATTCAAGCTCATTAGGATTTTCTGTACTACTCTCTCCTTAGGTATTAGTTCCTTGTAGGTTCTCATTTGATTAACAATATTCGTCAATCTGGTGCTATAATCACCTAACAACTCAGTATCATTCATTTTTGTATACTCAAAATCTCTTCTAATAGATTGTACCTTGACAACTCTGACTCTTGCAGATCCTCTGTATTCAAGGCTGAGTACATCCCATGCTGCTTTGGCTGTCTTCTCATTTGAGATTCTGGGAAAAATCTCATCTGTGACCGAAGTCTGCAAGATGTTGAGTGCTCTTGCATCCTTTTTGATGTTCGACTTCAGTTATGCCATTTGCGCAATTGTTTGCTCATCTTCTGCATCTGGTCTCTTGTATCCTTCTTCTACGAGGCTCCATAGATCTCGTGAGATGAACATGGTCTCCATCTTGATTATCCAGAAATCAAAGTTCTCTCCATTGAAGATTGGAACTCTGTTTTCTGAACTTCCTGATGCAGCCATACCAGTAACAGAAAAAATAAGACTTGTGTTTGTTTTTTTTGTTTCTGAATCAATCAGATGGTACACCCCAGTTGATATTGATCAACAGAGCTCTGATACCATGTTGGAATCCATGTTAGAATTCATGATACTTCAACTTTTAACTCTGACGAGCGAAGTATATCACACTCTGTTCTTGGCGAACGGTGTGGCGAGCGGGTGTGAAGAAAATAAGATAACTGAACTTATGCAGCTTTTCTTTGATCTCAAAAATTCTTATTGATTACAGAGTAAACACTTCCCTTATATAGGGGGCAAAAAGTAACCTAACAAAATATCTAAGGCTAGAAGCTAGAGATCAACTTGGCAATTATAGTACTATGATACTACAAATATCTAAGATGAAAAACTCAGTGGGAATGAACAGTGAAGCAGGTGCTGGAAAGCATGTGAGTTTTTCCACACTGTCTTCTAGTCATTCCAGGAAAACATTAACATTTTAACAATTGTTTCAATGCTCAAGCTTGAAGGTAAACTGACAGCGGTAACCCAGTAAAATTCGAGCTTGCTGTAGCTAGTAGGAAGATGAGCGAGCCTAAACGGATCTGTGGCTACCCATCCTCCTTAGTCCAGATTCTCGAAATCGACGGATTGCGAAGCAGAGCAGAGAACCCTAGATATTTTGGGGGTCTTTACTTCTTTCTTTACTGTCCCGACTCTTGAACTGAGCTTCATTCGGTATTTAAGAACAAGAATTTGCAACTCAGACCAAAAGAAAGAGTTTGGAAACAATGTCGAATATAGCCACCGCAATGGCTCGAACAGCCAAGGATATATCAAGGGAACTAAACAAAATATTGGTTCGATATAGGGAGTATGTAAGGCTGCCACATTCACTCTGAGCTTACATAAAACTAATAGCATACTTCGATTGAAACTGTTGTAAACACACTAAACATTGGGTTTCAATTAAACAAAACAGCAAAAACATGCTAGCAAGCAAGTAGGAACAAAACACAACAGTTAAAAACAGCATGCAGAAAGGATAGATTGTTCACAGTAAAGCAAGAGAAACGGACCAGTTGCTCTTCTTGAACCCTCTGGACTAAGATAAGACGGTGCCTGTGAAACCACTATTACAGCTTTATAATCCTTTATCTGGTGATAGAGCAATTTTACATGATGATCACCAGGGAAACTTTCTTCCTCTTCGCTTCGGAGGTCCTCTTCCTTGATCTTACTGAAAGTCAAGTGTGATGTTGGAAGCCATCTTGCTTTTCTTCAACTCACTAAGAGCATTACACTGCTGTGGTGAATGCACAAGAGTCATTTTATTCAAATTCTGGACATGTTCAAGTATATATTCAGCAAACTCAACTCCATTAGAGCCATGGGAAAGCTCTATGGTAACCTCCTTAAGCTGAGATATAAAAGCAGACTTTTGCCGTTTCCAGTATCCCAAAGTAAACCCACAACACTGTAAGGACAAGAATTCAACAGCCGAAATCATTTGAAAATGTCAAAAACAATATAATAAAATAATAATTTGCCAAAATAATACAACAAGGATTTCATAAGTGTGATTGACTTACTCACATTCAGGAAAAAAAAAACAGAAAAAGAAACTGGATAGAGCTTACTTTTACTTACATCAGCTTTAGGATCACAGAAGAATGAGTCAAGACTTTATGATCAATGTATTCAACTTACGTACACATTCCTCCCAAAAGATCCGTCAACGCCGGGACTAGAATATCAAAAAAGCCTTCAATATGAATGCACAAAAAACAAACATTCTCTAGCGATGGCACATCACTTCCCTTCAACAGAACCTGAAAGTGAATATATCATTGAGTTTCTGTATGTCAAATTTATATTCAAAACTACTAGACTAAATATTTGATACTAGAACTAGAAGTATGACAATTATAATGATTCATTGGCCAATATTTACATCGTCATTAGTATACAGAAACTGTAAGATATATCAATGTACAGACTAAAAACTCTCAGTGCTAGTCCACGAACTATTATCTTCTCAATAAGACAAAACTGAAAAGTACCAATAGCAAGGCCCAAAAAAAAAATGCTGAAGATAGTACATTACAATCGTAGTCTCTTTGTTGAGTGTAAGAACTTGAGCACTTGATAAGCGAGAAAGAGCCTCAGATACATAGACGAACTAATCAGCACTAGGAAAAAGACCAAGAGTAGATTCTTCTAAACATTCTAATCTTCCAAGGTTAGGTTGATCCATCAAATTACCCGTCCAGTTCAAACTGTTGAGATTCGGAGCACAGATATTTAAAGATTTATCTGTATGTGGTGTTTGGGCCCAAATTAACAATTGTCCGAGAGCATGGGTCAAGGCCCAAGAGGTTATTCATTAAGGAATAATCTGATGTATTTTTTCCTTCTTGGAAAAGAATTAGGGTTCCTCTAGGAATCCAAGAAGAGGTGGTTTTGAGTAATCAAATCCTAATTGATCTCAGAATCTATTATACTTTATACACAAGTATTGGAGTTCTGCATTCTCTATATAAAGGGGTCATGGTGTACAAGAAAAGAGAGCTCCTCCACACAACAACCTTTGCGCAACGCAAACCAAAGTCCCTCCGGGGCATAAGCCTCTCCGGAGTGCTTGTCGCTTCCCTGCACCAAACTCAGAGTCGCAGCCATGCACCAAGTTTCGGTCGCAGCAGCAGTCTCTCGCGAACTGCCTTCCACCAACTGCAAACCACCTCTCCAACTTTGCCGCAAACCTACGCCCACCACAGGTCGCCGTACACCTGCCGCAGTTGTCGAAAGTGCCTTGCGTTCGTGTCGAAGCATCGCAGAGACATATCGAGTCTAGTCGTCACACCTTGTGACAAATCGAGTCGTTACTCCGGTAACAAAACCATGGTCCCAATCTGCAAGAGGTTGGATCAAACCCTTCCCAATCTGCAAGAGGTTGGAAGCAAACCGTTTCCCGCAGTCTTGATTAAAGCTCTGCTTTGCATCTCAAGATCGAAGTAAGATTACTCAATCTGCAAAAAGTTGAGGGAAAATCCTAGTAACAGTTTATTAGGTCTTATTCGAGCCTTTTACGCCGGCCTAGTCAACGCCCGCGTAACAGTCGCTTGATCCAGAAGTCAGGTAGAAGGGAGCAGACGAATCCGCTCGCCCAGGGTCATCCGCTCGCCAGGGTCATCTGCTCGCCAGGGTCATCCACTCGCCAGGGTCATCCGCTCGCCCAGGGTCATCCGCTCGCCAGGGTCGTCCGCACCAAGGTTGTACCTAACCCAAAGGTACTGGCACGCTCGCATCAGGACTGAAACTCACGTCCGCCTCCTCCACGTGTTGACTGTTTGACAGGAGTAAAATCCGACGCGAACATGTGGTTTGTCTGTCCTGAAGCCAAATGTCCAGTTGATGATTACTCTTCTCACCGGTAATGTAAAGATGACAGATAGTAGTGAAATTTTCAATGCTCAATATATGATTCCAAAGATGAGCTTTCAATAGTGAGATGCATTCTTTTCCACCAAATAACATCTACAAGAGATAATTCCTTAATGCATTTGCATGAACATGAGATCCATTTGAAAATCCCCTCATCTGGTAGATTAACACGTTGAAACTTCAGGCATTCCAGATTAGAGAAAGAAGCAAGTGAGGGTGTTTTAGACATCTTACCATACAGCATATCCACACCCAGATATTTCAAAGATCCACCAAGTAAAACGCAATTACGTTAGGGCAATTTCTCGGTATCACAATAACCGATGTGAATATCAAGGACTTCAACATTACACCTCACGGCATAGCTAGCGAATCCATATTTCCAAACGGAATGAAAGCCTTTGTGTTGGCCATCATAGTGAAGTTCCCAGTCCAAACGAAAGCGCTCCATCTTTTGAACCCCACGATTAAAAAGGTACCTATCCAAATAACTCCACAATTTCAACCTCTGATAATATCTCTTTAGCTGCTCGCTAGAAAATCCATCGAAATTCAACGAAGGAGTTGACAGATGAAGTTGTTGGCATCTTTTGGACACACAACCGAAACAAATAAGATCTTTAATTTCAAGAAAGGAAAGAATCTGATGAGCAACTTCGTCCGGAACATCACTCAGCCTATCAATCAAATCCTCGGTAGCATGACGTTGACTACTTTCAATGAACAATAACAAAGTTTCAAGCCTATCTTCCATGAAAATGACTAACTCGTGCCGATTCGTGCTTATACGAGAAGTAAAATCAGTTTAACACAATTTCAAGCCTACAAGAACAATAACACAGTTTCAGTGCTGAAAATATTAGATGGAACAATGATAAGGTACTCAGCGAAATAAATAAATAAATTTTGTAACTTTTATTGAATGTAAAACCAACATTACAAATGATTATAATTTAATTCGATACAAAGTTACTCTCAAACGGTCGCCTCAAAGGTCGATGTGGCCACAAAAATCGATCAATACTTCTTGAGAGATGCCACTAAGGTCGTCTCCTTAAAGCCACTAAGGTCTTGAATACTGAAGCCACACAGGTCTTCTCTCTAGGAGCCACTAAGGTCTCCTTCTCTCAAGAATTATTTTCTCTCTTTTTCTTAGCCAATCTCGACACACCCAAATGGTATCGTCGGCCACTATATATAGAGTACACAAACTCTATTCATTTTTTCATTCAATAGGCTAACCCTAGTTACCTATTACATCAATACTTGAAAGGTATATATCATATTAAAAGTTAATTCAATATGATACGTGCCTTAACAATTAAAACCTAGCAACTAGGTTAAGCAAACACTTACACCTTAATATCAAGGCCGGCTGCACCATAAATGCAGAAAATATTCTTGGCATAAATACTTTCCTAGTTACACTAGGAAAGTCCTTTTTTTCTTCAATGCAAACTCATATCAATAAGGTATTAAATCTTCTTGACTTTAACTTCTTCCTAGTCGGCTAGGAACATCTTCAAATCAACAAACCCTAGCAAGGGCTGCCGCACCAATATTATAGCTCTAGGTTTTGCACAAGCCGCACTCATCCGAACCGTCGGATTGAATAAGACACCCAAACTCTTCTAGTTGCACTAGAAAAGATTCTTCTCATAAAAACCATTCCTACTTAGTTCCGAATTCTTCTTTCTTTCTCTTAGCCGACCCATCTCTTCACTTTGGACTTCATTACAAAACATGAGAGGACAAACAATATACCTTCAATCTCCCCCTTTGTCCTTCCATGGAATTTCATTTGCATCAAGCACCTACACAAGGATTAAACAAAACCAATTTAGAATAAGATGCATGACACAAACGTGTGCCTCATAATAACATGTAATAACACATACAACAAGCATTTAAAACATCGCACAACAATTTTCAAAACAATGAAAAATAGAATTCTTGATCGTAAGAATCAAGAATCATCGCTTCCCAAAAGATCAAGAAACTAGATCATAGGAAAAATAAGCAGAAAAACAAATTCACAATACAAACATAAGTTTATTACTATGGTGCAAATACACCATAACAACAACCACACAATACATTCCTACTAAGATAAACGAAACTAAAACCCAAACCACACGAACTAAAGTCTCATAACACGACTTAGAAAGAAGTCCGAAAAACAACTACGAAACCGAAAACATAAAACACAAAAACATAAAAAAAAACTTAATCCTTGTGCATGTTACTCTCCCCCTAAGTCCATGAAGGACAAAGGAAGAGAACACACAAAAAAAAAAACGCCACCATCGTGCTACTAGCCACTCCTACGACCGCCATTGCCCAGGTCACCCAGTGCATGAGACCATGCGCCATCACCATTTGAAGAAGGGCCAGTCGAGTGATGTCCATTGGACAAGCTGGAAATATTGTTACAGCCAAGAGGATGAGGAGTCACAGAGCGACGGTGTCGATTCAGCCGTTCACGTTCTTGGGGCCAAGCTTCGACAGAAGCTTCTCTAGCGTGAGCCTCCTCGCATTCACGAAGATGAAGAAGAGAGTCCCAGAGACTAGGAAAGTCCTTCTTTTTTTCTTCAATGCAAACCCATATCAATAAGGTATTAAATCTTCTTGGCTTTAACTTCTTCCTAGTCGGCTAGCTAGGAACATCTTCAAATCAACAAACCCTAGCAAGGGCTGCCGCACCAATATTATAGCTCTAGGTTTTGCACAAGCCGCACTCATCCGAACCGTCGGATTGAATAAGACACCCAAACTCTTCTAGTTGCACTAGAAAAGATTCTTCTCATAAAAACTATTCCTACTTGGTTCCGAATTCTTCTTTCTTTCTCTTAGCCGATCCATTTCTTCACTTTGGACTTCATTACAATTCAAAACATGAGAGGACAAACAATATACCTTCAAGTGCTCAATATTATTTAACTTGGTGAGTTTTCGAGTATATAATAAAAATGGTTTCAATTTATACTATAACAAAAGGGAAAGAGTATCAAGAATATAGGAAAAACGAAGCAGAGCAAAAGTAAAGGCTAGTACAAGTAGAGTTCATGTTACCACCCTGCAGTGTAAACCCAGTTGAATTCGAGCTTGCTGTAGTGTGTAGGAGGATGAGCGAGTCTAATCGGGTCTGTGCCGACCCAACTTCCTTCGTCTTGATTCTCGAAATCGACGGATTGCGAAGCCGATCAGAGAACCCTAGTGTATATAATTTGGGGGTCTGTTCTTTCTATCTTTCTTTCTTTCTTTAGTCCCGGATTCTTGAGCTGAGCTTTATTCAGGATTTGAGGGGGAAATTTGTAACGATGCTCTGGATAAAATGTCTAATATAGCCTTTAGAAAAGTGTTTAACTTATAAAGGTATGAGCATTTTTCAAGGTCATTAATGAACTAGTTTTATGTAGATGTTATACAAGTTTGAAATCAAGTCAATTTGCAATGCGTGTAGTCAGTTTATCTGTGTATTACATTTGTATCTAGTTTAGTTGATGTATTGGTACATAATATTTTTTCAGAAAATACTTATATCTATACCAGTATGGACGCACACGTCCATACTCTCTTTAATTTACATATCTTGGACAATGTTATCAACGATTTTAACCGTTCAAAAGTTGAATTAATCAACAAAGATCATCTCTGTAAAAATTCAAAATAAACCAAAATCGTTTGCTCATTCGATTGTATTTGATTTCATCAAACAAATGAACAGTTCTAGTGAAAGTTGAGAGTCTCATGATCAGTCGTCTATTTGTTTGATACAATCGAATACAATCGAATGAGCAAACAATTTTGGTTTATTCCGAATTTTTACAGAGATGATCTTTATTGATTAATTTAACTTTTGAACGGTTAAAATCGTTGATAATATTGCCCAAAATATGTAAATTAGAGAGAGTATAGACGCACATGTACATATTGGTATGGACACAAGTATTTTTCTATTTTTTCTAGTTAATGATAAAATGTTGATATTGAAACATTAAATGAACAAAATTATCGGTGAATTTGGGATATAATACCTTATTGAATTCAAAGGAATTTGAGATTTATTTTAAAAGAACAGGAAAAATCTCCGTCCAAAATGTACTATTCTTTGGAAAGTCATGAAATCGCAATGTGAGGTATGATACAGGAAGTTGTTTGAAAAGAATGATCAGGTCCTTCATAGTGAGATAATGATGCCGTGTTGACAAAGAAAGAGTATGATTTTGTCTGGAAGACAAATGAGCCTATGCAAAACAAA
This sequence comes from Potentilla sterilis, assembly GCA_963682095.1. NCBI lineage: Eukaryota > Viridiplantae > Streptophyta > Magnoliopsida > Rosales > Rosaceae > Potentilla > Potentilla sterilis. Next base: position 14,731,900 of record OY821756.1, on the reverse strand, counting down.
ACGTTCATACTCAACACAAAACGTTCTCTACCTTCGTTGCAACTTGCACTATGCCACCCGTAGTCACTGTGAGCCCAAAATTCCTTAATGCATTTGCATGAACACGAGATCCATTTGAAAAGCCCCTCATCTACTACAACACCACCTTCCAACTTCAAGCATTCCACCAGATTAGAGAAAGAAGCGAGTGACGGTGTCTGAAGAGTCTTACCATACAAACGCACCGAAAGAGATTTCAAAGATCCACAAAGTAAGACGGAAGGAGGTAAGGACGGCACCCACTTATAAGTTGTATTATATTTATTACTTCATACTTTTTTAAAAAGGCCTCGGTACAATTGAGTATTATCTACCAACTTATAAGTTGTATTATATTTATCACTTTTCTGATGTATGATCTCTCTCCTCTCCAACACGCCCCCTCACGTGCAACCTAATTTTAGTCTGCACGTGAAACAAACTAACAAACCAAACAAACCAATGCCGGCCTCCAACGGACACTTGGCGACAAATCCAATCGGAACTGAAAGAACCAAATTATTTCCGATGACAACATAATGAAACCCAACTCGGGCCCATAACAGAATGGAGACGCAACAGGAGAGGGACCCGCTCTGATACCATGTTAAGAATAACAAGGTATAATATGAATTCTGATATATTCATATTCTCCCAGAACAGGGTATATATACAAGACAAATCTTAACCTATTAGGAAACTAATTACTACCTAATATTATATAATAATTACAAATCCTAATACAATACGGTATGACTCACACCAACCAGTAGGACTCTAAAGTTTCGGGATTTTTGAAAAAGAATGAAAAATGGCTCGTCCAGTATACTTTTCTGTGGTGCACTTCAATTTGTAATGCAATGTCTGATATCACAAGAAGAGTTGTCTGCATCTTTTTGACACAGCTGAACCGAGTGAGATCTTTCTCACTGTTTGGGCCTAAATTAGTATTTACCCGAGATCATGGATCGAGACCCAAGAGCTTATTCATTAATGGGTAATCTGACAAGTATTAGATCGTACTCCTTTTGGGAATAGATTTGGAGGCCTTTCAGGAATCCGAATTAGAGGTGATTTCGAGTAACCGAATCCTAGTTGATCTCAGAATCCATTATGCTTGACACACAAGTATTGGGGTTTTGCAATCTCTATATAAAGAACTCTTGGACAACGTAGAAATGGTTCACAACCATCTAACAAACAAACAAGCTTTTGCGCCTCGCAAATCTTGCAAAGCCTCTCCGGAGCAATCTTACGCGAACTGCCTCCACCAACTGCAAACCACCGTTCCAACCCTGCCGCAACCTTACATCCACATCGGTTGCTGTATACCTGCAGCGGTTGTCGAAAATGCCTTGCGTTCGTGTCGAAGCATCGCTAAGACATATCGTGTCTAGTCGCCACCTTGTGGCAAATCGAGTCGTTACTCCGGTAACAAAACCATTACCCAATCTGCAATAGATTGGACGCAAACCCATTCCGCGGTCTTGATTTAAAGCTCTGCTTTGCGTCTCAGGATCAGAGTAAGATTTTCTCAATCTGCAATAGGTTTAGTGAAAAATCCTAGTAAGAATTTATTAGGTCTTGTTCGAGCCCTTTACGCCGGCCTAGTTAACGTCCGCGTAACAGTTGCTTGATCGAGAAGTCAGGTAGAAGGGAGCAGACGAACACGCTCGCCAGAGGTCATCTGCTCGCCAGAGGTCGTCCGCACCAAGGTTTTATCTAGCCCAAAGATACTGGCACGCTCACGCATATCACAACAGGACTGAGATCGACGTCCGCCACCCCCACGTACTGACTGTTCGTCAGGAGTGAAACCCGACGCGAACACTCACTGAGAAAATGATGCCATTTTGACAAACAAGGAATATGATGCACAATTGCTTAGGGGAAACCTCTAAGTATGTCTTTAATTACTCTCATTCTCAACACAACCTTCTCTACCTTCACTGCATCTTGCAGAAGTCACCAACTTGCTCTGAGGTTCCGATTTTATGAATCTCAGTTTCCTCTTTTCCAACAGAAGCTGCACAGCGGAGGCCAATGCAGCTGAGGTTTCAATGGCTGAGCTCCGTCTGCCCTAACTGACATCGAATATCAGCACAAGGGACACAATTAACTCGTCGCCAGCCACTGGAGAATGCAAGCTTCATGATAAAACTGTGAGCAAGACAAGCGAACAAGCATCTGCTGACCAAGACCAATAATCCCTTCTACTACAACCTCAATAGTGATCAAGAGTACTCTCCTAACGAATGACACTTTTTTTTGTCTAACAGTATCTTCCAAACTATCAATTCTCACTTTCTTCAAACCAAGAAGGCCATGTTGATCGTTTGATGAAATAAAGCGACAATGCGACATCCATTATGTGGCAAGCGCAAATTCAGAGACCCTCATTTTAGTAAGAACTTTAGTCAGCTCCTTTTGCCTCTTGAATATGCTGCATTTACCAGAGCATAGAGCACAGAGAACCCGAATTCTACATTAATAAATCAGGGTAACTGAACAAAATAATGGTTTAGTTTAAAGGGATATGTGATGGTCTCGGGGATGGATATGTAGAAGATATCCTTCCACCATTACATCTTTCGAGTTTTGGTGCGTAGGACTGTAGAGCTTAAAACTACGGAACTAAGAGAATAAAGACTACTGAGAGGCAGAGATGTTCCTAATTACCCTGAGCCCACCTCCATCTGCATCCTCGTATTGTACCTAAAAACTTAAAATTCGTTTTTTTTGGCTATTCTAATCTATATGTACGTTTTCTCTACAATTTGGGGTTCATTTGATGCAACAAGCACTATAAATGATAGAGCTGTACACATACAATCTGATCGTAAAAAACTAATTGCATACTTCGATTGAAACTGAACATAAATCGAAATACTAGAGCTGTAAAAACGATAAACATTTGTTTTCAATTAAACAAAGCAGCAAAGACATGCTTGCAAATAGACTTGGAACAAAAAACAACAGTTAGAAAAGGATAGATTGATCACAATAAAGCAAGAGAAACAGACCAGTTGTTCTTGTCAACCTCTCTGGACTAGGACAAGACGATGCCTATAAACCTGCTATTACAGTTTTATGGTGATCGAGCACATTTACATTATGAACATCAGACGGCCTTTTTTCTTTTTCGCATCGGAGGTCCTCTTTTTTTATCTTCCTGAAAGTCAAGTGTGATTTTGGAAGCCATCTTGTTTTTCTTTAACTTACTCATAGCATTAGACTGCTGTGGTGAGTGCACAAGTCTCATTTTCTTCAAATTCTGAGCATGGTCAAGGATATATCTAGCAAGCTCGAATCCATTAGACCCATGGGAAAGCTCTATTGTAAATTCCTTAAGCTGATTTATAAAAGCAGAGTTCTGCAGCTTCCAGTATCCCATATTAAACCCACAACACTGAAAAGATAACAATTCAACCAATATAACAACTCAATCAATTGAAGATTTCCCAAACAACTCATAAGTGTGATTAATTTACTCAAATTCAGGAAAAGAAGAAAATAAAAAAAACTGGAGAGAGCTTACTTTTACTTACATCATCTTTGGGGCCAACGAAGAATGAGTCGGACTTTATGATTAACGTATTCAACTTAGAAATTCCTCCCAAAAGAGAGGTCATTGCAGGGACTAGAATATCAACAAAGCCATCAATATATATATACACAAATAACAAACATTCTTTAGCAATGGCATGTAACCACCCTTGAACAGAGCCTGCAAGTAATATATCATTAAGTTATGTATGATATAAATCATTAGAAGTAATTAAACAGTCATTAGTATCAGCAACTTTAGAACAGAGACTTAATATTTCAAATCATGTTAGAACTAGAAGTATGGCAATCATAATTCATTAGCCAATATGTAGACTGTCATTAGTATACAGAAACTTTACGATATACAAATGTAGACAACAGGATCTTAGTGCTAGTCCAGACAATTTATAATCTAAATAAGGGAAAACAGAAAAGTACTAAGAGCAAGGTTAATAACAAATAAAATGCAGAAGATAAGAGTCACATTACCATCATAGTCTCTTCCCTCAGTGTAAGAACTTTTGCAGTGGATAAGCAAGAAAAAACCTCAGCTACATAGACAAACCATCAACACTAGGCAGAAGACCAATATAAGCTTCTTCTAAACATTCTAATCTTCCGAGGTTAGGTTGATTCAACACACTCCCCACCCATGTTAAACTGTTGAGATTCGGCGCACAGATATATAATGATTTAGATGATTTGCCTGTAAGTGAGCCACTGTCGAAAAATATTTTTCTCAGCTTCTCACCAGTAATGTAAAGATGACGGGTACCATAAACCAACTCAATGCACAATGATTCCAAAGATGAGCTTTCAATAGACAGTGACAGACTCTGCCTTATACGCAGTGATCTGTTTCAGAGATAACTCCTTGATGCATTTGCATGCACACGAGATCCATTTGAAAAGCCCCTCATCTTCTAGTTTAACACGTTTCAACTTCAAGCATTCCAGATTAGAGAAAGAAGCCAATGACGGTGCTTTAAAAATCTTATCAGACAAACACACCGACACAGATTTCAAAGATCCACCAAGTAAGACACAAGGAGGTAAGGGCAGAGGTCCCCGATCCCAACTCTTAATTTTGATATCAAGGACTTCAACATTACACGTTATGGCATTGTAGATCCATTTCTCCAAACGAAATCTCTCATCATCACGTAAGATTCTTTCTTGGACATCATAGTCAAGTTTCCAGTGAAACTGAAAGCGCTCAATCCTATTAACCCCACGACGAAAGAAGTACCTATCCAAATAACTCCACAATCTCAACCTCCCATTATAACTCTCTAACTGCTCGCCGGAAAATCCATCAAAATTTATCGTCGGAGTCGACAGAAAAAGTTCGTGGCATTTTTTGGACACACAACCAAAACAAGTAAGGTCTTCAATTTGAAGAAAGGAAAGAATGTGATGAGCAACTTGGTCCGGAAGATTACTCAGCCTATCTATCAAAACATCAGTAGCCTGACCTTGGCTACTTTCAGTGACCAGTACCTTGGGCATCCTCTTGTACTCCATAAAATAACTAACTAATGTCGATTCGTGCTCATACCGTATCTTAATTTCAGTTAACACAATTCAAGCTACAAGGAAATGGAGATTCAATAGCAAAACATCAGTAACATCGTCAATATTAAAACCTGATGTCTGGAAAGGCAAGAAGACAACAACAAGATCAATTGAAAATGTCCAGAAGATTCCAAGAAACTGATACTATACCAAATATAAAGATTTGACAACTACATCAATGATGAAAGTACTCATAATTCTAGTAATTGAACTAGCATGTGAGAGAACACCAATACAGACTATACATCCCGTAGATATAAACTTGAAGTTGTTTGACATGAAAACCCCTTAGAAAAAAAACAATTGTTGGAACTAGGCGATCAACAAAGCTTAGGAAAGTTACACGAATAGCATACATCCAATGGACCTAGCATGAATCCTTCCATATAGAGTTTGCAATGTGCCAATGTAATAAAGGAAAAGCCTGTCTCAAGTTTCTGGATTTTTTCTCATTCTTTGAAAAACTAAAATTCATCCAAAAACTGAGTTTTTTTCCATTTTCTTTTGAAAAAAAAAAAATTCCTGCAACGGTGAGTTTCCGTACTTGCTACAATGGGGATTTTTTTATGTATTATACGAGCACACAAATATCATCACTCAAGTTAAAAAAGGTACATACATTAATGTAAGGAACGTAATACAGCCCCATCACCAGGTGACGGAAGAAATAGAGAGCAAAGAAAACAAAAATTAACAGAAAATGCAAAATATTAAGGCTTTGGCGTTAGTAAAAAAGAATATATGTAAAAGGGATTATGGTTCAGTTTACCTTGATGAGTGGTTCCGCTAGAATAACAGCTTTAGCCCCACGTAAGCTGCAGAGAACCTTAAATACGTTGTTCCAGACTTCCAGTCATCCACTCCAGGCTCCAGACGAAACTCAGCTTCTTCCAGACATACGATTTTTCCCATATTTAGGTGAGTCATCAAATTCCCAACCCACTTAAATTTTTTGAGATTTGGAGTGAACATACTTAGTGATATGTCACGAGAATAATAGCTATAAAACCTCCAGACTATGAATAATTCTTTAAGCTTCTCACCTGAGATGCGAAGATGGGATATCTCTCTAGAGTAACAAGATGTAAAATGAAATGATTTCAAAGATGAGCTCTCGATGGTGACATTTTTTGGCCCAGAAATATAATCAAGATATAAATCCTCAATGCAGTTGCAGCAGTGTGAGATCCACTTAAAAAACCCCTCATCCACTATAGTAACAAAGCTCAACTCCAGGAATTTGAGATTCGAAAAGAAAGTGAAGGAGGGGACTTGAATTTTACAACAACGGAATTCCACCGTCAGAGACCTCAAAGATTCAGCATGAAAGATGCACATCGGCAATGCTAGTACGTAATTTGGTATCATTAGCTCTTATGCACTCTTCAAAAAAGAGATCTAGTGTTTCAACCTTACCTAACTAGCACATTGTGTGCCCAAGTCAATACTCGAAATTTCTCTTCATCCTGGAAGCATATCCCTTCCTTTGAACAGTGTTCATACCATAAAATATCACAGCTAGACCAGCAACTTATTATCGCCACGATGAGCCAACAGCCTATCCAATGAATTCAAAAACTTTAACTGGTTCTTACAGCTGAATCCATGACTCGGATATACATCTAAACGCAACTTTGGATTTGACAACACCAGTTGTCTGCATCTTTTTGACACACAGCTGAACAGAATGAGGTCCTCTATATGAAGGTTAGAATATTTTGTTGGGCTTGACGAAGACAGAATGTCATGCACAATTTCGCAGGAAGACTACTGAGGCTGTCTTTCATAATCTCATTCTCAATACAACTTGCAGTAGATATTAGCTTACTGTCACGTCCCGTTGTTTCAGGAGTGTCACTCGTGGGCGTGCTGGTGGGGAAGCTCCAGGCAGGTGCATGTGGGGAGTCCCTTCGGAGTCAAGGCAGGCCGACCCGGTTAAGTTTGGAGAGCTTGTCGCTAGTCAAGGATTTGACGCTGATGGAGGGATCAGGGTGTCTCTACACACACTGGTCGGGGTCTGGAGCCGATCCCCTGATGAGCCCGAGGTAGGGCGAAACCAGTACGTTGCACGGTCGATAAGGCTGGCTTCCAAAGGATGGGAGCGCCGCATGGGCCAAGTGTGGCAGCCAAAAGGCTAGGCTTCCCTGCGCAACACTGCGCCGCCCTGCACGGCCCTGCCGTGCGGCATCGCCTTGCACAGCCCGGCTGTGCTGCCTTGCGCTAGGCTGCTGTGCGCTCCACAGCCCTGCGCCTCGCTGTGCCCCGCACAGCGGTGCGACACCCTGTGCCACCATGCAGTGCCCGACACTGCCTTGCACTGTACTGCACAGTGCTCCGGAGATGCCTATACACGTCTGGAAGCTTCTAGAGTCTCCCGGAGACCTCTGCGACACTCCAGACTGCCCAAGGACCCTCTGTCCCACTCCGGAATCTTCCTTGAGCCTAGCATCTCCCCTATGCTGCTCAAGGAGCCTCGCGGGTTGTGACATACTCCCGCGGCTATGGCTGCGACGCCCTCGTCGCGCCTTCGCGATCTTGCCGTCCCGTGTCCTCGTGCCCCTGCATGTCTTCGGACACCCTCCTTGGCTCGGCATGTCGCGGTCCAAGGCCCCTGGCCTCGCGGGGCACGACCCCAACATGGTCCCTTGCCTTGCGGGTCGTGACATTACGCTTGGGTTCCATTCTTATCAATCTAAGTTGTGTGGTCTCAATTTATACTCAAACAAAATGGGAACTTGAATTCTAAAACACCAACTAAATTCATTCCAACACTAAATCAAAGTAGTAAACACAAAGTAGTAGAGTTGATCCTAAAACATACCACCATTAATGTACCCAAAAAAATTCAAGCCTTCTTTAGCAGTATGATGTGAATGGATCGATCCAACCCATCTTCCTAGCTTCCTCCAGAAATCAACGGATTGTAAGCTTCCAAAAACCCTAACTTTTCTTTGATAATTTGGGGATAATAGTGTTCGTTTTAGATTTTTAAAGGATTTGTGATGGTGGGTTAAATGTCCAAACTATCAAATGCCCAATAAAGGGTGTGTTTGGGTTAAATGTCCCGGAAGCAGCTTCTTGTCAAGAACTTCTAGAAGCACCAGCTTTTTTGCTCCAAAAGTCGAAGCTGGGGTTTACCTCTTTTTAGAAGCTGGCTGTGGCTTCTGTAGCTAAATGAATTTTTGAAAATTTCATTCATTGCCCTCCTGCTTCCCCAACGCCTCACACAATCGTGTCTCATTACTGTAGCCCCCAAATCATCTTCCCCAACTCCGTCGTCTTCCCAATCTTCCCCAAATCAGCCTCTTCGAGGTTCGGATTGGCGAAGAGCTCGACGTCGATCGCAACATCAAGCTCACCGCCTTCATCTCCAATCGAGGCCTCCCTCTTTGAGACTCTCTCTGACTCTCCTCTCTCTTTTAAGTACCAGCTCCCCGGCGAAGACCTCGATGCTCTCATCTCCGTCACCAACGACGAGGACCTCGACCACATGATGATCCAACAACTCGACTCTTTCTTTTTCTGGTCAATTCGCCCGCTCCGACGAGCTTCGGCTCTAACGAGTTCAAGTCTGAGAGCCAGTGGTTCGTCGACGCCTTGAACTTCGTCGATGCTGTTGGGATTGCCGGCTTTGGGGCTATCTCTGGGTGCATTTCTTAAAATTATGAGAGGCATTTCAAGGTGAGTTCAATCTTGTAAGCCCATTTCAATTCGTGTTAGATTTTCATTCATTACATATTTAGCTTACTCGGATTATAGATATTTTTGAGTTCTTGTTTATACGGACTTAGCTTTTGAAGTTGCGTATGATCTGAGTTTTGTTTCAATTTAGTTCTCAATGTAGAAAGTAGATTAGAAATTAGAACATAAAAGCTGTCCTAAAGCTCGCTATTAACTCAAGGTTGAAAGTTGTAGCATTGTTTTCATTTGATGAATTCCCTATATTCTGTACAGTTATGGTACACATGTCAATGAGTATTTGGACTCGGCGTCTCACATGAAAATCAATTGGTAGAGTAAGTTATGATTCTTCAAAGGCGGTAGAGTAAGTTACGCATCAGATGTTCTCTGCAGCATACACACTTTGCCAGTTTGCATCTTTATTTGGCATTTCATATAATCTTCAAATGGCCTCAGATTTTAGATAACTATTTCATAGAATATTCTGTATAGAAAACTGAGCAAAGTAGGATTGGGCTGTGAATTTTATGTACTAGTCAATTGTAGCGTGAGTTCTGTTGACAGTAGCCGCAGAGGGGCTACAGCAGGCCCACAGACCCGCAGCAAGTGCACCAGGGCCCGGCCCAAGGCCCGGGACCGGATCACCAGCACCCGGCCTCGGGGTCCAGCGATCTATCCTGCCTCCAGGACCCTGGGGCCGGGGCACCAGAATGTACAAACAGAAGGGAACCAGTCCCACATCGAAGCCCTCACCCCTAACCACCTATATAAGGGCCCCAACTACCCTCTTTAATAGGTAACTGATCTCTCTCCCCGCTTACATACGTGCCTTGGTTATATATATTCCAACTATACTAACTTAGGCATCGGAGAGGAGAAGACCGGCTCGCCCGGTATTCCCCTTAGTGAGCAGGATTGCAGGAGATCAAGTTGGATTCACCTGTATCTACCAGGCCCCCGGGTTTAGGCAGAAACAATTGGCGCCGTCTGTGGGAAGCTTGAACGAAAAGCCGTGTAAGCAACACCGTTGGAAGAGAATTCAGAAATGAGTCAAGAGAAAGGTACCACCGAGGAGGGAGGTGTTGCATTAGTGCAGACACTCACCTCCACCCCGGCAGTCACGCGAGAGCCGCGCGGCGACCGGGGCAACGGTCAGGAAGGAGGGAGCTGTGGGGGACCATCCGGCGTGCCGGGGCCCCACCACGACAGCTCACGCGGGAAAGGCCCGGTAGGGGATGAAGACAGTCCAGAGCGACGGGGCTTCTCCTTGACGTTCTCAGATGATCTGAGCGATCGATCTGAAAGCCCGGGCCAGGACCCTACGTATAACCCCGGCCATAGCAGTATGGCGGGAGAAATACGGGCAATGGCCGCGGAGGTCAATCGTCTAAGAGAGGAGAGCGACAGGGACAGAGCTAAGTCCAACGCCCGGTACAAAGATATGGAAGTGGTGAATGCGGCCCTAGTAGCCGCCCTGGAGCGGGGACAGCAACGTAGTGACGCTATGGCCGAGGCACAAGCGGCACTCCTACCGGTCCAACCTCAACACACCGAGGCGGGGCAGTCTTCGGGCGGTCGGCCCGGTGATCCCGTGCGAGAAAAGTCGCCGGCAGGCACAGGCCCGCCAAAGAGCACGACAACCTCCCGCCAGCTCCGCGCTTCGTCTGTGGATGAAGTTGATACTCCGACCGCACAGGCGCTGCAGATGTTAGCCAACACTGTGTCGGACTTAAAGGCCCAAATGGAGGCCAACGAGAGAAGAGCCGCGCGGCCGATGGAGGGCGCCCGATTTAATGAGCGCATGAGCCCTTTCTCACACCGGGTCATAGAGTCGGGGAGATCTGGCAACCAGAAGTCCCTCAAACTCACCTATTCAGGGTCCGGTTGCCCGTATCAGCACCTGGACAGTTTCCGGTCCCAAACCTGCGCCAAGGGATACTCCGATGCAGTCTGCTGCAACATCTTCCAGGAGACTTTGTCTGGAGAAGCGCTCAGCTGGTTCTACGAGCTTCCGGCGAACTCGATCGAGGCGTTCGAGCAGTTAGCCGACCGGTTCGTAGGCCGCTTCATTCTCCGAGTCGAGGGAGCCCGGACGTCGACCATCCTCTTCAACTGCATACAAGCCCCCGGAGAGGAGCTGAGAACCTTTGTCAACCGCTGGCAGACGGCTACGGCCGGGGTTCGAAACCTGGACAAAGGCATCGCCGAGATGGCGTTTAAGCAGGGGCTCCGAGCGGGCAAGTTTTCCTACGCCGTCCGGGTAGAACTCCCGCAGGGGTATGACGAGCTGATGGCTATGGCCATCCGGCATGCTCAGACCGATCATGAGACCTATGGGCACCACCTACTGAAGAGGAAGCGGGATGAGCAGCAGGAAGACCATCCCCGGGAAGATAACCCTCCGCCCGGCCAGGAAGCCAAGCCAGTCAGCGGACCGAGAACCGCACCGCTAGACCCAGCCGGAACGCCAGCAGAAACTGGCCACAGCGGCAGCAGAGGCCCTATTCTGATAAACCCCAGAACGAGCACAAGCCGGCGCCGTACCGCCAAGAGCTCCCCCTGGCAATCATGCCAGCACCACCGGCCGGTTAAGAACTCTTCACCGCCCTCACCACTTCCTACGAGGATATTTTACTTGAGAACGGGAGCGTCATTCCCCCACCGCCCAAGAGAAAGTACCCGAAGGGGAAACTTACAACGGCACAGACGGGCAAGTACTGCTCTTATCATGATGAGGTTACTCATCGAACAAATCAGTGCTGCGCTCTCAAGACAGCGGTGCAGGGTTTGATCGATAACGGCCAGCTCCAGCGGTACGTAGGGGAAAGAAGAACAGACCCCGACCGGGAACGTGACCAGGCCTGGTTAACCCGCTAGCTCCGAGCGGTTAGTTCGATATGTCTCCAGTTCAACCGTTGTAAAAATAGATATATGCAAACTACTTTTGAGAAAATTTCACCGGCTCCGCCAGTTCAATTATATTCATAATCAAGCAAGAATACAAGCGGTAACCGCTCCGGAAAGATTACAAGGAGAAGAGCAAGGAAAATCCTAAGGAGCCACGACTCCGCCTTCAGCAGGCAATCCGCCAGCCTCCCCTGCGGTACCCTCAGTTCCGGCGTTGACTCTGGCTCGGGGAGACTCGGCACCGTTGGTAGAAGAATCCAAGTCCGAGCGAATCGCTTCTTCCGGCTGCCCCTCCACCGCCTCCTGATGGATGTCCGACTGCTTATGGATATCTCCTTCAGCAGCAATTAACATCAGGGAAGTGTCTAACCATCCCTTCCCCGCCCATTCCGTGTACGCATCCGAGATGCCCTCTTCCCTGGCCTTCACCAGAAACTCCAGGAACTGATCGCTCTCGCGGTATTTGAGAACGACCCGCTCGTAGAGTTCCGGGTCATCTTCTCCGGTCGCAGCAGCAGAGGCGGCGCGCAGAGCGGCAGCTCCCACTTGGAGCTCGTCCACCTTGGCTTCCAGCTAGGCCCTCTCCTTCTCCAGGCTCTGGTTCTGCTCCTCCAGCTTCTTGGCCCTCTCCTCCGATCTGGCCTTCTCCCGATCCGAGCGGGACTTCTCTACCTCCAGGCGCTGTCGGGTCTCCGATAGAGCAGCTATCTGTCTCTTCAGCTCCGACAGCTCCTCGCTCGCGTCCGGTTGGTACAGACTGTACAGCAGCTGCGCAACAACAGAAAGTTGGTCAAACAGAAAAAGAAAACAAGCTACAGGCAGTGTAGTGGTACCATGCGAGGCTTACCCGGAGGACGGATTCCTTGCATTTTGACCGGTTCCCACCCGCTAGGGCTCCCGCAACCCCAGGTCTGTCCAGGCCAAGGCCGGCCAAGTCCGCCGCCACTTGTCGGGCGAGTGCACTATCCGGGCTTCCCCTCGGTGCCTCCGCAGGCACGGGACTACTCTGCCGGGCAGCAGCAGCGGCCTTCTCCCCGGCAGCGTTAGTTTGCGTACCGCTGGTTATCCTGAACCGTTTGGCCAGATTCTCCCGTGCCGACCCACCGGTAAGCGTCACCAGCGCGGAGGAAGGAATGTCCCCGCCTTTCCGTTTCTCTCCCCGACCTTCCGGAGAAGAAGATTGTGCGTTTACACGGGCAACACGGGCCACGTGCGGCACAGACACCGGCCGGTTGGGGATCCTGTTCATTCCACCGGGAATCCTCACTGGCCCCCCGGTACTTTTGCCCCTTCCAGGCACCGCCGGTCCGCAGCATGATGGGTATTCACCCACTTCAGGACGTAGGCGCCGTCATCAACATCCATGGCCCTCGGCTCCGAATGAGTCGTGAGCCGGCCGGACTCATCGTCCACCGACGTCCGCGAGACGGTCTCGCCTTTCTCCTTCAGCATGTTAAGGAGATCTTCCCCGTCCATTGAGAGAGTGGTTTCGGGCTTGATGACCGCCCGAGAAGATGCACCTGCAAGGAAAGCAAACAGTTAGCAATCTGCCAGAGCTAGCACAAAGTATCACCGCTAAAGGGCTTCCTACGCACCGGGACCCCTCCCGAGCTGGCAATACTCCAGCACTTCTCGCCGGATAAAGTTGAAAGAACTCCGTTCCAGATCGTCCCAACATCCGATTATGGTCGAGATCCTCTCATGCTCCAGATCGGATAGCTCGAACGACTGGTCGCCAATGGGTTGGAAGGCGCCAGGAACCCGGTACATTTTACTCCTCGCCTGCCACCTCCCGCCCACCATCAGCACCTTCTTTCTCCAGCTGTTGTCTACCCATGTAGGCATATTGGTGATGATCGGTGGATGTTTCCGGGCGTTGAAGGACAGGCAACCCCGAGACCCTTGCTTCCTTGAGTAGGACAACCTATACAAGGACCGGAATTCGTTTACCGTTGGCATACTCATTCCGGACAGATCATATAGGCAGCCGAGGCTCAGTAATCGCCTCCACTGGAGCCCAGGAAGTTGCGCGGGCGACACTTGCAGCGCACTGAGCATGTACTGCATGAAATTTGGCAGCGGGAGCGAGAGTCCATGCCGGAACTGGTCCTGATGCACGGCAACCCAACCTACCTCCGGGTTGCAGGCTGACTCTCCGGGATTCAGAGGCCGCAGTAGAACCTCATCCGGGATACCCCACGTCTCCCGGAGCGCTGCAATCTCTCCAGGAGTCATGCTACCCTCCGGTTCATCACACACCACAGCGTCCTTCCCTCTGCCAATGGTGTAGCTCTCGACCGGAGCATCCGCAAGGCGCACCCCGTGCGGTATTTCAGTCTCCGAGGATTCAGCCCCGGAAGACGAAGACGAGGCCGAAGACGAGCACAGAGACGAAGCCCCGCTCCCGGAGCAGTCAGCGACTTCGGTCTCCGGGGGTTCCGAACCGAGCCAGTCGTCCAGCCTCTCCGTATCATCCACGATTGGACCCCTGGCAGCCGATTCAGAAGCCCGGTCAGAACTGGAAGAAGACATCTTAACCTAGGGGAAGAAAACAAAACCCTAGCGCTCGTCAGCAACAGGCTACAACAGCGCCTTCTACGGCCTCTCCCCAAGTTTGCCGCAGAGCAGGTCCGTCAGCGACAGAGATCCCTCCCCCCCCCCCGCCGCCGCAAAACAACAAAATCAAAACAAGAACAACACCGGGGCAAAGAAATCAATAAACTTACCGATTAGTATGCTCAACCGAGGACAGTCCGCCCTGCGAAAGCAGCGAGCAATGGTAGGAAAAGAGGAGGGAGGGCTCGAGAAAACGGATCTCGTGGGGCAAAAGGGCTCAGAGCTTTCGCCGGATTTCTCTCTTTCTCTTAGTTTCTGTAAAGCAAGAAGCAACAGCAGAAAGAAGAGCAGAAGAGGCCTTTTTATAGAGGGAACCGATGCCCTAGGCAATTGAAATCCCGCCAAACACGCAATCAGGACAACTCAAACGCCTGCGAATCCAGGCCCTTCATCTCAAAACCGCCCCCCGCTGGCACGTGTCCCAGCATTGGTAAACTGCCCATGCCATCATAACTGACGGGACTGATGGACTTCCTCCTTAAATGCATGTCAGCCACTTGTCCCACACGCTGGCGACAGGAAGGTAGGAGCAGGAACCAAGGAGTCAGACCCTCCCACACTTCCCCAGGTTCCACGGTTGCACGCCATCTTGGCTGCAAGTTAACCGGTCATGATTTCTCAACCGGCTGCATGGCTTCTTCGCTGTATATCTCGAAGACCTCTCACCGGTGGTGATCATCCAACCGCTTCGAGAGCATCCATCCGGGTATGAGCAATATGGGACCCGTCTCGATATGGCAGGACGCCCGGTCGAGGTCCGCCCGGCACCATGGCAGTTCGCGGTTATGATCATTCAACCGGCTGCATGGCTTCTTCGCTGTATATCTCGAAGACCTCTCACCGGTGGTGATCATCCAACCGCTTCGAGAGCATCCATCCGGGTATGAGCAATATGGGACCCGTCTCGATATGGCAGGACGCCCGGTCGAGGTCCGCCCGGCACCATGGCAGTTCGCGGTTATGATCATTCAACCGGCTGCATGGCTTCTTCGCTGTATATCTCGAAGACCTCTCACCGGTGGTGATCATCCAACCGCTTCGAGAGCATCTATCCGGGTATGAACCCTCCTAGCACCATCTTCGTTGCATATCACTGGGGGACTCGTCTCGATATGGCATGTCGCCCGGTCGAGATCTGCCCGGTCCGTAGCAGTTCACGGTTAGGTATCATTCAACCGGTTGCACGCCATCCTACTGGAGACCTCGTCTCGATATGGCATGTCGCCCGGTCGAGGTCCACCCAGCTACATCTCACTTGGGGAACTCGTCTTGATATGGCAGAACGCCCGGTCGAGATCCGCCCACCGGTTACGACGCATCCAACCGGCTCGAGAGCATATTCCGGGAACAGGATCCACCCGGCCCCATGGCATTTCACTGGGGGACTCGTCTTGATATGGCAGGACGCCCGGTCGAGTCCCGCCTGGCACCATGGCTTGACCCGGTCATGAGAACATTCGACCGGCTTGGGCTTTATACACCCGGGTGAGTTTACATCTAACCCATGTACTCTTGTCCAGCAGGATAAAAACCCTGCGTCGCATTGAACCGCGATCAACGCGGGGGCTGCAAGGCGAGCCTTGTCACCTCAACGCCACCCCCCCCTCCTTTACCTCAACGCTTATTCAACACAAGCTGAGAAGAACTAGCAAGTGTTCACCGGTGCTCTAAACAGCCCGCAACACCGGGGTAATCTCCCCGCAGCCTAGCAATATGAGACTCGTCTCGATATGGCAGAACGCCCGGTCGAGGTCTCATACTCCTGGACTCGTCTCGATATGGCAGAACGCCCGGTCGAGGTCCAGTACTTAAGTTCACCTGGGACTCGTCTCGATATGGCAGAACGCCAGGTCGAGGTCCCATGAACTCCACTCCGTTCCGCTTTGGCAGATCGCCCGGTAGAGGCTCAGTGAACTCCACTCCGTTTCGATTTGGCAGATCGCCCAGTTGTGACCCAGTGAAGCTCCGCTTCGTACCGATAGGGCAGAGTGCCCGGCCGGAATTCGATGCACATCTCTTGCATGGCGGATTTTAACGCCCCATTATCATTCTATACACATCTTTTGCATGGCGGATTTCAACGCCCCACTATCATTCCATGCACGCATCTATTGCATGACATCATGGCATCATCTCATACACTCTCCGGGTTCCACTCCACTCTATGCTCACAACACCACAACACCTGAGCACAGTACTACTTATATTACAAACGTACTTATAAACTATTGCTTCCCATCGGTAACAGGTACTCACCTCGGTCACGCCCAATCTTTAACGCGGACTTGGGGGACTGGGCACCGGTAGGTTGGTAACCATGCGGGTCTGCGGGACAAGAGCAAGACAGATTTAAGTCCCCATTCAAGATTGCACTTGACCGGGAACTTGGGGGACTTGTTGACAGTAGCCGCAGAGGGGCTACAGCAGGCCCACAGACCCGCAGCAAGTGCACCAGGGCCCGGCCCAAGGCCCGGGACCGGATCACCAGCACCCGGCCTCGGGGTCCAGCGATCTATCCTGCCTCCAGGGACCCTGGGGCCGGGGGCGCCTGCCTGCCAAAGAGGGCACCAGAATGTACAAACAGAAGGGAACTAGTCCCACATCGAAGGGTGAGGCCAGCCCTCACCCCCAACCACCTATGTAAGGGCCCCAACTACCCTCTTTAATAGGTAACTGATCTCTCTCCCCGCTTACATACGTGCCTTGGTTATATATATTCCAACTATACTAACTTAGGCATCAGAGAGGAGAAGACCGGCCCGCCCGGTATTCTCCTTAGTGAGTAGGATTGTAGGAGATCAAGTTGGATTCATCTGTATCTACCAGGCCCCCGGATTTAGGCAGAAACAAGTTCTAACTGTACTATGTCAAATGTTTATTTTATTTTGTAGTGATAGGAAGCGACAATATCACTTGGAATCTTGTTATGGACTAAAGCTTCCAAAAACCTGAGCTTCTTGTATATTAACAATTGTTACTATCTTTAAACCTGTGTTTCCCACTTAAGTTCTCAGTTTCATGTTCGCCACCCATAGAGAGACGGTCAAAGTCACAGATGGGGTTAGAAATTTTGGAGCCAAATGCATGCATTAGAGGTTGCTGTCACAGCGATTCCATTCCTCTAGATCTTCCATCTTCCGCTTACACTATCCTCAAACCTATTACTCGAGGGGCAGAGAGTGTTGTATATGAAGCAATTTTGGATGGAAAGAAAGTTGATGCGAAGAAACCCATCTTGTCTACTTCTGAAGACCTTGATAAGTTCCACAAGGAATTGCAATTGTTATGTAAATTGCATCATCCCGGATTGGCAAAACTAGTAGCTGCTCATGCAAAGCCACTCAACTACATGTATTTCTTTGAATAGTTTGAACCTCCCAATTTATCTGAGAAATTACATGTTGAAGAATGAGTCCGAGTGTCAATCAGGTGCTCATGATTGCTGTCCACTTAGCATCTGCATTGCAATATATGCATAACCTCGGGATTGTCTATAGGGATGTGAAACCGGCAAATATTCTTCTTGACAAAGAGATGGATGACATGGCACGTGACATAGAGATGAATGATGATGCACAAGAAGAACATTATGCTCATGGTGGTGTACAAGAAAGTGATAGAATAAGAAATACCATTTTGATGAGTGCCCGTAATGCTGGTTAATGTTTAATGGTGTTAATGTATCATTTTGTAGTCATTTGATATCAATGAAACTCAATGGTTATTTGCAATACATAATTTAAAATTATGATTTCAACATAATAATTAGTAATTAATTATATTTAGAAATAATTTCATATAAGTATAATAAAGATTTAATTAGTCATAAAATTAAAAATTAATAAGTATTATCATTTAATTAAAGTTAAAATTTCTTTTATGTTTAAATTGGTTATTTCCAGACAAAAAGCACAAGCTAGCTTTCAGTTTACCACACACTTTGCCAATGTTTTCTCCACTAAACAACACTTAAAAAAGCCAGTTTACTAAATACTTAGTCAATTTGCTTTTCAGCCGTTTATTTTAAAAAATAAGCAGAAGTCAGCTTTTCTGTAAAGCCCAGCTTCACCAAACATACCAAAGCTTTGGGTTTTTTTCTTTTGGGTTTTTTTCTTTTTTTTTTGGCGGGCAGGAGTATATAAATGTGGGAACTTTCACACTGAAACTGGAGAAAACTTGAAGAAAATGAGCCAAAGATTGTTCCTTTCTGTAATCCGTCGTCCCCCATCGCCATCCTACTCATTTTACCTTAAACCCAAAATCCTATACCCAATTTCAACTCACCTCAATTGCACCCATCTCCATTCCCAACCCCCAAAACCCCGAAATGACATCCCAAATTCTCAACCCATAAACTCCCTCACATCCCTCAAACCCTTCATTCTCTCCCAGAAACGGCCCATCCTTCTGGGCTGGCTCTGCAGCCTCGTCTCCGTCTACTCCGTCTCGGAAATCGTGCCCAAAATCGGAAAACTCTCAGCCCAAATAGGAAGTTTGGAGCCAATCATGTTGAGAAATGAGGGGTTGGCTTTGGGGGTTTTGGTCCTGGCGAGGCTGGTGGCTGTGTATTGGCAGCAGGCGTTTCTGTGGGAGGCAGCATTGGGCGCGGCGTATCGGGTGAGGGTTCATGTCTGGGAGAAGGTTCTGGAGAGGGACTTGGGCTTTTTCGAAGGGGCCGGGGCCAAACAGACTGGGGATGTTGCTTATAGGATCTCTGCTGAGGCATCTGATGTTGCGGATTCTGTGTATGCTGTTCTCAGTGTGAGTTCAGTCTTTTTTTTTTTTTTTGAATGGCTATATTTGGCAATGCTGAATTTTTATTGGTTTCTGTGTAATGACAGACTGTTGTACCCAGTGCTCTGCAGATATCGGTTATGGCGGTGAAGATGGTGGCTATTAGTCCTATGTTGTCTGGGATTTCAGCTGTGGTGAGCAAGTTTTGTTTTCGTGTAAAGTCTCTGGTTGTGTGCTTGGTTTAGAGTTGTGAATTTAATTTGGGTTCTGGTTGGTTGGTAGGTGATTCCATGTATGGCTCTTGTCATTGCTTATCTTGGTGAGAAACTCCGAATGATATCTAACAAGGCCCAGCTTAGCACTGCTGCTCTCTCTGCTTATCTAAATGAGGTTTGTTTATTGTGGTAAATCCCCACTCGATTTCATGTCTTGCATCGACAGTATAGGGGGTTCTGATGGTGTAGACTTTCTTGGTCATTATTTTGAATTATTTCTTGTACATGATTGTGTTGCAGGTCCTTCCTGCGATACTTTTTGTGAAAGCAAGCAATGCAGAGTTGTGGGAGAAGACTAGGTTTCAGAAGCTTGCTCATACTGACCTCTGTGAGCGTTTGGAAAAGAAGAAAATGAAGGCACTTATTCCTCAGATCATACAAATTATATATTTTGGAGGGCTTTCTATGCTGTGTGTTGGTCCAATGGTATTGTGTGGTAGTTCAGTAGACATCTCTAGCATAGTTTCGTATGTAACATCATCGCTTTTTCTGATCGAGCCACTTCAGGTAATATTATCTGATGCGTTTTCTTTCTGTGCCTTTTTATGATATAGCATAGATTTTAAATTTTATATCATTTTTATTTAACTTGGTTAGTGTACAAGTATTGGATGTTGTTTTAAAACCCTTGACCTTCATTTCAATCACTTGAACTCACCTTCCTAAAATACGGGATAATGATAATTTCCTGTTATGTGATGAAAACTGTTTCGCTACTTTCATACTAGCTTATTCTGTTTTCATACTAGCCTATCCTGTAATTCCTTGAATGATGTTTTTGATTCTGTAAATCATTATTGTTCAGCTGTTGAGTAAGACCTGTCAAATTTATCAATCTTAATGTACATGCAGGGTGTTGGAAAAGCATACAATGAGTTGAAGCAAGGAGAACCAGCCATGGAACGGTTGTTTGACCTTACCAGGTTCAAATCAACGGTAATCTTTTTAAGCTCAATAGTAAATCCGTGGTTTATCTGTCTTTTGATCTTTATTACACAACTATGCACAAGAATGTGCACATACAGACATGCTTCTTTCTAAAATAAGTGTTGCTTTATTTGATTTTGGATGATACTTGATCAAAGAGCAAATAGTAGGCATAGTAATATAAGTTTAAGAAAAATAAAGGATGATTTACAGTTGTTGTTTTCTTGTTTCTCAATAGTGTATCTGATGTGGGACTTGAATGCTCCATTCCTAGTGATAATTTATCTACGCATTTCATGTCTTTGTCAAGACTCTGTATTATGGACAGTTTCTTCACATGATCGGCAAACAAGATTCCTTTGATTCTCTAGACTCTTGCTTTATACTTGTTATAAATTCATATTAAATATTTAGACACCCATGGCACTCATGTGGCTAATGCCTAACATATTAAACTTTATATTCGTATATGTTGAAACCCTTTCAGTGATAAAATATAAAATAATAATAATAATAATAAATAAATAAAAACTTGCTGATTTGATGTGGTTGTTCTCTCATCTTCAAGTACTTTATTCTTACTGAATATAATTTCTAGTATTTCTTTATTCTCTTCAGTTACTTTCTTCTCATGCTCAACATTCTGATTATTTAGTGTTTTACGTTCTACTGAGGCTTCCTTGGTCGTGTGTCAATTTTTAATACAGATGATGGAGAATCCAGATGCTGTTGATCTAAACCACGTTACAGGGGAGGTGAAATTTTGTGACGTGTCATTCAAGTACGGAGACAATGTCCCTCATGTTCTGAATGGATTGAATCTACATATTAAAGCTGGAGAGACAGTTGCTATCGTTGGACCCTCTGGAGGAGGAAAGACAACCCTTATAAAGCTACTTCTTCGGCTTTATGATCCGTTATCTGGTGAGTGTTTGCTGCTCTAGTTTGACAAGAAAATAGAGAAAAGAAAAGTGAAAAACAGGGCAACTCCTATCCAGCTCAAGAGTATTCTGCATAATTTCATGAACCTTTTGTTTCTAAGTTTTTGAAACTTAATGGTCCTTGTCATTTTCTTATGGACCAATGTCTGACTCTCTCACTTCCTTATGACCATAGGTCGTATACTCATTGATAACCATAACATCAAAAATCTCAGGTTGGCAAGCCTGAGGAGACATATTGGCCTTGTTTCTCAGGAAATTGTGAGTGATTGATGACTTTTACTTCTGATTTTTTCTTTCTAATCTAAAAATATTCAATAAACTTCACTGCACAGGCAAACAGGAAATCTTCAACTTACCTTCTATGCGCCTTATATTGAGCAAAATCTATTCAGTTCGATGTTTGTGCTTTTGACTAGTCTACAGTTTTGAGTTTTACTTTCTTTTTTTGTCAATATTTTGGTATGCTGTATCTAACAAGATGTATATATCATTCATCTGCTAAAATCCAAATCCTTGTTTAAAAATTCTGAATTCTAAAAAGTTCTCCATTGTATGGTTCTGAGTTAATTTGTTATGTGATCTCTGGTAAACTCCTGATGCGCAAAAGGGAGAACAGGTGCATCAAGAATATGGAAAAATATTTTGTGTCTTTAAAGTTTTTTTTTTTTTTTAAATGTTCTCTGATAGTACTTTTCTCTTTCATATTATAAGCTTGGTAACTTTTGTGTTAGACACTATTTTCAGGCACTGTTGCCGAGAACATTGGATATAAGGATCTGATGACAAAAGTTGACATGGAAATGGTAGAAGCTGCTGCAAGAACTGCAAATGCAGATGATTTTATCATGAAACTTCCAGAAGGATACAATACCAACATAGGACCAAGGGGATCAACTTTGAGTGGAGGTCAGAAGCAAAGGTGAGGAAACCCTGATTCGAGCATTGATTTGTAGCATAATTGCTAGGGCCATCCATAGGAATATAAAAGTTAATGGTGTTAAACTGCAGATGCTGATTCAGAAGATATCACATGCTCCAAAACTTTCTTAACAAACTTCTGCTCTTGCAGACTAGCTATTGCAAGGGCTCTCTATCATAATTCTTCGATATTGATTTTGGACGAAGCTACTTCTGCTTTAGATAGCAGGTCTGAGAATTTGGTGAGACAAGCTGTCGAGCGGTTGATGGAAAACCACACGGTATGGACGAGGATATCCAAGTCTTGTTATCTTTGAATATTATTAAATTTAGTACAACCATTTGTGTAGATCTGTTATCTTAATAAAAGCTTTCCAGCAATAGAGCGTAAAAACAAGTATGTCTTTCTAGGTTTCATCTTAATGGATCTCTTATACGTATGGACAGGTCCTGGTTATTGCTCATCGGTTAGAAACAGTTCTGATGGCAAAACGAGTATTCCTTTTGAAAGATGGAAAACTTGAAGAGCTAACCCGCTCAGATCTTTTGAGTGGTCAGCATGTGTCGATGGGGCTTGCAACTTGATGATGAATACATGGGATCAACCTCTGGCATCAATCAAGAGCATTTCCAGCAAAGCCAAACCTGTCAAAATGAGCACCAACAAACCAACTAATACTGAGATATTATAGAAAGCCAGAAAAGTTACATTTTGCTATGTACATATGGTTCTAATAGAATTTGATGGGCAGTTTTGCTGGTGGTTTCTAAGAGCATCTATAATGTATGAAAGGTATGTAAATTCCAAAATCCCTCAACAGTCTCAGCTGACACTAGGATTTCAAAGGCCTTGTTTTTTATTTCCCAAAGATCAACTTTTGCCAAAGACAACTTGGTAACACACGACTGTAGGATTAGGCACTTCAGGTACCAGAACCATGATAGTGGAGTTAACTTCCCTTAGAAGATTGCCCACACACGCTACAATGGCAATTACAATGCGAAGGAAGTCTCACAGGTTAGAAAGGATTCCTTTGAACAGCGAGATCGACAGTTCCATTTAGTCAAATAGATGGCACATGCAATTGGCCTTGCAAATAAGTTGTACTGCAGTAGCATTTCTCATCTCCTACAGTCCTACTATGCAAGGGAGTAGCAAACATAGTTCATCTTTTGGTCACAGGTTTCGTATAGCAGGAATGCAATGGGAAACTTGGTTCGATCGCCTTAATTAGCCTCTTTTGCTTCTAAGCTTAAACCAAATTTGAACCAGATATATCTGGGAATACAATAAGACAACAAGCTAATCAATAGAAACTTTTCGGAAAGCTAACAATGACAAAATGTAGTGATCATAAGTGAAAGCTGGCATAGATCCGAAGTCGCGTAAGAAAATCGTTAGGAAAGCAAAGATTTTACTCTTCAATTTTTTAATTAATTATATCTCATCCAAGAAATTTTTATTTTAATTTTTTAATTTTTACTAAGGTTAATTAATAAGAAAGAGTAATCACTTTTTCAGCAAGCAATCAACCCAATACCAGATTTGATTGCTTGTTCTTATCCTTGTTTCCGGTAACTTATTCCTTTTCTGATATCGACTCCTAATCATTGTCGTACTTACTCATATGACCTACTGATCGAAACCTTATATATAAGCAAACGCCATATGAATATTATATCATTAAAAACAAAACAGTCAAGGAAAGAAAACGTACAAAACAGGAAGATATACATTCGATGTCGACTACTGAAAACCTAAGGATCAGGAGGCAGGCCACTCTGTTCAAGAAGGCTCGTGAATTGTCAGTTTTATGTGATGCCGAGGTTGCGGTCATCGCTTTCACAAGAGATGGAAAGCTTCGTGAGTTCTCGAGCACCACCATGGAGCACACTCTTTCAAGATACAAGGACAAGGTGGAGCGGTCTATCCCGGAAGAGCGCCGCCGCCGCGTAGCTGTGAAACCGGAGGAGCCAAAACCATGTGACGATCACATTCTTTATGAACTGAAGGGACAGCATGCAGCGTTGAGTTTGGAGAAATCGCGGAGGATGGGGAAAGACTTGGATGGCTTGAGTAGGGAAGAGTTGTGTGCCCTAGAGGAACAACAACTTTGGGCGTTGTTATCTGTGAATAACAAGAAGAAGGAACAACTTGTGGATATGTTGCAGAGGTCTATGTCGGGTGAGGAGTAGCGAGCTCTGCAGGAGAAAGACCTGATCAGAGGGTTTGAGGGGAGGAGGGAAAGGCCATATGTTCTTCAAGACCACGGCCTGAATAGAATAGTTTTCGGCTCAAAACCGAAAGCTGTTTCACTTCACAATCGTTCATCAGAGGACAGCGATGAGCATTCTGATCTCTTGCAATTGCGGCTGTGAGAATCCATTGTATTGGTCTTATCCCCAATGTTTTTCTTAATGAGACGATCCATTTTTTATTCCTGTGTATAAAGCATTAAAATATTAATATTAAAGTTATCTATACGATCGATCCTATGTTTATATGAGGAACAATTTGAAATTCCATGATTTGTATAAGGTTTCTTAATTCCAATTTCCCACTCCTATAAGGTTTCGCAATTCCATTCTCCCACTCCTATAAGGTTTTCGTAATTCCATTCCTGTTAGGGAAATTAGAACTTGATCGGTGTCTATATAAAGTCATCCAACGTTATAGAATTCCCCGTATAATTATCAATCGAATATCCCTATTCTTTTTCTCTCTCACTAGGTCTACGTCGGTTCATCCATGAGAATGCAGAAACTAGCCAAGAGTATACCGTCGAAAGAGATGATGAGAAACCCTGCAATATTCTACAATTGCCAGACCAGATGATCCTGGAGATCTTCTGTAGACTCCCAATAAACACGGCTATCCAATGCAAGTATGTGTGCAAGTCTTGGCGCCGTTTCCTGTCAGACCCCGATTTCACAGAATCTTTATTTTCCCGAACTCCGGCGTGCTTGTTTCTCCGAGACAAAAGCAAAATCCGAACCCGGAACACCAAACGTCGTCGTCGTACACCCCCGAATAAGCACATCTTGGCCAATGTGGAAAGCGTCTCGTGCCCCAACAACATGGTCTTGAAGCTTTCAGATCCGAATACCTTATACAACAGGCTTCATTCAAATTATACAGGTATCATGGGTTCCTGCAATGGCTTCCACTGCTTATTCCGCTTTAACAACAAAATTAATGCTTTCATCTTCAACATATCCAACCCCATTACCGGTGAGTGTATACCTCTTCCAGTCAATACAGAAATAGGTGGTCCGTTACCTCACTTTGGGTTTGGGTTTAGTCCCATAAGTGGTGTCTATAAGGTGGTTGTGTTGCCAAGCAATGAACATCGTTATCACTTCACACAGAGAAGAGAACAGCGTCGGGAATTGGAGGTGATGGTTTTGACTGTTGGCTCTGGGATTTGGAGAACAATTGGCAAAGTCCCCAATACCATATACACACGAGAAGGGATCTTTCATGATGGATTTCTTCATTGGGTATGCAGGTGCAAAAGTAAGTCATCTCTTTTCATACGTGCATTTGATGTCGAAAATGAGTGTTTCAAAGTAGGGCTGCGTTCGGGTCGGTCCGGGCCGGAAAAATTCAAAACCGAACCAGAACCCGAAAATTTCGGGTCGGTCTGGGTCGGGTTTTTAGAGGGCTAGACCCGGAGATTCCGGGTTCAATTTCTGTCGGTCCGGGTTTTTCGGATTTTCGGGTTTTTTCCTGACATAAATTTTCTGAGCAGAAATTTGAAAAATTCATGCAAAATCTGTCTTATTTCTCAACTTCTCAAAATCTGTCTTACAGTATGAGGATCGACAATAGTTTCCAATGAAGAATCATGAATGATGGATATGATCGGAACCATGAATGCATTTGACCCTCCAATCACAGTTGGCAATCTTGTTCCAAACAATGTCTGCAGGAGTGTATTAATTCCTTCAATGAAGAGCAGAGTCTGTATCACTCTCACTTTGTCACCCTGATCAATCAATCAAGCACAACAAGAACCAAATTCATCAAAGGGTCACAAACTCAAATCCAACAGATAGCTAATTCAAACTCTGAGAATAAATGAACTCACGTCAGCGCCACCCATCAAAGGCACAAGGAATGATGGGATCATAACAGCAGTTCCCAAGGCCTAAATGTAGTGCTGGAAACCCAAAGCAATTGCCTCCCCTGTTTCCACATAAAAAAATACCCAAATTTTTCATGCTTTGAACAAAACCCAGATGGAGAAAACCATACACCAATCAAACAATTGAGATTCTGAGTCCAAATTAACATCAAAGACTCAAAATTTACTTACCCCAAGATGGGTTAGAGTCAATGCAATACTCTAAACCCTGAAGCTGGTCCATTGGTGGATGCCTTATCTCTTCTGCTTTAGCTGGAGGAGCTGCCATAGGACTTTCGACAGTGTTTCCCCAAGGCGAATCCATGGGAGTGATGGGACTGGGTTTTGATTGAGGGATTGAGAGATTGAGAGATTGGATTCGAGATTGAGAGATTGAGAGAGACTGAGAGAGTGAGAGGGACTGAGGGAGGCGTCGAAGACGAACTGACGAAAAGGGGTTAGCCCCGGGTTTAATGAGAGGGGCAGAATTGAAAAAAAAAAAACCCTAAAAAATCAATGTTTCAGGTTTCGGGTCGGTTTCGGTCTTTCACTTTTGGAACCCGGACCGATCCGGGACTATTACATTCGGTCCGGTTTTAGACCGACCCGGAAATTTCAGTGTTAAAACCCGGCCCGATCGGGTCGGTTTCGGGTCAAACCGGTCCGGATTTTCGGGTTTCGGTCTTAAAATCGCAGCCCTATTTCAAAGAATTGAAAATGCCCCCTTATTATTTCAATCCTGATCATATACCTCCAATGGGAATACTGGGAGGTTCGCTGTCTATAAGTGATGGCCGCACATTTTGGGTGATGAAAGAGTACGGCATCAAGAAGTCTTGGGCCAAAGTGCTTGAAATTGGACGGGAGACAATTGATTCTATTGGCAATTATACAAGAGATGTTGAGGTTTTGAAATTTATGGAGGAGGGGAAAGTTTTGCTGTTAGCATACCATAAATTGTGGCTATATGCCCCTGACACAAGGAACCTTGTGAGGGTTGAAATTGATGGGATGCCATCAGGGCGTCTCAGTTTTGTGGCAGAACATACTCCAAGCTTTGCTTCGCCAAAGTATATTATCAAAGATTACGTCTCTAAAGTACCTAGTTGAAAGCATTTTGTTTTTCTTATTAATATATGGAGCAACTTTAAATTAAAGCAGTCATGTTAATTCTTGGAGTTGATTTTAAGTCAAACCTGCTCCTACAGCAGTCCTACTAATGAGTTATGTTATTTTCGCCATTTAGTCTATTCAGGGATACGAACTACCACTACCAGATCGGACAGAATAGCCGACGAAAAAAATTTCGTCTATTATGCCAAATTTTCGTCAGCTATTCCTTCTACCGACGAAACTTTCGTCGGCTATAATTCGTCGGTAAAAGGGCATCGGTAAAACGAATGGCCGACGAAAATAACGAAATTGTCGGATATTTTCGAGTATGGCCGACGATATCGTAAACTATAGCCGACGAAATTCGTCGGCTATTTGTTCTGAAATATAGCCGACGATTTCATCTATTTCGTCGGTTATTTCGTCGGAATATATTAATATTTTAATAGACATTAATTAGTTATAGCCGACGAAATAATGCCAATATCGTCGGCTATTCTTACATTTTGGGAAAAAAAATTAAATTAATTTCTAAATTACCATTCCAAGCAACCTACAATTCACAATGACAATCCATGCATTTACACCAACAAGAAACACGTCTAAATGACTTATTATTTAATTTTTTCCAATAACGGCCGGGGTTCGGAACCTGGACAAAGGCATCGCCGAAATGGCGTTTAAGCAGGGGCTCCGAGCGGGTAAGTTTTCCTACGCCGTCCGGGTAGAGCTCCCGCAGGGGTATGACGAGTTGATGGCTATGACCATCCGGCATGCTCAGGCCGATCATGAGACCTATGGGCACCACCTATTGAAGAGGAAGCGGGATGAGCAGCAGGAAGACCACCCCCAGGAAGAGAACCCTCCACCCAGCCAGGAGGCCAAGTTCAGTCAGCGGACCGAGAACCGCACCGCTCGACCCAGCCGGAACGCCAACAACAGAAACTGGCCACAGCGGCAGCAGAGACCCTATTCTGATAAACCCCAGGGCGAGCACAAGCCGGCGCCGTACCGCCAAGAGCGCCCCTGGCAATCATGCCAGCACCACCGGCCGGTCAAGAAGTCTTCACCGCTCTTACCACTTCCTACGAGGATATTTTACTTGAGAACGGGAGCGTCATTCCCCCACCGCCCAAGAGAAAGTACCCGAAGGGGAAACTTATAACGGCACAAACGGGCAAGTACTGCTCTTATCATGATGAGGCTACTCATCGAACAAATCAGTGATGCGCTCTCAAGACAGCAGTGCAGGGTTTGATCGATAACGACCAGCTCCAGCGGTACGTAGGGGAAAGAAGAACAGACCCCGCCCGGGAACGTGACCAGGCCTGGTAAACCCGCTAACTCCGAGCGGCTAGTTTGATATGTCTCCGGTTAAACCGTTGTAAAAACAGATATATGCAAACTACTTTGGAGAAAATTCTACTGGCCCTGCAAGTTCAAGTATATTCATAATCAAGCAAGTATACAAGCAGTAACCGTTTCGGAGAGTTTACAAGAAAAAAAAAGAGAGCAAGGGCAAAATCCTAAGGGGCCGCGTCTCCACCCTCAGCGGGCAATTCGCTAGCCTCTCCTGCGACAGCCTCGTTGTGGACCTCTGCTTCAGCTCTGACTCCGAGAGACTTGGTACCGTTGGTAAAAGAACCCAAGTCCGAGCGAACCCTTTCTTCCGGCTACCCCTCTACCGGCTGTTAATGGATGACCGACTGCTCATGAGCGTCTCCTTCAGCAGCAGCATCCGGTATCAGGGAGGTGTCCAGCCACCTCTTAGCCGCCCATTCCGTATACGCATCCGAGATGCCCTCTTCCTTGGCCCTCTCTAGGAAATCCAGGAACTGGTCGCTCTCTTGGTATCGGAGAGCGAACCGTTCATACTGTTCCGGGTCATCTTCCCCGGCAGCAGCGGCGGCAGCGGTGGCTCCCATCTGGAGCTCATCTACCCTGGTTTCCATCTCGGCCCTCTCGGCCTCGGCCCGCTCCTTCTCCTTCTCCAGGCTCCGGTTCTGCTCCTCCAGCTTCTTGGCCCTCTCCTCCAGTCTGGCCCTCTCCCTGTCCGAGCGGGACTTCTCCACCTCCAGGCGCTTTCGGGCTTCCGATAAAGCAGTTATCTGTCTCTTCAGCTCCGGCAGTTCCTCGCTCGCGTCCGGTTGGTACAGACTGTACAGCAACTGCACAACAACAAAGGCAGTTAGTCAAGCAGCAAAAGAAAACAAGCTACAAGCAGTGTAGTGGTACCATGCAGTACTTACCCGAAGGACGGATTCCTTGCATTTTGGCCGGTTCCCACCCGCCAGAACACCGGTGATCCCGGGTTTGTCCAGACCAAAGCTGGCCAGGTCCGCTGCCACCTTCCGGACGAATGCGGTGTCCGGGCTTCCCCTCGGTGCCTCCGCAGGCGCAGGGCTACTCTGCCGGGCAGCGGCAGCCTTCTCCCCAGCAGAGTTGGATTGTCCACCGCTGGTCACCCTGACTCGTTTGGCTAGGTTCTCCCGGGACGACCCACCTGTGACTGTTACCAGCACGGAGGAAGGAATGTCCGGGCCCCTCCGCTTCTCTCCCCGGCCTTCAGGAGAAGAAGAACGTACGCCTGCATGGCTAACCCGGGTCACGAGCGGCACAGTTACCGGGCGGTTGGGGATCCTGTTCACTCCACCGGGAATCCTCACTGGCCCCCCGGTAGTCTTGCCCTTTCCGGGCACCGCCGAAAGCGCAGTAGCATGTGTCTTCACCCGCCTCAGGAGATAGGCGGAGTCATCAACATCCATGGCCCTCGGTTCCGAATGAGTCGTCAGCCGGCCAGACACCTCGTCCACCGAGGTCCGTGCGACGGTCGCGCCTTTCTCCTTCAGCTTGTTAAGGAGGTCTTCCCCGTCCATAGAAAGAGTGGTTTCGGGCTTGATGACCTCCTGGGTAGACGCACCTGCAGAACAAGTGAACAGTTAGAATTTCAGTAGAACCAGCACAAGTACCACCGCTAGGGCTTGCTACGCACCGGGATCCTGCCCGAGACAACAGTATTCCAGCACTTCTCGCCGGATGAAATTGTAAGAACTTCGTTCCAGACTGTCCCAGCATCCGAGTACGGTCGAGATCCTCTCCTGCTCCAGCTCGGATAGCTCGAACGACTGGTCGCCAATGGGTTGGAAGGCGCCAGGAACCCGGTACATTCTCCTTCTCACCTGCCACCTCCCGCCCACCATCACCACCTTCTTTCTCCAGCTATTGTCTACCCATGAAGGCATGGTGGTGATGATCGGTTGATTGTTCCGGGCATTAAAGGACAGGCAACCTCGGGACCCCTTCTTCCTCGAGTAGGACAACCTATACAAGGCCCGGAATTCGTTTACCGTTGGCATACTCATTCCGGACAGCTCATATAGGCAGCCGAGGCCCAGTAACTGCCTCCATTGGAGCCCAGGAAGCTGCGCGGGCGACACTTGCAGCGCACTCAGCATATACTGCACGAAATCTGGCAGCGGGAGCGAGAACCCGTGCCGGAACTGATCCTGATGCACGGCAACCCAACCTTCATCCGGGTTGCAGGCTGATTCTCCAGGATTCAGTGGTCGTAACAAAACCTCGTCCGGGATACTCCACGTTTCCCGGAACGCCGCAATCTCTCTAGGGGTCATGCTACCCTCTGGTTCATCACACACCACGGCGTCTTTTCCTCTGCCAATGGTGTAGCTCACGCTCGGAGCACCCGCAAGGCGCACCCCGTGCGGTATTTCAGTCTCCGAGGATTCAGCCCCGGAAGACGAAGACAAAGACGGAGACGAAGCCCTGCTCCCGGAGCAGTCAGCGACTTCGGTCTCCGGGGATTCCGAACCGAGCCAGTCCTCCAGCCTCTCCGCATCATCCACGATGGGACCCTTGGCAGCCGATTCGGAAGCCCGGTCAGAACTTGAAGAAGACATCTTAACCTAGGGGAAGAAAACAAAACCCTAGCGCTCATCAGCAACAGGCTACAACAACGCTTTCTACGGCCTCTTCCCAAGTTTGCCGCAGAGCAGTTCAGTCAGCGACAGAGATCCCTCCCCCCCCCCCCCCCCCCGTAAAACAACAAAACCAAAACAAGAACAACACCGGGGTAAAGAAATCAACAAACTTACCGATTAATATGCTCAACCGAGGACAGTCCGCCCTGCGAAAACAGCGAGCAATGGTAAGAAGAGGTTAGGGAGCTTGAAACAACGGATCTCGTGGGGCAGGGAGCTCAGAACTTTTCACCGAATCTTCTCTCTTTCTCTTAGTTTCTCCAAAGCAAGAAGCAACAGCAGAAAGAAGAGCAGAAGAGACCTTTTTATAGAGGGGACCGGTGCCCTAGGCAATTGAAATCCCTCCAAAAACAAGTAATCAGAGCAACTCAAACGCCTGCGAATCCAGGCCCTTCATCTCAAGACCGCCCCCTACCGGCACATGTCCCAGCATTGGTAAACTGCCCATGCCATCATAACTGACGGGACTGATGGACTTCCTCAAATGCATGTCAGCCACTTGTCCCACACGTTGGCGACAGGAAGGTAGGAGCGGGAACCGAGGCATCAGGCCCTCCCACACTTCCCCAGGCTCCACGGTTGCACGCCATCGTCATTACAGGTCAACCGGTTGCAACTGCTTCGAGAGTATCTATCCGGGTATGAGCCATCCGCCCGGCACCATGGCAGTTCACGGTTAGGTATCATTCAGCCGGCTGCATGGCTTCTTCGCTATATATCTCGAAGACCTCTCACCGGTGGTGATCATCCAACCGCTTCGAGAGTATCTATCCGGGTATGAGCCATCCGCCCGGCACCATGGCAGTTCACGGTTAGGTATCATTCAGCCGGCTGCATGGCTTCTTCGCTATATATCTCGAAGACCTCTCACCGATGGTGATCATCCAACCGCTTCGAGAGTATCTATCCGGGTATGAGTCATTCGCCCGGCACCATGGCAGTTCACGGTTAGGTATCATTCAGCCGGCTGCATGGCTTCTTCGCTGTATATCTCGAAGACCTCTCACCGGTGGTGATCATCCAACCGCTTCGAGAGCATCTATCCGGGTACGAGCAATATGGACTCGTCTCGATATGGCAGGACACCCGGTCGAGTCCCGCCCAGCTTCATAACAGTTCACGGTTAGGTATCATTCAACCGATCCCATGGCATTTCACTGGGGGGCCTCGTCTCGATATGGCAGAACGCCCGGTCGAGGTCCACCCAGCTACATCTCACTTGGGGGACTCGTCTCGATATGGCAGAACGCCCGGTCGAGGTCCACCCAGCTACATCTCACTTGGGGAACTCGTCTCGATATGGCAGGACGCCCGGTCGAGATCCGCCCACCGGTTACGACGCATCCAACCGGCTCGAGAGCATATTCCAGGAACAGGATCCACCCGGCCCCATGGCATTTCACTGGGGGACTCATCTCGATATGGCAGGACGCCCGGTCGAGTCTCGCCCGGCTCCATGGCATGACCCCGGTCATGAGAACATTCGACCGGCATGGGCTTTATACACCCGGGTGAGTTTACATCTAACCCATGTACTCTTGTCCAGCAGGATAAAAACCCTGCATCGCATTGAACCGCGATCAACGTGGGGCTGCACGGCGAGCCTTGTCACCTCAACGCCACCCCCCCCCCCCCCCCCCCCCCCCCCCTTACCTCAACACTTATTCAACACAAGCTGAGAAGAACTAGCAAGTGTTCACCGGCGTTTCAAACAGCCCGCAACACCGGGGTAATCTCCCCGCAGCCTAGCAATATGGGACTCGTCTCGATATGGCAGAACGCCCGGTCGAGGTCCCATACTCCTGGACTCGTCTCGATATGGCAGAACGCCCGGTCGAGGTCCCATACTCCTGGACTCGTCTCGATATGGCAGAACGCCCGGTCGAGGTCCTTTACTCCACCTCGTCTCGATATGGCAGAACGCCCGGTCGAGGTCCAGTACTTAAGTTCACCTGGGACTCGTCTCGATATGGCAGAACGCCCGGTCGAGGTCCCATGAACTCCGCTCCGTTCCGATTTGGCAGATCGCCTAAGGCAGAACGCCCGGTCGGAATCCCATGCACAAATCTCTTGCATGGCGGATTTCAACGCCCCATTGTCATTCCATGCACAAATCTCTTGCATGGCGGATTTCAACGCCCCATTGTCATTCCATGCACACGTCTATTGCATGGGATCATGGCATCATCTCATACACTCTCCGGGTTCCACCCCACTCCATGCTCATAGCACCACAACACTTGAGCACAGTACTACTTATATTACAAACGTACTTATAAACTATTACTTACCATCGGTAACAGGTACTCACCTCGGTCATGCCCAATCTTCAACGCGGACTTGGGGGACTGGGCACCGTTAGGTTGGTAACCCTGTGGGTCTGCGGGACAAGAGCAAGACAGATTTAAGTCCCCATTCAAGATTGCACTTGACCGGGAACTTGGGGGACTTGTTGACAGTAGCCCCAGAGGGGCTACAGCAGGCCCACAGACCCGCAGCAAGTGCACCAGGGCCCGGCCCAAGGCCCGGGACCGGATCACCAGCACCCGGCCTCGGGGTCCAGCACTCTATCCTGCCTCCAGGGACCCTGGGACCGGGGGCGCCTGCCTGCCAAAGAGGGCACCAGAATGTACAAACAGAAGGGAACCAGTCCCACATCGAAGGGTGAGGCCAGCCCTCACCCCCAACCACCTATATAAGGGCCCCAACTACCCTCTTTAATAGGTAACTTATCTCTCTCACCGCTTACATACGTGCTCAAGTTATATATACTCCAACTATGCTAACTTAGGCATCGGAGAGGAGAAGGCCGGCCCGCCCGGTATTCCCCTTAGTGAGCAGGTTTGCAGGAGATCGAGTTGGATTCATCTGTATCTACTAGGCCCCCGGGTTTAGGCAGAAACAAATTATATATATATAAATTTGTAGATTAATTATATAAATTGTTATATATTTGTTAATATTGGTTATATGTTAATGTATATTTTAATTGTTATATATAAATTGTTAAATTAATTATATATATAAATTGGTAGCCTAATTATATAAATGGTTATATTTATGTTAATATATAAATGGTTATTTGTATGTATATATATGTTAATGATGAAATATAGTTATATTTGTATATAAATGGTTATATTTATGTTAATGGTTAGTATTATTTAAAATTAGTTAAAATTTAAATATTAATTTGTTAGTATGTTTTAAAATATGTTAGTATTATTGGTTATTATATTCATTAGAATTTGTTATTTAATGTAATATAATTTAATATTAATTAATGTATTAATGCCTCAAGCTCCAGATGGCCGATGCACTCAGACAATTCGGAGGCCGTCGTTCTTCCAGATTTAGGGGTTCTGGAAGTTATGCCGGTTCCGGAGACTCCGAGAGGACCACCAGCCAGCCTGAGAGGATGAATTCATCCCAGCCGCGGAGGAGTGTGAGTTCTCGGCACCAGACCCTTTTAGCGGCGGGGCGGCCGTCGAGCAGTTCACGTCCCCCTCTCCGGCCAGATGCTCCGAGGTCGAGTAGGCAGCTATTTGAGGATGAGATAGCTCCAGACGTTCATCAGGTCCGTATGCCTGAGGTTCATCGGGAGCCGATGACGAGTCCGTCGCTGTCTGCTGCTGACTCGACTGAGGGGCCTACTCTCCCAAATCAACTCTACCTCCCGTACAACATTCCTGCGATACCCGAGGTCGACGAGCGTGGTGTGCCCATATGGCCTGATATGCCTCAGTACGTGAGTGCTGCGGAGGCATACCATCATGAGCCATTTGAGAGACCTGAGCTCCTGATTTCGGCGAGGAGAAAAGGAAAGACACGGTGGGCTGATGTGCCGGAAGAGATCAAGAGGGAGGTCAACAACGCGGCGTCGGTGAGTAATTTAAAAAACTTAATTTCTTTATCGTAATATTTAATAATTTTCGGTATTGTTATAATTTTAAAACTAATAAAATATTATCTTTCAGGCATACTTCGAGATTGCCGAACACAAGCAGACTTGGGCGTACGCGATGCAGAACTCGAGGTACGTTGGGAATTCCTCATATTATAATTTGAAATATTTTATGATATTAATAATATTTCTAATGCACTTTTGTTTTTTCCGTAGGTTCAAAGAGTGGAAGAACGAGCTTCGTACCCACTTTACCGAATACGACAGACATGGTCGTATGGGTACTCCAAGAGAGTTCATGTTCAGGGAGTACGAGTGGCGTTGGTTGAAGACAGTAGACTTCAACAACCCACTTATGCAGGTAAATACTAAACTTAACTATAAATGTTTATTTTGTTAATATTTTAATTATTAGTTTAATTATTTTATAATTATTACACTAATATTTTTTTATGCATTTTTCTAATATTTTATTATTTATTTGAAGGAACGGTCTCGGATAAACTCTCCGAACCGTCGCCGTAACACAACCCCCCATCATGGTGGTTCTAGGCCATTTTCACAATATCAGGAGGAGGCGCTTAGAGATCATCCTGATAGCAACCCGTACGCGGAGACGTTCAAGAAAGCTTATCCACAAGCGACAGAACAGCTCGTAAGTCGTTGATTATGATTTTAAAATTTTAATTATTAATTGTTAGAATATTAATTATTTTTTTTTCCGGTTCAATTAGGAGAGGGTGAACCGGGCCGAAGAAGAAGTGTTGCAGGAAGTAGTTCGGGAGACACAACCGAACATTTCAGAGGCAGATCTACAAGAAGCCCTGAGCCAGGTCGACCGATCGAATGTCCAAACTGCAGCGCAGATATTCGACGCAGCCTTCCCACAACGGTCAAACGACTACTACTGCCGGGGTTTGGGAATTTCTGGAATAGGGGTCCTGAAGACCACTAAGGGAGCTCAAAAGAAGGGAGGCGGGGACAGCCAATAGATGAGGGGAGAAATGCAGAGATTGGCAGAAGAAAATGCAAGATTGGAGGCCGAGTTCCAGAGATCACAGGAGCAACACCGCAGAACACAGCAGTTTCATTTGGATATGTCCAGTTGGCATGCTGAATGAGAGAGAATTCAGCGACACAACTACGCCGGCCAACAAAACTGGTGGTATGCTATGTTCGAGGCACAACAACAAGGCCTTGAACCCCCGCCCCCGTTTGAGCCGTTAGTTGAACCTCTAATGCCTCAACCTCCCGAGTTCGTTCAGCAGGATGACGAGCATGATGGACAACAAGATGCTGGGGATGACGTGGTGGACTTTAGTGCTTTAGGTGATGATTAGGGTTATATTTTATGTATATTGGAATAAATTAAATAATAAGTCATTTAGACATGTTTCTTGTTGGTGTAAATGCATGGATTGTCATTGTGAATTGCAGGTTGCTTGCAATGGTAATTTAGAAATTAATTTAATTTTTTTTCCCCAAAATGTAAGAATAGCCGACGATATTGGCATTATTTCGTCGGCTATAAGTGATATAGCCGACGAAAATGACATTATTTCGTCGGCTATAATTAATTAATGCTTATTAAAATATTAATATATTTCGACGAAATAACCGACGAAATAGATGAAATCGTCGGCTATATTTCAGAACAAATAGCCGACGAATTTCGTCGGCTATAGTATACGATATCGTCGGCCATACTCGAAAATATCCGACGAATTTTGTCGGATATTTTGCCCAGGTTTGGTCGACAAAATGAATTTTCGTCGGTAATATCGTCGGCCATACTCGAAAATAGCCGACGATTTCGTTATTTTCATCGGCCATTTGTTTTACCGACGCCCTTTTACCGACGAATTATAGCCGACGAAAGTTTCGTCGGCAGAAGGAATAGCCGAGGAAAATTTGGCATAGTAGACGAAATTTTTTTCGTCGGCTATTCTGTCAGATCTGGTAGTGCAATGTGCAATGGCTACCTCATAATCTTTCAACTTGTAGGAAACTGGCATTTTTCCACCGAGTACAACATCGTCGGAGAGTATGGAAAGATTGAACTGTGAAGGTACATATTCCGATATGCTTTCCTGTAACGCTCCTAAATACACCTTCATGTAGGTGACGCACTCGTGCGCAATATATGCTTCAGCTATACATCCTTCAGGTGTGGATCTGTTTTGGACAAAATCACCATATTGTCCAAGTTGCCTATAAATCAAGTTTTTAAAGTGTTATGATAATACATTAATACTAAATCACGTATATTGATGAGGAAATTAACATAAGGTGTAAAATACGTACCTTTCCATCAGATACATCCAAGTGAAGTGCACAGGACCGGTAAGCAACAACTGCCGAGGAAGATGGATCATGAGGTGAGGCATGATGTCGAAAAAATTTGGAGGAAATATCATCTCAAATTTACACATGATATGAACGATGTCTTGTTGCATTTCCCGGAGGTCAGATTTTCTCACTTCCCGTGTGCATACCTTCTGGAAAAATCTTGCCAACACTACTAACGGCTCCACAACGTGACGGGGAAGGAACGGTCGAATGAAAACAGGGAAGAGACGTTGTAGCAGGATATGATTGTCAGAGATGTGTGTCATGATATCTGCGTCTCCCGCGTCCCGCTCACCGTGCCATCTCATAGCTTTTGCGGTGGTTTCTGACATGTACAACCGCTCAAGCCTATCTCTCAACGGAAAATACCGAAGCACTTTCACAGGTTTCCTATTGCCTGCTCCCGCCAACTTATATTGGTCAGAATGACATATCGGACATGCGTCAAGGCTAGCAAGGTCATTCCCTTCTGCATCTTTACCCCAGAAGAGAACGCAGTCAAATGCGCATGCATGGATCTTAATGTAGGAAAGCCCTAGATCTTTGAGGATACTTCGGACCTTACGGTGATTGGTAGGATTACGATGACCCTCCTCCAACAACGAAGAAGTGTACTGTAGATATTCATCTACTTGCCTGATAGTCGATTTTGTCTCGACTTTAATCCTCATTACCTCCATCACACTTTCAAGAACTGTCTTCTCAGAACTTGAAGACACAGGGGTCTATTGCAATGCAATCAGTTTGTTGTACTTGTCAAAGGCAGCAGTGTTGACAACTTGTGGGAAGGGCTGCACCGGGTCATGCATATATTGTTTCCCACGAACACCGCTTTCAAAAGGAAACACGTCGTTGATGAATGCCATTGTTGGATCGTTGGATGTACTACTACTGCCCGCCTAAAAAAACTGCCCATGATCATGCGATCCATCTAATGATGGCTCACCGTGATATATCCAACGTGTGTTCTTCGGCCAAAACCCTTTACTCTTTAGGTGCTCCCATACTGTCCTAATCGGAAATCGACACATATCACTGCGACACCTACATTTATTGCACGGGCAATAATGGATTAATGGTATTCATTCCCGTTTGCATTTTCCTCGACGAACTGCAAAAAATTCACAACTCCTGTAGTGTATCGTCGGTCATGCCTTGGAAGTGAAATCTAACTCTTATCTGGATCCATATATAGCCTGAAAATAATATATATATATATATATATATATATATATATAACTTTAATTAATAAGAAATTAATTAACACATACATATATATATATATATAAATCTATAATAATTAATTACATTACAATATATATTATTATCAACATCAACTCATATATATATATATATACCATTAACAACCATTATTTAAGTTACACTATATCAACCATTATTTAAGTTAATTACACTATCAACAACCATTAATTAACACACACACACACATATATATATATATATATATATATATATATATATATATATATAATTAAACTCCACACACACATGCACACACACACACACACATATATATATATATATATATATATATATATATATATATATATATATATATATATATTTTAACACTAATTAAAATAACATCAAATTAAAACACATAATTAAACTCTAACTTAAAATCAACTTAACTACAACTCAAAATCAACATATATACATACATTCTAACACTAAAACAACAACAAAACAAAAAATCACTTACTAACTCAAAATCACTAAAACTCAAAATCAACTCAACTAAAACTCAAAATCAACATATATACACATATACGTACCTATATATAG
This sequence comes from Potentilla sterilis, assembly GCA_963682095.1. Classification (NCBI taxonomy): domain Eukaryota; kingdom Viridiplantae; phylum Streptophyta; class Magnoliopsida; order Rosales; family Rosaceae; genus Potentilla; species Potentilla sterilis. The sequence goes on along the minus strand of OY821756.1, from coordinate 14,692,459 downwards.
CTCCACAATGTAAGAGAGGACAGATTTCAACAATACTCACAGATTTTTCACTCTTTCTCCCGTTCTTTTTCGGTTTTTTTTTTAAATGAGCAGTTGCTGTCTAGATCTGAAAATATATAGACTTATAGCCGACGAAAATGTCAATTTCGTCGGCCAAAATTTCAAAAGTTTTCGTCGGCTAATGTTTCAGATAAAGGCCGACGAAAATCTATAATCGTCGACTGAAATATGAATATAGCCGACGATTTTTGTTTATACCAACGAAAAAACAGTATCGTCGGCTATGGTTAAACTATGGCTGACGATTTTGTTTTTCCACTGACGAAAAATAAAATCGTCGGCTATTCTATAGAATTACCGACGAAAATTTTTAGTCGTCGGTCGTTTTTTTTTATTTCGTCGGGAAAAACCTTTTTTCTGGTAGTGTACAAGAATTACTTCAATACACTTGAACATCACTTAGCCTTCTTTTAAGATCAATAACTCGTGTGTTAAAATTAATACTTTCGTGGGTGAACTAGGAGTTAGACTGAAAAGCTGATATGCTTTCCAGCGACTATTTACTGTTCATTTCACTGAGATTTTCTGCTAGATATTTGTAGTATCATATTACTATAATTTGTCAAGTTGATCTCTAGTCTTTCTAGCTTAAGATATTTTGTAGGTTACTTTGTATCCCTATAAAAGGGAAGTGTTTACTTTGTAATCAATAAGAATTTTTAGATCAAAGAAAAGACTGCATAAGTTCAGTTCATCTACTCTTCTTCAAACACTATTCACCAAGTGAACAGTGTGATATACTTCACTCGCTACGACGAACTGGTTTCTGATCACACTCGCCAGTGCGGAAGTAGAAGTATTGTGAATTCTAACATGGATTCTAACATCGTGATCATATTTCCAATGCAAATATGTCTTGCAAATGCATTGTCCTGTACTACCATTTTTCATTGAAGCCGCACCAACTGCTGCCTTCCATCAACTCCTGCCGCCAACAACACCAGTCCTCATGGATCCAAACAACTTACAGGGACAGTGTTTGCTAGGGCGCGAGGCCAATGAGGAGGCAGCATGCACAGAGGCATAATTTTTTTCATTTTAATGGAAATGTAATTTTTTTTTAATTATTATTATTACTATGGAAATGTTGCTTTTGATATATGAAAAATTCAAACTTATGTCTGCGTACAAACCATAAAAAAGGGACAAGAAATGAAAAGAACTAAAGCTTAAGTGCAAAACCAATATAAATGTACACAAACAAACTACATCCCAGTTTTTAAAAAGCCGATCAAAAACTCAATATGGTAAGTAGGACCGTGGTCTGCTCAGAGTGGTACCGGATCGATTAGGAGCGATGCAACACCATCTTTCATCACTTTTCCCACTCGTGTGTACTCATCCTCCCCTTTGTAAAGGAGATCAACCATTCTGGTTAGATTAAGAACACGAGTAAGCACACACATCGGCACATCCGTCGGCCTAAGAAACTCTTCGTTTATGTCCTTCCACGACTCTGCAACTTGTTCGTTGAAGACATCAACTGTTTCTTGCTCCGAGACCCCATGTTGCTTCATGTAGCAGTCAATACTAGAAGCGACATGCTCTCTCTCTTTCTCAAACTGCAGAACACATATAGAATTAAGGCATAATATATATTCGATCATTAACTGATCGATTGTATACAAAATGTAATGATAAATCATGACTACCTTGCTGGAAACAAGGTCATCCATCAGCCTGAAAATAATATTGGAAGCTCTGAGAATTTTAGGGTCATTTGCTAACCACTCAAACACCTCCTTGGTGACTCTTTCTCCCATTCCTACTAAAGATATAGTCGAGAGCAAAGTGTTTCCAACGGAAGGTATCGCGATACGCATATACTCATCCATGCTTGGGATGTAACCTTTATGGAGCCATCGTGCCTCAGCAAAGTATAGTCGGGCTTGACCTTTTATCTGGAAATAAACACGATCATATAATGAAGGGTAGATGGAAGACTATGATAATTGAATACATGTTCGTAGATGTTAAAGGACAGAATGCATACAGCTTCTTTTGCATAGTGTACTCGGTATGATGTTCCTTTCTTTACCATCTCTCCTTCAATTTCAATGAAGACATTCAGTAGCGTACGATAAAATATCTGCATGTAATCTGGAAGTTTATTCATACAATTGAGATCCCACCTGTAAATTTCACAAATGATATTAGCTTTCCAAATAACTTTAAGCTACGTACGTAGGAGTGCAATAACAATCGAACTTTTTTTTTGAAGCATGCACTTGTTATGTACCTTTGAATTGCTTCAGTAAAGATCTGGAGTTCTTCGAATGTGCCATATGCGTCGTAAATATCATCCAAAACTGACCCCAGGGCAATCACTTTTGTTAGAAATCTTCTCCCAGAGGCATATTGGGGTTCGAAAAATACTCCCACTGTCCAAAAGTACAACTCCACAAGCCTATTTCTTGCGAAAGGAAGCTCCCTTTCGAAGTCAAGTTCTTTCCACCACCTAGAGATCTCACCGAGTTCCCTTTTGTGTATAGACTGAACAAGATTGAAATCTAACTTTGCAAGTTTCAACAATGCTGCTACTTCATGATGCAAAGGGTTATCTTGGAAGATTGACATGTAACGCCTCGTGTATAATCTCTCTGGACTTTTTCGCAGAGGTCTCTCTAAGGCTTGCTTTATTTCTGCTGCTAGCGGATGACTTGCATGGGTTGCAGATGAATCCAGGTGAGTTGTGGTGAAAATCAGGGCATCTTCTAGCATATCTTCACCATGCACCCTTAGATGTGCTGCTTCATAAAATCTTAACATACCTTCCGTATTGGCAGATAAGCCTTCCTTGAAGTGACCATTTGCATCTTTAAATTTGTTGAAAACATCTGCTTGAATAATAGTAGAAATATATCTTTAACACATAAGAATGAAGTACAATTTCAGTGACAAGAAGGTAAATACTTTCTATCTTTACCTACCAGATGAAACATGAAATCCATGTTGTCTTAGTAGCCGAAAACCAAGAGCAACATCGTACAAATCACCATCATGAACACATGTTGCGTGCATATGCTCGAGTGCTTGTTCTATTTCTGTTTCAAAATGGTATGCCACACCAAGACGCTGCATCGCATCAATTGACTTCATCTGTGTTGATATATTACCTGTAACATTTTGGAAAACATCCCTCCTGACTACAACTTTCAGTTGATCAACCTGCTGTTGCCAGAGGGCCTCAGTCATCTGCAACCAAAATCGCTCATCAAAAGCCAAACCATTTATAAATTGTTAATGAAATTGATAAAGATAAATAGCATTGTAGTTATGGATTAAAACGAATTGCATAATACATTGTTTTCCTGGGAGTCATAGTTGATGAACCGATCTCCCCAAAAGCTTGGTTTAAAGTTCGCCGTCCGCCGAACAATATCAGGCTGAAGAATTAGTGGTGTTCTTTCAAGTGATAGAAAAGTTTGGACCGACATAGTTTGCTTGCTGTAGATAATTTGTGTGCTGTGTTTGGTGTATATTTTTTCATAGAAAAGTTTGGACCGACATAGTTTGCTTGCTGTAGATAATTTGTGTGCTGTGTTTGGTGTATATTTTTTCGATACAACAACCAATTAGGATTCTTTCTTTATTTAGGTGGGACTATTAGGATTCTTTATTTAGTAGTCTCACCTAAAACCAAAAACAAACAAACATGTGTATTACATGTATAGACAAGCGAGACAGGTTCAAACTACTTGGAGGGACATGTACGTTCGAAGTAATGTCCTGTAACCTCCGTTTAGTCCCAACTCTCAACTCTCAACTCAATTGAATGGGATGGCACACGTCCAGGGCCCTTCCACATTATGCGTGATATGACAGTATATATATATATATATATATATATATATATATATATAAGTAAAGTATAGCAATAATTCGGAAGTTTATGTCACATGTCACATATATTCATTATTTACTTACATTACAATACCATTGTTCTTGCTAAATAATAATTCACACCCCACCCTTCTAATCATATATGTTGTTGGTCTGCCACCATATAATGTGCTAAATAATAAGTCACGCCATGCATATCAATATATTCTCTCTATTTTTTTTAATTTTTTTATTATACAGGTCTCTCTACTAACTGAGTAGACTAAAGAGACCTGTACAATCGAATACATGCATTCTTAAATGTGGTGCTTCATAAAAAATTAATATGACTGGACAAATGGGAAGTTAATTAAGTCTTCCTTGAAGTTACCGTTTGCATCCTTAATTGAACTTTGTTGAATATATCTGGTTGAATAGCATTGTCAAACAAAAACGATCAAAATTCACATATTTAGATATAGCACCTGATAAGTAAACACAGCCGGTACGGTATTGCCGATGTTTATCCCGATTTCTGAAATACTACTATGGCATTGGAATTAACTCTGGCTCTCCTCAACTCCTTTAACAAATTGGATTGACCGGCTACATATATAATGACCATTTTCTTCAAATTTTGTGCATGCTCAAGCATATACATTGCTAACTCGAATCCGTTAGACCCATGCATAAGCTGTATGATCATCTCCTTCAGCTCAGTTACAAAATCAAGGCCTTTGAGTTCCCAATACCGCCTATGAAATCCAGATGCCTATATTGGAACAAAAGAGCAAATTAATTAAAAAAGAAAAGTGTTGATCGTGTAAGAACCTTTTTGGACTCAAACTCTATCTGTTAATATTATCAGTCATTGTTGAATAGGTTTCGGCTTAACAAGAAGCAATACAACTAAAACTCAGTTGCAGAGAAGTTTATTAAGTAGTATATCGCTTAATAAGCATAGAGGTTCATTGTATTAAGACCTGTAGTACATCGAATTAGTATTGTGATAGAACTAAGCCTTTGCAGTTTTAGATTCAGTAGTTGATTAGTTTTAGGATTCAGTTATGGGATTGAATTCTAATTGATCAAATTAGCCAGTATAAATATAAGGCATTAGTCCCTGTGTTCAATATCGTTTTTGCATTGAGAAAACAGCCTCATTCTGTTTGCTTGATATTGAAACGCAGAAGACTTTGTTCTTACTCTATTGATCAGTTTAGTTTGTGTGCAGTTCATCTTTAGAAGCACAAGATGTCTGGATCTAAGGTTGCTATGAAGGGTGATTGGAGAAGTGATGAATGTATGATTCCTAGTGCAGCTAGGAAAACTCTATTCCGCATTCTGTATTGTGTTCTTGATTTGTGTTTCATGTGTTTGTGTGTATATAAACTTGATCTTGATCTACAGACAATTTATTTCAGTTTAACAATTTTTCTGTAGCAAACACATTCATATCAGATCATTTGAATAAATCAATGAAAAGCTAACAACTGAAATGTGCACTGAAGCATACAAAACTCATAGTTCATTCAGCTTGGTCAATTCATAGCAACATAATGTAGAACCTAGAATCATATATGATTAATAATCAAAATGATTAAAGATCACATACAAGAGTTACTATAATCACATAAGCTTATGAGTGATAGAGTGAGAATAATTTCAACAAGCATATCCACCTGAGATGTCAAAAAACTCACAGTCCTCAATTCTGATATAATCAAAATTCTGTAACAGCAACTTACTAAAACTGAACGCTGTTTAAATGAAAACTTAACTGTAAGATATTATGTTCTATAAAGTAAAAACAAAATTGGTTCAGCTAAAACACTTTCATAAGTAATCTAATAACAATACTTGCATAATGAAATTCCTCGAGTCTTTATTGATCAAGTGAAAAATTACAAGTTGTTCTCAAAATAAGATTACAACTGGAAAAGCTACTTATAACACAAACTGAAAAGAAAATAAAATAAAATAGAAACAGAAAAACTTTATGAGCTCCCACAGAACTCAAGCATACAATTCTGATTATACTCCCATATTTTTCACATGTTTATGAAAAACCACAATTGGAAGTGCCTTAGTGAAAGGATCTGCCAGCTGAGAAATTGTATCTATATCGAAAACATCAATCTCTTTACGTTTGTCTCACAGAATAATATTTCAAGTCAATATGTTTAGAATTGCTAGACCTCTTACTGGTTTTACTGAAAAATATTGCAGCTTCATTGTCACAATAAATTTTCAACGGATTTGTAACAATGCAACTCAAGACTTCAGTATATATCAAAAAATTCCTAATCCCTAGTCCTTCACAAACTCCTTCATATATTGCTATATATTCTGCCTGCATAGTAGATGTAGTTATTAAGCCTTGTTTCATGGTTTTCCATGCAACAGCTCCACCAGCAAGCATGAAAACATAACCTGAAGTAGACTTTTTGGATTTTGGAAAATTCCCAGCAAAATCTGAATCAGTATAACCTACCAATTCTAAATTCTTAACTTGTCTATAGACCAACATATGAGATTTAGTCTTCTGTAAATATCTAAGAACCTTCTTACCTGCAACCCAATGCTCTTGAGTAGGTGCAGATTGAAACCTGGATAAAATTCCTACAGAAAATGCAAGATCTGGCCTAGTGCAAACTTGTGCATACATTAAGCTACCTATAAGCTTGGCATATGGTTTGCTCTCCATTTGAATCATCTTCCCCTCATTTTTAGAAATTTTAGACAGTTTATCACCTTTAGACATAGGGGCATCTCCTGGAGAACATGTTTCCATGTTGAATCTTTTTAACACTTTCTGAATGTAATTGTGTTGAGATAAGCCTAAAACCCCTAACTTTCTGTCTCTCTTAATTTCAATTCCTAAAACAAAGGAAGCCTCTCCTAAATCTTTCATATCAAAATTGCTTTACAGAAAAGACTTGGTTTCATTTAGTAGTTTAACACTGCTGCTAGCTAAAAGAATATCATCCACATACAAAATCAAGAATATAAATTAAGTTTTTGCAGTCTTGAGGTATACACATTCATCAACTATGTTTTCTGTAAAGCCAAAAGAAGATATAACTGAATCGAATTTTTTGTACCATTGTCTGGAAGCTTGTTTTAAACCATAGATTGATTTCTTAAGTCTGCATACATGATTTTCTTTCCCTGACTTCACAAAACCTTCAGGCTGTTTCATATAAATAACTTCATCCATTTCTCCATTCAAAAATGCAGTTTTGACATCCATTTGATGCAATTCCATATTATAATGTGCAACTAAAGCCATTATAATTCTAAATAAATCTTTCGTAGATACAGGAGAAAAAGTTTCATTATAATCAATACCCTCTTGTTGTGTGAATCCGTTAGCTACTAGATGAGCTTTGTGTCTCTCTATATTGCCATTTTCATCTCTTTTAGTCTTAAAAACCCACTTACAACCAATTGCTTTATGGTTAGGGTCTGGTTTCACAAGTTCTCAAACTTTATTCTTAGACATAGAGTTAATTTCTTCTTTCATAGCTTTCTCCCATTCACTAAATTCATTGCTACACTGAGCTTGTTTGAAGCTCAAGGGATCATTATCTTCTGCTAAAATATCTTGCTCTTGTAGAAAAACATGATAGTCACTGCCTTCACCATAGACTGGTTTTCTCTGTCTTATAGATCTTCTAAGCTGAGGATTTTCTAAGTTTGGAGGTTCTATAGCTATATCCTGAGGATCTAAATCCATCTGATCATCTAAAGGCTGATCTGTATTCTGATTTTGAGGCTCTAGAACTAAATTTCCTGTGTTTAACTGGTTTTGCATTTGATTAGTCGTATTTGATCTTACTGTGTTCTGAACTAGAGGCAATATCTGTACTGAATCCTCATTCTCAATAATCTCATCAAATTCTAAGGATAAATCCTCAAAATCATTACTGCATACACCTTCATCCAAAAATTTGGCTTGATTAGTTTCCATAAATTTGGTTTTATTTTTAGGTCTATAGAATCTGTATCCTTTAAATTTTTCACAGTAACCAATAAAATAGCAACTAATAGTTTTAGGACCTAGTTTTTCTTGTAGTATGTTTGGAATTCTAGCTTCAGCTTTGCAACCCCACACATGGCAGTGATGCAAGCTAGGTTGTCTACCACACCATAACTCAAAAGGTGTTTTATCTACAGATTTAGAGGGTGCTCTATTGTAGATGTAGTTTGTTGTCTTAAGTGCTTCACCCCATAGGTAGATTGGTAGACCTGAAGCACACATCATAGATCTAACTATATTGAGAAGAGTTATGTTTTTTCTCTCAGCTACTCCATTTTGAGTTGGAGTATATGGTGTAGAATACTGTGCCTTAATACCATGCTCTTGTAAGAACATTGCAAATGGTCCCTTTTGCTGGCCTGCACTTGTATGTCTACTATAATATTCCCCTCCTCTATCTGATCTTACTGTCTTAATTTTTGTCTCTAATTGGAGCTCGACTTCAGTTTTAAAATTTTTGAAAGCTTCCAATGCTTGAGAATTTTCTGAAAGTAAGTTTATGTAGCAGTATCTAGAGTAGTCATCTATGAATGTAATCAAATAGATATTTCAACACATAGTCTTATGTTTAAAAGGTCCACATATATCTGTATGAATGAGTTCTAATAGCTTATGACTTCTTACTGCAGTGGTTTTTCTCTTGTTTGTCAATTGGCCTTTGAAACATTCAATACAATCAGTTAAATCAGTATAGTTCAAGCTAGGTAAAATTCCATTTTTCTCGAGTGTTTTCAATCTCTTTTTGGAAATGTGTCCTAATCTTCTATGCCAAAGAAAAGCAGACTTATTGTTGAATAAAGATCTTTTAATAACTCTTGTAATTGTGTTTTCAGTTATAGTTTCTGCATTATTTTCAAGCATAAGAATCTCATTCTTAATCACAGAAAAATCAAGTTTAAGATAATTATTTGAAAAAGAACCACAACCAAGATACTTTGAATTCTGAAAAATCTTTATTCCACTAAAATCAATAATAAGTTTGCATCCAATGCCAACCAAAAGACCTATTGAAATCAAATTCCTCTTAAGGGAGGGAATGTAATAAACGTTCTCAAGAAAAATAAAATTGCCTAAGCCTAAATCAATCTTCAAGCATCCTATGACCTTCACTGCTACATTTTGGCCGTTCCCCACACACACATTTTGCTCACTTGTCCTTGGAGCCCTCCTCCTTATGATACCCTATAGAGATGTAGTAATGTGTATTGGTGAACTAGAATCAAGCCAATAAGTGTGTGTACTAACGTTAAGAAAATTAACTTCTAAAGAAAAAACAGAATCTTGAAAAGACTCACCCTTCTTAATCATCCAAGCCTTCCATCCATTACAATCCTATTTCATATGTCCTCCTTTTTTACAGAAGAAACATTTGAATTTGACAGAACTGTATCCTTTCTCAGGTTTGAAACCTTTGACAGGTTTTGGCTCACCGGAATTTTCTGAAGCCTTAAAGTTGGTGGTCTGCTTAGCCTTAAGTTTTTTTTTCTTCTTCTTAGGCTTCTCAACTAAATGAACTGCAGTAGTTGGTCCAACCTCCTTCTTGATTCTATTTTCTTCATCCACACAGATTGAAATAAGTTTATTAATGGTTCACTTAATATCTGAAGCATTATAAGTGGTCCTAAGATGGCTGTAGCTAATTGGGAGAGAGTCTAAAACTTCATGGATCAGTTGATTATCAGTGATTCCCATCTGAAGCTCCCTTAGTTTGGCATTAATGTGAACCTTATGCATGATATGCTCTCTCACACTGCCTGTGCCATCAAACTTAATCTCATGAAATTCTTTATTCAATCTAGCAGCTTCAGCTCTTTCATTAGCAATGTATTTCTCAGATATGGCTGCCATGTAATCCACAGCATCCTCAGGTTCCTCAATTGATCCTCTCACTATCTCAGACATAGTGTAACTAATAACATTCTTTGCCATTCTATTGGTCATATACCACTCATGATGATGCCACTTGAATTCTTCAGTACTTTCCTCATCAATATCATGAATTGGCTTAGGCTCATGCAGACAGTAATCCATATTGTTATGCATAGCCAAATAGAACTCCACTTGCTTTTTCCACTTCCTAAAGTTGTTGCCATTCAGATATTCTACTTGTCCTAATGATGCGTAGTTACCTTAAAAAACAAAAACAAAAGGTGTATAAGAATTTTTCCTATCTGTTAGGCTACTGTAAAAACCAAATAAGACATAATATCAACTTATATTCTAAACTCAAGCAACACAAAAATAAGATCTTTATGATATAAAATTTTTGTAGTTCTGTAGTTTCTGAATTCAGCATACTATATGCTGCAGAATAGGTTATTTGATGAAAACAATCAAGGTCTTTAGACAAAGAAAAGTTTCAAAAAATCTATATCAATCCCAGAACATATATATATACACTTCTGAATATGCTTTAAAATCTTGTTTGAATGCTTCTTTGGAAACAAAACAAAATAAAAACTTTAGAGCACTGCACAATTTTCCTTTATAAGTTATATCAGTAAAAATTTGCTTTGGCAAAATAGTTATTGATTTGTAATTTAGTTTCTTAATCAATCATTCTAATGTTTTAGATGCATTAGATTTAACGATTCTTCAGATTTTAATAGACTTAAATTGGAACAAAACAACCAACAAGGAATCACAACATCATGAAGCATAATATATCCCCAAACTCCAGATCACACGATTTCAACCAATTCATGCATCATTGAACAGATATGGGCACACGTCAACCACAACGAATACTTTATCTATATGCCAACACTTCATAATATGAACATTCCCACAGATGCAGAATTGAATCGCAAGTTTTGGAATCCAGAAAACATACATTTGCCTCTGCTTCAGCACAGCACCAAATTTTAAATTTAAGCATTACATAAAGAAGCATATAAGTTTTAGATCAAACCTTTTCCTTGATTTCGTTTTTCTGTAGCAGGGTCTTGAATCCCCTTTTTGAGGATTAAGCCTCAGTTTTGCTTAAGATAAAAAAATTTCCAAAAAACTAGCCGTTATGTAGTTCAACGGTAACATTGAAAAGCTATTTTCTGGAATGGGGTTTGTGCCCGGATTTTAGTCAAAAACAAATCAAGGTTTCTTTGTTTGGATTAAAGCATGATGGTTCTTTTATTTTAACTAAATTTACTGAAGATTTTTATTAAACTGTTCTTGATAAAAATTCTGAAGTATACGATTTGTGTATCTATAAACAAAAAGGATCTGATACCAATTGTTAAACTGAAATAAATTGTCTGTAGATCAAGATCAAGTTTATATACACACAAACACATGAAACACAAATCAAGAACACAATACAGAATGCGGAATAGAGTGTTCCTAGCTGGACTAGGAATCATACATTCATCACTTCTCTAATCACCCTTCATAGCAACCTTAGATCCAGACATCTTGTGCTTCTAAAGATGAACTGCACACAAACTAAACTGATCAATAGAGTAAGAACAAAGTCTTCTGCGTTTCAATATCAAGCAAACAGAATGGGGCTGTTTTCTCAATGCAAAAAAGATATTGAACACAGGGACTAATACCTTATATTTATACTGGCCAATTTGATCAATTAGAATTCAATTCCATAACTGAATCCTAAAACTGATCAAATACTGAATCTAAAACTGCAAAGGCTTAGTTCTATCACAATACTAATTGGATGTACTACAAGTCTTAATACAATGAACCTCTATGCTTATTAAGCGATATACTACTTAATAAACTTCTCTGCAACTGAGTTTTAGTTGTATTGCTTCTTGTTAAGCCGAAACCTATTCAACAATGACTGATAATATTAACAAATAGAGTTTGAGTCCAAAAAGGTTCTTACAGATCGAAAAATTTAGGTAAACTACAGATTTGAGAGACAACTGATCTGCCAATGAGAGAAAAGAATCTACAACGTAAAACAAATATTAATTCACTTACCAGTGTTCCATTACCAGCAAGGAACTGACGGAAGGAACTAAACCCGGAATACGGCCGCTGTAGTGACAATATATGCAAAGTGTTCAATTTAGGCACTCCTCTTAAAAGAGAGACAATATTAGGTACTTCTTTATCATCAATAGCAGCTCCCAATATGCAGATGCAAGTAACATATATTATAGAACGGTGCAGCAGCCGTGAATTGTTCCCTGAAAAAAGTCTTAACACATTACAAAGTCGACAAGACCATATATATATAGTTAACTATCAAAATGGGTAAGAAATATATATATGAGATCGAACCCCTATAATTTGCCATGGATGCTTCTTAATTTACAAATCAATATGGAAAAGATTGAAGAAGTGATCGTAATTGTCTATTACCTCTACAGTCCGAATATCTAGAATAAGAACTTTAACCGCGTATACTTCGCAAGAATGTTAAAATGTTAATGCTTTCTTGGAAAGACTAGGAGACAGTGTGGAAAAGCTTACATGCTTTCCAGCACCTGCTCCACTGTTCATTCCCACTGAGTTTTTCATCTTAGATATTTGTAGTATCATAGTACTATAATTGTCAAGTTGATCTCTAGCTTCTAGCCTTAGATATTTTGTTAGGTTACTTTGTACCCCCTATATAAGGGAAGTGTTTACTCTGTAATCAATAAGAATTTTGAGATCAAAGAAAAGCTGCATAAGTTCAGTTATCTTATTTTCTTCACACCCGCTCGCCACACCGTTCGCCAAGAACAAAGTGTGATATACTTCGCTCGTCAGAGTTAAAAGTTGAAGTATCAGGAATTCTAACATGAATTCCAACAAAGAACTTATGACAAATGATATCCAGGTCTTCTACTCCATGAGAAGTTAAGGAAAGCTCAACTTCATCTACACAGTTGAAATCCCCCAGATTCTGACGATTCATCATACTCCCCTCCCATCTCAGATTCTTTAGATTCGGAGCAAAAATATTCAAGCAATTCACTTTAGGCATACTATGGTACCAAAGCATATCTATCTTTTCAAGCTTACCACCAGAGATTTCAACATTGATAAGCTCACCAGAATGAGCAAAGTACATCCTAAATGATTCCAAAGACGGGCTTTCAATGGTGATAGATTTTAACCCTCTAACCCTAGCAAGATCCAATATTTTCAGGGATCTGCAAGAGTACGAGACCCAATTGCAAAAACCCACATCATGTTCGATAGTAACATTCGCTAATCTCAAGCATACGAGATTAGAGGTAGAAGAGGTAGAAAGCAAGGAAGCTTTAAGAATTACCCACATCATGTTGACAATTAAAGACCTCAAAGAACAACAAGCAAACAGGCAAGTAGGAATTTCTGTCTGGTTTTTCAGATCATAGGTTTGATCAACATAAACGATAGTGAGTGAATCAACATCACAGCTCACTGCATAACGAATCCAATTCATGACTCGAGACCTGTAGAAAAGCTTTACACTAAGACATGTGTCAAGGTATCGACCAATTTCACAATCAATAGAAAAGCTTTGTACCCTGGTATTCCCTCGTTGGAAGAAGAACCAATCCAACGAGTCCAACAGCTCCAATCGACCATCATCGCTGCAAATAGACGTATAGGGAAGTTCAGTGAAATTCAATGTGGGATTTGATAAGTAGAGTCCTCTGCAACTTTTGGACAAACTCCCAACTCGAGTGACGTCAGCTATGGGAAGGAAACAGAATATGGTGGGCAACTTCCGGTGGAAGACAGCTGAATCTGTCTATAGCAACAACCTTATCACATCCCTGAAATTCCATGGCATGTTTCTTTGAAGGGGTAATATGCGCAGCTGATGAGGTTTTGAAGTTACGTTGAGATTTTTGAAGAGGAGGAAATTAGAGCTTGAAGCGGCCTTGACTTTAGTCTCCTAGGATCGATCTTTATAGGATCCCGTAGCTATATAACTGCATCTTCTTTCTTCGCACTACGTCTAGGGTTTGATAACCCGCCCAACCCTAGATTGCAAGCTAGTATATAATGCAACTTCTCGATTTATTTATTCTTCTCCGTCGCCCTAATTTTGTTTACATCTTAATCTCTTTTATTTGGCTGGGAAAACTGTATACTGAACGTGAAAGTAAACAGAAGCCTTAAACGTACAAAGCCTCATAGGAGAGCAGAGAAAGGCCGGTGCTGAACCAATATGGAGGGAAAAAGAGGTTGGATCACATATATACCAGTCTGAAAGGGAAGTAAAGTTAAAAAGATTTTAAATTTTTCCATGAGGTTTTTCTTATATATGTTCATTTAAATTTAATTAGTAAGGTTTTCATAATAATCATCATCCTACGTGAAACAAATCCGACTCAACAAAAATGGTGATTGTGTTTTTGAGAAGATTGACAATTTGACATGAACAGTACTGATGAAGGTTGCCAACGAGGTCGGCGTCATCATGATCATGATATGTATTATTCTACTCTTTTCGTATATATCTCCATATTTCTTTTTATGCGTGGGTAAAATTGTTTATTTAAAACTTTGAAGGTTTATTCATTATTTTTCTTTCACCTGAGAAGAATGTGAAAGAAATTATACACAATGCATGAAAATCCACCAAAAGATCACATCCCATCTTATAGAAAGACAAACGACAACTAGATCCTCACAATATTGGTCGGACCTCATTATTCAAACAACAACCGGACAAGGGTATGTGACTTCAGTGTTCACTCAATGCCCATTTAGTATAAAAAAGGCCTCTTCATTACTCATTTCAATGACCATCTTATTTTTCTCCCTTATTCAACATAAGGTAACAACTCTATTGCCCATTTGAACAAATCTTTTTCAATTCTAGTACAAATTTAATTTTTTTTTCTTCCTTTTTTGTCCTTTTGTCTTATCTAACATATTTTTGAATTATAATGTGCTGAGAAAATGGAAGATAAAAAAACGAACTTTGCCGAAATATCACTCAACTCCCTCCGGCCTCCCATGGCCGGTCGCCGGAGTCGCCGAATTCCGGTCACCAAATTTTTTTTTCGCCGGATTTTTTTTTTTTGCCAGATTTTTAATTTTTTAATTTTTTTTTAATCAGGTTATTGGACTATGGTTACTGACCCTCAGTAAATAATTTACAGATTACAGATTTCCAGTAATTGATTACTGACCCCTAGTAATCGATTACTGACTCCCAGTAATCGATTACTGACCCCCAGTAATCAGGTTACAGATTTCATATTTTCCAGTAATCATGTTACTGACCCCCAATAATCGATTATTGACCCCCAGTAATCAGGTTACTGACCCCCGGTAATCAGGTTACTGGAGTTACTGATCCATAGTAATCAAGTTACTTACCCCCAGTAATCGATTACTGACCCCCAGTAATCGATTACTGACCCCCAGTAATCAGGTTACAGATTCCATATTTTTCAGTAACCATGTTACTGACCCCGTTACTGACCCCCAGTAATCGATTACTGACCCCCAGTAATCGATTCCCAATTCGATCAAAACCCTAATGTTGGAGGAGGAGGAGGACCCGCCGTCAATAGTATTACTGACCCCCAGTAATAGATTACTGACCCCCAGTAATAGTATTCCCAATTCGATCAAAACCCTAATGTTGGAGGAGGAGGAGGACCCACCGTCAATAGTATTACTGACCCCCCAGTAATCGATTTCTTAGTGCTTCAACAGATATCCAAGAGGAAGATTGCGGGTCAGGGACTCATATAGGATCTTGTGGATGGCGGACCACAAGGGGTCGGAGGAGGCGTGTGAGGGCTTAGAGGAGACAAGAGAGGTGATGCTGGCAGAGGAGGAGCAAGAGGCGGTGAGGGTGGTGGCTTCAGAGCTGGAGCTTGTGCTGCGTTTGGATTCGGTGGCCGCGGTTTGGTTGTGGAGGTGAAGCTTATTCTCTGGAGATCGTCGGCTAGAGAGAGAGAGAGAGAGAGCTCTGGAGATCGTTGGCTAGAGAGAGAGAGAGAGAGAGGAAAAGGAGAAAGAAAATATTAGGGTTTAGTATAGGGTATTTAGGTATTTTTAATAAGATTCATTGGAGTGGGTAGGTAACATTGGAATGGTCAAGTTTTAACTCTTTTTTGTGCAAATAGTATTTTTCCCTTTTTTTATGCGTGGGTAAAATTGTTTATTTAAAACTTTGAATGTGTTCAAGGAAGGTTAATTCCGTAACTTCCGTGGTGTGTCTTGTCCTAATAAGACTTGTAGTCTAGATACTCTATTAGATAGGGAATCCCTGTTCGCCAGGGATACTTGATGTAATGCCTATATAAAGGCCTCCTTATCAATCAATAGACACAGAGAGTTTACTATCAATCTATTTCTCCTACAACACGTTATCAGCACGTTGCTCTAGCCTCCTGTCTAATAACCCTAGAAACCCTAATTTCGAATTTTTTTTTCGAAACCCTAAACCTACCGTCGGCCGCCGATCCTTCCCTTCGGCACCGTCGGCCTCTTCTCAGCAGCATCTGCGCTGCTCGCCTGCCGCTCTGTACCTTCGCGTACTGCTCCTCCTCTGCCTCTTGGCAGACAACCCGCTCGCCAGCACCCCTCCCTTGCGTGCTACTTTTTGCACGCATCCGCCAGAAAACCAAAATTGCTCGCAAGCCAAGTAAGCGGTCCGCGAAGCCTTATTCGTGGTTAAGAAGAAATCAAGAAAAGTCGAAGAAAGCAAGCTTCCCCAAGAGTCAAGTTTCGTTTGATCAAGCTTCTCTTGAAGAGGTAAATATTTTATAAACGTTCCCGCTTCTGAAATTTTCAATAGTTGGGTTTTGTGTTTTTCTTCCGGGACCTTTCCGTGTCCCTGCTACCTCATCCCGATTCTATCACTTCTCGGGACGGCATACGGGGATTTAGTCACCCCGGTGCCAACGTTTATTGGGGTAACTGTGATGTTACCGGCCACCGTTATGCTTGTGACTGTGATGTCACTGTGAACC
The DNA here is from genome assembly GCA_963682095.1 of Potentilla sterilis. Taxonomy (NCBI): domain Eukaryota; kingdom Viridiplantae; phylum Streptophyta; class Magnoliopsida; order Rosales; family Rosaceae; genus Potentilla; species Potentilla sterilis. The sequence goes on along the minus strand of OY821756.1, from coordinate 14,675,656 downwards.
ATAACGTATTATTCTTTTTTGGAAAGAAAACAAAGGGAAGATATCGATTGTGACTTGAAGTCACGTTATGCATCGATTTATGTGACCATGATATATCTTGGCACTGTTCTAAAAGAACAATCAAACTTGATTAGTATTCAAATATACTAACGTCTCCCTGTTTGTGTTCTGTAGATGGCTGACACTCAGCGTCCAGAATTTGACATCTTGGATGTCCAAGGCAAGGAATACAAGAGGTGGGTCTCAGATGTTGAGAACACTTTCATTGGTAAAAGATTTACTGCCACCATCAACCCTCCTGAGGATGAAAGCTTACACGCTTCTCCTGAACAGAAAGCACAAGCCCTGATGTTTCTCAGGCGCCATATCCATCCAACGCTCAAGAAGCAATACCTGAGGAAAACTGATCCCAAAGAGCTATGGGATATCCTCAAGGACCGCTTCGACAATGTGCATGACGCACAACTCCCAGACTTCATGTCTGATTGGGAGCAAATCCGCTTATTGGATTTTGATTCCGTCCAGGAATATCATCAGACCATGCTAAACTTGCAATCTGATTTGAGCTTTTGTGGGGTCGAAAAGACCGATGACGATGTGATGGAGAAGACTTTCACGACGTTCCCAGAATCTGCGTCCATGTTGTCGCATCAGTACCGCGATCTCCGTGAGAAAGGCATTATCAAAACCTTCAGCGATTTGATGAATGTGCTTTAGCGAAAGGAGAGGTACCATGAGTTGATTCTTACCACCAATAAGAGGCCTCGAGGACCGAAATTCATTGCGGAATCTCATCAAGCCCGTGGTAAAGCTTTTAAGCAGAAGCATCAACCTCATGAACGTCAAGCACCACCACCACGTACGCCAAGAGCAACACGTGGCGGACGAGGAGGGAGAAGAGGCGTCGGCCGTGGCCGACAGCTTTCTTGGACAAGGGATGATGGCAGAGCCGCCGCTCCCAGAGGGAGGAACAGTTTTGGTTCCGGTCCCAGGCGTGGTGGCCATACGCCGAACAATGCTTCGGCTCCTTGCTTCAAATGTGGTTCTAAGAATCATCTCCAACGCGATTGCATAGCAAGTAGAGATATTCAAGCCGCTTACAAGAAACACAAACAATACATAGAACAAGAAGCACACTATGTAGGAGACTTTGAGGAAGAAGTATACGATGAGGAAGATACGAACTTCGCCATCGATGACTTCCAACCTATCAAGAAACGTAGGACTCAGGAGTATGATACTCCGGATTATGAATAAGTATTTGACTCAGGTCATGAGATACATGTTCAAGTTTGATTTTGATTGTTATTTTGACAGAATAGTCAATAAATCACGACTTTGTTCGATAAGTCGTTCTATTTAGAACAACCTTGATGTATTTTTGAGTTGTCATCAATAAAATCTATCTTATTCTACGAATGATTTGAGATTTTTACATCCCTGAAAGCAAAATTGGTTCAATGCGTCCAATTCTCAATGGCATAATCATTTTGAGTTCACCAAAAATTCTGGTGATGTTAACTCATATCCGAAAAAATCACAAAGACAAAAGGAGAGATCCGCGATACGCCATCCGCGAGCCGCGATGCACGATCCGCGATCCGAGATCCGCGATCCGTGATCCGCGATCCGCTATCCGCCAACTTGGCCGCGATCCGCCAGGAATCGCTCGCCATGGCCATTCGCCAACTTATCCCGAGATCCGCGATCAGCAATAAGCCAACTTGGCCCCGATCCGCGATCCGCCAACTTGGCTGCGATCCGCCATGCCTCGCTCGCCAAAGCCAATAAGCGCTTGGCCGCGACTCGCTAGGCCTCACTCGCCATGGCCACTCGCCACCTTGGCTCAGCACCGAATCTGGTTTTTTTTTTTTTGAAACCAACAATCGATAGCCTATCGAACAAATGCAAATTTTGCATCAATGGCTCGGCAACGACGTGTCTTCGGACTCGCCATGCTTCGGATTTAGCTCAACCGTCGCATCGTATTGCCTCAATGCCAGACCGACCCTCACCACTCGCCTTGCTTCGGCTCGGCCTCAGGGTAGCTTCGGCCTTACCACAGCTTCGGCTTTGGCTTGGCCACGCCACCTACGACGGTGTCCGGTCTCAATCTCTGACCTAGGCTATGATTATCAATGTTGATACTCGGTGATTAAAATGAGGCTTATCTCTTTCTCTCAAGATTTGTCGTTGCCATGGCTATGTTATTGGCCTTAATGCACTTCATTTTGTGATGATATATTGTTTCAGTACACTTACTTTAATGTGTTCGCCAAAGTCTAAAAGTAGACTATTGATTCCATTTACATTGTTTTTGTAGATGTATCAAGGCGAAATTGAGTGTTTGTTGGATTGTGCAACAACTCACACGATTCTGAGGAATCGGCAATTGTTTTCGGATTTTACGCCAAGAGAATCGTCGTTATCTACGATGACAGGAACTGGACCCGTAATTAAGGGTCGTGGCACTGCTCAATTCTTATTGCCAAATGGCACTGAAATTCGGGTAGAGGACGCCCTATATGCGCCTAAGGCGCCAAGAACCTTGCTAGCTTTCAAGGATGTGCGTGACAACGACTATCACCTCAACACTTATGTTGAAGATGGAACTGAATATCTGTTGATCACCTCCACTCAATCTATGCGCACTCGCATTGTGGAGAAGTGTAAGCGAGTTCGAAATGGCATGTATTTCACAACCATTTGAGCCAACGAATCTCATGTTGTTATATTATGTGATTCTGATGCTTATAAGCTTTGGCATGATAGACTCGGCCATCCGGGTCGTGATCTGATGATCCGTATTTTGAAATGCTCCCACGGTCATCCATTTTTCCGATCACAAAAGCACAGAGGACGCCTCGGCCTCGGTTCGGCCGCCATGCCGTCGATAGCCGCCTCTCGGCTCCAAGGAGAGGTTCGGCCTCCTCCTGCTTCTCATGCTTCTGTAGCGATGTCTAATGCTCATCGTTCGTTTTGCAAAGCTTGTTCACTAGCAAAACTTCAAGCAAGACCATCTTTTGCTATTGATAATAAACAGAATATTCCGTTTTTACAACGAATACAAGGTGATATTTGTGGACCTATAACACCAGAATGCGGACCATTTAGATATTTCATGGTTCTGGTTGATGCATCAACGCGTTGGTCACACGTAGCTTTGTTGTCCACGAGGAATGCTGCATTTGCTAAACTCCTAGCTCAGATCATTAAGCTTCGGGCTCACCACCCGGACAATCCGATTAAGTCAATCAGACTGGATAATGCTGGAGAGTTTACGTCAAAGTGTTTTGATGACTATTGCATGTCAGTTGGGATTGAAGTTGAACACCCCGTGCCCCACGTTCATTCTCAGAACGGTCTTGCAGAAGCCGCTATCAAGAGACTACAACTTGTAGCTAGGTCTCTTGTCATGGCCACAAACTTGCCAGTTTCGGCATGGGGATATGCAATATTACATGCAGCTATGCTTATTCGTCTACGACCCACAGACAGCCAACCATTTAGTGCGTACCAGTTGGTAACTGGTTACGAGCCTGATATTTCGCATCTGCGTACTTTTGGTTGTGCCGTATATGTGCCTATCACGCCTCCACTGTGTACCACGATGGGTCCACAACGACGATTAGCTATTTATGTTGGATATGAAGCACCAACTATTGTCCGCTATATAGAGCCTATGACAGGTGATCTGTTTACTGCAAGATTTGCAGATTGTCACTTTGATGAGACATCCTTCCCGCCGTTAGGGGGAGATGGGGCCGCATCCGTCCCAAGTGAACATCAGGAATTGATGTGGTTCTCTCCCACTATGTCTCATTATGATCCCCGTACGTCTTAGTGTGAGACTGAAATACAACGCATATTGGAACTACAAAAGGTGGCGGATACGATGCCCGACTCCTTTACTGATATTGCGAAAGTGACAAGATCAACCATACCTGCTGCGAATGTACCTGCAAGGCTCAACATTCCTCGCCATGCGCGAGCACGCGCCGCCGGTCTCGGACCCGCAGCCCTAGGTGCCATCGGCAGCCTAGGCTCCTCCAAGTGGAGGGCCGGCGTCGACTTCGGATCCTCCTAGAAAGAGGGGGAGACCAATCGGTTCCAAGGACAATGTACCTAGAAAGAGGGCATGTGTCCAGGCACAAAGCGATCCGTTCATCATCGATACTGTGACGCCGTCACACGAGATTGTCTCCGACTATATCTATGTCCAAGAATCAACTCTGAATCATCTGGGGGACGCCTCAGACTCACCGTTGATGTTGGAGAACAAGGAAATCTCACTAAACTACTTATGCATGCACAATCTGATGGAAAGAAATTCTATGTATATCGATGATGCATTCGCCTATGCCGTTGCTCAAGAAGTCATTGACGACGACGATATGGAACCCCGCACTGTTGATGAATGTCAACGTAGGGCGGATTGGCCGAAGTGGGAAGACGCAATCCAGGCTGAACTAGACTCTCTAAAGAAAAGGCAAGTATTCGGACCGGTTGTGCCTATACCGCCGAACGTGAAGCCTGTTGGACATAAATGGGTCTTTGTCAGAAAGCGCAATGAGAATGGCGAAGTCCAGCGATATAAAGCTCGACTCGTGGCGCAAGGTTTTTCTCAACGCCCTGGAATTGATTATGAGGAGACGTATTCTCCCGTCATGGATACTATTACCTTCCGATACTTAATCAGTTTGGTAGTCTCAGAGAGACTCAATATGCAGCTTATGGATGTTGTAACAGCGTATCTTTATGGGGATCTAGATACGGAGATGTACATGAAAGTGCCAGAAGGACTTTCGTTACCCAAGTCAAGTGAGCAAAAACCACGAAGTTCATTTGCTATCAGGTTGAGGCGATCTCTATATGGACTCCGACAATCTGGTAGGATGTGGTACACACGGTTAAGTGATTACTTGATTGGGAAAGGATACAAGAATGATGAGTTGTGCCCTTGTGTGTTCATAAAGAGAACAAGTTCAGGATTTGCCATTATAGCCGTCTATGTTGACGATATGAACATCATTGGGACTCTAAATGAGATCAATGAGACCGCTAGCTATTTGAAATCCGAATTCGAGATGAAAGATCTGGGAAGGACTCGGTTTTACCTAGGCTTAGAACTAGAGCACCGAAGTGGTGGAATCTTTATACACCAGTCTGCATATGTCCGAAAGATGCTCAGGCGATTTAACATGGACAAAGTTATGCATCCTACAGGCACTCCCATGGTCGTTAGAAGTCTGGATATCAACAAAGATCCCTTTCGTCCGAAAGAAGATGACGAAGAGATCTTGGGAGCTGAATATCCATATCTTAGTGCGATTGGAGCTTTGTTATACTTAGCACAATGTACTAGACCAGACATCGCTTTCTCTGTGAACTTGTTAGCTAGATTTAGCTCTGCGCCAACACAACGTCATTGGGTTGGAATCAAGACCATCTTTCGATACCTTAAAGGAACCCTTGACATGGGCTTGTACTATCGATACACTCATCAGGATTCGACACCAAGTCGATCTCTTGCATCTAACAGCACAAACCATGGCTCGGATTGCCATCCGCCAGCCATATCCGCCAGGACTGGCTTTGGTTCATCCATCCGCCATCCTGCAGCCATATCCGCCAACTTATCCGGACCCGCGGATGCTAAGTCGTGGTCCCGATACGGCTTTGGCGATACCCCCTCCTACTCAGATACACCAAATGATGTGATGGTAGGATTTGTTGATGCTGGATATTTGTCAGATCCACACAAAGGACGTTCCCAAACCGGTTATGTTTTTACCATTGGGAATACGGCGATATCTTGGAGATCAACCAAGCAAACCCTTGTTGCTACCTCCTCGAACCATGCTGAGATTATTGCACTACATGAAGCAGTCAAAGAATGTATTTGGCTTCGCTCAGTTATATCTCACATTCGAGAGTCTAGTGGACTTGAGTCTACTACGATGGGACCAACTTGCATATTTGAAGATAATGCAGCATGCATTGAGCAGATGAAGTTGGGATACATTAAGGGTGACCATACTAAACACATTTCGCCTAAGTTCTTCTACAATCAGCAGCAGCAAGAGACTTTGAATATCCAGGTGAAGCAAGTCAGCTCAGAAGAAAATGCAGCGGATCTGTTCACCAAGTCTCTACCCAAATCTACATTTATGAAGCATGTAAAGCGCATTGGAATGTGTCGCTTATCCGAACTCAAAGACTGATTGACTATCAGGGGGAGTTCTCGTCTAGACTTCAGGGGGAGCCTAGTTATGCATGTCTCACATACTTGTAGTTGGTGCGTTGTACTCTTTTTCCTTAGACCATGCTTTTATTTTTGCCCAAGAGGTTTTTGTTTGCTGGCAAAGGTTTTAACGAGGCAACGATTCATACACCATTGAGGACGCGACACAAGGGGGAGTGTTCAAGGAAGGTTAATTCCGTAACTTCCGTGGTGTGTCTTGTCCTAATAAGACTTGTAGTCTAGATACTCTATTAGATAGGGAATCCCTGTTCGCCAGGGATACTTAATGTAATGCCTATATAAATGCCTCCTTATCAATCAATAGACACAGAGAGTTTACTATCAATCTATTTCTCCTACAACAGAATGTTTATTCATTATTTTTCTTTCACCTGAGAAGAATGTGAAGAAATTATACACAATGCATGAAAATCCACCAAAAGATCACATCCCATCTTATAGAAAGACAAACGACAACTAGATCCTCACAATATTGGTCGGACCTCATTATTCAAACAACAACCGGACAAGGGTATGTGACTTCAGTGTTCACTGTTCAACGATCAAGCCACGTATAAAGATCATGTCAGTTCCCCACGATTGTAACAGGATCAATTAGAAGTGAGGCAACACCACCCTTCATCACTTTTCCAACTCTTGTGTACTCATCATCCTTTTTGTAAAGAAGATCGACGACTCTGGTTAGGTTAAGAACACGAGTGAGCACAGGTATTGGCACAGCAGTCGGTCTGAGAAATTCTTCGTTCATATCCTTCCACGAATCCGCAATTTTTTTGTTGAATATATCAACCGTCTCTTGCTCCGACACCCCATATTGCTTCATGTAACAATCAATACTAGAAGCAACATGCTCTCTCTCTTTCTCAAACTGCAACAGACATATAATTTTAACTCAAATTAATGTAACTAATTACTGTGTAATTGTTCATGTATTGTACCAACCTTGCTGGAAACCAAGTCATCCATGAGCCTGAAGATAATATTGGAAGCTCGAAGGATTTTAGGGTCATTTGCCAACCACTCGAATGCATCTTTGGTTACAATGTCTCCCATGCCGACTAGAGATATAGTCGAAAGCAATGTGTTTCCAACGGATCGTACAGACACATCCATATACTCGTCCATACTTGGGATGTAGTTTTCATGGAGCCACTTTGCCTCGGCAAAGTACAGTCGAGCTTGAGATTTTACCTGAAAATGAAGTACATACAGCTTACTTAAAGCATTCAACAACAACAACTCCATGCATATATGTACTCAAAGGGAAAAATACATACGTACAACTTCTTTTACATAGTGAACTCGGTATGATGTTCCTCGCTTTACCATCTCCACCTCAATTTCATTGCACAAATTGAATAGACTGCGATAAAATATCTTCATATAGTCTGGCAGTTCATCTATATAATTTATATCCCACCTGAAATTTTTAGAAACCATGTCAATAACACTTTCTAACAATAATCATAAGCAACATTTATATATATGTAAGATCTGAAACGAAACAAACTTTTTAAAGGGAAGGTATTTGTTTTGTACCTTTGAATTACTTCAGTAAATATTGTGAGTTCTTCGAATGTACCATATGCATCATAGATGTCGTCCAGAACTGATATAAACGCAATTGCTTTTGTTAAAAAATATCTTGCCGTCGAGTATTGGGGCTCAAAATATACTCCCAGTATCCAAAAGTACAACTCCACAATCCTGTTTCTTGCAAACGGTAGCTCCCTTTCAAAGTCTAGTTCATTCCACCACCTAATGGTCTCACTGAGCTCCTGTTTGTGCAAAGACTGAAGAAGATTGAAATCTAACTTTGCAAGTTTCAATAGAGCTGCTGCATCATGATCCAAAGTTTTAGGATCATCTGAGAAGGTTGACATGTAATGCCTCGCATATAATCTCTCTGGATTTTTTCGTAAAGGTCTCTCCAAGGCTTGAGTTATCTGGGCTGTTAATGCATGATTTACATCCTTTGCAGATAACTCAAGGTGAGCTGTGGTGAACAGGAGACCATCTTCTAGTATATCTTCACCATGCACCCGTAGATGCGTTGCTTCATAGAAACATAACATACCAGGCAGATCGGAAGTTAAGCCTTCCCTGAAGTTACCATTTGCATCTTTGAACTTGTTGAACACATCTGTCGAATAGCAATACGAGGAAAAAAAAAAAAGGTAAGAAAGAAAGTAAAACGTAAGAAACTCATAATAAGTGAAGAAAGATGAAACTGGTAATTATATATTTACAATCTTACCGGATGAAACTTTATACCCATGTTCCCGTAATAACCGAAAACCAAGAGCAACATTGTACAAGTCACCATCAAGAACACATGCAGCATGCATACGCTCGAGTGCCTTTTCTATTTCTTTCTCAAAATGGTATGCAATGCCAAGACGCTGCATCGCCTCGATGGACTTCATCTGAGTCGAAAAGTCACTTGAAGCATTCTCGAAAACTTCCCTTCTCAGTTGTTCTTTCAATTGATCAACCTGCTCTTGCAGAAGGGCTCGAGTCATCTGCAACAAAAGATATATAGCACACAATGAATGTTACAGTCACACTATATCCAAATGGTTTTGAGAAACAATTACCCAAATCCGATGTAAGAAACATGAGGAGCTTACAGGGTCCTGGGGTTCATAGTTGCTGAACTGATCTCCCCAGATGCATGGGTGATAAACCGCTGTTTGCCGAAGGATTTCCGGCTTCGCAGTTTGTGGTGTTTGGGTTGAAAGAGATGCTGATAGGGTAGACATGATTTGCTTGCTATTTATGCTATAGCTGACTGAAGTGTTGGTTGAATTGTGTATTAGTGTTGATTTGTGCAGTGTTTATATAGGCTCAAACTTGGTTAATAAAGTAGTGTGTTACAGTATATTGCAATTACTTTATTGAATAAATATGGTGATTGTTTACACGCACTAGTACTGCAAAACGTGAAACATCATTATAGTTGTTTAATTGCTCACACTACAACAAATATTCGCAACACCCCGTTTTTTTATTTGTGGGTATCGGTCACTTCCCCACGTAATTAAGTGGCCATTGGGGGTTAGCCACTGTGCAGCGACATTATTCAGTTTAGTGGGCTTTGCTCCCGTGGCCAATGGCCAATTCTGGCACGATACCCACCCACTATGTCTGTTCAATTGTCTCACGAGTCACGATTACTTTTGTTTCGTGGCTCCATTGATATAATATTAAGATTTGAAACCACCGACTGCCATTGACCATGTATTCAAATACTGTATTTGTAGAGCTAGTATATAACAACAAAATTCTCATTCAACTCATCAACTATAAATTTCAGATCCTTGTTACAAATACAGCCCAAATAAAATCAAACACTTAGAACTTTTCTAACCTTGTCAGCTAAAAAAATCCACTAATCCCTAATTTCTTGAGAGATGGTTAACTTGAGATACCTTGCAGTTATTCTAGACATACAACCCAATTCTCCTTTGCTTATAAACCATTGATTTCGCTTAACTTCGCTGTAAGTTTCCAACAAATTAAACAGAAACATTTCAACATGGTAATTATTATCTGTTTGTGGCTGCTTGCAGCACATATGAAAAGCTATTTAAAAATCAACTGTAAGTAACATCAATCCACACGTATTATCAATATTTAAAACACTATAATTGAGCTTAGATGCAAGGACTCACCAGTTGTTTGAAGTTTTGATGCATAAGTTGTTGGCAACTAAGTTACTGCAAAATTGACAGGCCATAAAAATATCCATGTAAACTGTCAATAATGAACTAAATAATTGGAATACAATAAATGTAAACAAAATTACTCATTAAACTAGAAACCATTTGGATCTTATATATGTAGAGACATGAGTTGATCGAGCACTTAACTAATGATTCAAAAGATGAAGGAACCTCCACTCTCCAGTCTCCACGGGGAGGAATCAGCTTCAAAACATGGTATGATATCATAACAACCAATCAGAAAAGTTGAATATTAAAAAAAAAAATTGATTAAAATTCACAAACAATTAAGCTATCATCAATGACTAACTTTCATTACCTGCACCCCAATAGTAGTGCCCTAGTGCCAATGAATACAAAACTACTTCAATCTTGCATAGATCATTCAGTTTACTGAGAACTTTCTCAGGAATTTCATATAAGGAGTCCAAAATTTGAGTAGGTGAAGGAATGCTGGGAATTGCTACATATGGTACTACAAGCCTACACAAAGACACATGAGCAACCAAAAGTGAGTCAGAAACTATGGTGTCTTTTACAAGGTACAGAAGCGCGTGAATTATGCTCGGACATATCAATTCCGAATCACCTACCTCTTGATTCCTACCCAGCTATACCTGTAAATTACATAAACCCACCAAAATCCAAGTATCGTAATCTTTCCAATTCACCCTAATATATAAAATTAAAAACTGATGAAACATTTCCCAGTTGGATTCATATTCTATAATGTTCCAAAATATTAAAACTTCCAAGCCGTATGACATTAAATTAGCTCATTGTCTGGATAATATCGTAACCATTGACTACTCTAAAAATTCTCAGCTATGTAGATTACATTCTCTGAATCACTGTAAAATTTTCACTAACAATTTTGGATACAATTATATTGCTGCTGTCCATTAATATTGAACAACATATTAGAGTTTTCTAGCTCGATTGTATAATACACAAGCAGATTGGATTACAACAATTACAGGAATACGGTTTTACCTTTTACCTACTTGGACAGAAACCCCCAAATCCAGATCATATCCCCTCTTACCCAATTTCACAAAATGCCATAGTTGCAGAAAATATGCTTAATCTAAATTGCTTTGCTCACATCAGGTAGGCGACTACTGACAAAATCTAGTGAAAATTAAAAACACAAGTTAGAGAACCATTTTTGGGGAAGACAACTCTATTAAAAATTCAAGAGCATAGCTGATTAATTTCATTGTTGTGGAGGCCAGAATAACCACAAGTGATGCTAAAACCAATTGAGTAATAGAACAAAACCAAAAAAGACAAACCTTCCAAAACTACTGAAAAGCCCAATCTATATACTGAAATGAATAAAAAGCAAAGTGTAGAATTACAGGCCCAACCTGTAAATCTCGCTTCTGGGTTGGAGATGAGGTTTCAGAACGAAGACTTGAAAATCCTTTTCAGAAAATCGCTAGATTTTGTCAACAGATCCAAGCGTGGAATCATACAAACGTCAACAGCTGTCGTGGCAATTCCGTATAAGCAACATTCGTCAGGGGCAAAATTGGATACTTTCACATTCGTGAGGTGGTATTACAATTTTAGATGCCACGAATTGGATATATGAGAGAGAGTTATGTTGGCTTCCTCACAAATGTGGGATAATATTCCTGGTTTTTCAAATATAGACACTGTTCATTCTAAGTGCCCACGAAACCTTAAAGCCCCACGAAAAAAAAAGTGGGCTTTACCCATATTTTTTGTAGTGTCAATTCATTTTCATCATTGTCCCTCCCTCCAATCTTTCTCATATGTACGCCATGATTTTTACCTCCCAATCTTTCTCCCCTCTATTATTTTACACAATTCTTTTCGCCACATATGTATTAGGTATTAATTTGCAAGGATAATGACCTGAGTGGTACCTCACCTTTCAGCCTTTATAAACTTTGGTATCTCACGTTTGGAATATATCAGATTGGTACCCCATGTTTGAACCCTGACATAGCTTTGGTACTTGTGCTATTAAAAGACAGAATATTCCTTTAAAATTTTCTGTAAACACTGTCAAAAAGACTAAAATACCCTTAATCCTTGTTTTTTTTATTTTGTTAAGTCTTGACGGAGCGTGGTGGGCCCATAATTTTGTTTATTCAGCATATTACATATATATAAGTTATCCTCTGTACTCAAAGGTAAACAGTTAATTTTAATCATTAAAGTATTTCTTCCCAGCGTTTAATTTATTTAGAAAATATTAGAATCACTGAAAAAGAATTAAAAGACAAAAAAGAGAAATTGAAAAAATTAAAAAGCTTCAGAGAAAGGTTACCCAGACATAGACAAGGATATTGGGAGATAATTTTTAGATTTACACAAGGCATCCATATTTTAGAAAGAAAGATCGTAGATCTTGAACAAATCTTAGAACAAGAACAAGAACCTCTTGAAATTTTGAGCCACGGTTAGAGCCGCTGGTTAGATCCGCCCTAGTTGGTATCAGAGCATGTTTTGCTCAAAAACAGGTAAAGTAAAGGCTTATGCCACAAAGTTGGTTTCTCTCAACAAATAAAAGAGAGCCAAAGCCAAAAAAATTATCAATCTTATTGCATAGAAAAAAAAAAAAAAGTGGAACTTGTGTTTTCACACAAGACATATCCAAGAAAACCAATACTCCATTAAATACACTTGTAGAGTCCTAACCACTCTATACGACGAGCATATTCATCTCTAGAAAGAAATAGGAGTAGAAGAGCTTGACCCCTCTAGGCCAAGCATAGTTGAATTTCTAGATCACATATATAGAGATCAGACTACTGAGAAAGTAAAAGAACAACTCGAGAGATTTAATCTCAGAGTAAATCAGCTAGAAGAAATTCAAACAAAGATATCAAAGCTTGAAATCAAGCTTGATTATCTTAAAGAAAAACAATATCTTTCAAATTTTGAAAAAAAATTAGTAAGAACCGAAAATCTTGCAAATAATATTCATCAACAAGCAGTTGATTTAAAGGGTACGCAAGAAAATCTAAAACGACTTTTAGAAACTCTTATATCCCTTATAGGATGAAGCAAACGGTTGAGCTAAGATTAAGACAAGAAGACATAAAAGCTTTAAGTCTTTATCTTCACACAGAAAAACTTGCTGAAAATATTGAGGCAATAATACATCAGCAGAATTACAGAAATACCTATCTTCAAAAAATAGGGAAAAATATGGAAGAACAGTTCCAAGAACTAAGCACGAAAATCTCTAGCCTACAGAAGGGATAGAAAAAATGAAAGAAAATTCAACCGTTGAAAGAATCAACGAAGAATTACTAGCACAAACAGTAGTTAGTAAAATCATTATACCACAACCAAAGATGTTAAGTAGAGTCTTCAGCAAAAGACATACTGTACCAGCAATACAGCTTATAAATGCTCAAGAATTTGAGTATAACGAAATTGAATCTAGCGTAAGAGAAGTCTCAGCACCGAAATTTAGATTCAATGAGAGTTATAAGAAAGGATATTTTATTATGGATTCTCACAGATTCAAGATGTTAGAACTAACAGTACCAGCAACTGGTGGTGAAACAGACATCAGACTAATCACTTCTAGAGAAGTGAGTGAAGCATTTCAAAGAAAATATTCTTACATGCACATTGGTGCAGTCCAAATATCCATAAAACTCTTAGCAAGAGACGGTATAGACTGTTCAGTCTTGTGTATTCTGCAAGACGACAGAATAACAGACTTCAAGAAAAGCCTGTTAGGAACAATGGAAGCTTCACTATGCAACCAGGTTGCATATTTCAATGTCTTCCCAAACTTCACCACTCATCTGAAAGACGCAGCACACTGCCTATGATTGAGAATCAAAACGAATGGGATTGCCATGAGACAAGGCATGATGGAACTTGCCGTTGACTATAGGATCTATTACAAGCTAATGAGCACCAATGTGACACCAAATACTAGATTCGTCAACAGTCCTGGTCTTACAACATCTGTCCTTACCAGTCCTAGAAATAATTCCCAGCAAAAGCACATCACAAAATGGGATGAAGTATCATTCCCTAGAGAATGGAATTTAGTACCTCCTGAGAAGCAGATACAAAGCTCTAATGCTTCCATCTATGAAGACACTAGAGGAAAAATAAGTCTCCAGTTCCATAGGCATTCTTTTGCTAACTATGAGCAAGCAAATACTTCAGGATCAATTCCTAAAGAGTCTTTTGAGGAAGAAGAAGACTCAAAAAGACCTATAAGGATGCTTAAGGTAGAAGGGTTGAAGGAACTCTATAAGCAGGCAGAAACTTGTGAAACCTTAGAAAGGTTAGATGAGATAGTTAAGAAAATTTCTTTAGTACAAACTAAAAGAAAAATTCTACCTTACCAAGCGGCAGAGGCAGAAGCGAGCACCATGGATGCTGAAACAAGTACCATGGATGCATAAGCAAGCACTAGCCAGCCACCATTGGCAGGAAACACTATCATCAACAACATTACCAATAACCCTACCAAGATCATTAGAGAAGAAAAAATCAAACTTCCTAAAAGACAGCCGCCTACAGGAAAGATAGGAAAAAGAAGCTCTCAAAAATACATTCCTACAGAACCACTCTGGGGACAAGCAATCTCTAAAAGAGGGGTTTATCTAGACCTCGATAAAGTCGTAGGAGATAAAAGAAAAACCATAGATAACTGGGTAGCCAGTTTAAAGCTAACCCAAGCCCTGGTTTTATCCAAATTCCACTATAAAGAAGCCCACGCTTACTATGAAGCAACCCTAACGGGAATAGTTCAGAAATGGTACAATTCTTTTAAGAGAAGTAATAGTTGGGCAGATTGGGAAGCAAAATTAGCTAAGACTAATGACCCAATGGACTTCGCTATCCCTATATAGGCACAATTTTGTGGAGATATAACGGGACATAGTGAACAAACCAAGAAAAGAGTTAAAGCAAACATCTAAAAATTAAGTATCTACAATATGAGGTATTTTGAAGAATACACAAATGAGTTCCAAAACTACTATTGCACGATAGGAGATTTGAAAAACATAGATCTTATTAGAACATATTACAGAAAATTACCAGAACCCACCCTGGAATAATGCTGTAGCACGGTCCCTTGAAAAAAATCCTTTAGAATATTTTTCTATAGGAGGAATAGAAGAAAGAGTAACAGACCTGTTAAGAAAACAGTGCACAGAAAATCAAAAGTCAAAAACTGCTAAGAAACAACTCAGAGGAGTTGAGAACATGTGCCCAAAAATCTTAGACACACCAACACAGTGGGGATGTCATCTCTACACTGATAGAAAAAATAAGAGCAGGTTTAAAAACAAGAAATACAATAAATTTACTTCCAAAAAGAAGTACAAGTTCAGAAAAAGCTCTTAACAAGAAAAAGAAAAAAGATCTCCTAGAAAGAGATTTTTTAAGAAAAAAACTTCGAAGAAAAATGCTTCTAGAGACACAAAATCATGTAGATGCTGGCTTTGCAAGGCTGAAGGTCATTATGCAAACGAGTGTCCTAAAAGGGATAAAAGATCTTCTAAAGCCATTCTAACAGAATACGAAGAAGTCGTAGAATACGCAAACATAAAAAGGTTTGAAGTAGCCTATTCTGATGAAGAGAATAATGAATCTGTATATTCTCTTTAAGATACATCAGGCAGCGATACGGAAAGTACCTCTAAAAGCTCCGGAGAGGAAAATGAATACAGTTATAGACCTATATTCATGTTGATCCAAAATTGGAAAGAAAAAACCACTGATAAAATCAATCAGTTTACTCCAAGGCCTGGAGCTTTCACTTGTGACTATTGTAAGTGTGAAGGTAATAATACAGTACCCATGTACTGTAAAGAAACAGGAGAAACCTATCATAAAGAATGTTTCATAGCAGAAGTAAGAAGAAAAACAAAAGAACCTGACGCACATACACTAGTAAATCAAGAATATGATATATTCCTTGATCAAATCCAAAAACAGGATCTTGAGAAAAACCTCGAGAAAATGAAGTTAGAAACTTCAAGAATTATAAAAGAAGAACCAAGTCCCACAATAGTAGTACAAGAACGTAGCCAAACGGAGGTAAAACCTGAACCCCGTCAAGAATAGGAAAAGATTATAAACCCTTTCATAGAGCTTACTAGAGAAAAAGGTACCATCGAAGATACATTTCAACCAGTAAAACAGGTTCAGACAAGTATATATAGCAATTATATTACTGTAGGTCTGAAATTTCCCAACTATAAGAAATACCATCTACATGCTTTTGTAGATACTGGTTCAGGCTATAGCCTAGCAACGAAATATGCTATTCCTGAAGAATATTGAGAAAAGTCTGATAGAGCAGTTACTGGAATTGGAATGGGAGATAAGGCGTTTACAATGAGCTATGCAGCCAGAAACGTCAAGATCTCGATAGGCGGAGGAACCTTTACGTTCCAAAGAATTTGGCAGAGTAGCCCAAGGAGCCGATATGCTAATAAGAAATGATTTCCTACTTCAGCCAAGAATAATACAAACCCTCGAAATGATCGGGTTTGAAAAGAACAACAAGTTATACTGGGAATCCAGATTACTAGATGCAGTCAGCATTGCAAGTAAAGGATTCACAGAGCAATATCAGAAGTCGAGAGCCAAGCGTGGTGATCATAAATCACCTTTTGAACCGGTTATGCAACCGGTATTAACATTTCAAGACCACCAAGAAATTGTGCAAAATGAAGAGACAACTTCGGAAGATTCAGAATCAGAGGAAGAACCTCAAGATTCAGACAGCACGGATGGTGAAGAAGAATTCATCTGAGAACACAATCTAAAAGTATACATTAATAAAATAGAGGAAAAGAAAATCCCAAAGCTCGTTGAGATAGAAAATCTACTGAAACCCATAATCAGTGAAGGTCCCCAACTATACTGGGAAAGAGACCCGGTATATTGTCAGCTAAAAATGCATGATGCCAATGTAATATGCCATGTCAAAGCCATACCTCATTATAGAGATGAAGATCGAAAAGAAATGGAGAGTCAAATTCAAGAATTGCTTGAAAAGAAATTAATTAGACCCTCAGATAACCCTCATCATGCTCCAGCATTTTTGGTTAGAAACCATACAGAACAAGTAAGAGGAAAAGCAAGGATAGTCATAGATTATAGAGACGTCAATAAGAAAACTGTTAAAGATGGTTATCAAATTGCTCAAGTCAGAGTCTTGATAAATAGACTAAAAGGAGCAAAGATATTCTCAAAGTTCGATGCAAAATCAGGCTTTTGACAAGTAAGAATGCACCAGGATTCCATAGCCTTAACAGCCTTTGGAACTCCTCAAAGACATTACAAATGGCTTGTAATGCCGTTTGGGCTTAAGCAAGCTCCATCTATCTTCCAAAGAAAGATGGATAACATATTTAAGCCATACTCAGATTTCTGCATAGTGTACATTGATGACATTCTTGTCTTCTCTAAAACTATGAATGAACATCTGAAGCATCTTGAGCAAATTTGCAAGCTCATAGTCCAGAAAGGAATTATCCTTGGACAAAAGAAAATTCATCTTATAAAAGGAGAAATTGACTTCTTTGGCATACATATCAAGGATGGAGAAATTCGTCTTCAAGAACATATAGTAAAGAAAATAAGCCAATTCCCTGACAATATCCCAGATGCAAAGTCTCTACAAAGATTTTTGGGAGTTGTTAACTTTGCGAGAGATTTTATTCCTCAAGTAACTGGCCTCACGGCTCTTCTCTCTCCCAAGACAAGCATGAAAAAGAAATGATCATTTAAAAAGGATGATAGCAACACCGTTAAGAAAATTAAAGAGCTCACAAAAATTCTCCCCCCTTTGCAGTTACCTGAAGAAGGTGACCTGATTATTTTGCAGACAGATGCAAATGATTATTATTGGGCAGGAGTAGTTTTAGCAATAGCACCGAATACAAATCAAGAAAAGATTTGTAAATTTCTGTCAGGAAAATTTAATCCAGCAGAATTAAATTATTCCACAGGAGATAAAGAAGTTTTAGCCCTAATTAAATCCATTAAAGGAGCAGAAGCCTTTTTAGGAAACAAGTTTCTGGTCAGAACAGATAATAAGAGAGTAAAAAACTTTAAGAACTATAAGCTTACAGATGCAGCTGATAGAGGAAGAGTTCTTAGATGGCAGATGTTTTTATCTCAATATGAATATGATGTTGAAATGATTGCAGGAAACAAGAATTATCTGCCTGACGCTTTCACCAGAGAAATGACAATGTTCGAAAGGGATGAAGGCCGTAACCCAAGAAGCAGAAGGCCCGAACCTGAACCAGAAGTTGAAAAAAGAAGAAAGCCCGATTTCGGAACAAGAACTAGGCCTGAAGACAAAGGATCAAAGGACAATGCCCTACAAGAGAGATACAGAGATGGAGACAAAACTGTTGGACCATTACATGATGGACCAGGTTACCAATATCTGGTATCATACTCTCTTGCTGGATCCAGTAGCGCCCCTGAAAAAATTCAGCCTGACCCGATAAGAAGAGAAAATAATCCAGAAGATAAGCAATCTTCCAACCCAGAAGAAGAAACAATTGTAAATAAATATTTACAGTATCCCAGAGCTACAGTCACAAATGACTGGTTCCAAAGAAGACAGCCTTATAAGGCAAGAACCACTGACAGGATAGCATCCCTCAGATTACCAGCAGTAAAAGGACTGAGAAAGATTTTTAATCATCCTATGACGATTTATGAAAGACCGGTGTTCAGAACCAGCAGGAATTTGCAGCTCAATCAGAGAATTATCATGGATAATATTTTAGCTGCATCCCGAGAAAATAATGAAGCACCGGTACTACAAGCCCTGGAAACTCTAGCTGAGGAATTTTGCAGCTACAAGTTAGAAGAAAAGGAGCAGCATCTCAAAGAAAAGCTGGATATACAATACCTCGAGAACCCTGAAAGTGCTAAAGTCTCACTTTTAGCCCTATCGGAATCTGAATGGTTCAGTTTCCATAATCTCTTAGGAGATTTCAAGAACAGAAAGGCTCTTCCATCAACCTTGCTAGTAGTAGCAGGTCTTTATTATGGAAGATACTTGGTTGATGTTCAAGCAGAACATCCGCAGAAGAACAAATTATGGTTAATTGAGAATGGTTTTGTTCATAACCTTTGGACAAAAACCAACAAATACCTAGAAGGTCTCCTTGAAGAAATTTACCAGGCAGTCAAGAACATTAGACCAGATGGTTGTACTCTGAGATTAAAGTTCATTTCAACTCCTCCTGAATGGACTAAAGAAGAAGGGAGAAAGAGTTATATTTCTCCTTATCATTATGTCAGAATTATCCAGAGTTGTGCCTCTCAAGCACAAAAATGGTCATCAAGCAATGGAAGACCTAATCAGAGTATCCCTTGGATGAAGGCAATTGCGATAATTCGTATCCAGAAAGACGGTGACACTACCCTTCTGGCCAGAGGAGAAAAGATTATAGTTGCCAGCTATAACCATCCACCTCCAGAGCACTGTGATCTGTATAAGGACCTAGAAAGGCGAGAAATCGATGGTACGTTAGCAACTACCACGTGGATAGAAAAATTAGAAAAAGAGCCAGAATTCAAGGATCCGTACGACTCAGATATGGAATTCAAAGAAAATAATGACTCTGGAGCATCTTTTGTTGATGAGGAATTGCACAACATCAATAATAGGATGGAATATTAGCCTCCAGCGCATTTGGACAAGTAACTTTAGGTGAGTGGGATCCATTTAGTGGAAGTCAGCCCAGATGTAAGATAAGTGTGTGAAATAAAGCTGCTGCCGACGCTTAAAGACAAGCTCCTTTAGAAAAGTGGAAGCCAGCTGCTAAGATAAGGATTCCTCCTGTTTGCTTTTCTTAATGGAATTCAATTCCGGTTTGAGATCCGAAGGCTATTTAAGGAGGCTGAAAGCTCAAAGGAAGGCATGAGAAAATCAAGGAAGGAAAGAAGAGTCTGAAGTTTGAGAGCTTGTGAGAAGTTTGTGAGTGTTCTAGCATAGTAAAATAAGAGTGAATAGTGAGAGTGTGGTTTCTTGCTAGTTATCTGGTGTGGTGTGTTTATTTTTCAAGTAAGTTTGTAATTTAAGTTAAAATTATGCGTAGCTAAACAGCTTTTAGCTGTTTACCCAAGAGTGAGGCTCTGGGTTATGTATATGAAAGTATGTTTGAGTAAATAAACTTCAGTTGGTGTCCCCCATATCCGTCTTTGTTTAAACTTCTCAAACCCCAGGTGGAGGACTACCTCCTAGGAGTGGTATTTGAGACATAATTTGCTATTGTTGCTTAACTAGGACTTAAGAAAGCCATGTTTACTTGTTTTGCTAGAACTTAAGAAACTTTCCAAACTAAGACAGCAGTGATCCAGCTAGGATAGTAACCGTTTAGACAGAAGGTCGTTAGGTGAATTTGGCATATTGAAGGCTAGCTCTTAGAATGGATAGATAATTAAGGTTTAGTAAACAAATAGATAGTAGGCAATTAAGTTCTAAAATATATATATATATATATATATATAAATTTCTGAAACAAGGGTTTTGACTCCGTTAAACAGATAACAGTTCTGGGTACTAAATTTAGGATAAAAACTAAACGTGAGGTACCAATATGAAATTTGATAAACTTGAAGTACCAATACTTATAATACTGGAAACGTGAGGTACCATTGGGGATAATTTTCCTTAATTTGCAAGTGTCGGCAACCTGATTTGCAACTTGCAAGTGACCGGGTCGTCACTCCTGATCGATTTGCTAAATCCTCCAGAAACTTCAGTGAATTCTGCTATTAGTGACCAGCTTCAACATAGGGCACTGTTTGATCTACTAGCTTCACATGATTGCCCATGATTGCCCATAGCCCCATACCATATTGTATACACCCGCATTGGGAAATTGTTCAGAGTCTAACAAACTATTTAATAAAATTTTAGGAAAAAGAAAACGATGACAAAATTGATACGGGGGTTCTGTAGAATGACTTGTACAGAATACCTCTAGAGAGCCAAAACAGAAAGAAAAAAAAAAAAAAAAAGATACATAGAATCAAGAATCCTATAAGATAAATCTGTTGATAAGAACTGCTGCATTCTTTATTGCGTTGCTCCATTAAACCGGCAGATGAATAGAGACACAGAATAAATTAAACATGCTAAAATGATCGACCTTTACTACTGTTTGCTAAGCAATATCTCAGGTTGCCATGATAAACTGACGAATGCCGACACTCTATTGCAAGTGCATAACCATAATGCTTCAAATACAGTAGTAAAAGCATCTCGCGCACTCGTAGTGAAAAGTAATGCCAACAAAAACTTGGAAACAAAACAACCATTTAATAGGAATATTTAAAGGTTTAAATAAGGAACATTATTGATATTTGAATGATAGAGATCCGCACAATTGACTACGGATAAATCAACATGCATCACGACCTAATTAAATAGAGTCTGTAACAGTGTAAGATATAAGATAGAAAGCATAATATTGTAATAAAAAGGTTTAGTTGTTCCCTTCACTATTTCATCATCACAAGTACAGCATTGGAAATCATCTTGATTTTCTTTAATTTCATTGTAACTTCATTCAGATCCGCGGGCAAACAAATCACATCCATGTTCTGCATATTTGGAGTATACTCGAGCAGAAACTTTGCCAACTCAACTCCATTAGACCCACTGCTAATTAAGCTCTATAGTAACATGCTTAAGTTTGTTTGTAAACCCAAATGTCTGAAAAGAAAAATGACAATGAGAATATTAGTTGAACAATTCTAAACATAAAAAAAAAAATACAAAATCATTGAGAATGAAAATACAGCTGTGTTATCTCAAAAGACTGATGAATAAACTTTTGAGTTTGTATGTATGCTAATAATGAGAGGAAAGCATTCAACTTACATTAGATGAAGGGTCCTGTGGCGGTTTAGACCTTATGCATAACACATTCAAATTAGGTGTTCTTCCTAAAACACAGATCAATGCAGGGACCAGCTCATCCACAAAGCTTTCAATGTTCATCCACAAACAAAGACTATCATACAATGAAGCCGGCACAGATCCATCCCTTATTAAAGCCTGCAGTTATGTGAATTAGGTTTCTCAATTTTCCTTTCCTTCTTCCATAGATATGAATTTTCCATCTTGTTTCTATATCAAAACTTTGACTCATTCATAGATAAACTAATGCATATTGCAAATGGTAGTTTTATTGATAGTACAGTTAATAAGATAGTTGCATTGATAGTACAGTTTTATTCATCACAGTTTCAATGTTAATTTTCAAACTTAAGTACAGTTACTAAGATACCATCACAGTTTATATTGATAGTTGTCAACTAGTTCAGGTAGGGTACGAAAACACTTACTGACAAGCATTTCAGCTGATACTTCAATTGCTTTTTCTTTAACTGTCCTAGTTCCCATTTTTCTAATGAGGTATTGCTCATTCTCCCTTCCCCCACTATGTTTGTCTTCATGCATAGCCAATATAGATTCCAAAAGGAATGTTAGTTTTAAGAAGAAAAATGATATAACAAAAAAAAAAATAGGAAGACGAAACTGTAGTGGAAATCTTATCAGAATGACTTGAATACTTCCTCCAGGATTTTTTATGGACGGTTCGATTTTTTGTATAAAGTCAGACATTTTTTCATGAAGATGTTTACTTCTCTCACCCATACATAGTTAACAGTCATCCAAATCCTCCACAGCTCTCACAAACTCCATTGTAATGGTTCCTTTGGCATTTGGCAGTAGGAGCTTCAATAAGATGTCAACGATTACAAGCATGACCACATTTTCATCTCTAGTCCTTCTTTCCTCATCACTTTGAGGTTCATGCTCAGTTCATCATCTACAATCGTTTTATGCAATGTCTTCTCATCTACTGCCTTCACTTGTCGGAAAAACGTTGTCACAAAATCAGAATTTGGTGTGTCCTTTGGTTGAATATAACTACCTGTCTTGTTTTTGTTAAGCATTCTGTTATGAGTTAAGCATTCTGTTATGAGTACTGTTATGGTGGTCACGTGTAATGTGTGTGATTAACCAGCTAATATGCCAGCTCATAAGTTAGTTATAGGATCTGTTTCGTTTTTCTTGCTGTAATACATATAGAAGCTGGTTTCTTTCTGTTGCTGTACTGTGAATCATTTTCGATCAATACAGAAATTCTCAGCAGTTATTCTCTGAATCTTTTCTCTCTCAAAACTTCATCTTCTTCACATAAACCCTAGCTTATCTCTGATGCCATGGCTATCATGGTATCAGAGCGTCCATAGATCCTGGACCTCTATTACATGCTTCCGTATCTAATCTCTAAGCAAATCTCACAGCTTTATTTTTCAGATCTCTCATTTTCTTTACTACGATTTCAGATTCGACGATTTCTGAGCTGTTCGTGGTGAAGCTTGGATCGAGTCTCAGGTTTCTTCAATTGAAGTGATTCTTGGTCCTTATTCATCTGTGTGAGGTGAATCTCTCTCTGATTATCTTGGATAATATTCATATGAGCTTGATATTATTACTGTGATGAGTAGAAAGCTTGTTTTGGCTATAGAGATGAAGTTTGAGCAAGTTTTTGTTGTGAAAACAAAAGAAAGTGAATTACTTGAGTAGTGTTGAGTAAATCTGAGGTGATTTTCCTTTAGAACAAAATCGAGATGAGATAGAGCAAAATTGAAAAAGAGCAAAATAGAAAAGAAAAATGAGTATTTCTTGAGCAGAGTTGGAGCAAAGTTGAGAAGAAAATTAGAGAAAATTGATTGAGGCGCAGCTATTGAAGTCTAGACTGTTTTTCGAATTAGAGCAAACCTTGAAGTAGTTCTGAGGTTGTTTCTTAAAGATTTGAAGAAGTATATCTAAGAAAATTTTGTTGCATTTATATCAGAAATCTACAATGGCACATGAAGCTGAAACTACTAATTCTAGGCCTGAAGCTCAAGCTGATAAGTCTAGGGCTTCTAAACCTCCTCTTACTCATTCTGATGTGCATTCAATCTTGAGTGTGATTACAATGCGTCTTGGTGAAAGAAACTTTATAAAATGGAGTTTCCAGTTTCAGTCTACACTTGCTGGCAATGACCTCTTTGGTCATTTTGATGGTACTGAAACTGCACCTCCAAGATTTTCACTAACTAGTGAAGGAGAGGTCTCTAATGAGGAAAGTGAAGCCTATAGAGCCTGGAAACAAACTGATATGGCTCTAATTAGTCTACTAATGGCTACTCTGGATGAAGATGTTGTAGAGGTGATAATTGGTTGCAGATCTGCTAGGCAAGCATGGTTAGCTTTGCAGGAACGGTTTTCCACTATATCAAGGGTCAACATTATGCAGCTTAAAACAGAACTGCAAACTCTTAGGAAAGGTGGAGAATCAATTGAAAAATATCTTCAGCGTGTGAAGAATGCACAGAATCAACTCTTATCAGTAGGAGTTGCTATTCCAGAAGAAGACATTACCATTGTTATTCTAAATGGATTGCCTGATGAGTATTCAATGGTGAGAACTGTGGTTGAAGGGAGAGACACTCCTATATCTTTGAGAGACTTGAGATCTCAACTTTTAGCTGCTGAGAGGCGTATTGAAGGGAGTTTGAATTTCTCTTCTATTTCCAACATGAGTGCTATGGTTGCTAGAGGAGATGGAGCTAGAAATTGGGAAAGAGATGGAGGAAATAAGGGTTGGGATAATAGGAACAATTCTCAGAAAATGAAGGACAACAAGATGAGTGGAAATACTGCTGAATGTCAAGTCTGTGGGAAAAGAGGGCATACAGTTGATACATGTTTTCGAATTCACAAATGTCAGATATGTGGAAAACATGGTCATCTGACTAGCACATGCTATCAGAATCCAGAATACAAAACTCAACAAGAACAACCTCATGTTCAAAGTGCAGTTAGGCCTTCATCTGGAGCTACAACCTCAATTCCAGAATGTCAGATATGTTCCAAGAAAGGTCACACAGCTGCAAATTGCTATTATAGAACTGATGTGTCTTCTGAACATCCATCTCTGTCTATTCCCACTTGCCAAATATGTGGTCTCAAAGGACATATTGCTCTTAACTGTTCTCATAGAACAAACTTTGCATATCAAGGGTCTGATCCTCCATCATCTCTAATTGCTTTGACTGCTCAGTCAACTGGAAGCTACAACAACAATTTTCAACAACCTCAGAGCTCTTATGTAATTCAAAATGGAGCTCATGGCTCAGCTTTTCCTGGAGGTTTTCATCCAACCAATGGTGCTTCTTCATCATCCTCAACCTCAACAAATGCTCAATCTAATAGTGAGATCTGGATTGGAGACTCAGGAGCTACTCATCACATGACCTCAGATTTGAGAAATCTCACTATTGCTACACCATATACTGCTGATAACAAGATAACAATTGGAAATGGTGCAAGTTTGAATGTTGCTCATACTGGCCAAAGTTATATTAAGCCTGCTGATCACATTTTGAAACTGGACACAGTATTACATGTTCCAAACCTTGCTGTGAATCTTTTGTCATTCACCAAGTTGTGCAGAGATAATGGCTGTTTTATTGTTCTTGATGAAAATGATATTTGTGTGCAGGACAAGGCATCCAAAAGAATTCTATACCAAGGAAAGAGTAGTGATGAAGGACTGTTTCTTTTCAAGTCTCCACATGTGACAGACATTCCAGATTTATCTCATTCTGCCTTTATCAGCTCTTCTTCACCTGTGTCAGTTTGGCATCAGCGTTTAGGTCACCCTTCTTCTTCAATACTATCAAAAATGTTGTCTAGTTGTGGAATTAAAACTTCCAGTAGTCATTCTAGTTCTATTTGTGTTAATTGCTTGGAAGGCAAGATGCATAGAATACCCTTTGAAGAGTCTGTATCCAAAACAGATGTTCCCTTTCATAAAATCCACTCTGATGTTTGGGGACCAGCTCCAAGTCTGTCTATAGAAGGATACAAATACTATGTTACATTCATTGATGATTGTACAAAGTTTGTGTGGATCTTTCCACTTATCAATAAATCTAATGTTCTTGCCCAGTTTGTCAAATTTTCTGCTTTTGTAGAAAACCAATTCAGTTCATCAATCAAAATTCTTCAAACAGATGGAGGAGGAGAATTTAATAGCAAAGCTTTTGCTAATTTTCTAGCCTCAAAAGGAGTTTTACACTATGTAACATGTCCCTATACTCCTCAGCAAAATGGAGTTGCTGAAAGAAAGAATAGGCATATTGTTGAGTCTGCAATAATACTCATGGCTACAGCAAGATTACCTAAACAGTTCTGGTTTCATAGTGTTGCTCATTCTTGTTATCTCATCAATAGAATGCCATGTAAGTCTCTTCAAATGATCTCTCCCTATGAACTTATCTTTCACAAGATTCCTGATATTTCTCATCTCAAAGTCTTTGGATCTGCTTGCTATCCCTTTCTTAAACCTTATAATCATGATAAACTAGATCTAAAAACATCTCAATGTGTCTTCTTGGGATATGCTCTAGGGTATAAGGGTGTGTTCTGTTACAGTATATCCAAACAGAAACTTTGGATGTCAAGGCATGTTGTTCATGATGAAACATGTTTTCCTTTTATCAGTTCTTCTCAGTCACACAACTCCACAGTAGATCCTTCATCTTTCTTTCCCTCTTCTAGTCCTAACACTGCTCTCCCTCAGAGAATGCCTGTCTTTTCTCCAAGTGTTTTTCAAAATACTGCTAATGATAATACTGTTGAGGACCAAAGAAGGGTTGTAAACCATGGAGATGTGATCAATGATAGCAGTGTCTGTAATGGTGGAAGGGAAAATGAGGTTACCTCTGATAATGGTGGATTTGATAATGGTAGGATTTGTAATGATAGAGGAGACAATGTAATTGATAATGATGGGGTTGATGATGGAGGGACTTATAATGATGCAGGAGGGGATGGAAATGTGAGAAACATTGGGAATGAGTATCTTGGTTCAGAAAATGAAAGTATAGTTGGAGTTGAAACTGTAGCTGATGATAATATTGATGTTGGTGGAAATACAGTTGGTGAAAATATTGATTATCTTGCAGGACTGAATGATGCTGATAATACTGTTGATCCAGAAAGTATAGTTGGAGTTGAAACTGTAGCTGATGATAATATTGCTGTTGGTGGAAATACAGTTGGTAAAAATATTGATTATCTTGCAGGACTGAATGATGCTCAAGTGAATATTTTTCAGTCCAATGTCAATAATGATCAGCTTCCTCCAGAACTTGATTTCATTCAGGATCAGAACTACAATGATCATTCCATGATGACTCGTGCTAAGAATGGTATTGTCAAACCAAAAACTTTTGAAGACTTCTATTGCTTCTCTGCTGTATCTCAACAGAAGCTTTATCATGAATATCCTTTCTTCAGTGGATTTACTGCAATATCAGACATAAGTGACATCTTTGAACCAAAATCCTTCAGAGCAGCTAGTGGCAAGAATGAATGGGACAAAGCCATGAGTGAAGAAATTGAGGCTCTACAGAAGCAAGGTACATGGACTCTTATACCTTGTCCTAAAAATAAAAATATTGTGGGAAGTAAATGGATATACAAGATAAAGAAAAATCCTGATGGAACTGTTTCGAGATATAAAGCTAGACTTGTAGCTCAAGGTTTTAGTCAGTCTAAAGGGCTAGATTATGATGAAACCTTTAGTCCAGTAGTGAGACATACTACTGTAAGAATAATTCTTGCCCTTGCAGCTATGAATCAGTGGGAGTTAAGACAATTAGATGTTAAAAATGCATTTCTGCATGGAGACTTAAAGGAAGAAGTTTACATGTCTCAACCTCAAGGTTTTGTTGACTCTAATCATCCAGATTATGTTTGTCTTTTGAAGAAATCTTTGTACGGATTGAAACAGGCTCCAAGAGCATGGAATGAGAAATTTACTAATTTCTTACCAAGTCTGGGATTCTCCTTCTCTCATTCTGATCCAAGTGTTTTCATCAGACATACCTGTCAAGGTTTGATAGTTCTGCTTTTGTATGTTGATGATATAGTGATAACTGGTTCAGATGTTCTGGGAATTGATAAAGTAATATCTGAGCTTAGTATGGTATTTGATATGAAAGATCTTGGTGATCTTTCATACTTTCTTGGTCTGGAAATAGCAAGAGTAAAAAGGGGCATTTTCCTAAGTCAGACCAAGTATGCTAAAGATCTGCTTTTGAAAACTGGTTTTGATACTATTAACTCATGCAGCTCTCCATGTCTTCCTCATTATCAAATGACAAGAGATCAAGGTGTTCCATTGAAAGATCCCACTATGTACAGGAGTATTGTTGGAGCCCTTCTGTACTTAACATTCACTAGGCCAGACATAGCCTATTCTGTGAATACAGTCTGTCAGTTTATGACTTCTCCTACAGATGTTCACTTTGCTGCAGTTAAGAGAATATTGAGATATCTCCAAGGAACTTTGCATAAAGGGATCTTTTACAGTTCATCTGGTACTTTTGAGAGTGGTGTGGATGTGAAAGCCTTTTGTGATGCAGATTGGGCAGGTGAGGTGATACAGAAGCGTTCTACTACTGGTTTTGTTGTATACCTTGGCCTTTGTCCTGTCTCTTGGCAATCAAAGAAACAAGGATCTGTTTCAAGAAGTTCCACTGAATCAGAATATAGAAGTCTTGCAAACACTGCTGCAGAAATAAGTTGGATCAGACATTTGCTATGTGATTTGAAAATAAATGTTCCACATGCTCCTTTGCTTAAGTGTGATAATCTGTCAGCTCTTGCACTAGCCTCAAATCCAGTTTTTCACTCCAAAATTAAACACTTAGATAATGATTTTCATTTTGTTCGAGAGAGAGTACAGCATAATGATTTAGCTGTTGAGTATGTTCCAACTACAGAACAGACTGCAGATATTCTTACTAAAGGATTACCTTCTCCTATATTTCGAACTCATTGTACCAATCTCAGACTAGTGACCCTAGCTGAGCTTGAGGAGGGGTGTTAAGCATTCTGTTATGAGTTAAGCATTCTGTTATGAGTACTGTTATGGTGGTCACGTGTAATGTGTGTGATTAACCAGCTAATATGCCAGCTCATAAGTTAGTTATAGGATCTGTTTCGTTTTTCTTGCTGTAATACATATAGAAGCTGGTTTCTTTCTGTTGCTGTACTGTGAATCATTTTCGATCAATACAGAAATTCTCAACAGTTATTCTCTGAATCTTTTCTCTCTCAAAACTTCATCTTCTTCACATAAACCCTAGCTTATCTCTGATGCCATGGCTATCAGTTTTGTCTTTCCCTTTACCTTAATTGCTTCGTCTAGCGTAAGATCTCCAATCTTGCATATATATACTGCAAACAACCTCAAACATTTTGTCTGGTTTATCTGCATCAGCCCTTAGACTAAGCACAGCAGTTCGCAAACATCTGAAATTTCCCAGTGATAGGTGACTCATCACCATCCCACTCCATTAAGATTTGGAGCACAAATATTCAGAGAACTGTTGCTGAGTGATTCAACATACCAGTTCACATTATTAATGTTTTCAAGTTTGTCACCTGATATGCTAAGATGCGAGGTGTTGAACACATCAAAAATTCTAAATTTTCTCAAAGATGAGCTTTCAATGCTGATAGTATTAATTCCACGAACTTGATCAAGATATAATTCCTGAATGACCTTGCAGGAACAAGAGATCCATTTGAAAAACTGCTCATCCTGGATTACAACATCCTTTAACTTCAACTTAGTGAGACTTGAGGAAAAGCCAAATGAGGGCGTCCAAAGAATAGTAAAATTCATGTCCACCACTAAGGACTTCAAAGTTCCACAGAGAAAGACGCTAGATGGAAATGGTGCCTCCTCTGGATCATACAGAGTCATCTTAAGTTCCAGCACTTCAACATTACACCTCACCGCACAGTTGATCCAAGTAATGAGTCGATAATGCTCACTCGAACAGATACACACAGTCTCATTATCATCCATATAGTGCCTCTTCCAATTTACACGAAACAACTGTATCTTATTATCCCGGCGATCAAACAAGAACCTCTCCAAATAAGTCATCAACTGCACCCTGTTATAGCATGTGGATCTACAACCCAACGGAATCTCATCAAAATTCAAAGACGGTGCTGACAGAGAGAGCTCTCTCAATCTTTTGGACACACAACACACTCGGACAAGGTCCATCACAGCGAGAAATGAAAGAATGTGATGCACAACCTGATCCGGCAGATCACTAGCTAAGTCTGTCCATCAGGCTCTTACTCTCACTACAACCTCCTCTCTCTCTCTCCTTCACAACCAGCAATTACCCTTTTGTTAGACCTCCGCGCCATGAAGCTAAACTCAAATATTAAAACCTGTCTACTGCAACCTAACTAAAATCTTCTCCAACTTCACAATTCACACTAGTAATAACTAATAACTACCACATCGATGATATTCAATTTTCAAAACTTAACCAAACTCAAGACAAGTAGTAAGCTTGTTACTAGCACATACCAGATTCAAGAGAATTGTAGATTACCCAAGGTGGAAGTGTCTCATCTTCGATTCTGGAATTTGAGGGATTGTCAGGGCATCTCCAACAGATACCCCAAAGTTATTATTTTTTTGAAAATTAACAGAAATATAGCTAAAATAGCATCCAACAGGTACCCTATAGCTAAGTCAATTTTAGCTTCCCGAAATAATCTCTAGCTACTTTTAACTATTTAGGAGAGAGAATATAGCTTGAAGTTAAAATCCCCCAACGTTCAACTTTTCTGTTAAACGTCCCAAATAGAACTACAACTGCTGAATTGACTCTAAAATAACTACAACTGCTGAATAGAAAGTTAAAAACATACAAGTTAAATTTAACTTTTTATGTAATTTAACTATAACTTTTAGTTAGACCCTTGGAGATGCTCTCATATTCCCTAGTCTTGTTAAATTGGGGGTGGCTGGGGGAGTTCAAATGCATGCTCCGAAATTTGGGCTGTTTGGGTACTGCTGATATTGGGTATATTGTGGATTTCACGGCCCATCATAGCGGGACTGTTTGGGCCACACCTTATTTTAGTCCAGAGGAATTTTAGTGTAAGTAGCTGCCCATCGTCAGGTTCTCTTACGTACCCTTACACCTTGATAATTGAAGCTTCTGGATAGGGGTGGACATTCGAAACCGAAAACCGAAAAAAACCGAGCCGAAATCCGAACCGAAACCGAAAAAAACCGAACTGAAAAAAAACCAAACCGAAAGGAAAAAACCGAACCGAACCGAATCAATTCGGTTTGGTTTTTGATTTTACCTTGTGAAAAACCGAACCGAACCAAAAAATCGAATTCTCATTAAAAAGATGTCGTTTTGTATTTTATTATTAAATATTTGATTTGATTAATGTGATTTTAGGTTATGATTATATATTTTACTTTTTTATTAATATTTTATATTTTGTTTTGTTTTTGTGTGAGGTTGTGTGCATGTCAAAATATTCAAAATGTCCGTGTAGGACTCTAGCTAGGTAAAATATTAAGAGTGTTGTGTTGCCTAAAAAATCCAAGGCCATATTTTTTTAATTTAAAAATATTAAATTATGATATCATAGTTTGAATTTTTAAGAGTTAAGACTTTGGTGGTTACAATTTTTGTAGATTGATGATTTGTTGTCATAAATATTACCAATAGATTGTATGCGTATGCTTATAAAAATAAGAAACTATCAGGAACAAAAAAAAACTCAACTACTTGAATTGTCGAATTAGCGAATTTTGAATTTTTCACAAAGTTTTTTTTAAATACAAATATTTAATATTACATTTTTTGCAAAAAAAAAAATAAAAAACCGAACCGAACTGAACCATTCAGTTTGGTTCGGTTTTCGGTTCACTCCCTCCAAAAATAAAAAACCGAACCGAACCGAACTGAATTTTTAGTTCAGTCTGGTTCTCGGTTTTGGTCAAAAACCGAACCGAATGGAACCGAATCCACCCCTACTTCTGGAACACCGCAGTTGAGCACACTATCAAACGAAGCATTCATTCAGTATTGTCTACTTGTAAATTAACGTTTTAAACTTTGCTAGGCTCAGGATAAGATTTGTAATGCAACGGTACTTGAATCACCCTCGTCTATCAAATAGAATTCTTGTTATTCTTTTAAAAAAAATAAAAAATCAAACCAGTCCATTTCACATTACTTTTGTTCTTAAATTAGACCATTTTGTCGATATATGAGTGATTCTTGCATAAGAAACATGCTAATCTTCTCTCGATTTATATGTACTTGCATGTGTGAGTAATGTAACTAACACAAAAAGAATTTCAGCGGAAGAAAAAAAAACAAATAAAAACCACTTACTTTGGGCCTAAAATTTGTTAGTTATTATCTCACAGAATCCAATCATGCAATAACTACCCAAGCAAAACAAAATTGCAATAAGATTACAAAAGTGACTTCTAACATTCTGAAATGAAAGAAAGATCACCACAAAACTTAGTAGCTGCGATTAAATCAAAGGGCCTGGGATTATTCCCCCACTCCCAGCTCGTTTCAATTCTCAAGCCATCTCTGAGGCAGGCAAATGGAATGACGCTACTCCACAGATTGTCTTGCAATACCATGACACTACAATAGTTCATGGAAGACAATGTCTAGTTCGACTTTAATAAGACCATGAATGCCGTAATGCTGAAGCAAGACAAGAGGAACATATTTGTTACACTAATTTAACTACTTTGCTGTATAATGCAACAACATCACCAAACACTACCTAAGACCCTCCTGTGTCTTAGTTTTATTCACGTACCTATTTGACAATTAGGACTGGACACATACTGGATAAAAAGAAAATTAAATTATCTTAAACTCTGAATACTTCAACACCATCCCCATGTTAGAACTAGTAAAAAAGAAAAATCCACTAAAAAAGGATGTCAAATGGACAAAAATTATCTGCTCGCTATGGCAAGTAAACTAAATTGTGCCAAAAAAAAAAATTGTTGTCTCATCCAGTGATGCCTAGACAGTGTTCTACCTAAAAAGAAGAGAAACACAGAGTGCACAACAGCATAGCCACTATGGTGATTAGGATAACATAATAAACATAAGTGACAAGGAAAGCTAGCTAGGATCATAACTTGTTACTCTGTTTATGTCATTAAGATCATCCATAGCAGACAATATTTTATCAAACATAAGACTTAGTTTGGGACAACTTTTGAGGCTGTTTTTGAGACTGTTTTAGTTTTTGGGATTAATTTATGGTGTTTGGTAAAGTCTTTAAAAACTGCTTTTGGCTAATATAGATTTATCCAAAAACTGAAATCGAAAAGCTAGAAAATAGAGTTTTGGAAAACAGATTTTGAAGAAAAACACGGAGCAAATAGTGTTGTTTTAATGAAATTATGAAAACTACCCTTTTGTTCTTATTCTTTACTGAATATTTCATATATAATCAAAACCCTATTATGAGATAGCCGCACACACATTCAGAGATCTCTTCATCTTCCCCTTCTCTGACCTCAGATTACTAATAAGAAAAAATTTGAGGCGATTGTTAATGTTCTCCCTTCAAATCTCTCCTCCTTTTTTAATTGCTTTGCTTAAAGAAATTAGTGAGGATATGGAGGAGAATGAGCATGAAGACGGTAAGATGGGAAGATAAGAAATGGTGGTGTTAAGAAATATGATTGCACAAAGTCTAATGAATGCATTGTAATTGCAATATTAATAGACACTGTTGACAGTAGCCACAGAGGGGCTATAACAGGCTCACAGACCCGCAGCCAGTGCACCCGGGGCCGGACTAGGGCCCGGAACAGAATCACCAGCACTCGGACCCGGGGTCCAGCAGTCTACCTTGCGACCAAGGACCCGGGGACCGGGGGCGCCAGCCTGCCAAAGAGGTCACCAGAGCTGCCCTTTGGTGTGCAAACAGAAGGAAACCAGTCCCACATTGAAGGGTGAGGCCAGACCTCACGCCTGGGCCACCTATATAAGGGCCTCAACTACCCTCATTAATAGGTAACTGATCTTTCCTACTGCTTATCATACGTGTTTAAGTTATCTATTCATCCCAACTGTACTAACTTAGGCATCGGAGAGGAGAAGACCGGCCCGCCCGGTATTCCTCTTAGTAAGCAGGTTTATAGAAGATCACACTGGGATTCATCTGTCTCTGCCAGTCCTACGGGTTTTAGGTACGAACAGACTCTAATATATTTTGTGTAATGGTTTTATTTGATTATGTTGGAAAATATTTTGTCTAATATTTTAGATGAATTTTGTTTAATATTTAAGAATTATTCGAAAATATTTTATTTAGTCCAAACAACTGGTCATACATTGCAAAAAATTATATCAAAATACAAAACCATAGTCTATAATTTAAAGAAGTAATATTCATTTTAATAAAACTTTAAATATTCATGATTATTTTGGTAATTACACCCACTCAAATCACTTTTTACTTGTGTCGACAGTAGCCACAGAGGGGCTACATAAGCCCACAGACCCGCAGCCAGTGCATCCGGGGCCGGCCTGAGGCCCGGAGCAGGATCACCAGCACCCGGACCCGAGTTCCAGCAGTCTACCTTGTGACCAGGGGCCCGAGGACCGGGGACGCCAGCTTGCCGAACAGGCCACCAGAACTGTCTTTTTGTATGCGAACAGAAGGAAACCAGTTCCACATCGAAGAGTAAGACCATACCTCACGCCCGACCACCTATATAAGGGCCTCAACTACCCTCTTTAATAGGTAACTGATCTCTCCAACTGCTTATCATACGTGCTTAAGTTATCTATTCATCCCAACTATACTAACTTAGGCATCGGAGAGGAGAAGACCGGCTCGCCCGGTATTCCCCTTAGTTAGCAGGTTCGCAGGAGGAGATCACATCTAGATTCACCAGTCTCTACCAGACCTATGGGTTTGTGCAGAAACAACTTGGAACTTACCAAACACAAAAAATTATTTTTCGTTCTCACAGCACTTTTGAAAACAGTTTACCAAACACTTAAACTGCTTCCTCTCACAGCAAGTTTAAAAGCTATTTTGCTCACAGCTGATTTCAAAGTCATTTTTCTCACAGCACTGTTGTCCCAAACTAAGCCTAAGTCAAATAAACCACTACCGTATAGCAGCACAGGATGACCGACGAACAATGACAAAATACCATCACACTGGTTCAAAAAAAAGTCCAAAACAAAAATCAACACTTGCACTTGCGTTACAACATGATATCAAAAATAGATGCTGACTAGCGTCTACATGGGTCAACTGATCTTTTATATTTCTCAAAAGTAACTGCAGCATTGCAGATGTTGTAACTATTTTTCAACTTCCACTTAATACTAGATCCACGGGTTAAATACCTTACGATCATTTTCTCCAGGCTCTTCCCGTGCTTAAAGAACATACCTTGCAAACTCAATTCCATTCGACCCAGCACTGAGCTCTAAAGTAATGTCCTCAACCTGAGAAATAAAATCGAGGTTTTGCCTCTTCCAATACTTCATATCAAACCCAGATGTCTGTAAAGAAGAAGGCAAAACACAAGTCCGTGTTAACTATAGAGAATGAAAAGAGTATCATCTAAAATAGCAGGAGAAAGAGCGCTTAACTTACATCAGATTTAGGGTCAAATGAAGTTGGTTCATAACACATGTATAAGCTACACAAATTTGGTGTTCCTCTTAAGAGAGAGAACTGCCGGGACTAGATCATCGGCAAAGCTACCAATATCTATTCGCAGACACTCAATGTTATCTAATAGGGCTGGCATGCGTTCCTCCCTGTAAGCAGCCTGCGATGTTATAAAGGCACACCTTCATCATGTTTCTCAACTTTTGTTCTGTTCCACAAAACTTTAAGCATAAACCTGAACACTTATTCTAGACCGAGAAACCATTATCTATGTATAACCACATTTATAAAACAACAGCAAAATTGTAAGAACCATGAACTAGTCAACTTAATACAGTCACAGGAGTTCTCGCTCAGTTTACCTTGACGGTAGCTTCATTTAAAACAAGATCTTCCACACTGCACAAACTTGAAAGAACCTCATATACTTTGTCAGACTCATCTTCTTTAGGCTCCATAAGATAGAGGCTTCTTGTAAACAATTTAAGTCACCCAGATTCAGGTTATTTTTAACCTTCCCGTCCAATTTCAAACATTTGACATTTGGAGCAATAATGTTCAACACAGCGCCTCTGGGTGAATAACGGCAGTCAATATCTATTTTTTCAAGCTTCTCACCTGATATGTCAATATGACAGGTTTCATACAATTCGTAATGAATATAAAAAAAATATTCCAAAGACAAGCTTTCAATGGTTATATTATTTATCCCATTGATTCTAGAAAGAATTAATTTCTTAAGGAGCTTGCACGAACTTGACACCCACTTGAAAAACCCCTCGTCTGCAATATCAAGATCGGCCAATTCCAAGGTCTCAAGATTAGACGAGACCGAAAAGGAGGGTGTTTTAACAACCGTAAATGACATTTCTAGCTTCAGAGACCTCAAAGATGCACAACTAAACACAGAAACCGGAAATTCTAAACTTTCAGGCTCATAAAAGGTCATGTTGACATCAAGCTTCCCAACATTGCACCTCAGCGCATTCTTGATCCAGTTGATCATTCGGAAACTCTCATTAACACAAAAGCACTGCTCGTCCATCTCGTCCTGACAATGACCCAGCCAATCAAGATAAAACTTTTGCATCTTATTATCACCGCGACTAAATAAGAACCTATCCAATGCATTCACCAGCTGCAACCGATTCTCACACTGCATCTCATCAGTATCATCAAATCTACAAAAGCTCACTGTCGGAGTGGACAGAGAGAGTTCTTTGCATGGTTTGGAGACACAGCCGAAGCGAACCAGATCGTGAATCAAAAGACGTGACAGAATGTGGTGAAGGATTTCCTTCGGGAGATTGCTGAACCTGCCAACCTCACCATTTCCACTAGCCAATAACTCCCGCTTGCTTGCCATTAACTTGAATCACAGTATCTTACTATCGTTACTTTTACTACAAAGAAATAGGTTCTACATCAAAAGCATTCATCAATCATATGCATTAAGATTCTGAGTGAAAGCAAAGACTAATGAGTAGGAGTAGTAGTGATGCGAGCACGTACCGCAATTCATGAACCAAATTGAAAATTGCAAGCCGAAATGGAATTGAAGGGCTCCATCTTCGTTGGTGCAGACGCTCCAATTTGATGGATTGAAACTCTGAAAGGTTCCCTCCCGAAGCAGGGTGAACCCTAATATTCGAATTTGGGCGTTTCTGCCTTTGTGTTTTAGGGGGTTGGGGATTTTATAGGTGATCCATCCGGGGCAGATTGACTTGACCCGTTAAACCATGGGTTCGGGTCATTACTTGGGACCAGGTAAAAATTTGAACAAAAGAAAAATTTACATCCAAACCAGGGTTTTTATGTGTTTTGAGCTAGGTTGCATGGAATCGGGTGCGGGTACGTGGAAGCGAAACGTTTGAAAACGCGAAATCGTTTTTTTATGAAAATATTTGAAAGCGGGTACGTTTCGGAAGCACAGAATAAAATAATATATATATAAACATCTTAAAAATCCATTAGAAATAAAATAACATATATAACTAATAGCTTGTATTTTTTGGGACTAGAAATCCACAAATAAACAAGAACAAAAATATAATAAAAAAATGAAAAGACCTCAGAGTACATGTGGGTTCTATTTTTTTTTCCATTTTATAGTTTCTTTGAATAGTCTTGTCGGTAAGGCAAAGCAATCCCCTCTCTCTCTCTTTTCTCCGAGCCCGCCACAAATTCCTCCGCCCAAAATCTCCACCTTAACCACCACTCTTTGTTTCACTCAATCAAATTACAACAATAGGCTTCATTTTCGGCTTGGTTCTCGGCATCGTCGTCGGCCTCATCAAACTCGAGAACCGCCGCTCCAAGCTCCGCTCACAGTTGGCCACCACTGTCGCCGCCTTCGCCAGATTGACCGTCAAAGATTCTAGAAAGCTCCTCCCTCCTGAATTCTACCCTTCTTGGGTTGTTTTCTCTCAGCGCCAAAAGGTTTCACCTTCACTCTCTCTCTCAACTCTCAAACCCACTTCATTGCCCATTAGAAATAACATATATACCTTGCAATTGCATATAGCTCCAGCAATTGTGAATTGATGCCTAGCCCGACTCCCCCGCCACTACCACCCTACCCTCTCAGTCCTCTCCAAGGCCATCCGCTCCCTCCTCTCTTCTGCCTAGCCCCTTCTCTACCTCTCCCTCCGCTCCCCCGACCACCGCTCCACCTAGTACTCCCTCCACCAAAACCCCAACCACCCCCCTCCGCCTCCACCACCCCCCTCCGCCTCCGCCTCCGAGTCGGCTCCTATGTCGCACCAAACACAGCATAAAATGCTCTTGTGCCCACGTTTCCTACACGCTTCCAAAATAGGAACCGGCGTTTCTGTCGCTCTCCCAAAAGCCTCTTTTTCTGGAATCGCGTTTCCGAGCGATTCCGTCCCTTCCATCACGCTTCCGCTTCGCTTCCACTTCATAAGCGCGAAATGTGAGCTTCTTGGCGCTTCTGTGCTACCTAGGTTTTGAGTTGTCTGTTATTGTTATTGTTATTGGTTTACTCATATAAACTCAAAAGCTTACCGGGTTTATTGTGGATAATCTGCTACACCAATTCAGGGATAAACCTGTACTACAAAGTACGGACACGTCAAAATGGTGACGTATTCTGTGTCGGACACGCGTGTCTGATTTGGACACTTTATGGACACGCACGAATTTCTATTGGACATGTGCATGTCTGGGTTTTAATCCTTATTTCTCCGATCGAAATCCGACTTCCAAAACTCAACTCTGATTACGCCAAAATACAATTACAAGCATTCACAAGTTTCCACAAGCAGTTGGATACAGTCGCCGGTGTTCTAGATCGATGGCGGCGTCGTGGCGATGTTGTTACAGAAAGGGGAAAATTCAAGTCAAGCTTCAATTCTAGAAATTGAGAGTATAATCAAACTAGGAATGAAGAAGAGGAGATGGGTTTACTGAAAGGAAGTGAGAAATCTGATTGGAGCTTCAAGAACTTGTCGATTTCTCGAAAACACGTCGACTGGTCTCTCCTCGAAGGAATTAATTCCTGACCTCAATGGATGATTAATGGGTATAAACGGTTAGATAATGAAGATAGGAAGGTGATCATGGTATGGTTGCTTGTGTGGGTCTTCGTCGGACGACGGTAGGAGGTGGAGGAGAAGCTTGTTGGTGGTTCAGTGCGATGGAGAAAAAGAGAGAGAATTCCCTCTATGTTTGCGTCCAGGTGGAGAGAGAGAGAAGAAAGAGTGAGGTGGCAGGTGGTTATAAAAGATAAATACTGATGATAAGTAGATTTTGCATTGATATCAAACACCGATCCTACCTTATATACAACTCTTATTAAAGGAAGTTAAACAAAATTGTGATAACTACAAGTAGGCTTGGGCGTTTAATCTCATAATTCCGATTCTATTTTGATCCCGTGTCTAATTTTTCCGGGACGAAACGAGATTGTATGTTAAAAACTCAGATCTCGTCCCGACCCGATTCCGTTTTAAAGAAATGGGACAGAATCGGGATCAGCTCAATTTGGACCCGTTAAATCCCGGCCCGTCCCGTAAAATTAAATTAATATTAATATATAAATATAGCTTAATATGTGCCTGTTGGATCCATCGGATTGAAGACTAACCTAGCCTCCCAGGCCTACAGAAACCCAGAATTCCTAATTCATTCCATTCCCAATTCTCTCTTTCTTTCCTCCTAAGAGATGCTTGTTGCTCGGCGAATTGAAAAAGCCTCAGGCAACATCACCTTCTCAGCCCTTTTCTGAACCCCTTTTTCAAATCGTTGCTGTGGAACCTTCAAGCGAGGTAACAACTCCGGCAGCTGAGCAAGCTCCTTCAACTCTTTCAAGCCAGCAGAGTGAGAGAGAACGAAAAGAGCCATTCTCGTGAAAGAGAGATTGAGGTCGTTTGGCGATACAAGGGTTGATCTTTGTTCGGTTTTGTTTTCTTCTGATATGATTCTGATGCGATTGTAGTCTTCGCCTGGGTTATTGGGTGATCTCCAGGTGATGAGGGTGTTTTTGGTTGGTTAATTTTTCTTTTTCTTATTTTTGTGGGTTGATGAGTCTTGGTTAATTTTTGGTTTTGTTACCGCATGTGTTTGGGTTGTGTTCTCCATCAGGTGAGTTTTTTTTTTCTTTTTTTTAATCAGTTTCATCTCTGTATGTCTTTTTGTGTTGTAGTTTTCTGAGGTATAATTGATTATGGTATTAGCACCAAAGAATATTGTGTTGGGTGCTCAGCAGGTGATGATGGTGTTTTTGACATTGCTAAAGTTAAAGTTGAAGATGAGGTGCCTTCGATTGAGAACGTAGAGTTCATCTATGTATATGTAGTTGTTATGTTGTGAACATCTAATTATGAACTCTATTGATCAAATTGATGTTGGTTTGGTATGGTTGGATAATTGGATATTAGGATTTGCTAGATACAGTTAGTTTTTGAACTTATAATGATTAAGGTTCAGTTTTTATTATAGAATCATCATTTTTTGCGTTATCCTGTTTTGGGTCTGTTTTGGGCCCGTTTTGATCCCCATTCCGGCCTGTTCCCAAACGGGATTCGGGCATGCCGGGATCACTGTTAAAAAAGGCTAATCCCGACCCGTCTCGTCCCTATTTTAAATTACAGATTTAAGACCGGAATTAACCGATACTCGGCCCGTCCCGTCTCTGCCCATGCCCAGGCCTAACAACAAGTCTACAACTACCTGTCTTACAAACATACAACTATAACTGCATGATTCAAAATTTACACATAGTTTCACATATTTTTATAAACTATTTTGGATTGACTAGGTTTTAATTTTACAAACTATTTTATTTGCATGTTACATATTTTTGTTATATATATATATATATATATATATATAAATAATCTAATATAAAATTTAGTTAATGTGTCCATCACGAGTCCGTATTCGGAAGAAAAAATAATAATAAAAAATAAAAATTGGCGTATCCGCGTATCGTACTGTGTCAAATACGGACACACGTACTCGTATTAATAGTTAGTAGGTTCTGCAGGTGTGGATCAGCAAAGCGGGAGGCGGCGACTGACTTGGTTGAGCTGGTAGCTAGGTGTGGACCATAGCCTAGTGAGAGTGTCTCGCAAGAACTTTACATTCCATCTATGTTACATGATGCAAATTAACATTTGGTAGTGTATTATTTTGAGTCGACTGAGTCACTTATTTGAACTTAGTTTCTTATATTTGGTTATTCGTAAGATAAATTTTAAGTATTTGAGTTCATTTTGTAAGTTTTCACATTTTCGGGTTTGAATTATTATTATATAAACTTTGAGGTGTGACAAGGAGAACATGAATTGTTAATTTACTTGCCACCGTACTTGCTCAATTTTTATTTTTCTTTTGTACCCGTTAATAGATTTTTTTTTTTTATCTGTTAAACAATTTAAATGCTACAACGAATTTTTCAACCTCTTAGTTAGAAAAAAAAAAGACTATGCCATCAGACCAAATTATATTGGACTTTTAATCTTATTAATTAGATTTCTTTATTTTTTTTACAATCACATTATTTGATTATAAAATTTTATTTTTATTGCAAAGGGCATGTATGGGTAAATATCGGATAATGGCATGGAAAAAATCGAGGTCAGTTTAGCCATTAATTAAGCAAATTCTCAACCCTTTAATATATATCAGAAATTTCCTTGATTTATCAACCTGTTTTTATGAAGACATTTATTTGGATAGATGATGAAAGAGTAGGAATATAACATTAGAAACCATTTTTCCTACAAACTCTCTCAAACAAAAAAAAAAGGCCTGAATATAATCTTATAATATTGGCCAATGGGAATTGAAACCCTAATTTATCTTCTTCTCAGGCCGGGTGAGTGGGCGGATATATATACGCCATAAGATCGAGATTGACAGTACGTTACTCATGGCATCATTGTGTGATCTTTCAAATGATATCTTAATCACAATCGCCGTACTTCTTTCTAATAATTATGGTGATCTTGTTCGCCGTGCCACACTTTGCAAGACATGCTACCGAGTTGCTGTTTATGTGGTTCGACTTCAACCGTCGCCGAGATATACCATGGTTGATGACCATTGATCGCTTTATCGGGAACACTAATTAAAACATTCAAATCTGAGCTTTATAATTTTCAGTTCAAGCAGCGTTTCTCACTTTCAAGAATCATAGGGAGCCAAGTGCAAGACCTACTCTGCAATGGCTCTGTTGTGGCTTCAAAAAAGGGTTGGTTGCTTATAACACACACTCTCACTCTCCGACGAGTCCTACGTACTGTTGATGTCGTCCTCTGTCAAATGAGATTATCGAATTGCCTCCGATAGGGTTGCACGACTATTTCATAGGTGCAACGTTCTCCGGTCCTCCAACGTCCTCCGATTGTGTTGTATTCGTGGTATGTAAAACAGGTTTAGTTAAAGAAAAAAGAAGTATCTGCGGCATAAGCATATGTAATCTCAAAGAAAAAAGATGGACAACTTAATACCTCTAATGTTCCTCCGAAAGCCCATCTTTGGGACGTAGCTTATGTAGATGGAGATTTTTACTGTGCCTTCACTGCCAATTTAGCCGTTCTATTAGGTACCTTCAATGTTGCACTTCAGGACTGGTCTGTAGTGGACTATTCATCTTCCATAGGGATCAAATCCCCTTGTTTTCTATATTTGGTTGATTCTGATGGGGAGCTCTTACTAGAGCTTGGGAAGTCGAACCATATTTTGCTCAGAGATGGGATCCATTGTAGTTACAGCAGATGGGATCGTCAGTGATTTTTCTAATATGGCAAATTACTTTCGCTTGCCCAAGCTCGTGCATTCTAGTACCCTACTGAAGGCGCTCGGAAATATCATTACTTGAAAACACGCATCGGCAGCATATTGCCAATCTGGATTAAACCCCATATCTTTGAAGAGAAGTCCTTTTTAACTGGATGAGGTAGCTAGCTATGTATAAAAAGAATGAATACATATATGATAATTTACTTTTGTTGAGGTTCATTATGCTTTTGTAGTGATCACCTGCAGTATACATGAATCATAGGAAATATGTCTATATCTCAAAGCTAGCTCTCCTGATAAGACAGATAGAACTCTTGAATGTATTTAATTTTCAGAGAAATACCAATAGTTTTATGATTTCGAAAGCACACCATCTAGTCAAAGAAACATGAAATGTTCTTTCAAGAACAACTGCATCATAAAAATAAAATGTTACATGGAAAATAAAATAAAAATTATTCAGTTCTATAAACTTAAAAGGAAAAGGCATGTAACTTACCTTCAAGAAAGATTCACTCATAAAGAGCTTTAATCCGACGAATGGTATTATGGTACAAAGTAAACCAAATAGGGTCAAATGATTTACTTCTTCAAGGAAAGAAGAAATGTAAGCCACTTGTAGACAGGGTAGCTCTTCAAACTGTTGCTGACTTGCAAAATTCCCATACCACTCTAAAAGTTTGAATTTTGGAGTAGAAATCTTAAACGAACTGTTAGGTCGAGCAACCCATTTGATGACCAATTTTTCTAGTCTATCACCTGAGATGCTAAGATTGCAGCAATCTCCACCCAGAATAAACTCTCCTCAAAACGAAATGATTCAAGCTAAGTGCTGTCAATAATAGTATCCTTAAATCCAGATATTTTGTCAAGCTGTAATTCCTTGATGCATTTTCAAGGTTGTGAAAACCATTTCCAGAACTCTTCTGTAACAATCACATTGCTTAACTTCAAGTATTCAAGATTAGACAGAGAGGTCATTTCACCAATGAAACCCTTCACGTCCACCATTAATGACTTCAAAGATTTGCAAAGAAAGAGGGAAGATGCATGGAACTCGAACCACTCCGGCGAGGAATAAATAAGTTGAACAACTTCAACATTACACCTTACTGCTATGTCAATCCAGGAGCTCAGTTGTAAATGGCCTTCTTCACAGTAGCATAATCCATCAATATCAAATATGTCCCCCAGAAAATGTGCACTCCATGAAAAACGAAAGCATCGTATCTTCTTATTGATGCAGCGGAACTATCCCGTTGGAATCCACCAATGGCAGTCTTGAATCCACAAGA
Organism: Potentilla sterilis; assembly: GCA_963682095.1. NCBI lineage: Eukaryota > Viridiplantae > Streptophyta > Magnoliopsida > Rosales > Rosaceae > Potentilla > Potentilla sterilis. The sequence continues at coordinate 14,631,502 of OY821756.1, read as the reverse complement.
CTAGAATTCTCGAATCCACGAGAAAATCTGAAATCCACCAGAGAAATTGAGTAAACTCAAAGTTTATTAATATCAAAGATACCCTAATACAAAGAAAGATGATGTTTATATAGGCATCAATGACCTAAACAAAATTAAAGTCAAAGTCTAACATTGAAACCTAAAAGAATCCAAATTAAAAAGGAAACAAATAACCTAAATAAAAGAGTTTTAGAAAGAAAATAAAACTAGCCTAAAAATACTAAATGCCGAATCGGATCATTAAAGCGATATTTTCTGGCTTAAATTTGATCGGGCTCACTATAGTGAGTCTTGTAGATATCGTCGTTCCCATTCCAGAAAGGTATTATGCGCCTCAAATGGGTGTTCTAGCCAAAATCTGCTCCAAACTGATTCACAAATCAGAATCTGCATTTTCGTGACCCGAAAAGTCCAAAAGATCATCTTCTTAAATATTCCAGCTGCTAACAACCTCATTATACGAGAATTACCTACATTCACATCAATCTTCTTGATTATTCGCCGCTTCCTTACCTTTACAGTTTTCTGTCTAAATTTGCCCCATTCTTGTCCTACATCAGTCTCCTCCACTACGAAAAAACTCGACCTCGAGTTCCTCTTCAATAAAGAACAAAAATATGATGACAATAAACCCAATAATAAATTAGACAATTGAACCTGTGGTTTATTGACATAATCTTCTGCAAACTTTGATGGCACAACCATGAACCCGACGCCAAAGATGAGTTTGTTATATGCAACCTTAATAGATTCTTCTTGGCTCTCCAAATTGCACTCTCGAATGACCACTGGTTCTGAATAATTATTTTGAGACTGTAATTTTTCTTTCACGCTGATAGCCACATCCATAAGAGTAATTTCTCCTTTATCCTCTACGTGGATAACTTCTTGTGGAAATTCTGTTGAAAACTCATGGACAATTTCTTGGTAGGTTTCCTTCATTGGAATATTTTCTGCCATTTTTTCAATAAAACAATTATTTTCAATGGGCAAAACAAACCCTTCCAACTTTATCTTCTTCTCTTTCCCCTTAGAAATATACTTCTTGATCGGAAAATCCCTAGGCAAAAATTTTTCTCTAAGAAGGCCTTCATCTTCCTCCATGTTCTAACAGGCTTCTTACCTTGCAGCTTCCTGACTCTTTGTAGTTCATCCCACCATATAGCAGCAGTGCTCTTGAGCTGAGAGGCAATTTTCTTGACCTGCCACTACCAGAAAAAAGGCTTTTCCCGACGAAATAAAAAAAAAAACGGCCGACGAAATAAAATTTTCGTCGACTATTCCCAAGAATGGCCGACGAATTTTTTTTTCGTCGCTAAAAAAAAAATTCGTCGGCTATTCCCCTAGAATGGCCGACGATTTTTTTTTTCGTCGCTAAAAAAAAAAATCGTCGGCTATTCCCCTAGAATGGCCGACGATTTGAATTTTCGTCGGCCTTTCTCTGAAACTTTAGCCGACGAAATTTTTTGGAAGTATGGCCGACGAGTACTAGGTTTGATTTCGTCGGCTATGATTAAAAAAAAAAAAAAAGAACAGCTTCCATTTTCTATCACTATCGACAAACCATTGCTTCGTCCTTCAAATGCAAATGTGTCGTGAAATAAGATATGACCGAAATAATGAAATACGTCTACGGTTGAAAAATGACAAGATTCCGAAAAAATCTGTGTGCCGAATGTTGCGGTTAACTGTTTTTTACTTCCGTTTTCCTATGGGTAGCCTGACGGTCGGTAAATATTTTGAGGAAAATTTTTATACGATTAGTTGCGTCTCATCGATTTGAAACTATTATCTGTTGAAGGTCAGGCCAAAAAACGTCATTTAGACAGGCCAATTACCATTTCTAAGCGTTTAAAGGGTTGACTCACCCAGTTGACCGTCCCGATCGAGCATTTAACGTTGTCAGATGTAGTTGGATTTTTTTTCATACATGTATTTAATCTTAACGGTGATATCTGACGATTGGAATAGATTTTCCAAACTTTTAGATTCAAAATCGGAACATATGCACTAATGTTCCTTAAATTGTTTACTAAGTGTTTAAGTGAATGTATAGTTTCAAATAGTTACTATACGTACACTCTTCAAATGCAAATATGTCGTCAAATAAGATATGACCGAAATAATGAAATACGTCTACGGTTGAAAAATGACAAGATTCCGATAAAATCCGTGTGCTGAAATAATGAAATCAGTCAAAACCCGGTTTACTGCAGATTTGGCGTCCGGCGTCCGAATGATGATTGTGATACCATTCCGGAAAGGGAACGATGCCAGGAATCAAACTCGTAGTTTTACTACGATGTGTGGGCTTTTTCGGGCTTTCGAGTTCGTTTAGGGCCTCAAAACGGCAGTTTAGTATGTTTTCATAGAATAGCCGACGAAACATTGTAAATCGTCGGCTATTCTCTAAGTTTAGCCGACGAAAATTATATTTCGTCGGCTAAACTCCTTCGATCCGCTTATTGTCCACCGTTGGATGGCTCAGATCCAACGGCTGCTGATTTTCCAAAGCATAGCCGACGAAATATTTGAATTCGTCGGCTAAACTCTTGCGATCCGCGCCTTTTTATTGTCCGCCGTTGGATGGGTCAGATCCAACGGCTGTTGATTTTCCAAAGTATAGCCGACGAAATATATTAATTTCGTCGGCTATTCTCCTTCTAAATCTTTTAAATCGCTTCCTCCCGCCTTTTTTTTCTCCTCCTTCCCCCCCCCCCCCCCCCCTCCTCCGGCCTCCTCCTCCTCCTCCTCCGGCCTCCTCCTTCCCCTCCTCCTCCGGCCTCCTCCTCCTTCCCCTCCTCCTTCCCCTCCTCCATCCAAAGCATAATTTATTTATTTTTTTCCCTAAAATTTAAGAATAGCCGACGAATTTTACCAATTTTCGTCGGCTATAAGTTGTATAGCCGACGAAAATTACATTATTTCGTCGGCTATAACTAATTAATGCCTATTAAAATATTAATATATTTCGAGGAAATAGCCGACGAAAATTTATAAAATCGTCGGCTATAGTTAAAACACAATAGCCGACGAATTTCGTCGGCTATAGTTAATGAATTTCGTCGGCCATACTCGAAAATACCCGACGAAATTCGTCGGCAATTTCTCCCAGGTTTGGCCGACGAAAAATATTTTCGTCGGTAAATTCGTCGGCCATACTCTACTATAGCCGACGAATTGGTTTTTTTCGTCGGCCATTGTATTACCGACGGGGTATTTCCGACGACTTATAGCCGACGAAAATTTCGTCGGTAGAGGGTATAGCCGACGAAAAATTGACATAGCCGACGAAATTTTTTTCGTCGGCTATTCTCCCATATCTTGTAGTGTGCTTGTGATCTGGAACCTTCATGATCTCAAATAAATTTTCAACCTCATCCAACCAATTTAGAAAGCCCTCCACGTGCATGTTACCGGAAAAATAAGGAAAATTCGTTGTGGTCTTAAAATTCTGATTAGCAACATGATTTTGTCTATTCGTCTCTCTTCCCCCACCTCTATTGTGGTTGTTGTTTATACTTTCTTCCAACAACCCACGAATTTCTTCTAGCTGAGTAATCATCTTATCAGTCACAACAGCCATACTAGTACCATCTAGATCTGTTTTGCTAACGAGAGTGTTATAGCACGTTGTTTTATCACCCATAGATAATCGTAGTAGATAAAAGAGACAGGGGATACCTGCTCTGATTCCACTTGATGCAGCGGAACTATCCCGTTGAAATCCACCAACGGCAGTCTTGAATCCACAAGACTAGAATTCTCGAATCCACGAGAAAATCTGAAATCCACCAGAGAAATTGAGTAAACTCAAAGTTTATTAATATCAAAGATACCCTAATACAAAGAAAGATGATGTTTATATAGGCATCAATGACCTAAACAAAATTAAAGTTAAAGTCTAACATTGAAACCTAAAAGAATCCAAATTAAAAAGGAAACAAATAACCTAAATAAAAAAGTTTTAGAAAGAAAATAAAACTAGCCTAAAAATACTAAATGCCGAATCGGATCATTAAGGCGATATTTTTTTGCTTAAATTTGATCGGGCTCACTATAGTGAGTCTTGTAGATATCGTCGTTCCCATTCCAGAAAGGTATTATGCGCCTCAAATGGGTGTTCTGACTAAAATCTGCTCCAAACTGATTCACAAATCAGAATCTGCATTTTCGTGATCCGAAAAGTCCAAAAGATCATCTTCTTAAATATTCCAGCTGCTAACAACCTCATTATAGGAGAATTACCTATCTTCACATCAATCTTCTTGATTATTCGCCGCTTCCTTATCTTTTGTTTTCTGTCTAAATTTGCCCAATTCTTGTCCTACATCGCTTATCCCCACACTGATTCAAGTCCCTACCAAAGGAATCCAACAAGCTTTTTCGCACTTCACATGAAGATAGATTGTTAACATCAGAAATGCCACAACAATTAACCGAGGAAGATGACGGTTGAAGCCCTCTGCATCTTTTGGAAACACCGCCCACCCGAGTCACATCTTTGAAGGAGAGGGCGGACAGAATATGATGAGCAATTTCTTTGGAAGATTACTAAACCTAACTACAGTACTTCCAGAATTATTTTCCTGCAGAGTGGATTTGAAACATGAAAGGTGCAAAAGGCTATATTTTGGAGCCTGGATTTATACTTGCTATACGTGCAACTTTTTATCTTCTAAAGAGTCGAGAGGGTTTTCAAGAGACACTACTTCATTCCTTGGTAGACCATAAAAAAACGGATGCATATACCGAGGAGACTCATCTTCTTCCATCAAGTCTGCACTTATTCCAATGAGGCATATTTTCTTTCGTTCTACTTCAGTATATGGGCAGTTATAAAGTTATTTGAGTATTTAATTACTTTGATGTTATTAAGAAAAAATTACTTTGATAAAGAGAGAGTTTAATGGCTCGAACCTATTTTACTTATTTAGAACATTTTTGAGGATTAGAATGCTAATTCCTAAATAATTATGAAGGACTTTCCAGACCCCAGTGGCAAGAAATCAAGAATAGTATAGAAATAATAGAATCCAGAGATAGTATCTGATTTTCTTATTTCAGCTAAAATATATAGCCAAAGATGGGGGGTTAAATACAGAAACTTTACCTTTGGATATTTATAATGCATTTTTAGCACTTTTCCCCTGTCCAGGCCATTTCTTATTCCACAATTATTATTACCAAACACATAATAGGAAAATGATACATCTTTTTTTTGAGAAGGAGCAAAATGATACATCTGAGTGAACCCCTGAATATGAAAATTTATAAAATAGAATTAGGGTGTATCGGAAATATACTAAAACATCTAAGTGTTCACTCTTGATTAGTACAATGACACAAACTCAAATAATCCGAGATAAAGTTCCAACAGCGAATGATAACTAATGAATAAAACGAAGTGAGGTTACTCTTTCATCCTTTCTGACATGAGAGACAACTGTGGCGTTGGAAATCATCTTGTTTCTTAACTCCCTTACAACATCCGAATCCTTGAATAAATGATATATCACCATTTTCTCCAAGTTCTGAGCATGCTCCAGGATATACTTTGCCAATTCAATTCCATTGGATCCATTGGAAAGCCATAGCGTTGCTTCCTTGAGCTGCTGGTATATAAAAGCAAGGTTTTGCAATTTCCAGAATTCCATATCAATCCCAGAGCACTGGAAGAGAACAAGGCAACAACAAAATAAATTAAAAATGCCAAACAAACCATAAGAATTAATAAAGGGGAATTTACAGATCCTGAAATGCTCAATCCACAAGTCTATGATATATTATATTTTAACTAGTGTCACTCGTGCGTGTCGATCTATTTTTAAAAACTAACTAACACATTAGTTTTAATGGAAGAAATCATATCATCCAGGAATTACCCATCAGCAATATGCACTTGATTCTAGAATAATATCACAAAAAACTTGTGTGAAAGAGGGTGATTGAGAGGCAATACAACTTCACTTACTCGAGAATTAGCAACACCGGAGCGAGCAGTACATTGTATTTGCAAAGTATTCAGATTAGGCATTTCTCTAAGAAGATAGACCATTGCAGGAACAATGTCATCATTCAAGTTCTTAACTTCCACACTGAAGCAACGAAGATCATCGAATGGTGTGGGAATGATACGTTCCCTCATCAAAGCCTGCATTTTTCAAAGGAACAGTATTTAACAATAAATATGTACTTTTTTAACTAAGCAATATAAAGTAAGAATCTGATCATAAATTAAAAAATTACACTAACATATCAAAATTAAAAGCTCCAGCAAATAAACCTCTCCCTCTCACCCTATTAACTTAATACTCCATTTACAGACATGGCATGACTTGTTCCTATATATCATCCCGCATGACTACTATTCAATCATTATCATTACTCTAGAGAGTACTTCCAGCAATGGCATCATGAGAACTGAAACATGTTTATAAATTATTCTAGAATTTATATGCCATCAATAGCAAAACAAGCCAAATAGTCTAACCAGCAGTGTATCTTTACCTTAATGGTCCATTCGTTTAGAATAACAACTTTAGCTCTGCAGATGCTGCAAATAACCTTAAATACATTGTCAAATTCATTTACAGCAGACTCCAAAAAGACGGCAGCTTTTTTCAAACTCATGAATTTCCCAAGATTTTGGATATTCATCACATTCCCATCCCATTTCAAATTCTTGAGATTCGGAGCAGATATGTTTAACCATTTTGTGCTAGGTGGTGGATAAAATTTTCTCCATATTATATGTATATCTTCGATTTTCTCACCAAAGATGTTGAGATGGAAAAGGTCCTTACTCCAAACCTTAAATGATTTCAACGATGAGCTTTCGATGGTGATCTTTGGCAACCCTCTAATCTGATCAAGCTCCAACTCCTTAATGGATTTGCAGGAACATGATATCCATTTGAAAACACTCTCATCTACTATTTTAGTTTCACGCAACTTCAAGTGTTGCAGATTACATAAGAGAGATGAGGAAGGAGCTTGAAGAATCACCCCATGCAAGCACACTGATAGAGACCTCAAAGATTGAGAAACAACAACAGAAGATGACATCACAAACAAGGGAGGAACTGCAGAGAAATTAATATCGAGAACTTCAACGCCACACCTTACTGCATTTTGAACCCATTCATTTACTTGAACCTGCTTATTACAAGGCTTCTGATAGAAACTCCAGTGGATATGAAAATGTTGTATCCTATTATCCCCACGATTAATAAAGTATCTGTCCAAACAATTCAATAACTCTTCTTCCTCCTGATCTATTCTAGCAGAAAGATCAACTAGACTCATTGAATGTACTTCCTCCCAGTTTCTTCTAGCAGAAAGATCATACCGATTGATTTCCAATGAAGGAATTGATAGATAAAATCGTCTGCATGTTTTGGAAACAGCGCTCACTCGAACAAGATCTAAAAATGTGAGGAATGCAAGAATATGATGAGCAACTTCATCTGGAAGGACACTAAATCTGTCTACTCTGGCAGTTGGCCGTGGCCAAAGCCTATACTTGCGCACCATTAAACTGATACTATGGTTCTAAGACAGCCTACAGGAGCGTTAGAACTGGAATGGAGCTACAAGCTTTGTCATTCTCCTGCAACATTAAAATACCAAGAGATGTTACAATATTTGTACACAACCAAAAGGGAGTGCAAAATTCCCAGATTAAAATTCCAATTAATCCTAACAACTATGACGCACCGTTAAAACTAAAATGTCACCATTGAAAAGAAGGGGGGGAATGGTTCAACTCATAAGCAAACAATACTAAAAGAAAGAAAGAGTACTAGGCAAATTCCATCTGAACTACTTGTGCAAGTGCATTATTATTCAAGCATGACCACTAGAAAAACATAACAATGAGATCAAGAGATGAGTAGTTGGTTTGAAAAAACACAAAGCAGTATCCGATCTAAAAAATTGAAATATAAACGAGTAAACAAATATACACTTTCAGTTCATCAAACCGAGAACCACTAAGTTTTGGGGACACATCAATTGCATTGTTTAGATGATCAGTTAAGGACTTAAGGATGATAAACACCACATAAGAACACAAAGGTTGCACCTAATGGGTCAATTAAATGGATTGGAAACTTGAATTTAAACATCAATTTCTGGGCTCCAAAAAAGAGAAACTCGTGACACAGATTCACCAATGGTCTCATCAAACCCTAGACCTTGAATCACTTGATACCATATAACTGGGTTATATGAAATTACGGGTTTTTCGTTCTACATTTACAGTCATCCATGCCAATACTATGCTTTAAGTTCATGGGTTTTATCCAAGGTTTCAACAGAAAGTTTAAACAGTGCAATAAAAGAAAAATGGGGCAGTAAAATCCAAACCTGCTGAGCGAGACTTGAAGCTAAAGCCCTTAAGGGTAAGGCCGAACTCTGAACTGATAACATCAAATTTTCTCGGCGGAATTGAAACGGAGAAAACCAAGATTGGAAGTGAGATAGTGAATTAGTGATGCGAGCTAAGGAGAGTATATTGCTCCTACGAAAACAAGGCCGGAAAAACAAAAGCCCAATAAAGCAGAGCCCAAAAAGCCCATGGCGGGAAAAGTGCACTTTGGCGGGAAAGAAGTATTGATGTGGTTGCTTTCGTTCGAGTCACACAAGAGATATCTGTAAAATCTTTATATATCCTATTTTAAAGTTATAATATTTCAAGTTTCTCACATTAAAAATGTTGGGGAGATTTTTCGCAAAACTAAAAGAAAAAAATAATGAAAAATTCACGGGAATTCAAATCATTTTCTATGGAAACACACATGATCACTTTCCTTTCTCTAGAGATATATATGGGGAAAAATATATTGCCTAGATCACCACCCTGAGAAATCAACCCAACAACGAGACGTCTAGATCCGACCCAGATTCGAAGAGCAACCCAGGCAAGCCGTCGCCGCCTCCGCTTCCCCATCTAATACCACTGCACATGTCCTGATGTACCAGCTCCACCTATCGACGAAAACCCAACCAGAAACTCAAAAGCGACGCCACAACATCATCGCCGAGAGCGTTCCCTGCAAACCAGAATCCCTACAGTACCTCTGACTGCTAACAAAACTGTCGCCCTCTCTCAATACAGCACCAACAAGCCCCATGCTAGGCCACCAACTGACCCGCCACAACTCTATTGACGCCGCCGTCGGACGGAGACAAATTTTTTCTAAAACTCTAGAGCCATTTCGGCTTTCGCGGAGCACTTAGAGAAAAAGTCACTCTCCAAAATTATACCAAACTAAACCTTAGAGTATTTTTAGCACACTCTCTATTTTGACTTTTTAACTATTTTAGAGAGTCTGTTTAGTTTTTTTATATCAAAATTAAGAGCTCCACCAAACTCTTAAGTAGCTAACTATTTTAACTATTAACTATCTCGCTCATAAATATAGAGAGCGAGATGAGGCTCTTTATAATTTAATACATTCATTTTAGATGAATCTATGTAATATATAACTGTAATTAAGATAATTTTAAAAAAAAATTTTTTTTAATATATAAGTTCAAAATAGTTAAAATATAAATAAATGATACGGACATATTTTTAAACTGGCTAGCCAAAATGACATTTTAACTATTTTAACTAAAATTTTACTAAAAAATTGCTAGCATTGCTAAAATTGATCTTGTAAACTATAAAACTCTGTCAATCACCATCTTAAGAAAGCACGGCAAAATATGAATAATAAAAAAATTATAATTTTTAATATAAAATGCGTGATTGTCCTAATATATGAATAAATAAGATTACACTGTATTTGCGTGAAGAATTTTTGTATCTCTGTATGGATTCATGAAACTCTACAGCCAAAAAAAGGAAACTTCAATATCCACCCGTGGTCTTCTTCTTTTTTCAGTGATTTGGTTTTTGCCGATCTTGAACTTAAATTTTATCTACATTTATTTCAGTTCATCTTATTAAAGAATAACTATATATGTTCACCATTTGTAGCTCAAGCAAGGTAAATATGTGTTGCAAATATTGGTCTCGGAGGTTCCAAAATTCCAGTTACGGAGAGCGCATTTGCTCAATAGTCAATATAGTCAATACAAGTCACTGGACTCATTAAAAGTTGAGACATGTTGGCAATGCAGCACATATGTCGTATATATATACACGATCCAGCTGCTATGCTTAATGGTCGTTGCAAATAGCTAACTTGTTGGTTTTCAGTCATATATATGCATATCAATATAGGTTGAAGGATTATCTGCAGCCCCTAATAAGAATTTGAGATGTAAATACTTTCTTCATTATGAAACCATAATTTATAAAGAATTTAAAATTAATAGAAAAAACATGGAACAAGGACTTTTTGCATCCACCTTCCACATTGTCTAGACTCCAAAATCACCAAATACTCAGTTACGCATCTGATCATATATAAGCAATCTATGACCGAGGTAACAGACAAACACATCAAGTACCAATAGTTCTAATTTGAAAAGGTTCAAAACACAAAAGCACAGTTATAAAATGTTGAAACACAGTTGAGTTCAAGCATAAGAAGATCACGTTGTATACTTTCGACCCTACCTTCGTTGATTTCTCAATGCAGTTAGATACCTACACATATCAACCCTGCATTTCACTTCAGCCACTTTTTTCCGCAAGATGATAGTTGGAGCAGAAGCCATCTTGCATTTATCTACCCTCTTTTGAAGATTGGAATAGTGCGGTAGACAAAATATGAACATTTTCTCCAAATTCTGAGCATGCTCGAGAATATAAAAGACCAACTCTACTGAGTTACGCCCATGGGAAAGCTCTATGTCACCTCCTTAAGCTGATAAACGAAAGCCAGGTTCTGAGACTCCCAATATTGCTTATTAAATCCGCAAGCCTGGAAAAGTTCCAAGTAGACCAATTAGAAAAATTTCAAAGGATATGTGCCAACAAATAGTTTGTAAAACAGAAAGAGTGGACAAGTTATTCCCATAACAGCACTACGCGCAAACATGATAATGTCATAAGCTTTAGACATATCACTTAATACTTCCAACAAGTTTTTAATTTTTAAGAGGTTGACCCACATACTTTAGCTTACCTTTGGTTTATCAACTAGATAACAAGGGTATGTGCATATGTGCAAAGTATTCAAATTAGCCATTCCACATAGCAGAGAGACCATAGCAGGGACTCGGTCGTCATTCAAGCTCCCAATGTGCATGCTCAAGAACGAAACATCTTTCAAGGCAGAAGGTGGGGGACTTCCGCTGAACAGTGCCTACAAAATTATAGAGACGAAGGCAAACTCTCACATAGAATTAGCACACAGAACGAATATAAGAAACAATGCTAAATGCCATAATTTTCCCGCATATATACATCAGATAATGAGATGCTACTTAATCTTCATAACGGTCAATTCAAAGCTTATACTTCCGGAAATAATTATAAAGGGAAACGAAAAACAAAGTTTAGAGGGAGAATTATAAAATTGTTTTGGATTACACTAATGGTTTTGGATTACACTAACAGTTTTAAATGATTTTCAGTTTTTAATTTTACTGCTATATATTCTTCTCAACGTCTCACATTTCTCCATCTTTATCTCCTCTAAGCACTCTCACCAGTTGTCATTATTTTTTTTCTCTCCTTTAATTAAAATAAACCAAGGAACAAAAGTAGTTTAAAAGAGCCCCTTATATTATTTGCGTGTTAGGAATAATCTAGAACAATGTAATCCACTTCCGAACAAAATTTGCTGCAGTGATATGACCTCTCATTACAACTAGTGTGACCAGTATTCTAGGGGATATGGCATGAAAAAACTCATTTCATGTTAGAGCAACATAAATTAGCTTTCCTTACCATTTACATTCCATAGCCTACACAGTCATAATCTCCATGAAAAAGATTCCATAAAAGATGATTTACATAACACCGTATCTCCAAATAGCAATATATCTTAATTATATTTAACAATTTAAGTTTAAAAACTAGTGTATTATTACCTTCATAGTTTCCTTGAGTAGAATAAGAACTTTAGTCCTGGATATACTGCCAAGAACCTCAGATACATTGTCACATTTGTAATTTTCCTTATGCTCCAGAAGAATCTCAGCTTTTTCTAAGCACAATAATTCCCCCAGATCTTGGTGATTCAACACTCTTCCAAACCATTTCAAAGTTCTAAGATTTGGAGCAGAGATGTTTAAAGATCTGCTGCTGGTCTTGTAAAATCCCCACTCTATATGTATATGAACAAGTTTCTCACCAGAGATGCTGAGATTGCAGAGGTCACTGTAACCATGTACCAAATAACTGAATGATTCCAAAGATGAGCTTTTGATGGTCATGTTATCTGCTTTAACCTCATCAAGACGCAACTCCTTAATGCATTTCCAGGAACTACTTGACATCCATTGGCAAAATCTCTCATCCACTTTGACATGCTTTAACTCTAAGCTTTGGAGACTAGTGAAAGAAGTATTGGTCGGCACTTCAAGAATACCACGGAAGTCGATCACTAGAGACCTCAAAGATCCACAACGGACAAGGCAAGCTGGCAATTCTATAGGCTCAGGTGACTGCCAGCTGATAACATGAAATTCAAGCTCTTCAACGTTACACCATACTGCAATATGGATCCATGTGAGCAACCGAAAGATCTCATCAGAGATGCCAGAACAGAAACCCCAAGTGATACAAACACTTTGCATCTTACTATCCCCATGAAGGATGAAGAACCTATCTATACAGTTCAACATCCCCAACTGGTCCTTCTTGTTTCCTCCACATTCAAAAATATTGAACGATGGGACCGACAGATACAACTTTCTGCACCTTTTGGAAACAGCACCCAGTCGAGTGAGTGTTCTAAAATTGGGAAATGACAGAATGTGATGAGCCACATTGTCTGGAAGACCACTAAATCTGTCTACTTTCCTATCCCTAGGAGCTACTTGAGCTTCAGAGCTCCCAACTGCAGATAACATATGCTTATGTTCCGTTCTGCTTTTAGGCTTTTGCTACAAGCACCATACCTTTTACACCTGACAAAATCAGGAAATGATATCAGAACTATACATGTATATGAAATCACCACCACCAAGTCTATAATCACTTCATCCTTATAAGGGTTTTCTATAGTGGGTTTCAGGAACTAAGAGAATCCCTAATTTTCCAATATTTTGATTTACCAATTAATTAACAGCAAAATATGATAACAAGGAAAACAAGAAAGGCGCAAGCTTTGTAGTAAGATGGGTTTACCTCAATTACATTGAGACCACGAGATAGCTCCTCCGATCTGCTCCAATTCGGCGTCACCCAGAAGGAGTCTGAAAATCTCTACGAATGACCAAAGCAGTTTCTAGGACACAGAATGAGAGAAACAAGAGTTAAGTGGAATAGGATCACTCGGCTGTCTTTTAGGGTCAAGTGAAACTTTTCGCTCAAGTGGCTCAAGTCCAAAATTAACACTAAGAAAAGCCCAAACCAGAAGGTTGACTTAGGTCAGATCAAAGTGTCTAAACTCTAAACTATGAAACCAGAACGTCTCATTTCCGAGTTTTCCCATTCTTTACGATGAAGGAAGGTCTTCCTTTCCCATGTAAGGTGTGAGTGACTATCCATACTCTAAACATGGGGTGCATATGGAAATTTTATGATTTAAAAATTAAAGCGATTTTAACCTAAATCATTAAAAATTTATTATCTGCATCGTAATCGTTAGTCGTGTAAACAATATTATACTTTTAAATGAATGATTTGTTCAAACTTTAACATTGATAGCGTATAATTAATTTGAGCGAAGTGTACACTTCAGTTTAGACAGAAGATTGAAATGGTCATCCATCTTCGACTTTGAACATTGAATGAAACGTTACTCTAAAAGACAATATATTTGGAGCGATTAGACCGTTACAATAACAATTTGTATCTCGAATTATATACAGAAGTTTCAACATGAAGTTTCAACAATGTGGTTGATAGATAAATCTCTCTACATCTTTTGAACAAATTACCAAGTATCAACACGAACGAAATTTCAACAACCGGGTTGATAGATAAGCTCTTAAGTTCAAAAGTAAAAGAACATGATGAACAACTCCATCTGGAAGATCTGTGAAGTTATCTAATAATAAGTCATGCTTGTCTTCCGTATCAACTTATCACCTACAAGCTAGATTATGTATGCATAAATAAAACGAATTGCTATCATATCACATATTTGAAAACGAAGCACCAAACCTGAGAGTGTCCTACCTTTTAAAGTTCTGTTAATCAGGATTCGAGCACATGGATATAATCAAGGACTAAAATTTCGAAACTTTCGGCGAAATTTCCTCGAAACTTTCGTTTTTTTTAGTGTGCGATATTTCGGATGCAAACTTTCCTATTTTGGGGCGAAATTTTCGAAAAAACCGGAAACTATCGAAATATTCTCTGAGGACACTGACTGACGAGCACAGAGGCCTGACACTGAGGCCTGACGCGCACTGACCCGACTCAGCCCCTCTCAGCCGCACCTTTTAGCAACAAATGTTTGCCAATCATGCTGAACACCACTATTGTACATTTTATTCATCTTATAATTTATATAATATGTTTACATCAGTTTTAAAAAAAATGAAAATGTTAAATTATGTCCAATCAAATATCAAATGTTTTGATTCGGTAAGATATGGCACCTCCTTTCCATACTACCAATTATGGACTTGGTTGAAATTTTATAACTACAAAACAAATTCTTTTCCCTATAAAATTCTCAATTGCAGTCTTGCAGATCATCTTTTGCACTTCATTTTTTCTTCCTCTCCGCTTGCTTCAATTCACCACTTCTAAATTCCATTCTCTCCTTCGTATTTAGCTCATACATTGATTTTAGTTTTATGCTCTCATGCTATGATTGTTAATTAACAAACTTTGGTAAGTGGTTACTTAGTAATGTTAGTATTATTAAATATTTTTTTCTTATGGTTAATTTTAATGTTTTGATTATTTGTAATTAGTATTATCTTGATACACTCCTACATCATATAGGAGATTAAAATTTTAAGTTAACTCAAGTTTCTGCATATCTGTTATCTCCATACGCAAACTTAGGGTTGCACTACCAGAAAAGGGGTCATAGTCGACGATATGAAAAAAAACGGCCGACGAACTCTTTATCCGTCGGCTATAACCATTATAGCCGACGAAATTCGTCGTCTGTAGTGGTATTTCGTCGGCTAAAATGGTTATAGCCGACGATATCGTCGTCGGGTATAGTTTTGCCGACGGCGTATTTCCGACGATGTTATAACCGACGATATGTCGTCGGGTAATGGTTATAGCCGACGAAATCGCCGGCTATAATAATTATAGCCGACGATATCGTCGGCTATAACCATTATAGCCGACGACTTAAATTCGTCGGCTATGATGCCTTTTCTGGTAGTGTTGACTTATGAATAAATGAGAATATTTATTTATTTATTTATTAATATTTACTATGCTTGTATTTTTAATTTTTTTAACTTTATTCAATTTTTGTGAAGGAGCTTTTATTGAAAAAAAGTACAATAGCTAGTGGCGGAAGTAGACGTGATCCTTCATGGAAGCATGGAGAGCAACTTTCCGGTAACAAAAATGGTAGCATATGCAAATACTGCGGGATTACGATGAAAAGTGGTGGAGTAACACGCCTTATATATCACCTCAGCGGCCTAGATCCTGGAAATAACGTGCAACATTGTGAATCTGTACCAGTAGAAGTAAAACAATTCATCAGATTCCTTTTGCTAAGTAAACAAAAAGACAAGGCGAAGAAACAACATATGATGAAGGGGATCCGAGCAGAGCTTCGTGGAGAAGTTATTGGTTCCCAAGATGACAGTGATGATGAAGTGTATGATGATGACGACGACATGGGTCCTGAGGAACGTGCAGCAATGCGGCAAGCAATCCGAAACTCCAAACAATCACAATGGGAAAGAGAGCATCTCCACAAATTTTCTAACCGAGATGGGTCTAGTAGTGGGACACGCATACAACGATCATCAAGCGTCAGAGAATCACAATATTTATTCTCAAGTCTCAAAAGCTCTTTTCATGCCCGTCAAAAGAGCATTAAAAATTTATTCTCAAAAGGTTCAATCAAGGAGACGATGGGTCATTGGATTAGCAAGTATTTCATCTATGAGAATATCCCTGCTGAGAAAGCAGCAGGTCCTTATTATGAAAATATGGTGATTGGAATCCAAAGAGCAGGAGAAGGTGTACAACCCCCTACTCCATATGAGATCAGAAATAAATATTTGGATATGGAGTTCAAAGATGTTTATGAATATGTTAATAAATTGAGGGAAACTTGGGAGACATATGGATGCACAATCATGGCTGATGGGTGGACATGACCAACTAGATTATCCATCATAAATTTCATGGTCTACTCCAAAGGTACCACAGTTTTTCTCAAGTCCATTGATTCTTCTGGTAACAAAAAAGACCATCAATATATATATAAGGTGTTGAAGGATGTAATAAAAGAAGTTGGAGAGCACAATGTGGTTCAAGTGGTGACTGATAATGCTGCTAATTATGTCAAAGCTGGTAAGAAGTTGATGAAACACCATAATGTTTATTGGACTTCTTGTGCAGTTCATTGCATTGATCTCATGTTCGAGGAAATGGGGAAGAAAGAGCAACTTAAAGGTGTGATTAATAAAGGTAAAATTATTTCAAAATACCTTTACAATCATAATTTGTTGTTGACCAAGATGCAAGAGTTTTGCAAAGGAGAAATTATTCGTGCTGCACCAACTCGATTCGCAACAAATTTCATTTCATTGGAAAGCTTGATTAAGAAGAAAGCAGGATTGAAACAATTATTTACAAGTGATTGGTGGGTGAGCAGCAATTTCAGTCAAACTCCTCATGGTCGCATCGTCGAAAATATTGTACTCGACCCACAATTTTGGCATATGGCGGAAAATGTGTAAAATTTCTGAACCCCTTTATAAAGTATTGCGGGTCGTTGATACAGAAGTCTATCCAACTATGCGTGCTGTATATGAGCTCATGCGTGTTGTGAAACAAGACTTGGAGACAAAACATGGAGCAAAATGGGTCGTAAAATCATCAATGATAGGTGGTTTAAAACTTTATCGCACGATTTGCATTCGGCAGGTATATACTAAACCTTTTATATTTAATATATATACATAAATAATTATTTAATGTAGACACATTTTGCTAACTATGACATATTAATTTTATATAGGTTATTATTTAAATCCTCGATGCAACTACAAACAAGGCGTTGGAGATGATGGTAAACTTATTGAAGCTGTGCATAAAGTTTTTTCTAAATTGGACCCTAACTCTCCAACAATAGGTGATACGACCCGAACTTAGAATTACCGTTTAACTGTTTTACTTTTATTATTTCTCCTCGGGAATTGTTTTTACGATTTGAAAGTTCTAAACGTTGACTTTTAAATAAGTTGACCCGGCCAAAGATTTTATTTCTTGACGAGGTAGAGCACGTTGGAACGAGTTTGTGGACACGTGACACGTGTAATTTGGAGTTCGCATGAAAAAGTTACGATTTTAAAGTTATGATGTAAAATCGGAAATTGTCCGATTTTGGATGAGTATAAATAGCGGGAGGAAAATTTCCCGAAAGGGAAAATCCCCCATTTTTCTCTTTTTCCTTTTCTTTTCTTTTCTTTCTTTTTTTCTTCTCTCTCCTTTCTCTCTCCTCTCCCCCGACTCGGCCCGACCTCCGGCCGAGTCTTCGCCGTCCGGCCGAGCTGGGCCGGTGCACCGGTCCCGTTTGGACCGTCTCCTCCTCCTCTTCCTTTCTCTGGCAGCGGTGTGGCACGAATTGCCGCCGTTCGGCCGTGCGATGCCCGAAACAGTCCGCCACCGACGGTTTGGTTCTCCCTCTTCCGGCCACTTCTTGGCCCGATTTTAGGGGGGAAATGGAGACAAGGACTTGTGTAGTAATCCCACCAAAGGAATCGATCCAAATCGATCAAGGTAAGGAGAATTTAGAATTTGAAAATTTTAGGGTTTTTGGTTTCCGAATTGGAAGTTGTGATTTTGGTGTTTTTGGTGGATTTGGAGGCTAGAATTGGGTTTAGGATGATAATTGGAGTCGATTGGGTGTATTTTGATGTTGAATTGGTTGAATTGGTTGAATTTGGAGAGAATTGGAGGTTGAACAGTTACTGCCGCCGTATGCGGCGGCTGCGCTTGTTTTTGGCGGTGGAGGCGACGGGGACGAGTCCCCGAGGTGGTGGCGATGGTGTTGGGTGAATTTAGTGTCGATTGGAGGTGGTTTTGCCTCCTGTGGCGGCACTGCCGGCGGCGGCGCTGCTGTTCCGGCGGCGGTGGCGGCGGTGCCACTGTTCCGGCGGCGAGAGGTTGAAGTTGATGAACAGTAACCGGTAATCAGTAAAACAGTAAAAAGGTAAAAGTAAAATGGTAAAAGGTTAAAAGTAAACAGGTAAACAGTAAAAGTAAATAGTAAACAGTAAATGGTAAATAGTAATTGGATTTTAACCATTTACTGTTTGACTTTCAGAATTACTGTTTGACCAGTAGTTTTTATTGTTGACTTACCGGAAAAAGGTAAAAGCTGTTTTAAAGGGGTTTTACGACAAAATAACTAGTAAAAGAATTGATCGGGCACGGTTTGGGTGTCCTGAGTAATTTCGGACGTAGATTTTCGGTATTGAGGCTTAATTTCTATACCGATAAGTGATAAAGGAAAAATTGGAAGTTTCGGACGAGTGAGGACGTTCGTAGATTTATCGATTATAATTAAATTCCGAGTTTCGTAATATTTAGAATTTCGTCCCTGTTTCAGGTCGAGAGGTTATTCGACGGGACGAGAGATCAGATTAGCGGCGCGCTTGGCAGTACTGTAAGTGGATTTTTATTTTAAATAAATGCATGCATAATTGTTTTATGAAATGAAGTTTATGTCAAATAAATGATTTGAGAAGGATGATAATTTAAATAATTAAATGATATGATATTTAAAGAAATATGTTTTGGGGTTATATTTTTACCACGATTTTAGTAGTACGTGATTTTATCCGGAAACGAGGTTTCCGGAAATAATATGTTTTTAATTGTTCATAATTGATCGTACTGAAAAGTTTTAATGGTATTTAAATGAAATGACCGGCAATGAGATTTCCGGAAATAGTAGGATTCGATAAATCATACTTAATCGTTTTATTGTATTTTATATTTGTACGACCGGAAATGAGATTTCCGGGGAGTTTATCATTTCATTATTTGTGATTTTCGACATGTGAGATGTCGAAGTTATATATTATTTTCGATATTTATTTTATGACATGTTGGACATGTCAGATGTATATATATTCTTTTGAGGCTACGAGTTTATGTTATTATATATATATATATATATATATATATATATATATATATATATATATGAGCCTCAGATGTACGGTCGGGGACTGTACGGATTTATATATAAGGGGAAGCGTATTTTCGGTTTTGTTTTCGGATTTTCACCATATCAGGGTCCAGATATATATTGATGTTAGCTAGCTTATTAACCTCATCCCACGCGAGGTGACGACTTGACCATATAGGTCAGATTCACGCTCGGTGGTTGACGGAGTTGTGGTGTAGAGGTTTAGAGTGGGACGCGGACGCTATAGAGAGTCTTGGAGGCTCTGACCCTTAGTCTTGGAGGCTATTATTAAATGGTGGTAATGACGTTCCCCTATTTTATTATATGATATGCCCAATGGGATTGGTCAGGATATTATATCATTTGGGTTTCGGGAATATTTTCTCTATGAGACTTTCTGTTATTTAATAAATTCCCGAACCAGCGGGGCTGGGGTTTTTATGCGACCAATGGGATTGGTCGAGAAACATCACAAATGGTTTTCAAAAGTATATTATTTTTTGAATACATATAAAAAGAATAATTATTTATTTATTTGATTTTATATCAGCGGGGCTGATGATTTTTAAATATGATTTTTTTATAAAACGTGGGACATTTTATTTATAATGCATGCACTGTGGTTTTATTTCTAAAACTCTGGGAAAGTAATATAATACTTTCATTTAAAGTACTATATTAAATCATATTATTTTTATCCACTCACTCTAACGTTTTTAAATCGCCCAGTGTGCAGAGTAATAGTCAGAGGTCAAGAGTACTCGGAGTCGAGGTATAGCTGTCATCCTTGTTGCTTCCGCTAGGTGGGATCCGTGATCCCTTATTTTTATAATTTCTTGTTCTATTTCTATTTGTAATTCCAGTTCATTGTTTTAGATTGCTCTGATTACTTATGAGTAAATTGAGTTTGATTTTGAGTTTATTGTGGCGATTGTTGTGATTTGGGGAGCAGGTGGCTCCAGGTGTTTCGTTTGAACTGGAATTTAGAAGTGTTTTTATTTGTTGCAGGTTTTAGGGTTGTCTATCTTAAGATTGGCTTATCGATTTATCGATAGAGTTAATCTTAAGGTAGTCCTCGCAGGATCTTACCCGGGTTTCAGGGTGAAATCTGGTTCGGTCCTGTCAGTTTGGTATCAGAGCATTAGGTCCTTTCATTCTCTTGTGTCATGTTGTCTTCTCTATCTGACGACACCTAGCATTTTTTGAGTGAGGGTCCGACCGCGGCGGATTTCCATCACGCTCGTCAATGCTAGTGTGTTCATTATGTTGTGAGCCAGATTCCTTGGTATTGTGTAAGCCAGATTTCTTGGAGTTTATGTACTCTGTAGAGTACTATTCTATTCTGTTATTTTAGATGCTTAGTAATGCTTAGTACCACCGACTGATGGTCCGACTGCAGCGGGTAGCCATCGTATGTTCTTTGGTGCTAATGTCATTATTAAGTATATAAAATACATTCCAGGTATCGATTTATATCTTTTAGACTATGCCTCGAGTACATCGACCTCTTAGGACGTTATCCTTGAGTACGTAATAGGTATGTGGGTTATACCTATTCAGTTGTGCATTGACGCTTATCAGCAGTTTTAGCGTCAGGTTATGAGTTGGGAACTCGGATGTTTCAGCCCTATTTCTTTCGAAATAGGAATGTGTTATTCCTGAGAGGGCTATCCAGTGAGACTTTGGTCTCTTATTCATGTGTGTACGGGGAATTGGCCCTAGTTCTTCAGCAGCCTATTTAAGTGATCGGTTTTGGAAATGTTGATATGGCCAGAGTGAGATGATTGGCGACGTTGTGACTTTGCTGTAATGAGTGGGAAATTGAATATGTAACATTCTGAATGTTATTTTAGATTGTTTTGGGTTTGTGTGAGAGTCACTCTTCGGCTATATTTTGTGGATTGATCAATGGATTTGGCGTATGTTTCTGCCTAAACCCGGGGGCCTGGTAGATACAGATGAATCCAACTTGATCTCCTGCAAACCTGCTTACTAAGGGGAATACCGGGCGGGCCGGCCTTCTCCTCTCCGATGCCTAAGTCAGTATAGTTGGAATATATAACTTGAGCACGTATGTAAGCGGTGAGAGAGATAAGTTACCTATTAATGAGGGTAGTTGGGGCCCTTATATAGGTGGCTGGGGGTGAGGGCTGGCCTCACCCTTCGATGTGGGACTGGTTCCCTTCAAAGGGCAGTTCTGGTGACCTCTTTGGCAGGCAGGCGCCCCCGGTCCCAGGGTCCCTGGCAGCCGGATAGACTGCTGGACCCCGAGGCCGGGTGCTGGTGGTTCGGTCCCGGGCCTCGGGCCGGGCCCTGGTGCACTTGCTGCGGGTCTGTGGGCCTGGTGTAGCCCCTCTGCGGTTACTGTCAACAAGTCCCCCAAGTTCCTGGTCAAGTGCAATCTTGAATGGGGACTTAAGTCTGTCTTGCTCTTGTCCCGCAGGCCCGCAGCGTTACCAACCCCACGGTGCCCAGTCCCCCAAGTCCGCGTTGAAGATTGGGCGTGACGGGGGTGAGTACCTGTTTATCGATGGCAAGCAACAGTTTATAAGTACGTTTGTAATATAAGTAGCACTGTGCTCAGGTGTTGTGGTGCTATGAGCATGGAGTGGGGTGAAACCCGGAGTGTATGAGATGATGATGCCATGCAAAAGATGTGTGCATGGGATGATAATGGAGCGTTGAAATCCGCCATGTAATAGATGTGTGCATGGAATGATAATGGAGCTTTGAAATCCGCCATGCAATAGATGTGTGCATGAAAGCTCGACCGGGCACTCTGGCATATCGGTACGGAGCGGAGTTCACTGGGCCACTACCGGGCGTTCTGCCATATCGGTATGGGTCCCTGGTGAACTTAAGTACTGGACCTCGACCGGGCGTTCTGCCATGTCGAGACGAGTCCATATTGCTAGGCTGCGGGGAGATTACCCCGGTGTTGCGGGCTGTTTGAAGCGCCGGTGAACACTTGCTAGTTCTTCTCAGCTTGTGTTGAATAAGCGTTGAGGTAAGGGGGGGGGGGGTGGCGTTGAGGTGACAAGGCTCGCCGTGCAGCCCCACGTTGATCGCGGTTCAATGCGATGCAGGGTTTTTATCCTGCTGGACAAGAGTACATGGGTTAGGTGTAAACTCACCCGGGTGTATAAAGCCCATGCCGGTCGAATGTTCTCATGACCGGGGTCGTGCCATGGAACCGGGCGGGACTCGACCGGGCGCCCTGCCATATCGAGATGAGTCCCCCAGTGAAATGCCATGGGGCCGGGTGGACCGCGTTCCCGGAAAATGCTCTCGAGCCGGTTGGATGTTTCGTAACCGGTGGGTGGATCTCGACCGGGCGTTCTGCCATATCGAGACGAGTCCCCCAAGAGAGATGCAGCTGGGTGGACTCGACCGGGCATCCTGCCATATCGAGACGAGTCCCCCAGTGACATGCAACAAAGAAGCCATGCAGCCGGTTGAAAGATCATAACCGCGAACTGCCATGGTGCCGGGCGGATGGCTCATACCCGGAACGATGCTCTAGAGCCGGTTGAAAAATCATAACCGGTAAGAGGTCTTCAAGCCTAGGGAAGTGGAGGGGGGCCTGACGCCTTGGTTCCCGCTCCTAACTACCCTGTCGCCAGCGTGCGAGACAAGTGGCTGACATGCATTTAAGGAGGAAGTCCATCAGTCCCGTCAGTTATGATGGCATGGGCAGTTTACCAATGCTGGGACACGTGCCAGTAGGAAGCGGTTTTGAGATGGAGGGCCTGGATTCACAAGCGTTTGAGTTGCCCTGATTGCGTGTTTGGCGGGATTTATAAGCGCCTAGGGCACCGGTCCCCTCTATAAATAGGCCTCTTCTGCTCTCCTTTCTACTTTTGCTTCTTGCTTTAGAGAAACTAAGAGAAAGAGAGAAATGCGGCAGAAGCCCTGAGCCCCTTACCCCATGAGATTCGTTTTCTCAAGCGCTCCCTACTCTCTTCCTACCATTGCTCGCTGCTTTCGCAGGGCGGACTGTCCTCGGTTGAGCATATTAATCGGTAAGTTTGTTGATTTCTTTGCCCCGGTGTTGTTCTTGTTATTGCTTTTGTTATTTTGCGGCGGGGGGGGGGGGGGGGGGGGGGGGGGGGGATCTCTGTCTGCGGCAAACTTGGGGAGAGGCCGTAGAAGGCGCTGTTGTAGCCTGTTGCTGATGAGCGCTAGGGTTTTGTTTTCTTCCCCTAGGTTAAGATGTCTTCTTCAAGTTCTGACCGGGCTTCCGAATCGGCTGCCAGGGGTCCCATCGTGGACGATGCGGAGAGGCTGGAAGACTGGCTTGGTTCGAAATCCCCGGAGACCGAAGTCGCTGACTGCTCCGGGAGCAGGGCTTCGTCTCCGTCTTTGTCTTCGTCTTCCGGGGCTAAATCCTCGGAGACTGAAATACCGCACGGGGTGAGCCTTGTCGGTGCTCCGGCCGTGAGCTACACCATTGGCCGAGGGAAGGGTGCCGTGGTGTGTGCTGAAACGGAGGGTAGCATGACCCCTGGAGAGATTGCAGCGTTCCGGGAAACGTGGGGTATCCCGGATGAGGTTCTGCTGCGGCCCCTGAATCCTGGAGAGTCAGCCTGCAACCCGGAGGCAGGTTGGGTTGCCGTGCATCAGGACCAGTTCCGGCATGGATTCTCGCTCCTGCTGCCAGATTTCGTGCAGTATATGCTTAGTGAGCTGCAAGTGTCGCCCGCGCAGCTTCCTGGGCTCCAGTGGAGGCGACTACTGAGCCTCGGCTGCCTATATGAGTTGCCCGGAATGAGTATGCCAACGGTAAACGAATTTCGGGCCTTGTATAGGTTGTCGTACTCAAGGAAGCAAGGGTCCCGGGGTTGTCTGTCCTTCAACGCCCGAAATCGTCAACTGATTATCACCAATATGCCTACATGGGTAGACAACAACTGGAGAAAGAAGGTGGTGACGGCGGGCGGGAAGTGGCAGTTGAGTAGGAAAATGTACCGGGTTCCTGGCGCCTTCCAGGCTATT
Source organism: Potentilla sterilis (assembly GCA_963682095.1). NCBI lineage: Eukaryota > Viridiplantae > Streptophyta > Magnoliopsida > Rosales > Rosaceae > Potentilla > Potentilla sterilis. Next base: position 14,607,059 of record OY821756.1, on the reverse strand, counting down.
GGCGACCAGTCGTTCGAGCTATTCGAGCTATTCGAGCTGGAGCAAGAGAGGATCTCGACCGTACTCGGATGTTGGGACGATCTGGAACGGAGTTCCTACAACTTCATCCGGCGAGAAGTGCTGGAATACTGTTGTCTCGGGCTGGATCCTGGTGCGTAGCGAGCCTTAGCGGTGATACTTGTGCTAGCTCTTGCAAAATACTAACTGTTCGCTTTTCTTGCAGGTGCATCTTCCCGGGCGGTCATCAAGCCCAAAACCACTCTTTCAATGGACGGAGAAGACCTCCTTAATAAACTGAAGGAGAAAGGCGAGACCGTCTCGCGGACCTCGGTGGACGAGGAGTCCGGCCGGCTCACGATTCATCTGGAACCGAGGGCCATGGATGTTGATGACGGCGCCTACATCCTGAAGCGGGTGAAGACCCATCCTGCTGCGCCCAAAGCGGTGCCCGGAAAGGGCAAGACTACCTGGGGGCCAGTGAGGATTCCCGGTAGAGTGAGCAGGATCCCCAGCCGGCCGGTGTCTGTGCCGCACGTGGCACGTGTCGCCCGGGTAGGCGCACGATCTTCTTCTCCGGAAGGCAGGGGAGAGAAACGGAGGGGCGGGGACATTCCTTCCTCCGCGCTGGTGACGCTCACTGGTGGGTCGTCACGGGAGAACCTGGCCAAACGGTTCAGGGCAACCAGCAGTGCACAACCTACCTCTGCTGGGGAGAAGGCTGCTGCTGCCTGGCAGAGTAGTCCCGCGCCTGCGGAGGCACCGAGGGGAAGCCCGGACAGTGCAATCGTCCGGCAAGTGGCGGCGGACTTGGCCGGCCTTGGTCTGGACAGGCCCGGGGTCACCGGAGTCTTAGCGGGTAGGAGTCGGCCAAAATGCAAGGAATCCGTCCTCTGGGTAAGCACTAACTGGTGCCACTACACTGCTTGTAGGTTGTTTCTTTTACTGCCCGATTAACTGTTTCTGTTGTTGTGCAGCTGCTGTACAATCTGTACCAACCTGACGCGAGCGATGAACTGCCGGAGCTGAAGAGGCAGATAGCTGCTTTATCGGAGGCCCGACAGCGCCTGGAGGTGGAGAAGTCCCGCTCGGATCGGGAGAAGGCCAGATCGGAGGAGAGGGCCAAGAAGCTGGAGGAGCAGAACCGGAGCCTGGAGAAGGAGAGGGCCGAGCTGGAGGCCAAGGTGGATGAGCTCCAGGTGGGAGCCACCGATCTGCGCGCTGCTGCCTGGGAAGAGGGCCCAGGGCAATATGAGCGGTTTGTTCTCCGATACCGGGAGAACGACGAGTTCCTGGAGTTCCTAGAGAAGGCCAGGGAAGAGGGCATCTCTGATGCGTACACGGAATGGGCAGGAAAGGGGCGGTTGGACACTTCCCTGATGCCGGTTGCTGCTGAAGGAGATATCCATGAGCAGTCGGACATCCCTCAGCAACCGGTGGAGGGGCAGCCGGAAGAAGTGATTCGCTCGGACTTGGATTCTTTTACCAACGGTACCCAGTCTCCCCAAGCCAGAGTCGGTGCCGGAACCGGGGTCAACGACGAGGGTACCGCAGGAGAGGCCGGCGGATTACCTGCTGAGGGTGGAGTCGTGGCTCCTTAGGATTTTCCTTGCTCCTCCGTGTAATCTTTCCGGAACGGTTACTGCTTGTGTACTTGCTTGATTATGAATATACTTGAACTGGCGGAGCCGGTAGAATTTTCTCAAAAGTAGCTTGCATATATTTGTGATATTCTTTACAACGGTAGAACCGGTGATATGCCAAACTAACCGCTCAGAGATTTGGCGGGTTCACCAGGCCTGGTTATTCTCCCGGTCGGGGTCTGCTCTTCTTTCCCCCACGTACCGCTGGAGCTGGCCGTAATTAATCAAGCCCTGCACCGCTGTCTTGAGAGCATAGCACTGGCTTGTCCGATGAGTAGCCTCATCATGATAGGAGCAGTACTTGCCCGTCTGCGCCGTTGTAAGTTTCACCTTCGGGTGCCTTCTCTTGGGCGGTGGGGGGATGACGCTCCCGTTCTCAAGTAAAATATCCTCGTAGGAAGTGGTGAGAGCGGTGAAGACTTCTTGACCGGCCGGTGGTGCTGGCATGATCGCCAGGGGACGTTCTTGGCGGTACGGCACCGGCTTGTGCTCGCTCTGGGGCTTGTCAGGATAAGGCCTCTGCTGCCTTTGTGGCCAGTTTCTATTAGGCCGGTTCGGCCGGGCGGCGCGGTTTTCGGTCCGCTGACTAGGCTTGTCCTCTCGACTGGGCGGGGGGTTCTCTTCCCGGGGATGGTCTTCCTGCTGCTCATCTCGCTTCCTCTTCAGCAGGTGGTGCCCATACGTCTTGTGATCGGCCTGAGCATGCCGGATGACCATTGCCATCAACTCATCATACCCCTGCGGGAGTTCTACCCGGACGGCGTAGGAAAACTTTCCTGGCCGGAGCCCCTGCTTAAACGCCATCTCGGCGATGCCCTTGTCTAGGTTCCGAACCCCGGCCGTTGCCGTCTGCCAACGGTTCACAAAGGTCCTCAGTTCCTCCCCGGGTGCTTGCATACAGTTGAAGAGGATAGTCGACGTCCGGGCTCCCTCGACCCGGAGGATGAAGCGGCCTACTAACCGGTCGACTAACTGCTCGAATGCCTCGATCGAATTCGCCGGAAGCTCGTAGAAGCAACTGAGCGCCTCTCCAGACAGAGTCTCCTGGAAGATGTTGCAGCATATTGCATCAGAGTAGCCCTTGGCGCAAGTCTGGGACCGGAAACTGTCCAGATGCTAGTACGGGCAGCCGGACCCCGAATAGGTGATCTTGAGGGACTTCTGGTTGCCAGACCTTCCCGACTCTATGACCCGGTGCGAGAAAGGGCCCATACGCTCATTAAACCGGGCGCCCTCCACCGGCCTCGCGGCTCTTCTCTCGTTGGCCTCCATTTGGGCCTTCAAGTCTGACACAATGTCGGCTAACATCTGCAATGCCCATGCGGTCGGGGTCTTAACTTCATCCACAGACGAAGTGTGGAGCTGCCGGGAGGTTGGCGCGCTCTACGGCGGACTTACGCCGCCCGGTGATCTTGCTCGCTCGGCATCACAGGGCCGACCGCCCGATGACTGCCCTGCCTCGTACTGCTGAGGTTGGACTGGCGGGGGTGCCGCTTGCGCCCTGTCCATAGCGTCGCTGTGCTGTTGTCCTCTCTCTAAGGCGGCTACCAGGGCAGCGTTCACTGATTCCATCTCTTCCTACCGGGCATTGGACTTGGCTATGTCCCTGTCGCCCTCCTCTCTTAGACGATTGACCTCCGCAGCCATTACTCGTATCTTTCCCGCCATACTGCTCTGGTCGGGGCTGTACGTAGTGTCCCGGTCACTGTCACAGAGCGGGCTCTCAGATCGGTCGCTCGGCTCATCCGAGAATGTCAAGGAGAAGCCCCGGAGCACTGGACTGTCTTCATCCTCTGCCGGGCCTTTCCCGCGCGAGCTGTCGTGGTGCTCTGGTCCCGGCATGTCGGACGGCCTACCACAGTCTCCTCCTCCCTGACTGTTGCCCCGGGCGCCATGCGGCTCCCGCGTGACGACCAGGGTGGAGGCGAGCGCTTGCACCGATGCAACACGCCCCTCCTCGGTGGTACCTCTTTCTTGCCTTGCTTCCAAACTCTTGGCCATGGTTGATGCTTACACGGTTTTTTTTTTGTTCAAGTTTCCCACAGACGGCGCCAATTGTTTCTGCCTAAACCCGGGGGCCTGGTAGATACAGATGAATCCAACTTGATCTCCTGCAAACCTGTTTACTAAGGGGAATACCGGGCAGGCCGGCCTTCTCCTCTCCGATGCCTAAGTCAGTATAGTTGGAATATATAACTTGAGCACGTATGTAAGCGGTTAGAGAGATAAGTTACCTATTAATGAGGGTAGTTGGGGCCCTTATATAGGTGGCTGGGGGTGAGGGCTGGCCTCACCCTTCGATGTGGGACTGGTTCCCTTCAAAGGGCAGTTCTGATGACCTCTTTGGCAGGCAGGCGCCCCCGTTCCCAGGGTCCCTGGCAGCCGGATAGACTGCTGGACCCCGAGGCCGGGTGCTGGTGGTTCGGTCCCGGGCCTCGGGCCGGGCCCTGGTGCACTTGCTGCGGGTCTGTGGGCCTGGTGTAGCCCCTCTGCGGCTACTGTCAACACACGCTATTAACATTTTGAACCTATATTACAAGCATGTAAAAAGTAGGGGTGGGCATGGGACAGGACGGGCCGGGATTCACTTGATTCCGGTCCTGTCCCGTGAGTTTTTAAACGGGACGGGACGGGATGGGACGGGACGAGACAGGACGGGATGGGATTACACTTTTTTAAAAGTGATCCCGCCAGGCCTGGGATCGGGATGGGACCGGGACCAAAACGGGATCCCGTGATGTCCAAAACAGAATTACATGAAGTTAAAAATACAAGGTACTTATATGAAGGCTTACATGTAACAATCAAGCTGTATTGAATTACATATTGATTTAACATCCAGTAGTCCAGTACACAACAATATATTAAGTATATAATTACAGAATCATTCATCTTACTTATGTCCTTGCCATAAGTAAGATGGCAAACAATAGTCACAGTAGTCACCAAATCATTCATAAGTATATTACATAATCACCAAATCTAAACACATATTAAATTACATAACAAAGCAAATGTCCAACAAAAGTACACAATAATAACAAGTTAACAGGAAGCAAATCAGAGCTTACCATCACTTCTCCTATCATTCTCTCAAAGGAAAAATTGTAGCATTTCACCAATTGTAATGGTACTCATTGCTGAACGCTTTACATTGGCTATCATCTGTAAATTCTATCGATATGTATAAGCTTCTGTTTTCCATCATTTTTATATCTTTTACTACATGATTATGGTTTATTTGATCTAAGTGTCACTTTTAACATGATCAAGCTCAACGTGTAAGTGATGGAACTACTCGGTTTAGTACTCTGGTCAAATCAACATTATATCCACACAAAAGCATCACATTCTAAAATTCGAACAATTTAATCACAATTTAATCACCTGAAGAAATCCTAAATTCTTAGGAAGAAGGCGTTGATGGAGAGGCCCAGCTGCTGAGAGCCTTGGCGATCTTGACGAGCAAGGAGGGGTTGATGGAGAGGCTCTCGATGCTCGATCTGAGATTGCGCCGCGACCTCGAGGTGGGGGTGTTCTCGGAGAAAGCTGTGGAGGAGGAACCGAGGAAGGAGGCGGTCGAGGAGGTCAAGGAGCGGACCTTGAGGTGGGAGAGGAAGAAGGAGCGACCTCGAGGTGGGGGTATTCTCGGAGAAAACTGTGAAGGAGGAAGGAAGCGAGGAAGAAGCGGACCAAAAGGAGAGTGGGAGAGGCCGGTGCTGGCGGCGGATTAGTAAGACACCATGAGCTAAGAGGCACTGAGGGTCTGAGGCAGGAGACGAGGAGTGAGGCAGGAGACTGAGGAGGGAGCTAGGGCGATCTAACAAATCTAAGTCATCTAACGGTTTGAGTTTTTATAGTTTTTAATTTTTTATGATACCAACGGCTGAGATTGACTCAAAAAAAAAAAAAATATATATATATATATATATTTAACTTTATATTTTACCCAGGACGGGACGAGATTCAGGATTCTGATCCCATTCCCGTCCCGTGAGATTTTAAACAGGACGGGACGGGACGGGATCTCTATTTTTCAAACATGAATCTCGTCTCGTCCTGGACGGGAACGGGATTTCGGGACCAAATGCCTACCCCTAGTATAAGCGTGTTGTAAGCTAAAATGTCGTTAAACAAGCTTCTTCCTTCCCCCGTGTTTTCTTTCATTATATATGAACGATGATCTAGAGACTTCCTTCAACAAAGTTTGTGAACATACAACTTATAAATGGATTTACATACTTCACCAGTGTCTTTCATTAATGCAGCCACAATTGGTGAAAAGGAGATTGGGGCCAAAAACCGAGAAGGTTTTTCCTCCCGGGCCGGCAAGACCACCACCAGTTGCAGATCTACTTGTTGCCCCTTTGCAGTTTGAAGGGGCTAGTGGATTAAAAGGCTCTCTTGGTAATAGTGCTTTTCGTCAAGCATCTCCTCGCAGGTTTTCTGATTCTGAGAAGAATGTTTCTACTGGAGCCACTACTGATAGCTCTAAGCAGAGACCAGACCACCTGTGCTTAGATTTGAATGTTGCTTTGGAGGAGATAATTTGGAAAAACAAATTCCATTGTCGTCTGGCATCCCTTCTGGGGAATCTTCAGGGGAAGTGAGTCAAAGTAGATTGGGAAGGCCAAACTTGGATTTTAACCGTATTGATGATGACAGTAACAAACAACTCTGCTTACTCTCGTAACTTCCTCCTGGTTAGGAGAGAGTTTCGATCGACTGGTTGGCTCAGACTTTATGTACAACTAATACTTAATTTACATATATTTAGTTCAATTCAATTTATATATTCTATGTCAAATAGAAATAGAAGCACATCATATAAACATATATAAGAACACAATTTGTAAAACTGAAAGCATTAAGATGAATTTGGAAATACTAACAACCATGTGCCCTTGTCATTTGATCTTCTCTCTTTAGTGTCTAGCAGGGATCAATATCTGTAACGTATCCCTTTATATAGAAATGAATACAGTTAATATCAGTTCCCTTCCATCAAAGATATCTTGACATATGTATTCTTTATCTATATTGGATAGATTTCGATAACTGCATAATTTGAATTTGAATTCAAATAGACCGCAGTGTGTGGATTTGTGATAGATTAAAATGCTCACACACTTCACACACGTATTTTTAGGACACTTTAGTAAATCATATATATCAGCTTGTTCTTAAACATGTTCTTTGGTTCTAATATAGCTTACAACAACCTCTTCAAATTTGGCATAACTGTAAGACGAGATACCATTGCTGGGACTAGGTCATCGTTGAAGCTAGAAGCACGTACAGAGAAGTTAACAGCATCATCTAAGTGGCATGAAACCTTCCCTGAATATGGCCTGCAAATTGAAATGGAAAACTAGCTAGTCAATAAACAACTACCACATTGTTCTTAATTATTTACGCAACTGAATGCACATCTACATGTATTTTGGTTCCCCTGACACAAATTCCGGTAATCAAACAAAACAAAAATAGATGCATTCTGGTATATTTAGCTCTATGACATGGTACTATTTGGGCCACAATTGGAATTGGTTTCAATTGGGCTTTTTACCCCGAGGCCCAGAGGGGTTTAGGTTGAACCGAATCCAGTTTTTGTATTCTCCCGTTTCGTTTAGGGAAGATTTCTTAGAGGGAGAGTATCGATTTATTACCTAATCGGATCGGGGTTATTTCGTAATAATCCAATTACACAATATACGAATTACCTTAACGGATAATAAGGTGTAAACTCTGATTGGGATAACTAGGGATTGTTTTGGGTAGCAATCCATCTGAAAAGATATCTTTGCCGAATCAGTGATTGTTTCGCTGTAGACTCGATTTGGTTTATCTCAGCATTAATTGAATGGTGATCTTGATGAATAGTGAGTTCCCTAAATCAAGAGGAAGTCTAATCCCATTTAATTTGTTGTCGATTTGATTGGAGGCAGAATAAGGAAGGAGACTCCTAGTTGATCTCGGAATCCGCCAGGTTGGATTTCCCAGCCCTAGGGTTTCATGAACCATATAAATATAACTCTTTTACAACGAAGAAAGGGTTCTCAACCAAACACAAACACACACAAGTTCTAGCGCACCGCTAACTTGCCAAAGCCTCTCCGGAGCAACTCACGCAATTTGCCTCCACCTGCGATCGATCCTATCTCGCATTTGTGTCGAGCGGTTGCTGAGCGACTCACGCAATTTGGCTCCACCTGCGATCGACCACGTCTCGCATTCGTGTCGAGCAGTTGCTGAGCCAATCGAGTCAGTCCGCTACTCCAGTAGCAATCGAGTCAGTCCGCTACTCCGGTAGCACACACCCGTGGTCTTGGTATAGCTCTGCTTTGCTTCTCCGGATCAGAGTAAGATCCTCAATCCTCCAAGGGGTTGGGAAGAAAATCCTGTTAGAGAGTTCTATTCAGGTCTTGTTCGAGTCCTGTACGCCGGCTTAGTTAGCGCCCGCGTAACAGCCTCTTGATCAGGAAGTCAGAGTCTATTGGGAGCAGACGATAGGATGCACCAGGGGTCGTCCGCAATCGAGTCGCACCACTCCAAAGGTGCTGGCACGCCTAAAGCACACAGAAGACACGCGAGGAGCACGCATCCTCCACCCCCAAGTGCTGACTGTTCGCCGGGTGCTAAATCTGCCACGAAAATTTTGGCACGCCCAGTGGGATATAGTGTCAAGATTGCGGGATCTACAAAGGGTCATCCTTACAAGAGGATAACCATGAATTGTTTGAAGAATTCCCATAAGGAGCTGATCAAGCATGGAACAGCTGATTGTACGGGATTAACTGAAGCTGAAGCTAAGGAAGTGTTTGGCGGGACCCTGGGGGATGAAGCAACTATTGCAGTAGCCCTCAAGGTCGTGCGAGATAGGAAGAATCAAACCCCGTTATCCGCGGTACCAGTTGTCGCGACGTTGGGGGAAATAGTTGAGGTGGAGGCTGCTTCTCAGGATGATAACGGCTCTCTTGGCCTTACCAACCGGGCAGCCTCATTTGGTTTTTTGGATGAGGGGTTCGCGGACGAGTCCGCGGATCCGCCTGCGTCACCCGTCACACCATTTACTGGGGAGACTGCATCTCCTACCGAGGTGACGGACACGTTGAGGATGTTGATCGACAAATCTTATCGTACGGATGACATTCTGAAGAAGGCCAACAATATAAGTGAATCCATGAAGCGAATGGAAACAGAGCAGAAGGGGTTCACTGCCAATTTCAATTATCTTGCCAGATAGCAGGGTCGTCTGGCGGATAACATGGCTGCCCATGTTCGGAACTCCGATACTTGTTGGCGACAGCAACAAGAGCAGTTGGCTGCTACCAACGCTACGCTCGAGAGCATGAACACCCTGATGGGACAGCTTTTTGATCGGGTCGACCAGTCTGAGGGTTCTGACCGTACAAATCCGCCAAAAGACAGGCGGGGATGAGCGGCTGGCCGTGGCGGGACCGGCAGACCTAATGTCGGGGCTATTAATAACCAAGCAGGCAACAATGTCCCTCCTACTGAGCCAGTGGGCAACAATCTGCCAGAGCCACCAGCGGATGTCGTAGCCCAGCTGACCATGGAGGATATCGGCAGAGTTTTTACTGAGAAGCTTAGGGAACTACAGGGGTTGCCCGACGTCGACAAGACGTACGACAATCCATTAACTCGAGAGATTAATGCAATACCGTTCCCTGCCGGATTCAAGCCAATCCGCTTCACTCCATTCACCGGCCAGACTTCGAAGGATGCCAAAACGCACATTATGCGTTTTACTAATGAGTCTGGTCAATTTGCTGAAGACCCCATCGTGAAGTTGAAGCTTTTTCCCACCTCTTTGGCGGGTGAAGCTGCTGTTTGGTACAAGCGTTTGAAGCCTGGATCAATACCAGACTGGAAAACCATGGAAGTTCTTTTCCGAATCATGTTTGGGGTTGTGGGAGCAAAGATTGGGGTCAAGGACCTAGCGGAAACGGAACAGCGACCTGACGAATCTGCCACTGATTATTTGAGAAGGTTCAAGCTGGAATTAACCCGTTGCGAGATGGATATTCCAGAGGAACATGCAGTGAAGATGGTGATTGATGGCTTGGTGGACGAGATCCGCCAGGGATTCAGGCAGGTTCATGTGACCACCATGGCCGATCTGACTAATCGGCTAGGTCAAGAGCAGCATTATGTTGATCGGTCCAAGGAGAGGAACGAAAGAAGAAAGGGGACTCCTATGTCCTACTATCCGGGGACATTGAAGCCCAAAACTCCACTTCCTGTTGCTACCAAGACAGTAGCAACTATCCAGGCGGATGCAATTCCTACATCAATCCTGACATGGGTCGACGATGAGGAATTGGAACACGAAGTGGCGGCTATAGAGAGAACTGATCAAAGACCTTTACAGTCCAAAACCGCAAGGTTGGAGACTGTGAAGATAGTGACCCCGCTTCCAACTAAATCAGCCTTTGAGGCATATACCTACAACGCCCACAAGGCTCCGGAAATTTTGCAAGAGTTGTTCAACCAGGGGCGTCTGCATCATGATGATGGATTCATTCCCAAACCTAGCTACATGGCGGGGAAGACATACTGCAACTATCACAATATGAACAATCATAATGCTAAGGATTGTGTGAAGCTAAAGGATCAACTGCAAATATGGATCAACGACAACACCTTGCAGCTGGAGATTCCTAAGGAGCCTCAATGGGCAAAGCCTAAGACCGGTCGGCGGGTGAATGCGATAGAAATCAATGTTGGTCCGGGTCCAACACAGCAGCTTAGGAAGCAAGCTTCCAAGTTTCAGGAGTATTCGTATGATGCCAGCAAGGCGGAAGAAATTTGGGAAGCTATGGTGCACCAGGGGGCACCAAAGATTCGGGAGTTTTACCAATGCCATCCCAATAGTGGGGATGGCGGACATTCATGCATTTTCCATCGTTCTTCTGATCATTATACTTCTCAATGTGTAGGTATGAAGGATCAGCTGCAGGAGTAGCTAAACGATGGAAAGCTAGGGTTTGCTGAGAACAAACCTAGTCCGTGCCCAGAGTTCTGGGTCGGGGCTATAGAAGAAGAGGACATGGTGTTAGTTCCTCGGTCTAAACTTTGCTTAACCTGTATGCTTAATACAGGGCCGCCGATCACCTACGATGAGTTTCAGGCGGCTGTAAAGGAGGCAGAGGAGAAGGCCGAAAAGAGGTCAGGAAGGGAGAGTCACAAGCGGGTGAAGCATCACCATGGTTCTGAAGACAGTTATGCTAGTAGGGCGAGGCTCAAGCAGGACCCGGGGCCTTCCGGAGTGAAGTCAGCCACGGCTGGGGATTCGTACAGTGCTGCGAATCCAGAGCCATCTGCGAAAGTATACATTCCGCCAGCTTCTAGGAATGACCCGCAGGCGGACATATGGTATACCCAACGTGCCGGTAAGGCAGTCGAGCTGGCTGCCGTGACTACTAGGAACGAAAGGAGGCGCTTTGGCAAAGCGAAAAAGACTCTGGCAGAGCTGGCTGCCGGGAAGGTAACTGAAGAAGAGCTGTCGGTGCCAATAGAGCATGTGGAGCAGGTTCACAGGCGATACAGGGTCAGGACCAAATCCTATGTGGATTCCAGACGGTAGCGCTCAACGGAGGCTCCACCTGCTCCTCGGAGGAACGCTCATGACAGGTTGGCAGATCTGCCAAGATCCACTGGAGCACCTCAGTCTAGGCCAAGGAGGAAGCTGGCATTCTCTCCGGAACGGTCCAGAGCCGAACAATTTTCCCCAAGGAGGGTGCAGCCCGAAGCCGTTCAGAGACAGGAGGTGGCAGAGCCTCAAGAGGACGTGATGGTGATTGACACCAGGAGGGGCTCCACTGTTATGAGGTGGATGCCTAAAGAAAGCAATACGTCAGTGGCTACGAGCATGAGTAGCGTGGGGGTTCCTGCGGGAGGCGTAGTCCCCGGGGACAGTTTTGCAGTAGTGGAGCCAAGCAGGCCGCTCAATATCTCATCGCAGGCCAAGCCAAAGGAGCCGAAGGCGCCGACCAACTTCATGGAGTATGCAGCCAAGAAGTTGTAGATGCATGTGCCGACAAGGCCATCCTCGGTTACATCTAACGTAAAGGCTGGTTCTGAGGTAGGAGACGTGGACCTCGACAATGAGGATGAAATGGTCAACTACGAGGAGGAACCAGAAGCGGCAGAAGTGGAGGAGGTGCTCATGGAAGAGGAACAGGCCAAGGACGAAGCTATGGTTCATCACTGTGACATGGCTTTCATACTGTCGTCCGCTTATGCTTTGCCAGAACCCGTGCCCACTGCTCATTTTATCGATAATGAGGAATGAGCTAGACCTGTTTATTTAGTACAAGAACCTGAGGACGAGAGTGTGGCGGAGGCCGAGCCTGGGGTTTTCCAGTCCAATCATCAGTATCCTGAGGGGGCTGGAGACTTTTTGAGGCAATGTGTGATGTTCGCTAGGCCAACATTCAACATGTCCCAGCACATGAAACCTTTGTACGTCACAGCAGAGGTGGAAGGGATCAAGGTCCCCAAGGTGTTGATAGACACCGGAGCCGCGGTGAGTATTATTACCACCACAACCAAGGAGCAACTCAAAATTCCTGAGAAGAAGCTCATTAATACTGTTTCCAAGGTGAAGGGGTTTTCGGGGAATGTTACTCCTACTGCTGGGGTGGTCATGCTCAAAGTGAAGATAGGACCATCTGACACTTATCAAGGGTTCTTCGTAGCGGAAGTGGACGCTCCCTATCACATGATTCTAGGGAGAGACTGGATCCATAAGGCACTAGCTGTTCCTTCATCTCTTCATCAAGAGATGATTATGTGGGATCCAGTCACGGATTTACCAGTGCTCATCAAGGCGGATGAGCGTCCTTATTCCATAGCGGCCGTCCATTTGGAGGCCAGCTATTATAACAGAAATATGAGACCTCTCAGAGTTGAGGAGGTTGATCATAGGGGGCATCCAATCGGGGTGACCCAGAATGAATTGTCTCAATGGGGAATTGCCCAGGCCATGACAAATTACGGCCGGCCAATTTCCATTGAGCTTCTTCCCGACGTATCCAATGAGTGACGCCCTCTCACAAGAGGAGTCAGAGGCCTTTGCTTCACTAATGCAACAATTGTCTATCTATCAATTAGAGCAGATGGCCTGGGAAGGGGTTGCGCTAGTAGAGTGCATTGAGGAGGAAGACATTGATGTTTTCACAGGGGTGGAAGTAATTCAGCCTGCTCCAGCAGCGTTGGATGACACTCCACCCAAGGTACGTGATCCCGTAGAGAAAGTAAACTTGGGAACTGATACAGAGCCCATGGAAGTGGGGATTAGTCAGTACCTTGGACCAGTCTTGAAACAGCAACTGATAGGGTTGCTGCAGGAGTTTAAGGATTGCTTTGCAGAGAAGTATCAAGATATGCCGGGTTTATCAAAGGAGCTGGTTTGCCATCGCATCCCCATCAAGGAGGGATGCCGACCAGTTAAGCAAGAGCAACGGCGGATGAATGCTAAAACTGTAATGGCAGTCAAACAAGAGGTTCAAAGCATGGTTGAGGCTGGGATAATCAGACCAACTCTTTATCCGGAATGGTTATCCAACATTGTGCCTGTTAGGAAGAAGAATGGCAAGATTAGAGTCTGTGTGGACTACAGAGACTTGAATGCTGCATCACCTAAGGACGTCTATCCCATGCCTATAGCGGATATGTTAGTGGATGCAGTAGCGGGGCATGAGTTGCTTTCTTTTATGGATGGAACGGCGGGCTATCACCAGATTCCTATATACGAGCCGGACATCCCTAAAATGGCTTTCCGCTGCCCCGGATTCACAGGTGCATTTGAATATCTTAGCATGCCATTTGGCTTAACCAACGCAGGTGCTACGTACCAACGTGCAATGAATGTTATTTTTAGCAAGCTTTTGGGGGACATCCTGGAAGTCTATATTGACGATGTGGTAGTAAAATCAAGGAAGAAGGAAGACCATGTTGATCATCTTCGAGGGGTGTTCACCATCATGAGAAAGCACCAACTTAAAATGAATCCAGCCAAGTGCGTTTTCAGGGTTTGTGCTGGTGACTTTCAGGGGTTTGTGGTGCATGAGAGAGGCATCGAGGTGGCTGGCGACAAAGTACAGGCTATGTTAGATGCACCAGCACCAAGGAACAAGAAGGAGTTACAGAGCTTGCTGGGTAAAATTAATTTTCTCAGAAGGTTTATATCCAATTCGTCGGGCAAGGTTGCGCCTTTCTCTCCTCTGCTCAAACTCAAACCAGGAGAAGCGTTTAAATGGGGTCCTGAGCACCAAAATGCTTTCGATAGGATCAAGGAATACTTGGCTAGTCTGCCAGTCCTTCGGCCACCCGCGCCTGGTATTCCTCTCAAATTATATATTTCTGCATCTGATATTTCCATTGCAGGTCTGCTGGCTCAAGATGAGACTCTGGCGGATGGAAAGAAGATTGAATATGCAGTGTCGTACATCAGCAGGACATTGATAGATGCAGAGACCAGGTATTCACCAATCGAGGGGCTGTGTTTGGCCCTGTACTTTGCTGGTATTAAGCTCCGTCACTATATGCTTTCATTCACAACGATAGTGGTGGCACAGACGGATTTGGTGAAGTATATGCTAACAAGACATATCCTAAGGGGTAGGATTGGCAAGTAGGTGTTAGCCCTTTCAGAATTTTCCTTGCAGTATGAGCCGCTGAAGGCTATGACTGGGCAGGCGATAGCAGACTTCCTTCTCCACCATCCTATCGAGGAGGAATTCACAGAACCGCCGAAGTTTGCTAGCATGATCCGGTACCAGCCTTGGACGTTACACTTTGACGGTAGCAGTACCAGCAAATTGGCGGGTGCAGGGATTTGTATCCAGAATCCAGCAGGTACCAAGTACCTTTACTCTTTTCAGCTGGAGTGGACGTGCACCAATAACCAGGCAGAGTATGAGGCACTCCTCATTGGGCTGGAATTACTGCTCGACCTGGGGGCACAAGAAATTGAAGTACTTGGAGACTTTATGCTAGTCATTAATCAACTTATGGGGGTCTACAAGTGTGTTTCTTTCCATTTGCTGCGTTACTACGAGCGGGCTATTGAGCTGCTGGACCGGTTCATCGATGTTTCCTTAGACTATATTCCCAGGGAGATGAACTTGGCAGCGAATGAGTTGGCGCAGTTGGCCACAGGGGTCAGCCTAGCCCATGGAGTAAAGGAAAGAATCCTTAAGGTAGAACGCAGAACTCTACCATCTTTTGCCATCCGCCGGGAGGACCGCAGAGAGTGGTTGGTAGCTACAGTCGAGCCTATCGATACTGACTGGCGGATACCAATCATCTCATATTTGAAGGACCCATCTGCACGATCTGAAAGAAGGATCAGATACTTAGCGACTAATTACCTTATCAGGGGTGAAGAATTGTTCCGGAGAGGGGACGATGGGGTTTTATTAAGGTGTATCTTTGGCATTGAGGCTAAGCGGATCATGAGGGAGGTACACTTAGGGGTCTGTGGTTCTCATCAATCCGGACCCAAGATGCGATGGCTTATTCGAAGATATGGATACCACTGGCCGTCTGTTTTGAGGGACTGCCATAGTTTTGCCCGGGGTTGTCAGGAATGTCAAAAACATGGACCAGTTCAGCGAATTCTAAACATTCCTCTACAACCCATTGTCAAGCCTTAGCCCGCCAGGGGTTGGGCATTGGATTTCATAGGGGAGATTAACCCCCATTCCTCCTTACAGCACAAGTTTCTTTTGTTGGGAACTGATTTCTTTACCAAGTGGGTCGAGGCTATTCCAACAAGGAACTGTGATGCTGACACTGTCATCCGCTTTGTGTTCCAAAATATTATCTGCCGGTATGGCATCCCAGAATGCATCGTAGCGGACCGGGGGGCAGCCTTCATGGCTGAGAAAACCCAAACATGGCTGGCGGATTATGGTATTCAATTCCTACATTTTTCGCCCTATTATGCTCAATCCAATGGTCAAGCAGAAGCTACTAACAAGGTTGTTATCTCCATCATGAAGAAGATGCTGGCGGATAATCCAAGATCATGGCACACTCAGCTTGATAACACACTATGGGCCTATAGGACTTCCAAAAGGACTCCTACGGGTACCACTCCTTATTCGTTGATGTACGGCCATGATGCTGTTCTACCATTGGAGATCAATGTAGCTTCTTTAAGAGTTCGTGAGCAACACCAGCTGCTTGGTGTGGACTATGTACAGGCCATATTCCAAGAACATGAAGACCTTGACGAGAAGTGGCTCGAGGCCTTGGACAATATCGTCCTGGAAAAACAGAAGATCGCCAAGGCATACGACAAGCGGACCAAGGGCAAATCTTATGGTGAGGATGACTTGGTCTGGAAGGTAGCTCTGCCCCTTGATGAGCCCGGACGGGGCAAATGGAGTCCTCGCTGGGAGGGGTCATTTGTCATCGATCGTATTGTGGGCAAGGGAGCCTACCAGCTTAGAGACTTGGACGGAGAAGTTCACAGAAACCCAATTAATGGGCGCTATCTCAAGAAGTACTTTCCAAGTGTTTGGGAATATGAAGAGCCCCCGGCAGATGATGACACTGATCCAAGGTCTTCTTAATTCACCAGACTCGGGGGGCATCGAGTCAGAACAGTACATCCGCTAGGGGTGTTTCCGCTGTGTTTTTGGGGTTGCTAGTTTTTATTACAAAACTGTTAGGGTTTTGTGTTTTCCCTGTCTTATCTAGACATCCGTTTGGGGTGCCTATTTTCTTATATTTATCAATCAATTTCCCATCCTTGCCTCACGGCGAACGGGTTTCCTCGATTATTCGATCTTGACCCACTTTGGGGGAAACCATTTATATTTACTATCTAGTTTACTGGGCTTTGCCTGTTCTTCCACACATCCGCGCCGCCAAGTAAACTCGGGGGGCAACCTAAGGGCAAGATCCGCTATATTTTCCAGACTTTTCAGAGGGCAGAATTTTGAAACTTTTTGAATTTTTGGACACTCCGTGGGGTTAGTCCCTTCCATCCCCTAGATTAGGGTTTTAAGGAGCATCCGTTTGGGGTGCACCCTTATTCTCGCCTTTGGTAATAGGACATCTAGTGCAAGTCTTGGTTTTTTAAAGCGATATTTTATTTGCTTAATGAGGGGCTTTGCGGCCGTGGCTATTACAAAGGCAGAATTTAAATAAAGAGGCATATCCGCCAATTATCTCTGATACCATCTTGATGTCTAGGGCATGTCCGCCAGCCCTTCAATCTGGAATTCCGCAGAGCGAATGGAGCTTGAGGATTGGTTGGCAGAGTCAATATTGGTTTCAGAGCGGAGTGGCGGATAGGGGCTCGCTGCCTTGAATCCTTTGTAGTTCTAGGAGCCCATTAGACAAGCGCCATCTATCTCCGCAGAGGAAATGCATATCTCAGGTCCGGAAGAAGACCACGGAGACAGAATTCCCTTCATAACGAAGGAGATGGCGGGTTTTCTGAGGCTTGACCATCCTCACACCGGCGTGGCCTCGATTCAGGTGAAGACTGATGGTAGCATGAGGCGTGAGGAGGGTACCCGAAACTGCATCCGTGTTAGGCCTCCGGCCGACGCGAGCAGAGAGGTGCCGAATCAGCAGCTACCAATCTGTGATCACATCCCCCCAGGACATAACATGGGATGTTATGGTTCGGGATTTGTTTAACATGGGGTGTTATGATTCGGGGTGTTCAAGAGAACATCCGAACTAGATATAGTGGAAAGGATTGAGGAAGCCATAGCAGCTGATAGGAGAACCTAAGGGAAGAAATAAGGAATAACATTCTAAGGTGGTTTAGGGTTCTCAGTTCCGGCCAATGGGGTGTTGCTTTTATAGTCTTATTGGGAGGCAATCCAAGGGCTGAGAGTAACTCGCGCAGTTATTAGGCGGTTGGGGGTTGGAACTGTTTTACATTTAAAATTCAAACTTTTGGGGAACGATTCTACAGTTCTGAACAGTAATGACGAGGCAGTTGCGCAGGGTTTGACTTTTGAATCAGACCAAATGGGGCTTGGTTAGTGGACTCGAATTGTTGATTAAGTAAACAAAGTAAATATATCAAGCCAGTTCTATTAAGGGCTGGGCCTAAATTCATACAGGTGCAGGCCCTATCTTTTTATTGTGGCCTTGGTCTTGCTGATCCAACGATCTAGCTCTGCCGCTGCTTTCTTTGCTTGAGACCTCTCTTCTTGTAACTTGGTCGCCAGGAGCTTTTGCTGGTTTACTTCGTCTGCGCGTTGGGCTTGTTTCTGGCAGAGGAGGGAAATTTTCTGTTCTAGAGCCGCTTTCATGTTCTCAAGCTCGGCTATTTCGGCCGCCTCCGGATCATTAGTAGCCACGGCGAGCATGTCTTTGTAGGCACGAGCAGCTTGGGCAAGGGCTGCATCCGCTTCCTGGAGCTTGGCATGCTGAAGGGATGGCGCAGATAAGCGCTCCTGCAGGATTTTTAGTTCTGCTGGGAGGCGAAGAAGACAGGAATTGGCCTCGGGTTGGTGCTCGGGGGGCAGCTGCTGGAACTGACTCTTAAGAACTTCAAGGGCGGAGAAGAGTTCATCCGCCACCTGAGCATCTGCAGAATCCTTTTCTCCCAGGCACTCTAGGAATCCCCATGCCTTATGTACTTCTGCGGGTTCCTCTTCAGGACTGTGAGGGGGAAGGAAGAGGTCTTCAGCCAGGATGGAAGAAGGGGTAGTTTGGTCCTGGATTTCAGAACCAGATCCGCCAGGGGTCGCGGACGGCTGAGCAGTTGGGGAAGCAACAATCAATCTCGCAGGAGATTGATTCTGTGGCAAGGGGATCAATACTTCAGTTGATTCCACAGGGCCAAGGTCCGCTGCCAGTGGGGTGTTATTGTCAGTTGCCATAATATCATCGTCCACCTGTTCATAAAAAAGGAGGGTTAGGAGCAGTTTTAACCAAGGAAAATGGCAAGGCAGGCGAATATATATATCATACCTCAATAATTTCTGGCAGAGGGGTTTCTTCGGGTTGGACCAGAAGAGATCCTGGTTGCCCTGGTTGCCCTTGCTAATCAAGGTCAGCCTGGTCATCCGCAGGGGTTGGAAGTTGTTCAACCCGGGGGGCAATATCTGCCAGGGATTCCACTCCAGCAATTGTTTCCTCTTCTGCTAGTGAGAGGTCATGTTCAGGGGTGGATGGCTCATCAGCTGCTGGCTGCTCTGCGCATTGGTTTGCTTCTTCTTCTTCTTCTTGCTCCACTTCATGAGTTGAGCTTGAGACCAGCGGATTTGGAGTTGAAGAGCTGCCGGGCGCACCACTTGTCGATTGCAGAGGCTCGTCTGCCGGGGTCTCTGCCACAATGTCATCAGGGTTTTCCCCCGCCTCCGGTCTAGTTTCTGTAACGGCAGAGAGTGTCAGGGTTGGCGCAATAGGGCGCTGACCAACTGCTAGCGCTAGACTGGAGGAAGTACCTGCATCAAGATAACGCAGAGGGACGGGTTGAGGAAAACTATCGCCGCAAATCTCGTGAAGATTTTGATAGAGGTCTGGATAGTCCTCATCGAAGCTAGAAGAACTTGTAGATTCTTCAGAAGGGTCAGAGGACTCACCAGAGGAAATTTCGATCACCGTGGCGCCTCGGCTGGCGGCTGCAGCAGACGAGGAGCGCCTCCTCCGAAGTATCTACAAAGAGGGATAGAGTTGGGATATCTACGTCACGTAGGTATTTATGAGCTGGTATCTAAAGACGCGAGGAGACTGGGGAGAAGTTGAATTCACTTACAGGTGTGTTTTCCTCCTCATCAGATTCTTCGTCCGCCTCAACGATAGTTCTACTCTTTTTCGGGGGCGGATGAGACCCACTTACAGCTTTTCGTTTGCCTCTATCCATCGGGGTTTGTCCGGATGCCTGTTTCATTAAACAATTAAGAGTTACACGAGGTTTTCTGGCGAACCAAAACATCAGTAGGAAGCAGGGGGTATTACCTTCCCTGGGGGCAGGTCAATATATAGCGGATCGCCCTTTAACACCTCTTGATCAGATGGGGTAAGGTGCCCGCCCTGATTCCAAAAGAGCCTCCGGAAGTAGAAGACGGATGGCTGATTAAAGAGTGGGCCTCGCAGGTGTGCCCACCATATCTGATATGAGCCAGTAACATCCATAGAGGCCTTCAGGTGTGGGTAGTATTCCCAGTTTCGCAGGTCAAGAAGCTCCAGGCGTGGTCTCTGGCTAACATCGGACGTTGGTGGGAACTTTCTGCTATTCCGCCACGCCGAAAAAAGATTCACACTCTTCAGTGGCGGATTTGGCAGGATTTGAGTAAGGCCGAACTGCCGGGCAAAGAAGTGAGGCGCGTAGACCTCGTGGCTAGGATATTTCTTGTCACTACAGAGGAATGGCAAGTCCGCCATGGAGGTGCAGTGAATGAAGATCCTTCGACCTTTAGTGCCTTGTTCACTAGAGGGAAGAAACCCCCGGAATAGTCCGCGCGTATACCTCAAATGGATCAGTCGTTGTGCCTCTGCGAAGAACTCACTGGCGGTTGTGTTGAAGAAGATGTCAAGGCAGACAGCGTAGCTGAGGTCAGGACTGGGGGCGCAGCCGACATATTCTTGCCCCACAACTTGATCAGGTTTGGGATCTCCCTTCATGGCTGGAATGAGTTGGGGAAAATGCATTTGGTACCAGATATCTAGGATCCAGAGCGGACCAGATTGAGCACAATCCATTGGCTGGGCGGATATCTGGTGCAGACAGCGGTAGAGGTGTGCTAGAACATATTGGGCAAGGCCAATTTCGTGGCCGGCATAAATTACCTCCGCCATACGGTGGTAGAGCTTGGTCATCTTGTTGGTGTTGGAGCACAAACTTGTTGAGCCAGAAAGACAGAAAGGCTATTCCGCCGAGCGCATTATCTAGTTGGGAGGTATCATCTTTCCACTTCTCGAACCCACCGACGTCGACCATATTAATAGCGCTCCGGGGAACTATCCTTTCGGGGTAGTTGCTCTCATCAAAGGTTTGGGGGCCAATTGGGAACCCGAAGCCGGCATAGAGGTCTAGCAACGTCACGGAAGCATGACCGAATTTGAACTCAAAGGCGTTGACTGTGGGGTTCCAGAGGCTGATCAGCGGAACGAGAGCGCACCTGTTGCCTCCTTTTGGGCTGAGGCTAAAGCAAAGTTTGATCACATCAGCGACCCCAGCCTTCCTCTAAATCTCTCTGTCGAGAGGGAGCCGTGCTTCGTACCAGAATTTCATATAGGACTTGACCAGAGGCCAAGCGGAATGGTTTACGGCGGCTTGGTGGTGGTTGGTTTGAAAATTTGGGCATTCCACTGGGTCTTCAGAGCGGAAAATCGCCGGCAGCGGGCGTGCCGGGCAGTCGAGTATCTGGTGTGCTCCATCGTTATCATCAGCATTATAGCCCACCACATAGGGACCTAATGTGGCACGTTCCTCTTGGGGAAGACTAAGGCAGGTCCGGTTGTCAACCCCGGAGCAGGTGATGAGAGGGAGGATTTGATTTTTGACGGTGTTCGCTGTGGACCAGCGGATAACGAAGTTCTTTGATGAGGCCATTAGGTTCAAATCTGGGTTTCTTCTGAGTTTGGGCTGAGGAAGAGGAAGAAGAGTGGTCTGAAGGAGAAACCAAAGGTCTCAACTTGATTTATAAGAATCCGAAAGGGGTTCTCGAGTTTTGAAGCGTTGGGTTTTTGCAGCAATCAAGGGTTTAGGTGAACAGTGATACCGTTTCGAATTGGGAATTCGTGATTGGTGAGGAAACGGTACAACAGTCCAAATATTTAAATGCTGCGGATGGGCCGGCGTTTGGGGCTCAGTCTCTCTTCTATTTCATTAAAGCTCTCAATATCGGAGACTGGGGGGCAATGGTTGGGCCACAATTGGAATTGGTTTCAATTGGGCTTTTTACCCTGAGGTCCAGAGGGGTTTAGGTTGAACCGAATCCAGTTTTTGTATTCTCCCGTTTCGTTTAGAGAAGATTTCTTGGAGGGAGAGTATCGATTTATTACCTAATCGGATTGGGGTTATTTCATAATAATCCAATTACACAATATACGAATTACCTTAACGGATAATAAGGTGTAAACTCTGATTGGGATAACTAGGGATTGTTTTGGGTAGCAATCCATCTGAAAAGATATCTTTGCCGAATCAGTGATTGTTTCGCTGTAGACTCGATTTGGTTTATCTCAGCATTAATTGAATGGTGATCTTGATGAATAGTGAGTTCCCTAAATCAAGAGGAAGTCTAATCCCATTTAATTTGTTGTCGATTTGATTGGAGGCAGAATAAGGAAGGAGACTCCTAGTTGATCTCGGAATCCGCCAGGTTGGATTTCCCAGCCCTAGGGTTTCATGAACCATATAAATATAACTCTTTTACAACGAAGAAAGGGTTCTCAACCAAACACAAACACACACAAGTTCTAGCGCACCGCTAACTTGCCAAAGTCTCTCCGGAGCAACTCACGCAATTTGCCTCCACCTGCGATCGATCCTATCTCGCATTCGTGTCGAGCGGTTGCTGAGCGACTCACGCAATTTGGCTCCACCTGCGATCGACCACGTCTCGCATTCGTGTCGAGCAGTTGCTGAGCCAATCGAGTCAGTCCGCTACTCCAGTAGCAATCGAGTCAGTCCGCTACTCCGGTAGCACACACCCGTGGTCTTGGTATAGCTCTGCTTTGCTTCTCCGGATCAGAGTAAGATCCTCAATCCTCCAAGGGGTTGGGAAGAAAATCCTGCTAGAGAGTTCTATTCAGGTCTTGTTCGAGTCCTGTACGCCGGCTTAGTCAGCGCCCGCGTAACAGCCGCTTGATCAGGAAGTCAGAGTCTATTGGGAGCAGACGATAGGATGCACCAGGGGTCGTCTGCAATCGAGTCACACCACTCCAAAGGTGCTGGCACGCCTAAAGCACACAGAAGACATGCGAGAAGCACGCATCCTCCACCCCCAAGTGCTGACTGTTCGCCGGGTGCTAAATCCGCCACGAACAGGTACTCCGGCCATGGAGTAGCGGTACCACCCCAAGTGCCACTACTCGGAGCTAGTTTACCATCACATACAGTGATGTAAGTGTGTACTAATATATCAAGACATTGCACACTTCCACACAATTTGCAGCACAAATATGTATAAATCACGTCTTGCCATTAACTATTGTCTGCTGGTTTATGATATATAAGGTATAATGTAAAGATTTATGCTGTATAATATCATAATTTTTGCTTATGGGTAGAGTTATTGACTGAAGTGAAGGGTACGTACGTAGTATATGAGTTTTTTTTACCCAAAACTACAATTTTATATTAGTATTTACCAGTAGTAAAATTATTTTTTCAAATTACTACTAACAAGTTTCCATCCAAAATTAACAGAATCAGTTAACTCTTAAATTACAAAATTACTTTCATTGAGCCTAATGCTACTGATCCTTAGAACTCAACATAATGCCACTGAGCCTCAGAAGCTCCGTCGTCCTCCGCCGCGCTTCAATAATACTGAGCCTCAGAAGCCCCGCCGTCCTCCGCCGCGCGTCAATAGTATTGAGCCTCAGAAGCCCCGCCGTCCTCCGCCGCGCGTCAATAGTATTGAGCCTCAGAAGCCCCGCCGTCCTCCCCCGCGCTTCAATACTACTCAGCCTCAGAAACTCTGTCGTCCTCCGCCGCACTTCTAATGCCATTGAGGCTCAGAAAAATCCACCTCTGCCGTCCTCCGCCCGCTTCCAATACTATTGAGCCTTAGAAAATCCACCTCCGCCGCGCTTCTAATACCACTGAGCCTCAGTAATCAAGATCTGAGCCAGATCTGATTAGATCTCAATCATAACAACACACAAAACAAAAACCCCAAAACACAAAATCAAACCAACACACAAACTGAGAGAGAGAGAGAGAGAGAGAGAGAGAGAGAGAGAGAGGAATATGTGATATATATTTAGGGAAAAAGACTATTTGCACAAAAAAGAGTTAAAACTTGACCATTCCAATGTTACCTACCCACTCCAATGAATCTTATTAAAAATACCTAAATACCCTATACTAAACCCTAATATCTTCTTTCTCCTTTTCCTCTCTCTCTCTCTCTCTAGCCGACGATCTCCAGAGCTCTCTCTCTCTCTCTCTCTCTCTCTCTCTCTCTCTCTCTCTCTCACTACAAGAAAAAAGGCCTTTACCGACGAAAAAAAAAAAACAGCCGACGAAACATTTTTTTCGTCGGCTATACCCAAGAATAGCCGACGAAAATTTTTCTCGTCGGGAAAAAAAAAATTCGTCGGCTATTCCCATAGAATGGCCGACGATTTTTTATTTCGTCGCTAAAAATTAAAAATCGTCGGCTATTCTACAAGAATGGCCGACGATTTAAAGTTGTCGTCTGCTATACTCTGAAAACATTAGCCGACGAAAATTTTGTGAAAAATCGTCGGTTATTCTCCAAGAATGGCCGACGATTTAAAGTTTTCGTCGGCTATACTCTGAAAACTGAGTATGGCCGACGAAGTTGATAATTTCATCAGCTATAAGTCTTTATATTTTCAGATCTGGACAGAAGCTGCTTATTTAAAAAAAAACGGAAAAAAACGGGAGAAAGAGTGAAAAATCTGTGGGTATTGTTGAAATCCGTCCTCTCTTACATTGTGGAGCTATATATAGGTACGTATATATATGTGTATATATGTTGATTTTGAGTTTTAGTTGATCGATCAGTTGATTATTTGAGTTTTAGTGATTTTGATATAGTAAGTGATTTTTTGTTTTGTTGTTGTTTTAGTGTTAGAATGTATGTATATATGTTGATTTTGAGTTGTAGTTGAGTTGATTTTCAGTTAGAGTATAATTATGTGTTTTAATTTAATGTTATTTTAATTAGTGTTAAAATATATATAAATATGTTAATTAATGGTTGTTGATAGTGTAATGAACTTAAATAATGGTTGTTAATTAATGGTATATATATATATGAGTTGATGTTGATAATAATATATATTGTAATATATATGTGTTAATTAATTTATTATTAATTAAAGTTATACATATATATTATTATCAGGCTATATATAGATCGAGATAAGAGTTGGATTTCGCTTCCAAGGAATGACCGACGATACACTACAGGAGTTGTGGATTTTTTGCAGTTCGTTCAGGAAAATGCAAACGGGAAGGAATACCATTATTGCCCGTGCAAGAAATGTAAGTGTCGCAGTGATATGTGTCGATTTCCGATTATGACAGTATGGGAGCACCTAAAGAGTAATGGGTTTTGGCAGAAGTACAAACGTTGGATATATCACGGTGAGCCGTCATTAGATGGATCGCATGATCATGGGCAGTTTTTTGAGGCGGGCAGTAGTTGTACATCCAACGATCCAACAATGGCATTCGTCAACGACGTGTTTCCTTTTGAAAGCGGTGTACGTGGGGAACAATATATGCATGACCCGGTGCTGCCCTTCCCACAAGTTGTCAACACTGCTGCCTTTGACAAGTACAACAAACTGATTGCATTGCAACAGACCCCTGTGTCTTCAAGTTCTGAGAAGACAGTTCTTGAAAGTGTGATGGAGGTAATGAGGATTAAAGTCGAGACAAAATCGAGCATCAGGCAAGTGGATGAATATCTACAGTACACTTCTTCGTTGTTTGAGGAGGGTCATCGTAATCCTACCAATCACCGTAAGGTCCGAAGTATCCTCAAAGATCTAGGGCTTTCCTACATTAAGATCCATGCATGCGCATTTGACTGCGTTCTCTTCTGAGGTAAAGATGCAGAAGGGAATGACCTTGCTAGCCTTGACGCATGTCCGATATGTCAGTCTGACCGATATAAGTTGACGGAAGCAGGCAATAGGAAACCTGTGAAAGTGCTTCGGTATTTTCCGTTGAGAGATAGGCTTGAGCGGTTGTACATGTCAGAAACCACCGCAAAAGCTATGAGGTGGCACGGTGAGCGGGACGTGGGAGACGCAGATATTATGACACACATCTCTGACGGAGCGGCTTGGAAGCATATAAACAATGAGTTTCCTCATTTTGCGTCAGATGTCAGAAACGTCAGGCTCGGGCTGTCAACCGACGGGTTCAACCCTTTCGGCACCATGAGTCTTTCATACAGTATATGGCCGGTGGTTTTGGTACCTTACAACCTTCCTCCGTGGATGTGCATGAAGAAGGAATATAATATGTTGACGTTGTTGATTCCGGGGCCTGGTTACCCAGGGAAATGTCTCGATGTGTATATGAGACCATTGATTGAAGAGCTTAAGGTATTGTGGGACGTTGGTCATCCCACTTTTGACAAGTACAAGCAGGAGACGTTCCAGATGCATGCCATGGTTATTGGTATCATTAGTGATTTTCCTGCTTATGGGATGTTGTCGAGCAGCGTTGTTAGGGGATACAAGGCTTGTCCAGAGTGCCTCAGCGATTATGGGAGCACCCCTCATTGCAACAAGATATGCCGAATGGGTCATCGTGTGTTCCTTCCGGCGGATCACCACTGGCGTTACGAGTCCGCCGCATTTGATGGAACCGAAGAACACGGTGGTCCTCCCAGAAGATGGACGGGAAGAGAAATTTTAGCAGTGCTTAATGAGTACGATTTTGGGTCCCTCAGCAATCATCCTGATATTGTAGCGGAAATACCTGAAAGACCTGAGGAGTACAAATTCTGGACACATAAGAGCATATTGTGGGAACTCCCGTACTGGTGTGAGTTGCTGATCCGTCACTTCCTAGACGTTATGCACATAGAAAAAAATGTTTCTGAAAGTGTGGTGGGCACAACGCTGAACTTGGAGGGGAAGACGAAAGACGGTCCTAAGGCTCACACTGATCTGCAAAACATGAATATCAGAAAACAACTATGGTTGAAACAAGGGAAGAGAAAAATGCCTCAAGCTCCTTACACCGTCAAGCCTGAGCATAAACCAGACATTTTCCATTGGATAAGTCGGGCCAAGTATCCTGCAGGCTTTGCTGGAAATATAGCCAAGTGTGTGAACAGACAATTCAACAATCTGTACGGGTTAAAAAGTCATGACAATCATATCCTGCTACAACGTCTCTTCCCTGTTTTCATTCGACCGTTCCTTCCCCGTCACGTTGTGGAGCCGTTAGTAGCGTTGGCAAGATTTTTCCAGAAGGTATGCACACGGGAAGTGAGAAAATCTGACCTCCGGGAAATGCAACAAGACATTGTTCATATCATGTGTAAATTTGAGATGATATTTCCTCCAAATTTTTTCAACATCATGCCTCACCTCATGATCC
Source organism: Potentilla sterilis (assembly GCA_963682095.1). Lineage (NCBI taxonomy): Eukaryota > Viridiplantae > Streptophyta > Magnoliopsida > Rosales > Rosaceae > Potentilla > Potentilla sterilis. Next base: position 14,580,143 of record OY821756.1, on the reverse strand, counting down.
ATCTTCCTCGGCAGTTGTTGCTTACCGGTCCTGTGCACTTCACTTGGATGTATCCGATGGAAAGGTACGTATTTTACACCTTATGTTAATTTCCTCATCAATATATGTGATATAGTGTTAATGTATTATCATAACACTTTAAAAACTTGATTTATAGGCAACTTGGACAATACGGTGGTTTTGTCCAAAACAGATCCGCACCTGAAGGATGTATAGCTGAAGCATATATTGCGCACGAGTGCGTCACCTACATGAAGCTGTATTTAGGAGCGTTACAGGAAAGCATACCGGAAGATGTACCTTCACAGTTCAATCTTTCCATACTCTCTGACGATGTTGTACTCGGTGGAAACACGCCAGTTTCCTACAAGTTGAACGATTATGAGGTAGCCATTGCACATTGGTGGGTACTAATCAACTGTCCAGAAGTTCAGTATTGGAAGAACATACATCTACACTGTGAACAAGTAGGAGGTGATGTCAATTGCCACAACCGGACATTCGCAGAGTATTTCGGCCGCTGGGTACGTAACTTTAACACTATTCTATACGTGTTTATATATTATTGTGTATATTTATTCATATTTATAGTTGATTCTGATGGTTGCAGATGGACCTTATTCAAAATGATAATCACCCAAATTGGTCGCACGAACTCAGACTTTTAGCGATGAGGCCGGTCTATTCAAAAGTTTATGCGACGTGCAAGGTGAATGGTGTGTTATTTCGATGTGAAGAGAGAGACCTCAGACTGAAAACACAAAATTCAGGGGTTATGGCACATGGTGGGGATGGTGGAGTTGACTATTACGGTGTTCTCCATTCAGTTGTGGAGCTGCATTACGGGGAAGGCATGAAAGTGCACCTTTTCAAGTGTAGATGGTTTGACACACGGCCGCAGAGCATGAAAACCGATCAATACGGCATAACTTCTGTGAACACTAGTACATCATGGTATGAGGACGACCCGTTCGTTTTAGCCACATGGGTGAAACAAGTGTTTTATCTTGATGATCTCGTCAAGGGTGACCCGTGGAAAGTAGTCAACACTATCCACCATCGCAACATTTACCGGGCGTCTACACTTGGAGTGGCTGAAGAGAATGAGGAAGGGGGCACCGCGTATCAAGAGCCCAACCCAAACGGTATTCCTGACTCCTCTTTTATTCGCCTAGACACGCCGGTGCGAATCCGACGTGAAGAGCCACTGCTTGTTGATGTTGATCCAAATGAAGAAACTAACGAGGACTCTAGTGGTGAGGAAAGACATAGATTACCCCTATCGAGCAATTCAGAAACCGAAGAAGACTCATCCGATGATTCCGATTATAATCCGACGGATTAAGTAATTTAAATGATGTAATCCTTTCATTTGTAGTCCACTCATTTCTAATGAACGGGCTGGGTTCCAAACCCCTTAAAAAAAAATTTGAAATATGTTGACTGTTGGGTTTCTGGTTTTTTATGTTCAATTTTGGTTATATGTGAACAGGACATCGGAATAGGGGAGGTGTAAAACCACTGATTTTTTTGGTTTTTTTTTTCAGAGAATAGCCGACGAAAAATGCATTATTTCGTCGGCCATTAAAATAATGGCCGACGAAAAATTAAATTTTTCGTCGGCTATTCTCATAATGGCCGACGAAATAATTCATTTTTCGTCGGCTATTCTTATAATGGCCGACGAAAAATTCATTATTTCGTCGGCCATAAGTTTTTTTAAAAATAAATATTTTATTTTTGACCGAAAACGAAAAAAGAATAGCCGACGAGTACTAGGTTTGATTTCGTCGGCTATGATTAAAAAAAAAACAAAAAAAGAGCAGCTTCCATTTTCTATCACTATCGACAAACCATTGCTTCATCCTTCAAATGCAAATGTGTCGTGAAATAAGATATGACCGAAATATTGAAAAACGTCTACAGTTGAAAAATGAGAAGATTCCGCCAAAATCTGTGTTCCGAATATTGCGGTTAGCTGTTTTTTACTTCCGTTTTCCTATGGGTAGCCTGACGGTCGGTAAATATTTTGAGGGAAATTTTTATACGATTAGTTGCGGCTCATCGATCTGAAACTATTCTCTGTTGAAGATCAGGCCAAAAAACGTCATTTAGACGGGCCAAATTCCGTTTTAAAGCGTTTAGAGGTTTGAATCACCCGGTTGACCGTCCCGATCGAGCCTTTAACTTTGTCAGATGTAGTTCGATTTTTTTTCATACATGTATTTCATCTTAACGGTGATATCTGACGGTTGGAATAGATTTTCCAAACTTTTAGATTCAAAATCGTAACATATGCACTAATGTTCCTTAACTTGTTTACTAAGTGTTTAAGTGAATGTATAGTTTCAAATAGTTACTATACGTAGACTCTTCAAATGCAAATGTGTCGTGAAATAAGATATGACCGAAATATTGAAAAACGTCTACGGTTGAAAAATGAGAAGATTCCGCCAAAATCTGTGTGCCGAATGTTGCGGTTAGCTGTTTTTTACTTCCGTTTTCCTATGGATAGCCTGACGGTCGGTAAATATTTTGAAGGAAATTTTTATACAATTAGTTGCGTCTCATCGATCTGAAACTATTCTCTGTTGAAGATCAGGCAAAAAAACGTCATTTAGACTGGCCAAATTCCGTTTTAAAGCGTTTAGAGGTTTGACTCACCCGGTTGACCGTCCCGATCGAGCCTTTAACTTTGTCAGATGTAGTTCGATTTTTTTTCATACATGTATTTCATCTTAACGGTGATATCTGACGGTTGGAATAGATTTTCCAAACTTTTAGATTCAAAATCGTAACATATGCACTAATGTTCCTTAACTTGTTTACTAAGTGTTTAAGTGAATGTATAGTTTCAAATAGTTACTATACGTAGACTCTTCAAATGCAAATGTGTCGTGAAATAAGATATGACCGAAATATTGAAAAACGTCTACGGTTGAAAAATGAGAAGATTCCGACAAAATCTGTGTGCCGAATGTTGCGGTTAGCTGTTTTTTACTTCCGTTTTCCTATGGGTAGCCTGACGGTCGGTAAATATTTTGAGGGAAATTTTTATACGATTAGTTGCGTCGCATCGATATGAAACTATTCTTTGTTGAAGGTCAGGCAAAAAAACGTCATTTAGACGGGCCAATTTCCGTTTTAAAGCGTTTAGAGGTTTGACTTTGCAGTTTGACCAAAAGTTTAGCCGACGAAAATTCTATTTCGTCGGCTAAACTCTGGTGATCCGCTCCTTCTCATTATCCGCCGTTGGATGGGGAAGATCGGACGGCTGCTGAGCGCCTAAACTATAGCCGACGAAATTCAAACTATAGCCGACGAATTAAAGCATTTCGTCGGCTATGTTTAAGTATAGCCGACGAATTAAAGAATTTCGTCGGCTATTCTTAAGTATAGCCGACGAAATCTTTTTAATTCGTCGGCTATATTTTCGGGTATAAGTTTGTTGCAGCCGAACCCTAGCCTCCATTTGCTGCATTTTTCCAAATCCCTCTTCCTCCTCCCTCTTCCTCCTCCAATCCGGCAGCCCCGGCCCTCCTCCCTCTTCCTCCTCCATTTCGGCCCGCCGGCGGCGCCCTCCCTCTTCCTCCTCCCTATTCTGGCCGGCCACCCTTTCCCTCCTCCTCCTCCGGCCTGTCCCTCCTCCTCCCTCCTCCGGCGGGCCTCCTTCTGCAAAATTAATGTAAAGCTTTTTTTTTTTTTCATTTATATATGTTAATTAATTGTTAATTTAGATATAATTTTTAATTTAGGTATAATTTATGTATTTATGTTAATTTAGGTATAATTTATGTATTTATGTTAATTTAGGTATAATTTATGTATTTATGTTAATTTAGGTATAATTTATGTATTTATGTTAATTTAGGTATTTATGTTAATTTAGGTATAATTTATGTATTTATGTTAATTTAGGTATAATTTAGGTATTTATGTTAATTTAGGTATAATTTAGGTATTTATGTTAATTTAGGTATAATTTATGTATTTATGTTAATTTAGGTATAATTTAGGTATTTATGTTAATTTAGGTATAATTTAGGTATTTATGTTAATTTAGGTATAATTTATGTATTTATGTTAATTTAGGTAAATTTTAGATATTTATGTTAATTTAGGTAAATTTTAGGTATTTATGTTAATTTAGGTAATTGTTTTCAAATTTATTTTAATTGTGTAATTTAGGTGTAATTGTATAATTTATACGTATAAATTGGTTAGTATATAAATTGTTATATTAAAATATGTTAGTATTATTGGTTATTATATTAATTAGAATTTGTTATTTAATATAATTTAATTTAATATCAATTAATGTATTAATGCCTCGGGCTTTAGATGGCCGATGCATTAAGAAACCTATTCGGAGGCCGTCGTGCCGGCAGATCTAGAGGTTCTAGAAATTCCGCCGGTTCCGCAGACTCCGAGAGGACCGCTAGCCAGCCTGAGAGGACCACCAGCCAGCCGCGGAGGAGTGTAGATTCATCCCAGCCGCAGAGGACTGTGGATGCAACTGATAGGAGTACAATGTGCGACGATATTACATGCTTATGCCCTCATTTATGCTTTGTTTAACCCTTATTTTTCTAAAATAGAGTCATAATGTAGTTAGTGTCAATTTTGGTAGAGTTTTGGTGAAATGTGTTTAATTGTCCGAAAAATGACTAAGTATGAGAAATCTGGAAAATAATGCAAAACATGTCTTTTTTGCGATTTTATGACGAGTACAAATATGATCTATCCTTGTCCTAATTCTATGAAATTTGGTGTGCTTAATATTCATATGCTGAGGAATGTTGTGTTAAAATTTCAGATCAATCGGAGTTCGGGAAGCCACCCAAAAGTTGGCTGCAAAACGGCAGTCCGAGCATTTCAATCCAGGGACTTCCAGGATTTTCCTGGGACTTTGTCCCAACTTCGAAAAATAATTCCCGACGACTCACAAGTAATTTGATCGAGATATTTTATGGGGAGATGGCCATATGTGTCTAGTTTATCTGAGACTTGGAATCGCATCAATCGGAGCTCCGAGGATGGAGATATGCCGGAGTTACTACAACAACATCAAATCTGCCGATTCCAGGAACCTACTGCCCCCTTTTTGTGTTTTCTGTTTTTGATGGACCAAATGGTGTACAAATGCATATGTGATGATGGTCCAAGCTTAAGGAAGGTTAGAGGATGACACTAAGCCAAGGCATTGAAGAAAAAATCAGAAAAAGAAGTTTCCTAGAAGAACCAAGAAAGGAAGGAACCAAAACCTTGTTGCACAAGGATTGCCTTTGCCGATTTGGACTAGGTTTGCTACCTAGGGTTTCTGCCGAATTTGCCTCTATAAATAGCCATGTTTTCCTACAGAAAAACTTGTCACATTCCAAAGCAAAAATCTAACTAAAGCTCTACCTAAATTTCCCAAGAATCCTACATAGAACCCTAACCGAAAACCACCACCACCTCACCCTAAAAATCCTGCCGACACCTAACCATTGCCGAGCAGCCATCTCCTTCATCCTCCGCCGGATCCACATGAGTCGAAGTCATCAAGGTGTCTACAAAAGTGTGATCCACTCCCCTCTCTCGGTTTTGTTATTTTTATGTAGTTATGTTAAACTTTGTCTATGAAGTTAGCATGAATTATTGGTTTCAAACTTTATGTCTATGTATTGTTTGGATTGAAGTTTGGTTTTATGATTTGCATATTCAATTCATCTTCTTTATTTTTAAGTGGTTTTTGAGAGTAAAGAATCGGATTGCATGCTAAAAAGTAAGGGAAATATGTAATGAATTAGTTAATAGGATAATCGGCAAGAACACATGTTAACTTGGTTTTAGGGTTTTCATGACTTGTTCTTTAAATTCGTGTGCTTAAAGATTGGTAGCCTATGTAAGTGCAATGCGTAGATTATTAATCTCATTAGCCGAAAATAAGATAGGTTAAGCAATCTTTAGGGTTGTTTTAATTTGTGTTGTTTTCACAAGGGCTAGAGTAATTTAAATGAACATGCTTGTTAATAAGATGATTGACAACCTTGCTTATTTAACTTGTTTCCAACTAAAGAAAAAGACTTTGTGCTTAATTACTTGTCATGTTTGTCTACGTCGATTAGAATATTCAAAGATGACTAGTATAGTTTTAAGGTTAGGCGATTAGTCACTTAAAATACATGAGGAGTCTTAATCAATTAGTCGCCGATTAGGAGCTAATTGGGTTGGAGTTAAGTTGAGTCTAGAACATTTTAACATCTTGCCGTGAGTCTTGCTTGCTAGTTTGTTATGTGTTTTGATTGCTTTCGTGTTAGTGCTTTGTGGAAGAATGTCGACCAAACTTGTAAATAGTAGCTTTAGGATTTAATTTCATGTCTTAAATTCTTGTCTAGGAATTTAGAGGCAGCTTAGCTGCCGATCCTATCTCAATCCCCCATGATTTCGTGTGAATATGTATATATGTATATAAGTGTGACAATTGTGTGCATATGTATTTGTGAATATTTTTATTAACATTCTCATGTTTCAGGTACCCTTAATCCCCGGCTAGAACGATCCCTACTTATTCTATACTACTAACGATTGTAGGGTTATTAGTGCTTGATGCTCGCTTCGGCGACTCGTCAGCAGCCCAGCCGCGACGGAGTGTGAGTTCTCGGCACCAGACCCTTCTCCAGGCGGGGCGGCCGTCGAGCACTTCACTTCCGCATCTCGGTCCCTCTGTGGCTCCGAGGTTTAGTCGGCAGCTATTTCACGAGGAGATAGCTGCCGACGTTCCTCAGGTTCGTATGCCTGACGTTCATCGGGAGCCGATGCCGAGTCCGAGTCCGACTCAGTCTGCTGCCGACTCGACTGAGGCTCCTACTCTCCCAAACCAGCTCTTCCTCCCGTACAACATTCCGGCGATACCGGAGGTCGACTATCGTGGTCTGCCCATATGGCCTGATATGCCTCAGTACGTGAGTGCTGCGGAGGCATACCAGCAGCAGCCATTTGAGAACCCTGACCTCCTGATTTCGGCGAGGAGAAAAGGAAAGTCGACAGACGGGTCATCGAGTTCAGGTAACATTCGATTTTATTAATTAAATGTTTTATTAAAATTAACGCACTAATATTTAATTTTATTAACCAATCGTCGTTTTTGTGATAGGGACAGCCGCTAGCAGTTCACGGAGGAATACGATAGGTGTCATATGTTTTGACACGCTCAGGAGAACTGTTGAGCGCAGCGGGAGGATTCTGATCAACGAACCTCCTAATCAGGAGGTTCAGGAGAAGAAAAAACGCGACTACTCGGGTCCCTATGTTGTGGACCCGGTGGGCTGATGTGCCCGAAGAGATAAAGAGGGAGGTGAACAACGCCGCGTCGGTGAGTAATTTAAAAAATTTAATTTATTTATCGTAATATTTAATAATTTTCGGTATTATTACAATTGTAAAACTAATAAAATATTATATTTCAGACATTCTTCGAGATTGCCGAACACAGGCGGGATTGGGCGGACACCCAGCAGAACTCGAGGTACGTTTGTTTTTATGATATTATAATTATCTTATAATTATTAATATTTTATGATATTAATAATATTTCTAATGCACTTTTGTTTTTTTCGTAGGTTCAAAGAGTGGAAGAACGAGCTGCGTTCCCACTATAACGAATACGACAACCTTGGTCGTATGGGTACTCCCAGGGAGTTCATGTTCAGGGAGTACGAGTGGCGTTGGTTGAAGACAGTAGACTTCAACAACCCAGTTATGCAGGTAAATACTAAACTTCAGTAAAAATGTTTATTTTGTTAAAATTTTAATTATTAGTTTAATTATTTTATAATTATTACACTAATATTTTTTTATGCATTAATTTTCTAACATTTTATTATTTGTTTGAAGCAACGTTCTCGGATAAACTCTGAGAACCGCCGCCGGAACACAACCCCCCATCATGCTGGTTCACGGCCGTTTGCACAATATCAGGAGGAGGCGCTTAGAGATCATCCTGATAGCAACCCGTACGTGGAGACGTTCAAGATCGCTTATCCACAAGCGACAGAAGATCTCGTAAGTCGTTCATTACGATTTTAAAATTTAAATTATTAATTTTACTTAACTATCGATTTGTTAGAATATTAATTTTTTTTTCCCCGTCCAATTAGGAGCGGGTGAACCGGGCCGAACAAGAGGTGCTCCAGCAAATAGTTCGGGAGACACAACCGAACATTTCAGAGGCAGATCTGGAAGAAGCCGTGCGCCAGGTCGACCGGTCCAGTGTCCAAACGGCGGCGAGGATGTTCGACGCAGCCTTCCCACAGCGGTCCAACGAGTACTACTGCCGGGGTTTGGGAAGTTCTGGACTAGGGCTCCTGAAGACCACTAAGGGAGGTCAAAAGAAGGGAGGCGGGGAGACCCAAAAGATGAGGGGGGAAGTGCAGCGATTGGCCGCAGAATTGGCGACCTTGTCCCAGACAGTAGAGGAGCTGTGCCGCAGACAACAGCAGTATCAATTGGATATGGCCCGTTGGAATGCTGAATGCGACAGAATTCGGCAATACAACTACGACGGCCAACAAAACTGGTTTTATGAGATGTTCGCGGCACAACAACATAACCTTCCACCCCCAGCCCCGTTTCAGCGGTTAGTGGAGCCTCCAATACCTCAACCTCTCGAGTTCGGTCAGCAGGATGACGAGCCTGATGGAGAGCAGGATGCTGGGGATGACCTGGTGGACTTTAGTGGTTTAGGTGATGATTAGGGTTTAGGGTTTATGTATATTAGAACGAATTTAATAAAAATGGTATTTAGACGTGTTTCTTGTTGGTGCAAATGCATGGACTGTTTTTGTGATTTGCAGGTTGCTTGGAATGGTAATTTAGAAAATAATTTAATTTTTTTTTTCCCAAATGTAAGAAAAGCCGACGATTTTGGCATTATTTCGTCGGCTATAATAACTATAGCCGAAAAATTTTACCAATTTTCATCAGCTATAAGTTATATAGCCGACGAAAATTACGTTATTTCGTCGGCTATAACTAATTAATGCCTATTAAATATTAATATATTTCGAGGAAATAGCCGACGAAAAATTATAAATTCGTCGGCTATCGTTAAAACCCAATAGCCGACGAAAATTTATAAAATCGTCGGCTATTGTTAAAACATAATAGCCGACGAATTTCGTCGGCTATACTTAATGAATTTCGTCTGCCATACTCGAAAATACCCGACGAAATTCGTCGGCAATTTCTCCCAGGTTTGGCCGACGAAATTTTTTTTTTCGTCGGCCATTGGTATAGCTGACGGGGTTGTTCTGACGAAGCATAGCCGACGAAAATTTCGTCGGCAGAAGGTATAGCCGACGAAATTTGGGCATAGCCGACGAAATTTTTTTCGTCGGCTATGTTAACGGATTTGGTAGTCTCTCTCTCTCTCTCTCTCTCTCTCTCTCTCTCTCTCTCTCTCTCTCTCTCTCTCTCTCTCTATCTAGCCGACGATCTCCAGAGCATAAGCTTCACCTCCACAACCAAACCGCGGCCACCGAATCCAAACGCAGCACAAGCTCCAGCTCTGAAGCCACCACCCTCACCGCCTCTTGCTCCTCCTCTGCCAGCATCACCTCTCTCGTCTCCTCTAAGCCCTCACACGCCTCCTCCGACCCCTTGTGGTCCACCATCCACAAGATCCTATATGAGTCCCTGACCCGCAATCTTCCTCTTGGATCTCTGTTGAAGCACTAAGAAATTGATTACTGGGGGTCAGTAATACTATTGACGGCGGGTCCTCCTCCTCCTCCAACATTAGGGTTTTGATCGAATTGGGAATACTATTACTGGAGGTCAGTAATCGATTACTGGGTGTCAGTAATCGATTACTGGGGGTCAGTAATACTATTGACGGCGAGTCCTCCTCCTCCTCCAACATTAGGGTTTTGATCGAATTGGGAATCGATTATTGGGGGTCAGTAATGGGGTCAGTAACATGGTTACTGAAAAATATGGAATCTGTAACCTGATTACTGGGGGTCAGTAATCGATTACTGGGGGTAAGTAACTTGATTACTATAGATCAGTAACTCCAGTAACCTGATTACTGGGGGTCAATAATCGATTATTAGGGGTCAGTAACATGATTACTGGAAAATATGAAATCTGTAACCTGATTACTGGGGTTCAGTAATCGATTACTGGAAATCTGTAATCTGTAAATTATTTACTGAGGGTCAGTAACCATCGTCCAATAACCTGATTATAAAAAAAAAAAAAAAAATCTGGCGAAAAAAAAAATTCCGGCAAAAAAAAAATTTGGTGACCGGAATCCGGCGACTCCGGCGACCGGCCATGGGAGGCCGGAGGGAGTTGAGTGATATTTCGGCAAAGTTCGTTTTTTTATCTTCCACTTTCTCAGCACATTATAATTCAAAAATATGTTTGATAAGACAAAAGGACAAAAAAGGAAGAAAAAAAATTAAATTTGTACTAGAATTGAAAAAGATTTGTTCAAATGGGCAATAGAGTTGTTACCTTATGTTGAATAAGGGAGAAAAATAAGATGGTCATTGAAATGAGTAATGAGGGGGCATTTTTTATACTAAATGGGCATTTTCCCATATATTTATATGGATAGCATGTGTTGTAATTTATAGATTTCTAGGGTTAATTATGTCATTAAACAGTTGACGGGTTAACAGCCCGTTACTGTTAATTCACTGCTCATGGTATAAAAAAATTAGGTCTTGCTATTGGTAAATATCACCACCAAGTTGTCGTTTTGGGTAATTATGTAATATCTTGGTGATATCTTCAGTTAAGGTAAGAGTCTTGATGCTGCTTATACTATGAAAAACCTCGAGTACCCACTCCATATGCCTATCTTCGCTAACTCTCCCATTTAATATCTTAAGATAAGAGACGGCAAGGGAATTTGGTCTAAATTTTTCCACAGAATGGTTCAGAATTGTAGCTGTAACATTATTGAACCGCAACTCCTTGAGGAATTTGCTGCAAATTCCAAATTCCATATCTATTGAACTTAAGCATTTGATATTTATTGAACTAGAAGAGGGAAGTTTAAGAAAACCATCAAAATCCACCGTTAGAGACCTCAAAGATCGACAGAGATAGATTGAGGAACGCAAAACTAATGATGGCGTTGGCATGTTAGACACTCATACTCAACCGAAGATCAAGCACTTCAACGTTACATAAATATATACGAGATAGTTATGTATACCTTTTTTTTTTATGGTGTAGAATGGAGCACTACTATGGTAATCCCCAAATTTAAGAGAGTAAAACACCAAATTTAAGAGAGTAAAACACTAAAACTAACAAAGATTTTGGGCCCCAAGATTTATAACAAAACACTGAAATGGATCGTCACCGAAACTAACATCAAAGCTGTTGATAACATCTGTTAGAGCATTCGAACTTAGATTACAAAATTAGGACCCTTTCCCAAAAGTAAAATCACATTGTATGTATCAACATCAAGTCCATGGTTTTCATAGTCTAATGGCGTAAATTCTATAAAAAAATGTTAGACCTCTGTTTTCTACTTCATTTTCTTTGTTTTTCCTGAAAGACTATAATAGCAGTTGAATTCATCTTGCTCTCCTTTAGTGCCCTGATGAGATTGATTGCTGTGGTGAATGAATAATCACCATTTTCTGCAAGTTCTTAGCATCCTCGAGGATATACCTTGCTAACTCCAGTTCAATGTTCCCACTGGAAAGCTCTATTGTTACCTCCTTCAGCTCTAGAATGAAAGACAAATTTTGGGATTTCCAGTATGTCCTATCAAATCTGCATTCCTGGAAATGAAAAAAAAGCAATTACATTAAGTTTTGTTACCTCCTTACAGCAGAACTGCTCTCTCTTTTTCTAACCGAGAATAATATGCACTTCACTGACTCATTCTAGACACGGCGCATGCATAATAGTTATATACTTGTGTGTGCACAACTGCACGTGTGCAACATATATATATACCGAGAGTGCATGCACATACCTCACGATTAGGGACATTTATGCAATGGTTAGACTTCAACTTTAACGTATTCAAATTCGGCATTCCTTTCATAAGAGAGACCATTGCTGAAACTACATCATCATCCCAGCTCTTAATATCCATGCCCAAATAAGAAATATCATCAAACTGTGCAGGAACGTGACCTTCCCTAAATAGAGCCTCCAATATTATAAACATGAAGAGCAGATTCTCCAGTAAGACAACTTAAAAGTTTGTAAACATAAAAGTATTCATTAGAATGTGAGAAACTCATAGCCAGGCAATTTATGTTCCAGGCAGTATTCTTTAAAAAGGAAAAACTAAGATATGGAATGCACGAGTCCATATTGGCATGTTGCAAATGATCAGGTATATGGCAAAAAAGAGTTTCAGCATGAAGTTTTACCTTAGCAGTGTCTTCGCTTACTGTAAGAACTTTAACCTTGCATATACTGTGAAGAACCCCAAAAGCGTTCTCAAAGTTGTAGTCATCTGCTGGAGGACTCAGGAAAATCTCTGCTTTTTTCAAACACATTAAAGTCCCTAGATTCTGATGATTCAACAAATTCCCAATCCATTTGAAAGACTTAAGGTTTGGAGCTGAAAGATCAAAGGATGTGCCACTAGGTAAATCACATCTCCACTCTATAACTATCTCTTCAAGTTTCTTCCCTGAGATTTGAAGTTGACGTAGGCTACAGTGAGAGGGAGACACAGAACTAAATGATTCCAAAGACGAACTATCAATGGTTATATTTTCTACTTTCACATCTTCAAAATGTAATTCCGTGATGCATTTGCAAGAAAATGAGATCCATTTGCAGAAACCCTCACTGATTTTTACCTTTGTCAACTTTATGTATTGAAGATTAGTTGAACACGCAACGGAAGGCGTTGCTAGGACTTTATCGCACTCCACCAATAGAGAACGCAAGGATTTACAATCAAAGATGCATAGGGGCAGCTCAAATCTCGCTGCTTCAGGAATTCTCAACTTAAGATCAAGCTCTTCAACATTACATTTGACTGCAGTATGCACCCACGTCATCACTCGGTACATCTCATTATTGAAGCTAGCAGTTTTCCCTACAGCAAGATTCCAATCAACACGGAAGCGTCGTATCTTATTATCTTTACGATGTGACAAAAACCTATCCAAGCAACTCAACAACCTGAAATGCCTAGTATTAGGCAGGTACGAAAACCCCTCAAAGTTCAATGACGGAGTCAACATTTGGAATTCTTGGCACTTCTTGGACAGTCCTCCATAGCGAACGAGGTCTTTCACTGGAAGAAAGGACAGAATGTGATGGGAAACTTCCTCCGGAAGGCTAAAGAATCTGAAAACATCAGCGCAAGCTCCAGGAGCTTGAGAACTTGAAGTTGCCAACGACTTCTTGTTGCGTTCCATCGACTCTAGTATCTCTAAACCCACCTTACACCTAGAACAGATTAATGACATAAAAACTACATTCCATATTTACGTGACATCAAGTCATCAACAGCATTACAGCACCAAGCCCACAATCATAGATATTCAATGATATCAATCTCTATATTATGCTCGTAATCTCGACATATCTTATCAAATTCAATGCATTTTAAGTGACTTTTACCACTGCCAATCAAAACAATATTCAACAGAGAAGTTCAAATTTGGTAAAATAATTACAAATAAATAAAACTAATGAAATCAATCCTTCCTTATGGCTTTTCTGTAATGAAAATCAAAATCTTTGACCAGAAGAATAACGAAACAAAAAATAAGAGGAAACTCAAACTGATTGGGTTTAAGGGAAAAATATGCGAAATGATTCCATTACCTAAGAGCGCTGGACCAGATCTGAATCACCGAAGCGAATCGACGGTAGAGAATCCGAGAACGGCAAAAGGGAGGATGCGCGCGCTCTTTAGTTGAGTGGGTTACCGGGACAAGGAGAACGACCAAATAGAAGAGGGAGATTCAACCTTGTACCCAAAACTTTCCCTCCAAAGATGGTCGTTAACTGGGTTAGTGGGCTTTGGGTTGGACTACAATCACACGTCCCAGCATCGGTATATCAATGAAATCGTTATAATAATTCTGAGGAATTATTCTATGGTTTCGGAACACCATGTGGCATGTTGATTTGGTGGTCCAAATCTATAAGCACGCGACACGTGGAAGTCACCAAAATTGACAGGATTCTGAATTGGGTTAACGGCTTCATTACCCTGCCGTGAGGAACGTCAACAAAAAACTACAAACCTAAACCCTCTTACCCATGTTTCTTAGACTGAACAGTCACGCTCAAATGTAAACGAAATCAACGACAACTCTGAAGCGTAAGAGGAGATGAGTAGTTTAGCAAATTAAATCTTCAATGGCAAATACAAATAAGTTATTATCTCCCTATTTTACATTTGCAATCAATGAAAAAGCATCCAATAACTATTGATGATTATCTTTTTTTCATTCTTCTTGCAATTGATATACATCTAGGATTAAGATATATATATATATATATATATATAGAGCGAGGCTCCGCTCTGAAATTAAAGAGCGGGGCTCCTTATTTGACCTATTTTCTGATCAAATTTCTACATCTCCACCATTCAGTATTTAAGTATATGCGTATATATCATCCCTGCAAAATTTCATCAAATTTGGTGATCGTTAAGATATCAAAACGATAAAAAAACAATAAACATATTGAATTTGTTCAGTATGAACCACTTGTGTTAATTACGACTGGGAATGTTCAAACGATTATCAAATTTGATGAAATTTTGTAGAGATAATCTACACGCATATACCTAAATACTGAACGGTGGAGATGTAGAAATTTGATCAGGAAGTAGGTCAAATAAGGAGCCCCGCTCTTTAATTTCAGAGCGGAGCCCCGCTCTGGATAAGATATATATATATATATATATATATATATATATATATATATATATATATATATATATATATATATATATTTATGATATATGCATATATGCGTTTATATCAGTATTCGTGTATATTAGTATCAAATCCGTTAATGCATACATTTTAGTATTTCAGGAATTCGCTCATGATTCATTGAATTAATTCTTGCTTATTTAAATTCATGTTGTGTTTGAAAGTTTCAAGATGTGTTAGAATTGGAAGTTGCGTTTGCAGATGAATATGCTTATTTGGAAACGTTGATCTTGGGTAGGATAATACTGAATTGAGTTATGTTTAGGTGTTTGTGTGTGTTAGCAATATCCTTTAAGTGTTTATAAGTAGCTATCCGAGCCTCATTTTAGGTGCTTGTATATGTTAGCAATGTCCTCGAAGTGTAATTCATTTTAAAGTTGTACTAGACCATGATCATTTTTTCCATCACTCTCTATCTGATATTCTTATTGTGAGAGCAAGAAAATGTTTACACCAAGGCTGGGCACGGGCCGGGTCAGGTTGGGCCAAATTTTTTGTGAACCCGACCCAAATCTCGAAATATCGGGTTCGGACTTTCAGAATCTCAGGGACCGACCAAAACCCGTTCGGGCCAGTTCAGGCTGGGTTCAGGCTTTTTTCGGGCCCAAAATTGGAGGCCAGGCAAAGCAGAGGAGATGAGAGGCAAGGGCGAGACTGGGCTGGGCGAGGTGAGGGCTGGGCGACGACGAGCGACGGTGAGGGCTGGGCGCGGCTGAGGAAGTGAGGGACTGTGGGACTGTGGGTGACGTCGATGGTGGAAGACGAAGGCGAAGAGGAAGAGAGAACTCGATGAGAAAGAGAGGAACTGAGGAAATGAGAAAGTGTGGCTCTGTGAGTCAGTGTAGGGTTTTTTTTTTAATTATTTACAGACCAATTACATCATGACACATGCCAACCACATAAATAGGTCGGGCCAGTTCGGGATTTCGGTCTAAAAAAAATGGGGTCTGAACCCGATCCGTTTTACACTCATTCGAGCCGGTCCTTAATCGGGTCGATTTTTCTGAAATCTAGGCCCGGCCCGTTTTGGGCTTTTTCGGTCCCTCAGGCCAAAACGCCAAGCCCTAATTTACACTATATGGTTAAGACAAAGTAAATGCAGTGACTGAAGTCCTAATGAAGCTATAATAGGTATGGCCAAAACAATTACGATTTATGTGAGCGTGAGTATGCGACGATAAAAATCAACCATAAACTGATGATTAATGTCGAGTTATTGTTGTTGGACATAAAACAACAAGGTGATGAGCTGTTATGAAGGACATGAATGACAAATTTATCATCCCATTTAGTAGGTGCATGAATGTTGTTATTAAGACTCCTGAATGGCTACTCGTTGCCCAAGTACAACTTCCTTATAAAAGGATGGTTTCATATATTGCGAGTTAAGATATATGATTCTAAGCCTTTGCACCTAGCTAGCTCAACTTAGACACAAACTGACTTGGGTGTCGGATGGTCTTTTGCAGGTACCTCATTCTCCCATAACGGTCAAGCCTCAAGTCAGTGGTCTAAGAAAGTTATTCCAATACGGATACGGACACGGACACGAGTGTCTATATTAGACACAATACGATATGTAGACACGTTAAATGTGAAAAAAATGAGACATAGACATGTGATGGACACGGTAATTAAATATTATTTTTAATATATATATATAAAGTTTTTTTCAGGTGCAGACGTCCGTACGGTGCGGATGCGGCGTTTCCGACCACCGGCGAGGCGGCGACGCCGTATTCGGCCACTGGGCTTTGCTCCCCGGTGGCCGGCGACCCCGTCTGTGCCGGCCGGAATCTGCAAAATTGCAGAAAAATGACATGTACTGTTCATTTTTCTGCAAATTTGCAGATTCCGGCCGGCACAGACGGGGTCGCCGGCCACCGGGGAGCAAAGCCCAGTGGCCGGATACGGCGTCGCCGCCTCGCTGGTGGCCGGAAACGCCGCATCCGCACCGTGAACAGTGCGTGCGGACGTCCGCACAGAAAAAGGACTGTATATATATATATATATATATATATATATATATATATATATATATATAGTTGGAACATGTTATACGGCTGAGATTAATTAATAACTATTGGTCCCAACTGTTCTATCATAGACGTGAATGCACATGATTCCTTCACACAAGTGCTCCACTCTCGCGATGACTTCTGTGTCCAAAATTCCTGATCAACTCCCTCACTTCCAGCCATGAAACTATAATCACCAGAACCAATCAAGGTTTCCAGATCGGTCATATTCCGAACATTTGAAACATAAGCCATTGTACGCTGAGTGCCTGAGTCATTGAATCTTTTCTACCCACTCTCCTCCTTGCCATACCACTTCCCAGCAACTTAAATTAAAAACCCAGCAAACCCAGCAACTTAAAGAACAGAGAAGAAGACGAGAAGAGAAGAACGTGCCTGATGCAAGCTTTGACTCCGAATCTCCAAGCCAATCGAATAAAGGGCCTCTCACGACTGGAAGAATGAAGATTGCGAAGAGGAGAAAATGAGCAAAGTAAAATTCTGAGAAACTGACTATGTATGCTAAGGCATCGTGTCCATCATGCATGATTGCGTGTCCGAAAACGGACACAGACGAGTCCAAATTGTATCCAAATAGTAGTACGCGTGTCCAAGCGTATTCGTGCTTGTCCGGACATATCCGCGTCCACTACGGGACACACGACCAAAGTGGCGTGTCCGTGCTTCTTAGGAACTTGCTCGACTGTTCCTGGTTAGCTCTCACTTCAGTTTGTATTTATGGGTGGGTTAAACTCCTCAACGAAATTTTTCATCACCAACATTCTGAATCAACTTACTCACTTACAGCTTCGTAAAATTTTAAATATTATCTATATGGGGGCGTTTGTTTCTTGGGATTAGATGAGGTAGGATTGGACTATTTACTGTTACAAGACCAAACCCATATTTGGCAACAAGTAGGACTCTCTTAGACAGAGTTATAGAGTTCCAAAAACCCCTCCAACACCTTCTTACATAAACCCACCAAAATTCATGGGATTTTTCAAGCCACAGTCTTACTTAAACACCATGACCTCCTCTTTTCATGACCTGTGATCGTCGCTGCCCTCCTTTCCCTCCTCATCGCTGCCTTCTCCCGCCACCACCACCGCCGTTGATCTCCTCCTCGCCTTCAGTCACACTCTCATTACCGCCGTCGGGCTCCTTCTCCGCCATCACAATGGTCAATTTTCAGGTAAAAATCGGGTAGAATAATTTGGAGAAATTGGTTGTAAGTCGAAACCAAGTGAAATTGATGCAAAAGAAGAGATGAGAAGGGTAGTGAACAAGGGTTTGTGGGTTGTAAATTGGAAATTGTTTATGAGTTGTAGTTATTATACAAATTCATTAAGGATTTGGGGTTTGGGTAATTGAAGATGAAGATGAGGATGAGTGGGTGATTGATAGGTCGAGTTGTAGATGAAGATGATTGGGTGGTTGATTATGGTTCAACCAAGGTCGAGTTGAATATGAAGATGATTGGGCGATTGATTAAGGTCATATTCAAGTTGAGTTGCAGATGAAGTGATTGGGTTAATTAGGTGATTGGGATCTCCCTAATTCGGTTCAGATTGAGGTTGAATTGTACATAATTAATTCAGTGACTGAAAATGAAGATGAAGACTGAAGACTCATCTCTGTATGGAAATTTGGGTTGGGTCTTTAGTCTACACCTTGAAATTGTTTGAAGACATAGCACGTTCTGAAACTGGGATGACGACACCATACATGAGTCACGGATGGATTTGGCCTATTGTAAAATATACGTAGCTTTGAGAAGTGCTGGGTTCGATAAAGATTTAAGCCTAGCTATGACAATCAAACGTTCCCTATATATAATATGTATGGATAGCAAGAAATAGTCTTTTCATTAAAAGGTTTACAAACTCCCATTCATGTTTCTTTTGTTGCTATACTACCTTATTTTAGTTATTTATAATTATTGATTTTAACCAAGTTTTGTTTGACACTCCTACTAAGAAAATTCTTACTAAATTATCAAAACTCATACAACTGATTTAGTTAAATTGAATTTTGACGCCTAGGTAATGTCTAATTATTGTGATGCTGCTGGTTTTGTGATACGTGATGATCGAGGTTGCCTGTAATTAACTTCTTCAATTCACATTAGCTTTACGTTTTATTCTTTTTTTATTATTATATATATTTTGTAAATGAAACGTTAGGGTAGAGGTGTTCCCTAACAAATTTATTTAATTATAATGGGTAGAAATAATGGAAGACCTCAGAGAAGATATAGCACCTAGACTCCGAGTAACATTAGAAGCATGAGTATAATCTTCATAGAAAATATCCTGAATAATCACATAACTTTCCCCTAACCAGAGCTCATTAACATGAGAATAACTAGCAAGCTAGCTTAGCTTCGCGTCACATTAGTTTTACTTAAATTAGAAACTTTTGCACACCTTCAATATATATATAGACGTACTAGCTAGATTATGGCTTTTACTGTATGCCTTTTGCACACAAGATACTCGTTCACATGAATATTTCATCAGGTACTCCTTATTGTAATATAAATTAAATTCATCTGTTAAACATGAAACAAAATGCATGTCTCTGACTATGATTAAAAATACCAAAATCAATAGTATAGCTCAAAGTTACTGAAAATATATATATATATATATATATATATATATATATATATATATATATATATATATATATCAGTTATACTTCATCAAATATAGAAAGCTAGGATCTGGATAACAAAAATGTGGTTCCAAAAGATTGACCTAAACAACTCCGATCCAAACTGAAAGTGATCTAAACATCGATATCGGACAATCGGACATGACCTGTCCTTTCTTCCTGTAGAAGGTAACATACTCGGGCGTCACCGGATCTCAGGTTGCTTGCTTTGATCATCTCTACAGCGGCTGATTGATGATATGTATGCAATATGACCATTTTCTTCAAGTTCTTGGCATTCTCCAGTATATAACGAGCAAACTCCACTTCATTACTTCCTTTTGAAAGCTCTAATCGCACCTCCTCAAGCTGATCAATACAAGCCAGGTGATCTGATTCCCAGTCATTCTTATTATTATACCCGCTTCCCTGTAAAGACAACCAATTAATATTGCTTTAAAAAACAAAACAAAACAAAATAAAAAACAAAAAAATAAAACAAGACGTGCAGTATTCATTTCCATAATATATAGAGAGAATATGAATGCAGACTATATATGTTTTTAGCCATGATGATCAGAACAATGTGTCATTCATAAGAGAACGAGGGAGGGGGATGAGGCAGAGAGTTTACTTACAGGAGCATCTTCTTCGACCATGTCGAATGGGCCCAAAGAGTTTCCTCTATAATACAGTTGAGATTTAGGGGACAGTTCATAAACCACGGATGGCCAAGTTCCTATGAACAAAGTGTTCAAATTAGGCATCCCACGAAGAAGATGGACTATACTTGGGATAATGTCATCAGTCATTCTCAAAACATAAGCTCGAAAGCAACTGATATCTTGTAATGGCCATTGCACGGGAGTGTCGACTGGACCATGCCTCAACACCTGCAGTATGCAAAACTATACACGTCAAAACTGAGAACAACTACTATAAACTTAGGATCATATATATATATATATATATATATATATATATATATATATATATATGATGGGTATTGTCGTTTTACCTGTATGGTATTTTCATCGAGATGAAGAAATGTTGTCCTGGGTATACTGCTCAAAACATCAAGGAGCTTTCCATAGTCATCTACTGTAGGATATAGGAATAGCTCAGCTTTTTCTAAACACATAAATCTTCCAAGACTTAGTCGATTCATCAAATACCCTATCAATCTCAGACGTCTAAGATTTGAAGCAACAATTTTCAACGAGTGATGCACATCAAATATAAATGGCCCAGTTACATCTATGTCTTCAAGTTTATCACCCGAAATGAGAAGCTTGGAGAGCCTGCCATAAGGATAATCAAATGCAAGATGGAACATTTCCAGAGACGGGCTTTCTATGGTGACGGTACGTTCAATCCCATGAATAAATTCAAGCTTCAATTCCTTTAGCTGTATGCAGGAGATCCATTTCAGAACCTCTTCAGATATGGTGAGGTTTCTCAAGCGCAAGTGCCGGAGAGTGGAGGGAATACCAAAAGGAGGAACTTGGAGGCTCTGTAGGTTCAAGTTCACCTTGAGAGTCTTCAAAGTTGAACAACGAAGGAGGCGAGATGGCAACTCAAATGTCAAGCCCCTTTTCATGTAGAGAACTAGCTCAAGCTCTTTGATATTGCACCCAACTGCTGTGTGGATCCATGTAATTATTCGATATTTCTCATCACAGCTGCTTGCGCCCTTCAAAGGACATTCAATTCTTAAGTGTCTTAACCTATAATTCCCACGCTGCATGAAGAACCTATCCACGTAATTCAACAGGTTCATTCGCTTCAACTTGGATCTCTTATAGATCGTGGCAGAACCATCAATCTTTAGTGAAGGCACAGCTAGACACAGTTGCCCGCATCTTTTGGATACACCTCTTAATCTACTCAAGTCTTTCAATAGTAATAATGACATGATATGCAGCAATATTTCATTTGGTAGGGTACTAAATCTATCTACCAAAGTTTCAGATCCAACAACTCCTTGAGCTTGAGTGCTAGAACTTGTAGTCCCTAGGTTATGCTTGTCTGCCATGATACTTAATTATTTGCTTGATTGCTTTTATCAGTTGTATGCCTAAAATGATTAAAACATGAAAACAAAATGAGAAATGCTCACGAGAATAATTAAAGATAAATTAATATTAATGTTAGTTGATCCGAACCCAATAAGCAATGCAAAACATTTGGACCAACAAATTGAACGGAGAGAGTCTTGTGTGCACGGCCATTCATTCATGAACACGGCCATGTGCTGCATATGTAATAAAAAAGGCGTTAGTCAAGTTAATGTGAAGGCTTGAAAAAAAAAAGAAAAAAAAAGACAATAAATCAATATTTACTGTAAACCGCACTCTCTCACTTCTCAAGTTCCTTCTTTCTTCCTCTACCGGCAATTCGGTTTCTCGCCTCAATAGCAAAGTCATCCAAAATCATCAAACTTGCTCTAACACCTCTAAAGCAGCCTTCACTTAGCATCGCTTGGCTTCCCGACTCCGATTCGGGGTAGCTTGGTCCTCATCTCTCTTGTTGGTTTCGGCCATTTCGTTGATGCAGGTAACGATCAATGACAATTTTTTATATATCTGTATTCAATTCTTTCTCGAGTTTAGAATGTTGGAGAATTATGCTGGAATTGAAATGATTAGTATTTAGTTTGGCTTGTATATAATTGTCCAAGTACGTATCTGGGAGCTGAATATGGGTTAGATTTTTCTATTCTTTCTTTGCGGAAGCATTTAAGATGTTCTAGGATGATCAGTCGTTGAATTGGGTTTTAATTGAATTGGGTTTTTACTATGTGGCGAGTATTGCACTTGAAATTGTTCAAATAACTGCAATTGTTGGATTAACTTTGTTGTCTGTCTTTCCACTCTACAACAAGGCACTATGCTGAGCTGTATTCTTATCATTTTCAACAGATTTACCTATTTTTTGGATTTTCAAATGGTATTTAGCTTCCCTCCCGGAGGCTGATATATACTGGGAACAAGCAGTAGGTCATTTTTCAGAAAGGGTTTAGCTTTACAGTCGCAGCAGGCTATTAGGACAGTACAATATTTTATGCTCTCAATGGGTACCATTACGTGTAAATTGTATATCTGTGATATGTACAATCTGGGTGAATCTGCCATCTTCCTACTGCCAGACATAGCATGCTCAAAACTTCTTGAAGTCAAGTCTGTGTACATTAATTACTTGGGATTACTTCATTTATTTGGCTCTCCAATTGGTTTCTAGTAAAAATGTGATGTTCAGATTCGAGGTTGTAACATCCCGAATTTTGAATAATAAAATTCAAATTCGACAATGTTAAAATTTACAAATAAACTCAATCACTTGAAAGTTATCATACAATAACCAAGTAAAACAACATAGTTTAAGTGCGTGGCTCGATACATTCAAAATATTACATCATCAACAAAATAGATGTAAGAAAAGAGTCTCTCACTATTACTCTCTAACCCAAAAATGAATAATTACAAGCTAGACCAAGGCCTACACCTACTAGCCGTGCGACTCAAATGCCGCTCCCTGGCTGCTGGTCCTCACCTGCAGGTCTAACCCCTACACCATCAATTGGTGCACCGGGTTGTAAACAACGAACCCGGTAAGCTTTCAAAGCTCGTGTGAGTAAAACAAACAAGTTCAGGATAAAATAATTAAATCAACAAAGAAAAACACTCCCAACCAACCACGACTCGTACATTATAAAATTCACGATGCACAATCAACCAAAAGAGTAAGACTAGGGGCTCACTGACCAACGTCTATCCCCTACAAATCTCACAAGGCAAACAGACTAGAGCTCTAACTGATCGTAACCAATCACCCGGCCAAAGGCTTGGTCCCGACATACTTGCCATAAGGATCCCTTTCACCACTTAGGCGAGATCCTCTCCTCACACATGTAAGATCCCTTTCACCACTTAGGCGAGATCTCACATTGACAGTTGGTCTCCGTACCAACTCAATCACACTTTCCACAACTCACATAAACTCAAAACACACCCTCAATATATACATATAAATCACATGTCCACATCAATTCACTTCCACATCAATCAACATATATATACCACATAAATATATATATATATATACGTAGGCATTCACTCAGGAACTGCCCACTAATACCAATTATAGTTCATTGATCGTCAAATACTTTTAAAATCATTTTTTTTATAATAAAATCATTTACTTACCAATGAACCGTAGTCGATCAAGTTCATTCAATTTAAAACAAATATAATTTCCGCAAATTCATTTTACATATAACAATATCGATATAATAATTAACTCGTAAAACGCTCGTATATAACTCGTATTAAATTTGTATTTAACACAGGGACAGTGAGGTTTACTCACCTTAATTCACCAGAAATGGTAAATATATCCGTTTATGGTCGAATCGGATCGCTGCAGAATTAGGTCAGATCGAATCGCAGCAGTTCCGCGGTCTGGTCAACGTCAGGTCAACGCAGGTCAACGCGGGTCAGTCAACGGTCAACACGGGTCGGGTCGGTCAACACGGACCGGGTCGGGTCAACTTCGGGTCGGGTCGGGTCGTCTGCAGGAAACGGGTCGGGTCGACCCGATCGGAGACGTTTCTCGATCCGGTCACTGCGGCTTGAATCGGCGACAACCACCTACACCAAGAGGACCGCAAGAAGAAGACGAACCGATTGGTGGGTGGCACGAGCTCCGGTTTCGCCGGACGTGGTCGCAGCTCTGCCGTGTACGACAGCAGTGGCTTCCTCCGCTTGCTGCACCGAGCACAGCCACTCTCCGGTGCCGATCCTTAGCTCAAACGGAAGAGGACGTCGTGGTGAACATTTCGACAGGTCGCACGCCTCTAGAGGTGGCCGGATGAGGGAGATCTACGCGAAAAAAGCTCCAGATTCGAATTGAGACGATGAACAGTAATTCGCGATAATTTCAGATATTTTCCGAATTTTCTGATTTTTCTGAAATTAAATTACTATTTATAGAAATTTCAGATTTTTTGAATAACTTCAACAGGTCTTAACTTTTTCATACGACGTCCGTTTCAAGCTTGCCATGTGTCTACGAACTCGTATCGTCGAGCTCTACGACTGTCATGAAGGAAACTTGTCGAAATTCATGACGGATCAGAAAGTCAACTTTTAGCCCCTCGACATTCAACGTTTTTCAAATCTTTAACTCTCGAAACTCACTTCCGACGTCACGCAACAACTAATTAAAACGTACAAAACACAAATCCTCAAAAATCATCCTCCAAATAGTTCACGATTAAATTACAAGAAACTAGTAATAAAAATCGGTTTATTACAGGGGTATTGATTGTGTACTATATTTCAGATATTATTACATGAGCTGGATGTGATTGGCTGATGCTTTTTCTTCTCTTAGTTGCCTTTAGCTAGCAACCTGATGACTTTACTATATGTTGTTTGGAAATTCAATTTATGATTCATTGGGTTCTGTTTTCAGGAAGATGCAAATGGAGCTGCAGGTACATCTGTAACAGAAATTTCAGAGGTGAAGCAAATAGTATTGAAAGATGCCGCAGAGCTAGATGAATCTTACCATCGAGTTTTTCTTCTAGGAGAAAACCGCTGGGAAGAACCTTCAAGACTAAACAAGAATAAAGGGAGTGATACCAGCACAACAGGTACCACAACAAAATGCCTTACTTGCCGTGGGGAGGGTCGCTTATTGTGCTCAGGTACGTACTACTGTCTGAATATATCCTAGAGCAGCTTCAATTTCTTTTTTTGGTTTCTCTATGACAGAAATGGTTCTCACAGTATTATAAATATGAAAAACTCATATTTCTAGCAAAATCGCATTGAGGTCTTAACTGGTGCCATCACCATGGAAATCTCCCCTTTTCCTGTTGGAATTAGGGCAACTGCAATGTAATGCAAGTCTTATAATGACCAGAATCTCACAGTCATTGAATATCAGTTTGCTAATTATAACATTCTGATCAATGTTGATATTTCCACTTTAAGTCAAACACTACTTTCATAAGTTGTGCAGTTAACACTTGTGACTGGGAATCTATCAAAAGGACCATCCATTGTGTTGTTTTGAAAAATCTGTACACCTGCAGATATAGAATACCTAAAACTGGTTTCAATGGCCATTGACTCAGAATGAGTTCCTTGAAGCTGAGATTTTAAGTTTTCGGTTGCTTGTAATTTATTCTGATAAATTGCAACCTCGTGTTTTGAAGTTATATTAGTTAATATCCTTATTAGAATAGCTGTATTTCTTGTTGCAGAATGTGATGGAACTGGCAAACCTAACATTGAGGAACAGGTGAGAGGATTTCACATGTCAAATGAGGAATTTAATAATTTTATTTCAAGCATTATCCGAATGGTTCTACTATTATCGTTGTGTATAGCAGTACTTGGAATGGATAGATGAAGGAGCAAAGTGTCCATACTGTGAAGCTCTTGGATTTACAGTTTGCGATGTATGTGGAGGGAAAGAGTAGGCTAGATATGATAAATGTGTTTGGGCCTAAATTGACATTTGTCTGAAATTGTGGATCGAGACCCAAGAGCTTATTTATTAAAGAATAATCTGATGTATATTATCTTTCCTTCTTGGAAAAGAATTTGTGTTCCTTTAGGAATCCGAGAAAGAGGTGGTTTAAGGTAATTAAATCCTAATTGATCTCAGAATCTATTATGCTTGATACGCAAGTATTAGGGTTATGCATTCTCTATATAAAGAATTCTTATATGACTTGAAAAGGGTTCACAACCATCTTACAAACACACAAGCTTTTGCGCATTGCAAATCTTGCAAAGTCTCTCCGGAGCAAATCTCTTACGCGTACAGCCTCCACGTTCTTGCAAACAACCACCATCCAACCTTGCTGCAACCTTACGCCCGTCATCGGTTGCTGTATACTTGCGCGGTTGTCGAAGTATCCAACCCTGCCGCAACCTTACGCTCGTCATCGGTCGCTATATACTTACCCGGTTGTCGAAGTGTGCCTTGCATTCGTGTGAGCGTCGCTAAGACCTATCGTGTCTAGTCGCCACATCTTGTGGTATATCGAGTCGCTATCTAGCATAGCAAACCATTCCCCGCGGTCTTGAATTGTTGCTCTACTTTGCATATCAGGATCGAAGTAAGACTTACTCAATCTGCAATAGGTTGAGAAGAAAATCCTAATAGATTTTTATTAGGTCTTGTTTGAGCCTCTTATGCCGGCCTAGTCAACGCCCGTGTAACATTCGCTAGCTTGGTTAAGAGGTCAGGTATCGGGAGCAGACAGATACACTCGTCAGAGGTCGTCCGCGTTAAAGTTGTACCAACTCAAAGGTACTGGCACGCTCGCGCACATCACAATAGGACTGGAATTGACGTCCGCCATCCCCACGTGTTGACTGTTCGCCGGGTGCTGAATCCGACACGAATATTTTGACACGCCCAGTGGGACGAATATTTTGGCACGCCCAGTGGGACAAGTGTCAAGATTGCGGGATCTAATCCACATCGACGAATCATGCCTTCTTGCAATAAATCAGAACACAGGTTGTGCACCCCGCACAAGTCATCGGAGTGTAGACTGTAGTGGTTTAACAAAGGCACAAGCAGGCCTCAAGTTTGGAGGCGTAATGACTACTATTGAAGATCTTACGGGGGTCACCAGTAATGACAAGGGTATTCCTGGAAGTTTAGTAGGTGTTGGTGACCAAAGTGATCCCACCAACATCTTGGACAAAGAGGCGGCTGACGCCTCAGGAATTCTAGAGATTCCTGAGGAGAATAATAGTGCGGTCCTTGTCGTTACATCTCCTGAAGATGTAATGGACTCTTTGAACATGGTGTTGGCCAAGTCAGCATCAACAGATGACACTCTTTAGAGGATTGAAGCTAGTCTGAAAGAGCTGAGAACTGAATAGGTTGGACATTCATCCAACATTAATTGGTTGGCGGACCAGCAGAAGACAACTGCCAACTAGATTGCTACTTATGCTAGGAACTTCAATGAGCAAGTGAAGACGCAGCAGGAGCAGTTGACCAAAACCTCGGCTGTTATTGAACAGTTATAAATATTGTTCAAACAGAAGATAGACTATGAGGTGCAGGAAACATTGGAACCAATTCAGCCTGTGATAATAGGAAGAAGAAAAGAAAAGGGTTCTTCCAACACGTTAAGGCCACCTATTCAACCTCATGGGCTTAATGTTTCTGGATCTTCAAAACGGAAAAGAGGAGGTGGAAGGCTTAATAATCCTTCATCTGATGATATAGACGAGGAGCCAGGAAGGGGAGAAGTCCAGGCTCTCACTCTGGATGTTGTGGATAGACTGTTCGAAGAAAAGATGAGGGCTATGCATGGCTTGCCATATGCCAACAGAACTTATGCTAATCCACTTCCTAGAGAGGTGAATGCACTTCCATGGCCACAGAACTTTAAGCATATCCGATTTACCCAATTCTCTGGGGATTTCTCGGAAGACGTTGAAACCCATATCACTCGCTTTAACAACGAGTGTGGTCCCTATACAGAGGATTCCATACTCAAGCTGCGAGTATTTGACACTTCATTGACAGGGTTAGCATTAGCGTGGTATAAGGATCTGGCGCCAGGGCCAGCTCCAGACTGGAGGACTATGGTGATCCTCTTTAGGACCATGTTTGGGGTTGTTGAGGCTAAGGTCATTGTAAAGGTCCTGGCTGCAGTGGAACAACAACCCGGAGAGTCATCCATGACTTATCTAAAGCGCTTTAAGTTGCAATTGACCAAATGCAAAGATAAGCTTTCAGAGGACACTATAGTGGACTTGGCTATTGCAGGACTAGATGAGGAGGTTCAAGCTGGCTTTCAGCAGGTGTATGTTACTAATATGGCTGATCTGACCAGTAGGTTGGCTGATCAGCAATATTGGATTGATCGGATGAAGGAGAGAAGATAAAGGAAGAAAGGCATCCCATTATCTTACTATCTAGGCACTTTGAAGCCTAAGTTAGGTGTCCCTTCTAGTTCAAAGACGGTTGCAACTGTACAAGCAGAGTCATCTCCAATCCTAACTTGGGTTGAAGAGGATGAAGAAGAAGAAGTAGCGGTTGTAGAAGTGGTTGGTCGCCAGCAACTACAATCAAAGAATATAAGATTGTCCAAGGAGCCAATCAAGGTTGTGACTTTCGTACCAACTAAGTCCGCTTTTGAGTCATATACTTATAATGCACACAAGGCTCCAGAGATCTTACTTGAGCTATTTAAACAAGGGCAGCTTCAATATGAAAGAGGTTTTGTTCCCAAGCCAGACTACATAGCGGGTAAGAAATACTGCAGCTTTCATAACATGAATAACCACTATACCAAAGACTGTGTCAAGCTCAAGGATCAGATCCAGACATGGATTAATGATGGTGTCATGAAGGTGGAAACTGCCAAGGAGCCTCCTTGGACAGAATCTAGGCCATTCCCTAATGTGAACATGATAGATTTTATTCCCAGTCCATGTCAAGAATTGGAGCCTGGCAAGCAGGTTTCCAAGTTTATAAATTATACATATGACGCACGTAAGGCTCCAGAGATTTGGAAATTCTTGATCCACGAGGGGATGGTTAGTCCTGATAATACTCGCCTGCCACGGAGGGAGACAGTGCCTGGCGGGTCCTATTGTACCTTTCATCATTCTGACAACCATTATACTTTCAGGTGTGTTACGTTAATGGATCAAATTCAAGAATGGTTGAATGATGGAACTTTGAAGTTTGCTAAAGAAACGGTGGCTTCTATCCCTGAGTATTGGGTAAATGCCATCGACGAGAATAAGTCAAAAGCAAAACAACAAACTAACAATAATGCGCATCCGCCAGTATAGGAAGAGATGGTGCTAGTACCACGTTCTAAGTTATGCCTTAATTATAAAATAAGTTGTCACCTGCCTATAACATATGAAGAGCTGCAGATTGCACTTAAAGAGGCAAAACAGAAAGCCTTAGAAAAGGTCAAGCAAACTCATTCAGCTCCTGAAAGATCCAGGTATGATGATTACAAGCGAGCGAAGTACCATCATAATGAGCAGGAGACTTATGCCAGCAAGGTGAGGTCTCGGCCAGATCCAGGACCTTCTGGGGTTAAGTCTGTACCAGTTTATGGTCCTTCAAGAGTATTGGATCCAGATGTTACAACTAAGTCTTACGTTCCACCAGCGTCAAGGTCTAAGATCAAGATTGACTGGTGGTATCGACATCAGAATGGTAAAGTTGTGGAGGTACTTCCTAATCAGACTAGGAATATGCAGAAGCGGTATGGCAAAGCAAGGAGAACTCTGGATGCTTTGGACAAGGGGGAGTTGACCCCAGAAGAGCTTTCGGTTCCGGTTGAACACATACGAGAGACTTACAAGTGGTACAAGATCAAAACATATGTTGATGCTCGTCGAGCACGAAACAGAGATATTTCACCACCTTGTAGAAGAAGTGTTCACGAGAGGCTTTCGGAGCCAAATCAAGCAGATGGTGCATCTGGGAATTCAGCAAGGAGGAGATTAGTCTACTCCCCAAAAGGAGAGTCCGTTAAATCTATCGCATCAAACCGATCAGACCCTTTACCCAAAAAGAGCATCCCGGAGGCTGGAGTAAAGAAGGACTCCACTATCATGAAGTGGAAATCTAAAGAGGCGAGTGTCACTACAGCTACAGGTGCAACAAGGGTTCTTGAAGGGCAAGCAGTTGTCAAGAATCCAAGCTAGCAAAGGTAGAAACAGCCAAGCTTGTTATGATCTTGGCTCGGTCAAAGTCCTCAGATATTCCTCCCGGTATGTCCTTACCTCAATACGTGGCACAAAAGCTAGGTATTAAGGAAAGCGAAGAGTGAGTCTAAATTCCAGTCTTCGGACCTGGTGGCAGACGAAGATCTACCGAGGGCAGATGATGAGATACTGGAAGATGATGAAGAGTTGTCAGACGAGGATGAAGCCATCTTAGACTTTAACATGGTTTCATTGGACCCAGAGGTGTTGGATTGTTACATGACCTTTATCTTATCTTCTGCTTATGCCTTACCAGCACCTATGCCTTTTTCTCAATTCATCTAAGAGGAAGGGAAGGACAGACCAGTATACCATATATAAGAACCTCAAGATGAGGCAGTGACGAGCATGGAAGGAGAAAGGTCTCAATCCAGCCACAAACCTCCAGAGGGGTTGGATGACCTTCTAAAGCTAAGTGTGGTGTTTTCAAAGTCTACATTCGCCATGTCTCAGCACCTCAAACCTCTTTATGTATCAGCAGAGGTGGCAGGTTTCAAAATTAACAAAATTCTTATCAACACAGGAGCCGCGGTGAGCATTGTCACACTTAGTACCATGGAAAAGCTCAAGATTCCTAAGAAAAAGATTATAGGTACCACTATAAGGGTCAGAGGCTTTGCTGGTGTGGTAACCCCAACCAGTGGTATCTTAATGCTCAAAGTAAAACTGGGGCTTTCCGATGCTTTTCATGGACTTTTTGTCACAGACGCAAATGCCCCATATAGTATGATCTTGGGGAGGGATTGGATCCACAAGACACTTTCTGTTCCATCATCATTGCATCAAGAGATGATAATGTGGGATCCAGTGACCGACATTCCGGTACTGATCAAGGCGGATGAACGTCCTTATTCAGTAGCAGCTTGCTCGCTTGAGGCTGACTACTATTATAACTCTATTAGACCTCTCAAGATTGAGGGAATTGACAACAAAGGATATCCAATTGGGGTGACCTCAACTGATCTCACTCGGTGGGGATTGACACAGGCCAAATCAGACTATTCCAGGCCAGTCTCCATCGACTTCTTACCAAATAATATCAATGAGTGAGAACCTCACAGTGGAGGAAACATAAGCTTTTGCTTCTCTGATGCAGCGTTAGGCTATTTATAGAGAGGAGCAATTGACTTGGAAAGCGGTCGCTCTAGTTGAGTGTATCGATGAAGACGAGATAATAACTGTAGAAGAAGTGGAGGCTATACAACCAGCCCCAACAGCATTAGATGACACTCCACCTAAGGTACGTGATCCAGTGGTAAAAGTTAATCTGGGACCTGCTGAAGAACCTATGGAAGTTGGGATCAGCCAGTACTTAGAACCAGAATTGAGGCAGCAACTAATTGAGTTGTTGCAAGAATTTAAAGACTGCTTTGCAGAAAAATATTAAGATATGCTAGGACTATCAAAGGAATTGGTCTGCCATCGTTTACCTATCAAGGAGGGATTCAGACCTGTCAAGCAAGCGCAAAGGCAGATGAATGCTGAAACTGTAATAGCGGTTAAGAAGGAGATTCAGAGCATGCTTGATGCAGGAATTATCAGGCCAGCACAATATTCACAATGGCTGGCGAACGTTGTTCCGGTCAAGAAAAAGAATGGCAAAATTAGAGTATGTGTTGATTATAGAGATCTCAATGCTGCATCACCAAAGGATATTTACCCTATGCCTATTGCAGACGTGCTAGTTGATGCAGTGGCAGGACACGAGATGTTGTCTTTCATGGATGGGATGGCTGGCTATCATCAAATTCCAATTTATGAGCCTGACATCTCTAAGACTGTTTTTTGCTGTCCTGGATTTACATGAGCTTTTGAATATCTCAGTATGCCATTCGGCCTAACCAATGCAGGGGCAACATATCAACGTGCTATGAATTTAATATTCCATGATATCCTAAGGGGTATTTTGGAGGTTTACATTAATGACGTGGTGGTCAAATTAAAACAGAAGAAGGACCACATTACTCACCTTCGAGATGTATTCACCAGAATGAAAAGGCACAAACTCAGAATGAATCCCACAAAATGTGTATTTGGGGTTCGTGCAGGCAATTTCCTGGGGTTTATGGTGCACGAAAGGGGCATTGAGGTGTCTGGAGATAAGGCACAAGCTGTTTTGGATGCTCCAGCACCTAGAAACAAGAAGGAGCTTCAGAGTTTATTGGGCAAGATTAATTTCCTCAGCAGGTTCATATCCAACTCAGCTGGAAAGATTTCTCCTTTTTCCTCTCTGTTGAAACTCAAGCCCGGGGAAGACTTTAAATGGGGCCCTGAACATCAAACTGTATTTGATAAGATTAAGGAATCTCTGGCGAGCCCGCCAGTATTACGACTCCTATGGCCAGGAATCCCACTCAAATTATATATTTCTACTTCTAGTAGTTCTATTGCAGGATTGTTAGCTCAGGATGAAACAACCAGTGAAAGAAAGAAAATCGAATATGCGGTTTCCTATCTTAGCAGAGTTTTTGTTAAACGCAGAAACTAGGTACTCACCAATTGAGAGGTTATGCTTAGCGCTGTACCTTGCCGGTATCAAACTCCGTCATTATATATTTTCCTTTACCACTATTGTAGTAGCTCATACTGACTTGGTGAAGTATATGCTTACTAAACCTATCTTGAGAGGTAGGGTTGGCAAGTGGATTTTAGCCCTATCTGAATTTTCTTTACAATATGCTCCTTTGAAGGCAATGATTGGACAGGCGATTGCTGATTTCTTGCGACATCACCCTCTTGAAGAAGAGATGCCAGAACAAAGTTGGTCTGTAGACATGATCATGACTCAACCTTGGATACTATACTTTAATGGCAGTAGTACTGACACCTTGGCATGTGCAGGTATCTGTATCCAAGGCCCAACTAGGACCAAACTCTCATATTCTTTTCAATTAGAATGGACTTGCACCAACAACCAAGCAGAATATGAGGCGCTAATCATTGGTTTGGAATTACTGTTGGATATGGACGCTAGAGAGATTGAAGTTTATGGTGATTCTTTATTGATCATCAACCAGCTCACTAGAGTATATAAATGTTTTTCTTTCCATCTGGTACATTATTGGGAACGAGCATTAGAATTACTTGAACAATTTGCTGATGTGGTGCTTGACTATGTCCCTCTCGAAAAGAACTTTACAGCCAATGAATTGACACAATTGGCAACAGGCATTAGCTTGGCTCATGAAGTTCGAGAAAGAATCTTGAAAGTGGAACGAAGAACTTTACCATCCTTTGCAGTTAGACGAGAACAACGAGATGAGTGGTTGGTTGCTACAGTTGAACCAATTGATACAGATTGGCGGAAACCATTCATCCAATATTTACAAAACCCCTCTGCACCGTCCGAAAGACGGATCAAATACTTTGCCACTAATTATTTACTTAAGGGCGATGAGTTACTTCACAGAGGTGAAGATGGTATTGACCTTAGGTGCGTCTATGGAACAGAAGCCAAAAGGCTCATGCGAGAGGTACACCTTGGCGTTTATGGTTCGCATCAGAGTGGACCAAAGATGAGGTGGCTTATTCATAGATACAGATATTATTGGCCATCTATTCTAAAAGACTGTATCAGTTTTGCACAGGGTTGTATTGATTGTCAAGTTCATGGGCCAGTTCAAAGAATCCCCAATACACTCATGCAACCTATTATCAAGCCTTGGCCTGCCAAAGGCTGGGTACTAGATTTTGTTGGAGAGATACACCCCAATTCATCCCTCCAACATAAATATTTGTTAATTGGTACAGATTTCTCCGCTAAATGAGTTGAAGCAGTGCTTCTCAGGAATTGTGACACCGCTACAATTATCCGATTTGTATTTCAGAATATTATTTGCAGATATGGCATTCCTGAATGTATAGTGGCGGATAGGGGGGCTGTTTTTATGGTAGAGAAGACTCAAGAATTTCTACAGGGATATGGTATTCAATTTCTCCATTCTTCCCCATATTATGCTCAATCTAATGGCCAGGCAGAAGCCAGTAATAAGGTGATTCTCTCCATTCTCAAGCGGATACTTGAAGACAACCCAAGGACATGGCATACTGAATTAGATAACACTCTGTGGGCATACCGAACATCCAAAAGAACTCCTACAGGGAATACACCATATGCTTTGATGTATGGCCATGATGCAGTCTTACCCTTAGAGATTAATGTGCAATCCCTTCAAGTTAGAGAACAGCATCAGATAATTGGCAATGACTATGTTCAAGCTATGTTTCAGGGACATGAGGACCTTGATGCAAGGCAACTAGAAGCTCTAGAGAATATAATCATGGAAAAGAAGAAGGTGGCAAGAGCTTATGATAAAAGAACTAAGGGCAAGTCTTATGGTGAAGGCGATTTAGTCTGGAAAGCAGTACTTCCCTTAGGCGAGCGCGACACAGGTCGTGGTAAGTGGTCTCCCAAATGGGA
This sequence comes from Potentilla sterilis, assembly GCA_963682095.1. NCBI lineage: Eukaryota > Viridiplantae > Streptophyta > Magnoliopsida > Rosales > Rosaceae > Potentilla > Potentilla sterilis. The sequence continues at coordinate 14,545,333 of OY821756.1, read as the reverse complement.
GGGTCCCTTTGTCATTAACCGGATTATCGAAAAGGGCGCTTATCAACTCAGAGACATTGATGGTGAAGTCCACAAAAATCTCATTAATGGCAGACATCTCAAGAAATATTTTCCAAGCGTCTAGAAATACGAGGACCCGCTTGCTATGGTTGAGGCCGTGGGGCAATCATCTTCTTAACATTGCTCACCTAGGGGCAACATTACTTAGTTTTCTTGGCTTTGCTTCACATTTCCATACTCGCCTCAGCCAATGTAAACTGGGGGGCAACATAGGGCGATATCAGAAAACTTGCCCTTGCATCCGCTAGAGTTGGTTCCCCAAACTTTTGGAATTTTCATTTATACAGTGAAACTGATAGAGGTTCGTTGAGATTTACTTGATCTCGATTCAACCCTTGGACCAATACACGTGGTCCTCAATCTTATATTTCGTATTTTGGTTAATACAATTTAAATTTATAAAGGAAGACAATATATATGTGTTTTTCTGAAATTTCAATCTATTCAATGACTTTGCGGTCAAAACTTTTACAAATTATGAAAGTTATAATATAAAGAGCTATTAACTAGCTCTGAAACCATGTCTATACTAAAGAACTTTGATCGATCAAAAGGAAGGTTTGAATTTCTATTTTGAACTATGTTTGAGAATTCCTTCGACATAAAGGTGGGCTTGAGGCAGGTTCATCTCCTCAGCTTGTCAATGAGAGATTTCCTTTCTTTGATCTCTCTTCTAGTCATCCTCCTTGCCTTTCGAACCCAGCAGACACAACATTCTTCATCCGCCAGTTTTCTTAATTGACCCCACAAGAATGGGGTGTTTTCTGGTGATTCAGAAAAACAATGGGCAAGGATCCTCCATCCGCCAGATCGAAGCAATCTAGATGTTACCATCTTTCCTGCCAAATCTTAAATTAGATGGAAGTGTCGGCCGGAAATCATTCCGAGTTTTCCCCCTAATGCTGAGGAGCAATTGAAGGAACAGAATCGCAAGGCTGACAGATGACACTTAAGTCGGTATCTAGTATTATACCAAAGGAGAACGTGAAGAATATGGTCAGATTTTGACCACCCATTCAGAAGTCACGTCGTCCAGAGGCATAATACCAAATTATGTGACTTAGAATTTCGCTAATACCAGATTACACGACTTAGAGGTGTTCGTAGGAACATCTGGTGGTAATCTAGGGGAAAAGATTGTGGAAGCCATAAGGGCTTTGAGGCGAAACTGGAGAAAAGAGTAGACAACATGGTAAAAACTGAACGATTGATCAATCTCAGTGAAGGGGTTCCTTTATATAGCAGAATGTGTAAGAAATCTAACGGCTGTGATTGATTCAGGTTTATCACGCGAGCTGCCAAATTTATTGTGCAACTATCACATTCAATTGTTTTGTGATAAGGACGGTAAAGGGGTTTGAATATCAAATACTGCAGTTAATGAACATTAAATCGAGGCGTTGATCGATTGGTTGGTTAACGAAACGGTTTAAAAAACGGAACAGATAAATATGAATGAAGACGTGGGCTGAATTGCGCTCAATCTACTTAAGCCCATAGCAAGATGAAATAAAATAATCATTACTTAAGCCCAATCTACTTGGGGGGCATTGTCTTAACTTCGTACAAGCTCATCCCTAACCTCCCTATCTTGATCTTCATGTGATCGATGTAGTCTGTGAGCTCTTCCTCTTCGGCTTGGCTTTGTTGAGTTTCTTCCTGGAGAAGAGTTAAGAGTGCCCTTTTCTCACTCGCGTATTAGAGACGTTCTTTTTGCTTGGCCCTGACAATAGCTATCTTCTGGTCAAGCCCTTCATTTTACTTCCAGGCGAGCAATTCATTTTCATCATCGTCAATGACAGCATATACAAGCGCAAAATACTCGTTCACGGCACTGGTATGAGCTGCAGTTAAGTCCTGAGTTTAACCTGCCGATTTAGAAGTGCATCCAAGCTATTTTGAAGGGATCGTAGAAGTTCTGGGAGGTCTGCCAGGATGTTCTTCACTTTTGTTTGAACCCTGGCGAGCAGGCGGTCAACTTGATTTTGTAATGTCTGGTTAGAAGAACTGATTTTGGCCGCCACCCTTACATCCGTAGGGTCCACTCTTCCCAACTGCTGCATAAAGCTCCAGGCTTCTCTCACTTCAGGGAAATCTCTTTTAGGGGTTGGAAGTTTTAGAAGTGAATCTTCCCCTAGTGGAGGAATGGACAAGCTCATCTTTAGAGGTTGAGGAGTTGGAACCTTGACAGGAGATACCCTAATCTAAATGTTCTGGTTGGGCAAAATTGCAACTAGAGTTTGTTTGCCAGAAACCTCATCATTCCTAGTTGCATTAGGAACTTCATTTACCTACATAAACATAAATGTGGTGAGGATTGATAAAGATACCATGAAAAAGGACAAGAGACAAAGGGTTTTTTAAACAAGGTACCTCTGTCACAGGAGAGGCATCTGTCAGAAGCTCAACTTGTGGTTGCTCTTGAGGTTCTGGGGGATTGTCCAAGGAGGAACTGGAAAACATGCTAGAATTTTCTCCAGCCTCTATATTGGTTCTAGAAGATGAGGGGGGAGCTACATCTTCAGCTTCCAAGATAACTACCTCAGGACTCGGAGGCATTCATTCTCCATCGATAGCTGCTTGGGGTACTGGATCATCTTCTGTTTGTATGGGAGTAATTTCAAGATTTTGTCCAGCATCTGCTACAGCTTCAGAGGCATGCATAGCAGCAACTTCTTCAATCACTTGCTCTGTAGGGAGAGTTGGAGTGACCAGAGGGACAATCTCGGCAAGGTTCAAAGTAATTTGCCATGGGGTTGTTTGGAATACTAGAAGTACATGTATTAGCAGAAATAAAGCTTAGATGTGATACTTCGATAACAACATTTTCGCAAGCCCATTGGTGCTCATTTTCAAACCATTTACAAACTCGTTGGACTCCAGCGAAATCATGGACATCTTCATCTCCCAACTCAAAATTTTTAGGGGGAGATGAATTATGAGGTGGCTCAGAGGACTCACCTGAAGATACTTTAATCATAGCAGCAGCAGAGGTTGAAGTTGATCTGCTTCTTTTCCTTATTAATCCCTGTGAAAAGATTTTATCAACTACATCAGATATGACATATTAATTTGTTAATAGATTAGTGGTGCAGTAACATAAATAAATAAATACAGATAACTTACTGGTTCATGATCCTCAGGATCTGATTCTTCAGCAACAATGTGAGTTCTTCCTCTTTTCTGGGCAGTTCTGCTGGAAGAGGTCTGATGGGCCTTTTTCTTCCCTTTACTTTTGCTTGGTTTGTCAGAGGTCTGTAGTAAGGGAAATCAATTAGTGGTTTTCACATGAAAATTAATATATAGATCAGTGAAGAACAAAGGAATACCTGCTCAGGGTCTATTTCAGGATAGAGAGGACCTCCATCAAACACTTTGACATCCTCTACAGTAAGGTACTGACGTTTGTTGTTGAAGAGGGCTCTGAAGTAGTGAAGAGATTCCTTGTAAAAGAATTCTCTTTTGAGTTGGGACCACCAGGCATGATACTCTTCAGTAGCTTCTCCAAAGATTTCTAATTTATGGCACTGTCCCAAAGTTGGAGAATTGGCGGGTCGCAAGACAGATACAAAATTAGCATCTTCATCAGCAGGGGTGTTTCTACTTGGCCGCCAGGCTGAAAACATGTTTAGACTCTGGATTGGAGGATAGGAAAGAAGCTGAGTCAAGCCAAACTGTCTGGCAAAACAGTTGGGGAGCATATACTTCGACACCTTGCTCGCCTTTATCAGAAGAAAAGAGGGGAATGTCCGCCATGGAGATGCATTGGAGAAACAACCTCCGTCCTTCCTCACATTGGTTGGCTGAGGGAATGAAACCATCTTTCAAAGCCTTTCGGTACGGTACCTCCTGTGGAGAAGCATCTGTGCTTCAGAATAGAAGCCCTGAGCATCAGTGTTGAAAATCACATCGAAACACACCGTGTAGCCTTGACCATAGTTAGGTCTGCATCCAACATAGGTGAGTCCCAACACTTTTTCTTCTGAAATCTTGTTGAGCTCAGGGGGTGCTAGTCTGGGGAAGTACATTTGGGACCAAATTTCCAAAATCTAAAGAGGTCCAGAAACTTTGCAATTTAGATGTCACGCCTCGGTCCCGGCGTCGGTGGGGTTTAGGCACCCGGCGCCGATCCCGAGGTGTGAGTTAAATGTTACAAAGCGGAATGTAAATAAAAAATAAAAACAAGTTCATTCTAGGCTCTTCACCCTAGGCTCGTCCGACACTTCGACTCGACAAACACTAAGCACTTCTCTGTAACAATTAAGTAAATGGGTGGGTGAGCAAAACCACACGCTCAGTGAGTAGATCATGTAATATGCCAGTGAAGCCATATCATTTTTACACACGCTATAAGATACGTATACCATATATCATATATATATTGACCACAAACAATTCATCATATCCCACAATCCCTTCTTATTGGATATTCTTCAATTTAGTGATCACCACGGGTACCTAATGCACACAGCTCTATACATCCGTGTGTCATATCCTTACTTCGACATAACCAATTAAGAAGTTCAGATGTTCCATGATTTACCAAACAATGTCCAGCTCATAATATATATAAAAATCGCATATTTCACAAATAGACATGCTTCACTTGAAAATAGAGAGATATTTTATAAATAGATCAAAATCATACTTTTCGACTATTGTATAAGCATATAAGAATATTTGAAACACATTACATAAACCACTCACCTCAACATGCCATCCCCGTATTACCAAAAGTAAATCGAGACCCTAAAATGAGCCATCTATAAATTTCCATTGGATCTAAACCCAACCATCATGAATAGAAAGATCATGTCGATACAAATCCGTAGCTACTCGCGGATTCAAAATCGGAGTTACGGATCAAAAGTTATGATCCGCGGAAGTTTCACCGAACTTCTAGAGAGAAAATGTAGAGAGAGAAACTGAGGAGAGAGAGAAGTTAGAGAGAAAAACTCTCTGTAAAATTGATACGGAAATTAAAAATTGCTGAAGTCCTATTTATAGGGAAGCATGGCCAATCAAAATCTTCCAAATGTCATCATTAGAAGTCTCCACCAAGGAGTTTCTAACACTTGTCAGCATTTAAACTAAGCATGGCCGGCTCTCCTCTCGCCATGTGTCAGCTAACTATGAAAAAAAGATGACAGCCCATGGCTGATACGTGGGGACCAAGAAATTTAGTGGACTAATCCGAAGGTGTCATGTCACCACTTGAGGAAATTTCGACGAAACTTCTAAAAATCGTTAAAAATAACTCGGGACTCTGAAAAATTAACTGAAAAATATGACGAACTCGTGGCGACCTCTACTTTCTATTTCTCACAAGAAAAATATAATTTTACTAACTTAAAAAATTTTGGTTATTACATTAGAGGTGTGGTGGATAGAGTATAAAGGCATCGATATAGATGTGCTAACACCATTTGGGCAAGGCCAATCTCCTTGCGTGCATATAGAATTTCAGCCATTATACTATAGGTTTTGGTCATTGTGTTGGTGGTTGAACAAAGCACGAACTTGTTGAGGCAGAAATCTAAGAAGGCTATTCCACCTATATCATCCTTGTAAGCTCGGAATTTTGTTATCCAGCTTTGCCAACTCCGAGTGGAGGCTTCTGGAAGGGTGATTGAGAGTACATCTGCTTCAGGATAATCATCTATATTGAAGGGTTTTCTGCCTAAGGGAAATCCTAAACCAACATGCATGTCTAAGAAAGTAATACTGGCTTGCCCAAACTTCAAATCAAAGGCATTGGCAGAGGGATTCCAAAGACAGATCAAAGGCATAAGAGCACACCTGTTTCCTCCTTTGGGGTTGAGTGCAAAGCTGATATTGAGGGCTTCATCAATCCCTGCCGCTCGCCACCTACTTTCATCAATCAATCGCCTTTCATGATACTACTGTATCATTGTCTGGGTTGGTAATGGCCAAGAAGAGGATGCTATTGGAACCTCGTAATGGTTGGAGGTATGCCAGTCTCCGCATGTAACGCCTCTTTCGCGTAATGCTACTGGAAGAGGTCGTGACTCATCGATGAACGAAAAGACAGTATCTTGATGAAATTCTTGTTGTTGTAGGCCTAACCCGGCACGACCATAGTCGTCTGGCGACGTGAGAGAGGTCTGGTAAGAACTTCCGACTTTAATAATGGTGGAGGTTAATCTTTCTTTTCCTCTAAGGGCTGAAGCGTATTGAATCTCGAAGGCCATGGTCTATTTGGTTTGAGAAGATAAGAAACTGGAGGTTGAGATGCGAATTGATGATTCTTAATCTGGGTTTTATAGAATCTGAAAGGGGTTCTTTGAATGTTGAAACGACAGGATTGGCAGTGGTCAAGAGTTTAGAAATAGTTCTCTGAGCTCAATTTGGTAAAGTTGCAATGTTAGAGGGAACGATGTATCGTTTCACAATTTTAAATGGGTTCAGATTGAGCTTTCTAGCCTTTATCAATTTCATTGGGTTCTCAATTTCAAAGGTTGGGGGGCAATGTTTGGGTCTAAATTGACATTTGTCCGAGATTGTAGATCGAGACCCAAGAGATTATTTATTAAGGAATAATCTGACGTATATTATCTTTCCTTCTTGGAAAAGAATTTGGGTTCCTTTAGGAATTCGAAAAAGAGGTGGTTTAAGGTAATTAAATCCTAATTGATCTCAGAATCTATTATGCTTGATACGCAAGTATTAGGGTTCTGCATTCTCTATATAAAGAATTCTTATACGACTTGAAAAGGGTTCACAACCATCTTACAAACACACAAGCTTTTGCGCATCGCAAATCTTGCAAAGTTTCTCAGGAGCAAATCTCTTACGCGTACAGCCTCCACGCTCTTGCAAACAACCACCATCCAACTCTGCCGCAACCTTACTCCCGCCATCGGTCGCTGTATATTTGCGCGGTTGTCGAAATATCCAACCCTGCCACAACCTACACCCGTCATCGGTCGCTATATACTTGCGCGGTTGTCGAAGTGTGCCTTGCATTCGTGTGAGTATTGCTAAGACCTATCGTGTCTAGTCACCACATCTTGTGGTATATCGAGTCGCTATCTAGCATAGCAAACCGTTCCCCGCGGTCTTGAATTGTTGCTCTGATTTGCATCTCAGGATCGAAGTAAGAATTACTCAATCTGCAATAGGTTGAGAAGAAAATCCTAATAGATTTTTGTTAGGTCTTGTTCGAGCCTCTTACGCCGGCCTAGTCAACGCCCGTAACAGTTGCTTGGTCAAGAGGTCAGGTATCGGGAGCAGACAGATACACTCGCCAGAGGTCGTTCGCATTAAAGTTGTACCAACTCAAAGGTACTGGCACGCTCGCGCACATCACAATAAGACTGGAATTGACTTCCGCCACCCCCACGTGTTGACTGTTTGCCGGATGCTGAATCCGACACGAACTAAAGGCTTCCATACATGTACAGTTTTATGCTATAATGCATGTAATTGGTTGTTTAATAGTGCATCCATTTAGTACAATAGTTGCAAGTGTAATTTGAAAATTGATATAGATAAATGATAAAGTATTGGCATCGCTAAATTGTAGATTACTTAAAAGTTGAATAAAGAACATCTAGCCAATCATGCATATATGACCCTAAATTTAAAAATATGCAAATTGTGTTACAATTTTCACTGGCTAGGCAATTTCACGAGACTTATCATGACAATCAGTAAGATGGAGCTCATGATAATGTACTGAATACTGATAGCTATACAATGGTATTTGCTTTGTGACAGTCCACCTCTTCATGTTCAGAAGGGGTTGCAAGCGTATTTCTATGTATGTGCAAGCTTATTACTGCGAGCCAAGACTATCCTTCAATTGCTACCTCATTGACGATTGAACAACTTTTGAGCAGAGTTCCTTCCAAGCAGTCACCATTTAACTTAGTTTCAGCACATACTAGGAAAAATTAATGGAACAATGACTCGACTCGTGAAGATAACAGGTGCATTAGAATAATGGTGAGAAATGATTAAAAGCACAGACCTGGCATCAACCATTGAAAGCCTCATAAAGTTGTGGAGTTCATAAGCAACTGATGATGCATAAATAAACCTGTGTAATGTCCCTGCATATTTGTGGAGCAAAAAGTAGGCGACGAGTTTGGCCGTCAATGTATTAATGTATTATATATTGCTTTTGCTCAAACTTTACGGTATAAAACCTACAGCTCCATTTTCTTTCCATTAGTTGCAACTTCTATTATTTGGTTGTAGTTGATTGGAGACAACATCAATGACCAGGGAGTGAAGGGTGATGAGAAGAGACTAGAGTTGAAAATGGGGGAGTTGCGCCACAGTAAAGGGAAGAGTTTGAGAGGTGAAACTTTTGTGGCTACACAACTGGGAGTGAAGAATGATGACAAGTGAGTAGTTGAATTTGGGGGAGTAGCACGATGAAAAATAGAAGAGTTAGAGAGGTGAAGCTTTTGTGGCCAGCAGTCATGTGAAGACAACAAGCCATTTTTATGGAAGGTCGTTCTCAACAGACGTCAGACACATCATATCATTCATATGTAAAGGATCACGTACAGTTGTAGTGAAGAAGAGTAAAATAGAGACTTATTTCATACAAAACAGCAGCAGGGAATATAAATCACAAAACTAAAGTACATATCATATCATGTAATCAAACGCGGCCGACCACATGAATTCGCATCAGGGCTTAGAAATGGAAAGAAACTGTATCTTCATGAAACCTTAATAAGTTTATTGTTCAAGAAAGGTTAATTCTGTAACTTCCGTGGTGTGTCTTGTCCTAATAAGGCTTGTAGTCTAGATTCTGTATTAGATAGGGAATCCCTGATTCACAGGGATACTTGATGTAATGCCTATATAAATGCCTCTTTATCAATCAATAAAGACACAGTTTACTCTCAATATATTTCTCCTACAACACGTTATCAGCACGTTGCTCTAGCCTCCCGTCTAATAACCCTAAAAACCCTAGAAACCCTAACCTAACCTACCGTCGGCCGCCGATTCTTCCCTTCGGCACCGTCGGCCTCTTCTCAGCAGCACATGCGCTGCCCGCCTGCCCCCCCCTCCCTTGTGTGCCATAACTTGCACGCATACCAGAAGATTCAAGATTGCTCGCAAGCCAAGCAAGCGGCTTTTCAAGCCTAGTTCGTTGTTGAGAAGAAATCAAGAAGAATCGAAGAAAACAAGCTTCCCCAAGAGTCAAGTTTCATTTGATCAAGCTTCTCTTGAAAGAGGTAAATATTTTATAAACGTTCCCGCTTCTGAACTTTCAATAGTTGGGTTTTGTTTTTTTTCTTCCGGGACCTTTTCGTGTCCCTGCTACCTCATCCCGATTCTATCGCTTCTCGGGACGGCGTACGGGGATTTAGTCACCCCGGTGCCAACGTTTTTTGGGGTAACTGTGATGTTACCGGCCACTAGGGCTGGGCGTTTTGGCCCGAGGGACCGAAAGCCCGGCCCGAAAAACCCGAAAAAATCTGAAACGGGCAGGTCCCTTCAAGTTAAAAGCCCGGACCGAATTTGGGCCCGAACCGAAACAAGAAAATCGGGTCGGGCTCGGGCCTTGAAATTTTTAGGGCCGAAAACCCGGCCCGGCCCGAAAATGCATAAATAAATATAATATTTGTAATTATGTAAACAAAAGTAGCTTGTGCTTCAGTGGTCTGGAGCTTGTTTGTTTTGTAAGAGGTCTGAGGTTCGAGTCCCATCTCCTCAAACTTAATTTTGATGATTTATTGTTCTGTCTATAATGCATAAATAAATATAATATTTGTAACTACTTAAACATAAGCAGCTTCTGCTCTAGTGGTTTGGAGTGTGTTTGTTTTCTTCGAGGTCAGGGGTTCGAGTCCTCTCTTCTCCAACAAATTTTGATGATTTGTTTTCCATGTAAAATGGGCCCGAAAAAGCCCGACCCGGCCCGAGCCCGTTATTTTGGGCTTTGGGTCGGTCTTGAGTTGTTGAAGAGCCCGAACCGGCCCGAGCCCGATATTTCGGGCTTTGGGTCGGGTTCACAAAATTCTTGGCCTGACCCGGCCCGTGCCCAGCCCTACCGGCCACCGTTATGCTTGTGACTGTGATGTCACTGTGAACCATAACGTATTCTTTTTTTGAAAAGAAAACAAAGGGAAGATATCGATTGTGACTTGAAGTCACGTTAAGCATCGATTTATGTGACCATGATATATCTTGGCACTGTTCTAAAAGAACAATCAAACTTGATTAGTATTCAAATATACTAACGTCTCCCTGTTTGTGTTATGTAGATGGCTGACACTCAGCGTCCGGAATTTGACATCTTGGATGTCCAAGGCAAGGAATACAAGAGGTGGATCTCAGATGTAGAGAACACCTTCATTGGTAAAAGATTTACCGCCACCATCAACCCTCCTGAGGATGCAAGCTTACAAGCTTCTCCTGAACAGAAAGCACAAGCCCTGATGTTTCTCAGACGCCATATCCATCCAACGCTCAAGAAGCAATACCTGAGGAAAACTGATCCCAAAGAGCTATGGGATATCATCAAGGACCGCTTCGACAATGTGCATGATGCACAACTCCCAGACCTCATGTCCGATTGGGAGCGAATCCGCTAATTGGATTTTGATTCCGTCCAGGAATATCATCAGACTATGCTAAACTTGCAATCTGATTTGAGCTTTTGTGGGGTCGACAAGACCGATGACGATATGATGGAGAAGACTTTCACGACGTTCCCAGAATCCGTGTCCATGTTGTCGCATTAGTACCGCGATCTCCATGAGAAAGGCACTATCAAAACCTTCAGTGATTTGATGAATGTACTTCAAAGAAAGGAGAGGTACCATGAGTTGATTCTTACCATCAATAAGAGGCCTCGAGGACCGAAATTCATTGCGGAATTTCATCAAGCCTGTGGTAAAGCTTCTAAGCAACAGCATCAACCTCATGAACGTCAAGCACCACCATCACGTACGCCAAGAACAACACGTGGCGGACGAGGAGGGAGAAGAGGCGCCGGCCGTGGCCGACAGCTTTCTTGGACAAGGGATGGTGGCGGCGCCGCCGCTCCCAGAGAGAGGAACAGTTTTGGTTCCGGTCCCAGGCGTGGTGGCCATACGCCGAACAATGCTTCGACTCCTTGCTTCAAATGTGGCTCTAAGAATCATCTTCAATGCGATTGCACATCAAGTAGAGAGATTCAAGCCGCTTACAAGAAACACAAACAATACATAGAACAAGAAACGAACTATGTAGGAGATTTTGAGGAAGAAGAATACGATGAGGAAGATACCAACTTCACCATCGATGACTTCCAACCTACCAAGAAACGTAGGACTCAGGAGTATGATACTCCAGATTATGAATAAGTATTTGACTTAGGTCATGAGATACAAGTTCAAGTTTGATTTTGCTTGTTATTTTGACATAATATAGTCAATAAATCACGACTTTGTTCAATAAGTCGCTCTATTTAGAACAACCTTGATGTACTTTTGGGTTGTCATCAATAATATTTCTCTTATTCTACGAATGATTTGAGATTTTTACATCTCTATGAAAGCATAAATGGTTCAATGCGTCCAATTCTCAATGGCATAATTATTTTGAGTTCACCACAATTCTGGTGATGTTAACTCATATCCGAAATAAGATCACAAAGACAAAACGAGAGACTTGCGATCCGCCAACTTGGCCGCGATCCGCCAACTTGGCCGCGATCCGCCAACTTGGCCACGATCCGCCAACTTGGCCGCGATCCGCCAACTTGGCGGCGATCCGCCAACTTGGCCGAGATCCGCCAACTTGGCTGCGATCCGCCAACTTGGCCGCGATCCGCGAACTTGGCCGCCATCCACCAGGCCTCGCTCGCCATGGCTACTCGCCAGCTTGGCCGCGATCCGCCAGGCCTCGCTCGCCATGACCACTCACCAAGCTTGGCTCAACACCGAATCCGGTTTTTGAAACCAACAATCGATAGCCTATCGAACAAATGTAACTTTTGCATCAATGGCTTGGCAACGACGTGTCTTCGGACTCGCCATGCTTCAGATTTAGCTCAACCGTCGCATCGCATTGCCTCAATGCCTGACCGACCCTCATCACTCATATCCGAAATAAGATCACAAAGACAAAACGAGAGACTTGCGATCCGCCAACTTGGCCGCGATCCGCCAACTTGGCCAAGATACGCCAACTTGGCTGCGATCCGCCAACTTGGCCGCGATCCGCCAACTTGGCCGCGATCCGCCAACTTGGCCGCGATCCGCCAACTTGGCCGAGATCCGCCAACTTGGCTGCGATCCGCCAACTTGGCCGCGATCCGCCAAATTGGCCGCGATCCGCCAACTTGGCCGCGATCCGCCAACTTGGCCGCGATCCACCAGGGCTCGCTCGCCATGGCTACTCGCCAGCTTGGCCGCGATCCGCCAGGCCTCGCTCACCATGGCCACTCACCAAGCTTGGCTCAACACCGAATCCGGTTTTTGAAACCAACAATCGATAGCCTATCGAACAAATGCAACTTTTGCATCAATGGCTCGGCAACGACGTGTCTTCGGACTCGCCATGCTTCAGATTTAGCTCAACCGTCGCATCGCATTGCCTCAATGCCTGACCGACCCTCATCACTCGCCTTACTTCGGCTCGGCCTCAGGGTAGCTTCGGCCTTACCACAGCTTCAGCTTTGGCTTGGCCCCGGCCTTTGCCTTGGCCTCGGCCTTGGCTCGGCCACGCCACGACGGTGTCCGGTCTCAATCTCTGACCTAGGCTATGTTAACTCTCAATGTTGGTATTCGGTGATTAAAATCAGGCTTCTCTCTTTCTCTCAAGCTATGTCGTTGCCATGGCTATGTTATTGGCCTTAATGCACTTCATTTTGTGATGATATATTGCTTCAGTACACTTACTTTCAAGTGTTCGCCAAAGTCTAAAGTAGACTATTGATTCAATTTACATTGTTTTTGTAGATGTATCAAGGCGAGATTGAGTGTTTGTTGGACTGCGCAACAACTCACACGATTCTTAGGAATCGGCAATTGTTTTCGGATTTTTCGCCAAGAGAATCGTCATTATCTACGATGACAGGAACTTGACCCGTAATTAAGGGTCGTGGCACTGCTCAATTCTTATTGCCAAATAGCACTGAAATTCGGATAGAGGAAGCCCTATATGCGCCTAAGGCGCCAAGAACCTTGCTAGCTTTCAAGGATGTGCGTGACAACGACTATCACCTCAGCACTTATGTTGAAAATGGAATTGAATATCGGTTGATCACCTCCACTGAGAATTTGCGTACTCGCATTGTGGAGAAGTGTAAGCGTGTTCGAAATGGCATGTATTTCACAACCATTAGAGCCAATGAATCTCATGTTGTTGTCTTATGCGATTCAGATGCTTACAAGCTTTGGCATGAGAGACTCGGTCATCCGGGTCGTGATCTGATGATCCGTATTTTGAAATGCTCCCACGGTAATCCATTTTTCAGATCACAAAAGCACAGAGGGCGCCTCGGCCTCGGTTAGGCCGCCATGCCGTCGATAGCCGCCTCTCGGCTCCAAGGAGAGGTTCGGCCTCCTCCTGCTTCTCATGCTTCTGTAGCGATGTCTAATGCTCATCGTTCGTTTTGCAAAGCTTGTTCACTAGCAAAACTTCAAGGAAGACCATATTTTGCTATTGATAATAAACAGAATATTCCGTTTCTACAACGAATACAAGGTGATATTTGTGGACCTATAACACCAGAATGCGGACCATTTAGATATTTCATGGTTCTGGTTGATGCGTCAACGCGTTGGTCACACGTAGCGTTGTTGTCCACGAGGAATGCTGCATTTGCTAAACTCCTAGCTCAGATCATTAAGCTTCGGGCTTACCACCCGGACAATCCGATTAAGTCAATCAGACTGGATAATGCTGGAGAGTTTACGTCAAAGTGTTTTGATGACTATTGCATGTCAATTGGGATTGAAGTTGAACATCCCGTGCCCCACGTTCATTCTCAGAACGGTCTTGCAGAAGCAGCCATTAAGAGACTACAGCTTATAGCTAGGTCTCTTGTCATGGCCACAAACCTGCCAGTTTCGGCATGGGGATATGCAATATTACATGCAGCTTTTCTTATTCGTCTACGACCCACAGATAGCCAACCATTTAGTGCGTACCAGTTGGTAACTGGTTACGAGCCTGATATTTCGTATCTGCGTACTTTTGGTTGTGCCGTATATGTGCCTATCACGCCTCCATTGCGTACTAAGATGGGTCCACAACGACGATTAGCTATTTATGTTGGATATGAAGCACCAACAATTGTCCGCTACATAGAGCCTATGACAGGTGATCTGTTTACTGCAAGATTTGCAGATTGTCACTTTAATGAGACATCTTTCCCGCCGTTAGGGGGAGATGGGGCCGCATCCGTCCCTAATGAATGTCAGGAATTGACGTGGTTCTCTCCCACTATGTCTCATTATGATCCTCGTACGTCTCAGTGTGAGACCGAAATACAACATATATTGGAACTACAAAAGGTGGCGGATTTGATGCCCGACTCCTTTACTGATATTGCGAAAGTGACAAGATCAACCATACCTGCTGCGAATGTACCTGCAAGGCTCAACATTCCTCGCCATGCGCGAGCACGCGCCGCCGGTCTCGGAGCCGCAGCCCTAGGTGCCATCGGCAGCCTAGGCTCAGCACCTCCAAGTGGAGGGCCGGCGTCGACTTCGGATCCTCCTAGAAAGAGGGGGAGACCAATAGGTTCCAAGGAAAATGTACCTAAAAAGAAGGCATGTGTCCAGGCACAAAGCGATCCGTTCATCATCGATACTGTGATGCCGTCACACGAGATTGTCTCCGACTATACCTATGTCCAAGAATCAACTCTGAATCATCTGTGGGACGCCTCAGACTCACCCTTTGATGTTGGAGAACAAGGAAATCTCACTAAACTACTTATGCATGCACAATCTTATGGAAAGGAATTCCATGTATATCGATGATGCATTCGCCTACGCCGTTGCTCAAGAAGTCATTGACGACGACGATATGGAACCCCGCACTATTGATGAGTGTCAACGTAGGGTGGATTGGCTGAAGTGGGAAGAAGCAATCCAGGCTGAACTAGACTCTCTAAAGAAAAGGCAAGTATTCGGACCGGTTGTGCCTACACCGCCGAACGTGAAGCATGTTGGACATAAATGGGTCTTTGTCAGAAAGCGAAATGAGAATGGTGAAGCCCAGCGATATAAAGCTCGACTCGTGGAGCAAGGTTTTTCTCAACGCCCTAGAATTGAATATGAGGAGACGTATTCTCCTGTCATGGATACTATTACCTTCCGATACTTAATCAGTTTGGTAGTCTCAGAGAGACTCAATATGCAGCTTATGGATGTTGTAACAGCATATCTTTATGGGGATCTAGATACGGAGATGTACATGAAAGTGCCAGAAGGACTTTTGTTACCCAAGTCAAGTGAGCAAAAACCACGAAGTTCATTTGCTATCAGGTTGAGACGATCTCTATATGGACTCCGACAATCTGGTAGGATGTGGTACACACGGTTAAGTGATTACTTGATTGGGAAAGGATACAAGAATGATGAGTTGTGCCCTTGTGTGTTCATAAAGAGAACAAGTTCAGGATTTGCCATTATAGCCGTCTTTGTTGACGATATGAACATCATTGGAACTCTAAATGAGATCAATGAGACCGCAAGCTACTTGAAATCCGAATTCGAGATGAAAGATCTGGGAAGGACTCGGTTTTGCCTAGGCTTAGAACTAGAGCACCGAAGTGGTGGAATATTTATACACCAATCTGTATACGTCCGAAAGATGCTCAGGCGATTTAACATGGACAAAGTTATGCATCCTACAGGCACTCCCATGGTCGTTAGAAGTCTGGATATCAACAAAGACCCCTTTCGTCCGAAAGAAGAACACAAACCGTGGCTCGGATCGCCACCGGTCAGCCGCCAAGACTGTCTTTGGCTCAGCAGCACCCTGCCTCGCCACAACAAGCCGCGGCTCAGCCATCCGCCATCCTGCAGCCATATCCGCCAACATATCCGGACCCGAGGATGCTAAATCGTGGTCCCGATACGGCTTTGGCGATACCCCCTCCTACTCAGATACACCAAATGATGTGATGGTAGGATTTGCTGATGCTGGATATTTGTCAGATCCACACAAAGGACGTTCCCAAACCGGTTATGTTTTTACCATTGGGAATACGGCTATATCTTGGAGATCAACCAAACAAACCCTTGTTGCTACCTCCTCGAACCATGCTGAGATTATTGCACTACATGAAGCAGTCAAAGAATGTGTTTGGCTTCGCTCAGTTATATCTCACATTCAAGAGTCTAGTGGACTTGAGTCTACTACGATGGGACCAACTTGCATATTTGAAGATAATGCAGCATGCATTGAGCAGATGAAGTTGGGATACATCAAGGTGACAATACTAAACACATTTCACCTAAGTTCTTCTACAATCAGCAGCAGCAAGAGACTTTGAACATCCAAGTGAAGCAAGTCAGCTCAGAAGATAATGCAGCTGATCTGTTCACCAAGTCTCTACCCAAATCTACATTTATGAAGTATGTAAAGCGCATTGGTATGTGTCGCTTATCCGAACTCAAAGACTGATTGACTATCAGGGGGAGTTCTCGTCTAGACTTCAGGGGGAGTCTAGTTATGCATGTCTCACATACTTGTAGTTGGTGCATTGTACTCTTTTCCCTTAGACCATGCTTTTATTTTTGCCCAAGAGGTTTTTGTTTGCTGGCAAAGGTTTTAACGAGGTAACAGTTCATGCACCATTGAGGACGCGACACAAGGGGGAGTGTTCAAGGAAGGTTAATTCTGTAACTTCCATGGTGTGTCTTGTCCTAATAAGGCTTGTAGTCTAGATTCTGTATTAGATAGGGAATCCCTGATTCACAGGGATACTTGATGTAATGCCTATATAAAGGCCTCCTTATCAATCAATAAAGACACAGTTTACTATCAATATATTTCTCCTACAACATTTATAACGTATTCGCTCTATTCACTATTCAGTAATGTAAAGCTTTTATTTAGACAAAATTAACCAATTTCAATTTCCCATATTAAAGGTAATTCAAAAGGCCTACCTAAGCTTGGGAGTACAGGACTGTCTCCTCCAGATCTTGTATACTAATCCTCTTTCATCCAACTGTTTTGACACCTTATATATTTGTCTTTGGTTTGCCACCTGCAGCAACACGCCTGGTCACAGAACGCATGGTCACAAATTCCTCTGCAGCAGAAGGGTGTATTCCAACTTGCACACATATTAAAAATGCTCTTAGTACAAGGAAAGCCATAAGGTACCAAATCGGGGCAAACTCTCTTCGCAGGATTATTCTTCAACATCCACAATTCCACATTTCTCCCCTTCTTTCCTTGTCCTTTTATGAACCAAATCGGGGATTACATCCCCTCTGTTTCAATTTTTATTTTTTTTCCCACAAAGCAGGAAGTATCAGGGAGTTATCAATAGTATCAGGCACTGTAAGCAACATAATTTTCTTCAAAAAGTCCCTAAAGTTTGGGAGCCAAAAATTTCATGAGGTTGGTGATCTGGAAAGTATAACTCGAGAAATGAATCATAAACCAAGAAGAGGTACAACTTACTGTACTGTCAAATTGTGCCTTGGTTGCTCCACATTTTTCACTGCAACAGCAATGCCCTGTGGAAGAAATACATGGTAAGATGCCCGATATTATATGATTCTCTGGACAAAAAGATGGTCAAACTAGAAGGAAAATGATAGTATTATAGTCTATACAGAAAGCAGAAGCAGTAGAGGCTCAAGTTACAAATATCAGCTGTGAACATTAAGGTTCACCTCATAGGAACCGGTAAATAATAATTCATGACTCTCAAGCCCTTAGGATATCCAATGAAAGATAATTGTGTGGGGAGTTTAAAAATATCACAAGAATTCATATGACCCATCATATGCTTTTTAACACCTATTCAAAATTGAATACGAATTCAACTTCATGCAATAGAATTGGACAAACAAGTGACCACTTTCACATTCAACTGAATTTAAACCACAACTCTGTAAGCATTGAATCAATCTATCTCACTCGTGTACACTGAAACCAAACTTCAAGTACTGAAATCAATTGAACTCACACCATACCCGATCACTGTCCTCACAGATACCAACCAAGAGATTTAATATGAAGTGGCTATTTTCATGCATAATGCCAATAGTAGCTAGGAAAATAAAGGCCGCAATGTTAAACGGTGACAAGCGTGGCCTGTGAATTAACTGTACCGATATTGTCCCAACTTAGCCACCTTAAAGGTGTTAGGTTTTAATCACAAAAGGCCTCGGTACAATTGAGTATTATCTACCCACTTATAAATTGTATTATATTTATCACTTTTTTTTATGTGGGATCTCTCCTCTCCAACACGCCCCCTCACGTGCAACCTAATTTTAGGTCTGCACATGAAACAGACTAACAAACCAAACAAACCAAGGCCGGCCTCCAATGGACACTTGGCGACAAATCCAATCGGAATTAGAAGAACCAAATTATTTCTGATGGCAACATAACGGAACCTAATTCGGGCCCATAACAGAATGGAGAAGCAACTGGAGAGGGACCCGCTCTGATACCATGTTAAACGGTGACAAGCGTGGCCCGTGGATCAACTGTACCGATATTGTCCCAACTTAGCCACCTTAAAGGTGTTGGGTTTTAATCACAAAAGGCCTCGGTACAATTGAGTATTATCCACCCACTTATAAGTTGTATTATATTTATCACTTTTCTGATGTGGGATCTCTCCTCTCCAACATGCAATACCTCTCTGTACTAGCTACCCAATTCAGACAAACAACTTTACTTCATATCAGATTGCCGATGAATCAATCAAACACACAAATTCCGTATAAAAGAAACCAACTTAAACTTTAATTCAACCACACAGACGACCATTAATGTTCTTCAGAATTCAAAACCCCAGGTTTAAATTTTCGAACCTTGAGATACAAAACGCCGCAACCCAAATCTCGATCACCTTCCACGAACTCGGACCGAGCCTCGTTGCCAAAAAAGCAAGCTCCTTCCCATTGAATGGAGTTGTTGTTGGGAGTCACCGACAACAAATCCCATTTATGTTTGAACGATCTAGGAACCGGCCACCATTTTGATATGAATTGGAGTAGATTGATTTGAAGATTTTATCATTTTCATTTTTTTTTTACTCACTCACTCAATTGACCTTGATTGTTGCAAATGTAAGTCTACATCAACGGTTCAAATAAGTTCTTTCACAGCCACCATATAGAAGGCTCTGATGTTGACACGTGTGTTTAAAAAATGCCGTGCACCTGAACGGCCGTGTAGGAAAGAATTTCCGTAGAACAGAGAGTCTTGTGTGCACGGCCGTTCATGAACACGGCCATGTGCTGCACATGTGATAAGAAGGCTTTAGTTAACATGAAGACTTGAAAAAAAAAAGAAAAAAAAAAAACGCAGTAAATATTGCCGCACTCTCCCACTTCTCTCAAGTTCATTCTTTCTTCATGTACTGGCAATTCGGTTTCTTGCCTCTTGTTTCAATTGATTATCAAATTTTTTCCGCACTCTCACACCTCTCCGAACTCGGGACACATCCAAAATCATCAAACTTGCTCAACACTTCTAAAGCAGCCTTCCCTTAGCAGCGCTTGGCTTCCCGACTTCGACTCGGGGCAGCTTGGTTCTCATCTCTCTTGTTGGTATCAGCTATTTTGTTAGTGCAGGTATTTATCAATGACAATTTTTTATATATCTGTCTTCAATCCTTTCTCGAGTTTAGAATATTGGAGAATTATACTGGAATGGAAATGATTAGTATTTAGTTTGGCTTGTATATAATTGTCCAAGGACGTATCTGAGAGCTGAAAATGGGTTTGATTTTTCTATTCTTTCTCTGCGGAAGCATTTGGGATGTTCTGGGCTTTCCTTTCTCTATTTCATCTCACCTCTCTCTGCTGCCCTTGTTGACCATGACCCTCGGTTATGTTATACTTAATCAGACACAGAGTTGATATGATTCTATTGGTTTTTGATTGTTTACAGCATTGGCTTTGTTTTATTGCTTGTCAAGGTGAGAGAGAGCTCAATCAGGCAGTTTGAGGATTTGCAGGTACAATTTTTGTTGTCAAAGTTTGTAGTTTTTTGTTCTCATTTATGTATATATTCATGGCTTGGTTAGTTGATTTATAAGTCAGCAGGTTATTGATATATGGATGTATGTATAGACATTTGGCCGTGGAATCAATTATTGTGTAGGAATCTGTTTCTTAAGTGCACCAGGCTGTTCTAATAGTACCAATATGAAGGGGTATCCAAACTACTTCGAGCATTACCCTCCCTTTCTAGATACTTATATGCCATGAGGACTCATCCTTTTGCGCGCTTCAGGTACAACCTTATGCAACATTACTTCCCTTTGTTTTATGTTTGTGTACTGCTATAGTAATTAGTGCCTAGATATGAAATTCTTTTTGGCTTTGTTTTGTTTTTCTTATTTTCTTTTTATTTTATGTCATTTGCAGACTGCAGAGAATGGATTAATATTGCTGCACAATTGGAATACTATCAGCTTATTAGATAGGGCTACTCTTGTATATTTATCCTAATATTTTGGACCATGAGTTGGAATTTATGTCAAATTTATTCCATCACTCATCTTTGGTTGACTTATAGACATTGCACAACTGCATTTTTTTTTATATTATATAATTATGTCCCTATTTCGTGGCTCTATGATTTTGAATTACTACATCGATCTTTACTATGTTTCTTTGGTTTGGAATTCTTCTCGGTCAATATCAAGTATTGTCCACAATCTTTGTATTAGCATGATGATTAACCTTGCTTGTGCAACAGTTTGTGAGAGCATATGTCAACTACACCGAAATGCCAAATTCTTCTGTCAGTCAGCCTTTGCAGCAGGCTGCAAGTTCATCTAGACTCGTTGTGAACATCCCTACTCAACAATTTGATTATGGAATCCTAGTTCTGGTTTCTTGCTATATTTTGACATTTTGAGTTTCTCTGTAATTTGTGTGTTTCTCTTGCTATAATATATATGTTTTATTTTTATCTTTAGGAATACTAGGATTGATGCCTATGAGATTCTTCCAGATGACGAGTTGTGAGGCTTTTATGAAGAAATTATGTAAATCCAGGCATAAAACATATAAAAAAACTGGGACACTAAATCAAAACACTGAAAAATTGTATATATAGAGAATACCTTAATATTCATTATTTGAGATAAAAATTGGCTAAAATAAGCCCCGGAAGATAATGGAATTCAAACAACAACTCACGCTTAACAAGTCTTACAAGCGTGGTACATGAAGTAGGAAACAATCAAACATAAAGAGCATGTCCCAAACAT
Organism: Potentilla sterilis; assembly: GCA_963682095.1. NCBI lineage: Eukaryota > Viridiplantae > Streptophyta > Magnoliopsida > Rosales > Rosaceae > Potentilla > Potentilla sterilis. Next base: position 14,523,861 of record OY821756.1, on the reverse strand, counting down.
TCAATGAAACTCCAACATACTAACAACTTAGAATAGAAACTCAGCAACTCTGACCAGCTGCAAGATGCCTACACTTGCTTTGGTGTAGTATCATCTGATAACTCTACTAATGAAACTCCATCATGCTTCTTGGTCGCAGTTCCTGCCTTTCCCTTCTTATACCTTTCATAGTCTTCATTTTGCCTCCATTGAAGTAATAAACGGTTTACTTTTAACTGCAAGTTTGTGGCCTCATTCTTCTCATTCCTAAGTAATTCGATCACCAAACGTGCACGCTCGGCTTTCGAATCATACTGCACATAACAAGAGAGGTGTTATTTTAGGTGTTAGATGAAAGGTTTGATTAACATGTATATTGTTTTGGCATTACATTGGCAGCCCAGTTAGTTCCATATTTTTGCATGTTTCTCATCACAAATACCCCGCAGTTACACCCGTTGGGTTGTCTTGGACCAGTATCTTGAGGATCTCTGAATTGAAGACTCCCTACCATCTGTGGTGCATCTGGTTGCAGGAAGTCATCCTCAAACAGAAAGTCGACCAGGCGCATCTACATTTGAAAAATAAAATAAATAATGGATCAATATTAGGCACATAACTACACACATACCGACTTACACACAATATGTATTACTACGGGTTTTGACAATATTAGCATACTTACCGCTCTACGTGTGTGTCGTTGGCGTTCTTCAACTCTCCCTGGAGCACTATCTAGTATTTTCGCATAACGGTTGTTCAGATATATGACCAACAAGTACCAGTGTCCAACGTCATCATTACCAAGATCTAATTGTATGATTTCATGAAAAATTGTTAATGTAGTTTATGTCTCTAATATATTGAATGCTGACTGTCTACCGTAAAAGTTGATTACTAACACAAATAAAAGTTCTAATTATTTATAATAACTTTAGCTTTAGTTCTAATATCAGAACAGGCATCTTTGATTCCAAAAGTATGTTAGTTTTGTAGATGTTGCTGTAAAGAAGGTAACATAGGATCATAAACATGATGCCTTGAACTGTTTTGTTGGTCAATATCAGCAAACATGTAACTAGGGATTTTTCTTCTAGCATATAAGGAAAAACCAGTTTTAAATATAATTCATTTTTGAAAAAAGTTCTTATCACATTACCCTTTCGCATTTGTCAAGTCTGCCTTCAAATTGCTGTAGTGAATCAATTTTCCTTATATTCTCAATCCTCACTTCAGGCCTATGAATACCATTGAATTAAAAACAATATGCTATCAGTCTTAGTTTGAAGCACTTACTACAGTATGAAATTATGTATGTTGCCACATCAATGCAACAAATTTATAATACTATTCTTGCAACAATGTGGCTACTTACATAACAACCAAAGAATAGAAGATGAGGAAGTTATTAAGAATGGAGAACATACATATTCAAGTGAACAAGGCGAAGCAGAACTAAAGCTTTTCTGCTTTCTGTTAACTTTCCCAGCACCTCTAGGGCCAAAAAAGAATTTATTCCCCTAATCCTCTCCCGATGTTCATTACTTCTGAAACTCTTATTTCTTATAGGATCATGGTCGTTTGAACCTCCAAAAGCTAATTTTGGTCTCTTTCGAGATGTCATCTCCGAATCCCACTCATCAAAGGTGCTATCAATCAAGTTGAAGATGGTACTGAAAAAGAACAATACCAGTGCATGTCCATACTCCACAACATGAACCTTGTAAGTCTCAGAAAGTTGAAGAGCTAGATTAACAGATTTTGTTATCCTGCAACCAAGAAAAGCAAGGGCACTTGAGCAATTTATTGAATAGCCTGAGTGTGAAACCAATGCTAACAATGCCTACAACACTGCATTTTGGCTATTGTTATGAACCAAGACTGAACCATTTACACTAACAAGGAATCTCCTCCACTAAGTTTGTAACTTGAAATCTAACAGCAAAACTGCAAATATACCAACATCCATGCCAGCATTACCTACATTCATCATTTCAGCTAATCTGATTAGCCAAAACTTAACCGTATCTATTAAAGATTGAAACTTTTCCACCAAATTTCAGCAATTTATTCAATTGTTTCAATGGAAAACCCATGCTAGCAATGCCTGCAGTCCTTGATATGCTTAACCCATGCAAGGTTTTTAACATAAGTATGCTTAACACAAGTAAAAGTCCACCCATTATATGCTTTTTAACACCTATTCAAAATTGAATACGAATTCAACTTCATGCAATTGAATTGGACACACAAGTGACCACTTTCACATTCAGCTGAACTTAAACCGCAACTTTGTAAGCATTGAATCAATGTTTAGTGCTATCTCACTCGTGTACACTGAAAGCAAACTTCAAGTATTGAAATCAATTGAACTCACACCATACCCGATCAATGTCCTCACAGATACCAACCAAGCGATTTAGTATGAAGTGGCTATTTTCATGCGTAATGCCAATAGTAGCTAGGAAAATAAAGGCCGCAATACCTCTCTGTACTAGCTACCCAATTTATACAAACAACTTTACTTCAAATCTTAAACCCAAAACCATCAGATTGCCGATGAATCAATCAAACGCACAAATTCCATATAAAAAAAACCAGACCTTAAACTTTAATTCAACCACACAGACCCCACGACCAGGACATGACCAATGATATTTGAATTTTTCACTCCCTCCACCATTATAGACCTGGGAAGTAAAAATGGGGTTTATATCTTGAAGCAGAGACCAATATCTTGACAACCACAACTTGTAGAGGTATAGAAAAGTTTGAAATTTCAATTAGATATACACCAAAAAAAAAAAAAAAAACTGCAAACCAGAGAGCGATTGTCTCAAGAAATATGATAAATCATAGTCCTACAGCTAAACGATTCGTAATTTGAATCCTGGGAATACCATATGAAAAAAAAAAGAAAAAAGAAAAAAAAAAGGCAACCAAAATCTTATCAGAATTTGAAATTCAATTCAAACAGAAACCATAACAAATATAGATTTAGGGCCTGAAAACCAGGATCTAAACAGACAGATGAAACAGCCGAGAAATCGGTGAAGGAACAGAGCAAGAATAATCCCCTGAACAAAACAGAGATTTAACCTGAATCCTACCCACAATTAACGATATGGGGAAATCCAAATCGAAACATATCAATACTCCTACAATCATCTCCAATATCATCAAACATCTGTTCATCTTTCTCCAGAAAGAGAGTGATGAACAAATGTTTGATAATATTCTTAATGAAAATATAACCAGCGCTTCTAGTTGACCAAGAATTTTCCAGAAAGGAAGATTATGTTGTCATGTTCTACGGTCACAGGAGGACTAAGGGTTTATGGTTTAGGGAAAGAAGAATAAGAAAAGTTGGTCGTCTTAAATTTACCATTTTCGTTTTTTTTTTTTACCCACTCACTCAATTGACGTTGACTGTTGCAAAAGTAGGTCTAAATCAACGGTTTAGAGACAGCCACCATATGGAAGGTTCTGATGTTGACACGTGTCTTTAAAAAATGTCGTGCACCTGAATGGCCGTGTAGGGAAGAATCTTTGCAAATTGAAATCTTTAACCTACATATAGTTTCAGGCATAGATAATATTTCAATCCTTAAAAGATCCAAATATAAAACCAAAACTTAGGTATTATAAACATCGAATTATCAATTCAGTAAATTGTGTATTACATATCCAAAGATCCGTTATAATAGATAAAAAAAAAAAGGATTAAATTTAGTGTTAAATTTTTTTGATAAATTCAACAAATTCAAATGAAAATGAATGAAAGCAAAAAAAAGAAGGGGAAAAAAATCTGGGCTTTGTTGCTTTGGGCTCGGGGGTTCAACTAGGGCCTCAACGTCACCTGATTGATATGAGTAAGACTGTAAAGTGAAATCAGCAGCACAATCAAGCTTATAAAGTAGACGTAAAGAGATTGAATTAGGGGTGGGATATTCACACTCCTATTTTTACAAAACACACTCCTTTTTTAACTTCTTCCTATATGAAATGACCAAACTATCCTTTCCCTATAATCTAATATATTTAGTTAATGTTTTTCTATATTTGAGTATTTATTCGTTTGGACGCAGCGTGGTGGGCCCATGAAATTGTTTATCGTACATACTACATATACAATCTATCCTCTATACTCGAAGGTAAACAGTTAATTTTAATCATTATCATTTCTTATCAGCGTTTGAGTTATTTAGAAAATATTAGAATTACTGAAAAAGAGTTAAAAGATAAAAAAAATTGAAAAAATTAAAAAGCTATAGAGAAAGAGTTAGCATAAGAAGACGAGATTTTTGGGATCTGACTTTTAGATTTACCAAAACAATTTATATTCTAGAAGAACAGATTGCAGAACTTAAGCAAGTTCATCATTTAGAACAAGAACCCCTTAACATTTTGAGCCGCGGTTAGAGCCGCTGGTTAGATCCGCCAAGGTTGGTATCAGAGCCTATTTTGCTCAAAAACAGGTAAAACAAAGATTTATGTCACAAAGTTGGCTTTTCTTAACTAACAAAAAAGAGCCCAAACTTAAAATTATCAAGCTCTTTGTATTGAAAAAGAAAGCGACAAGTAGAACTTGTGTTTTTATACAAGACACATTCAAGAAAGCCAATACTCCATTGAATACGTGTGTAGAGTTCTTAACTCTTTATATGACGAACATATTCATCTCCAAAAGGAGATAGGAGTAGACAAGTTTGATCCTTCTAGACTAAGTATAGTTGAATTTCTAGATCATCTATCTAGAGATAAAGCAACTGAGAAAATAACAGAGCAACTCGAAAGATTTAATCTTAGGATTAATCAACTCGGAGAAATCCAAGCAAAAATTTCAAAGCTCAAAGTAAAGCTAGATTACCTTAAAGAAAAACAATACATTTTAGATATTGAAAAGAACTTAATAAAAACAGAGAATCTTGCCAATAATATTAATCAGCAAGCAGCTGAATTAAGAAAACCTCAAGAAGACTTGAGAAAACTTTTAGAAACTCTTATATCTAGAATATGATGAATCTAAGAGTAGATCTAAGAGTAAAAAAGGAAGACGAAATAGCTCTAAGCCTGTATATTCCTATAGAAAAACTTGTTGAAAACGTGGAAACAATTATACATCAACAAAATTATAGCAATATCTATCTCCAAGAAATAGGCAAAGATATAGAAGAACAATTTCAAGAAATAAACGCAAGAATCTCAGATCTACAAAAAAGTGTAAAAAAATGAAAGAAAACTCTGTCGTTGAAAGAATCAACGAAGAAGAACTAGCTCATACAGTAGGTAGTAAAATTATCATACCTTCACCAAAGGCAGAAAGCGGGTTAAAATTTAGTAAACCTAAATTACTCGAATGGAAAGCATCTAAAATCTTGAAAAGAAACATAAAAATGCTGAGTAGAATACTCAGTAAGAGATACACTGTGCCACCTATATAGCTCATTAATGCTCAAGAATTTGAGTATGATGAAATTGAATCTAATGTGAGAGAAGCGTCAGCTCCGAAGTTTAGCTTTAACGAAATCTACAAAAAAGGATCGTTTAAGCTAGATTCACATAGATTCAAAATACTAGAACTAACAATCCCAGCAACTGGTGGTGAAACAGACATCAGGCTAATCACTCCAAAAGAAGTGAGTGAAGCCTTCCATAAAAATATAATTACATGCACATTGGTGCAGTACAAGTATCAGTAAAACTCTTAGCAATAGATGGAATAGACTGTTCAGTCTTGTGTATTTTAAAAGACGACAGGATAACAGATTTTAAGAAAAGTCTGTTAAGAACAGTAGAAACATCCCTATGCAACCAAGTTGCATACTTTAGTGTCTTCCCAAACTTCACCACTCATCTAAAAGGTGCAGCGCATTGCTTAATATTGAGAATCAAAACAGATGAGATTTCCATGAAGTAAGGAATGATGGAATTAGCTGTAGACTATAGAATTTACTACAAGTTAATGAGTTCCAATGTAACTCCCAACACTAGGTTTATAAATGGCCCTGGTACCACCACCTCAATTCTTACTAATCCAATAAACAATTCCCAACAGAAACAGATCACCAATTGGGATTAGGTCTCATTCCCTAGAGAATGGAGTCTAGATCCCCCGGAGAGACAAATGCAAAGCACTAAAGCATCTATCTATGAAGATACAAAAGAAAAAATAAGACTCAAATTCCATAGACATTCGTTTGAAAACTATGAGCAAGTAAGCACTTTAGGAGGAATTCAGGAAGAAAACTTCGAAGAAAAAGATTTAAAAAGGCCTATAAGAATGTTTAAAGAACTATATGCACAAGCAGCAACTTGTGAATCTATAGAAGGATTAGAAAAAATTGTAAAGAAAATCTCTTTAACCCAAATAGAGAAAAAGAAACGAAAAATACTGCCCTACCAAGCTGCTAAAGAGGAACCAGGAGAAACCTCTGCAGATGTAGAAACACCCATGGAGACATAAACAAGTAAGACTCAAGCAAGACCACTAGGAGGAAATACTATAAGCCAAAACATTACCAATAATCCTACCAAGATCATTAGAGAAGATAAAGTTAAACTTCCAAAAGGACAAGCACCTATAGGAAGGCTGGGAGAACGAAGCTCCTAGAAGTACATTCCTACAAAACCAAAATGGGGGCAACCAGTCTCCGATAGAGGTGTCTATCTAGACCTAGATAGAGTAGGAGATAAAAGAAAAACAATGGATAACTGGGTGGCTAGTCTGAAGCTAACTCAAGCATTACTGCTATACAAATTCTCTTATGAAGATGCTCATGCATATTTTGAATCTACCTTAACAAGAATAGTCTAGAAATGGTACAATTCCTTTAAGAGAAGCTCTAAATGGGCTGAATGGGCACCCAAGCTAGCTCGGACTAATGATCCGATGGATTTTGCTATTCTCATATATGGATAATTCTGTGGAGATATAACTGGGTATAATGAGCAGTCCAAAGAAAGAGTTAAAGCAAATATTCAAAAATTAAGTATCTGTAACATGAGATACTTTGAAGAATATACAAATGAATTCCAGAATTACTACTGTACAATCGGAGATTTAGAAAATGAAGAACTCATTAGAACCTATTACAGGAAATTACCAGAACCTTGAAACAATCACTACCAGATATGGGAGAATAGCCGACGAAAAAAATTTCGTCTGCTATACCCTCTACCGACGAAATTTTCGTCGGCTATAAGTCGTCGGAAATACCCCGTCGGTAATACAATGGCCGACGAATTTACCGACGAAAATATTTTTCGCCGGCCAAACCTGGGAGAAATTGCCGACGAATTTCGTCGGGTATTTTCGAGTATGACCGACGAAATTCATTAACTATAGCCGACGAAATTCGTCGGCTATTGTGTTTTAACTATAGCCGACGATTTTATAAATTTTCGTCGGCTATTTCCTCAAAATATATTAATATTTTAATAGGCATTAATTAGTTATAGCCGACGAAATAATGTAATTTTCGTCGGCTATACAACTTATAGCCGACGAAAATTGGTAAAATTCGTCGGCTATTCTTAAATTTTAGGGAAAAAAAAAATAAATTATGCTTTGGATGGAGGAGGAGGCCGGAGGAGGAGGGGAAGGAGGAGGAGGCCGGAGGAGGAGGGGAAGGAGGAGGAGGCCGGAGGAGGAGGGGAAGGAGGAGGCCGGAGGAGGAGGAGGAGGAGGAGAAGGAGGAGGAGGGGGAGGAGGAGGAGGAGGAGGGGGAGGAGGAGGAGGAGGAGGAGGCCGGAGGAGGGGGGGGGGGGAAGGAGGAGAGAAAAAAGGCGGGAGGAAGCGATTTAAAAGATTTAGAAGGAGAATAGCCGACGAAATTAATATATTTCGTCGGCTATACTTTGGAAAATCAACAGCCGTTGGATCTGACCCATCCAACGGCGGACAATAAAAAGGCGCGGATCGCAAGAGTTTAGCTGACGAATTCAAATATTTCGTCGGCTATGCTTTGGAAAATCAGCAGCCGTTGGATCTGAGCCATCCAACGGTGGACAATAAGCGGATCGAAGGAGTTTAGCTGACGAAATATAATTTTCGTCGGCTAAACTTAGAGAATAGCCGACGATTTACAATGTTTCGTCGGCTATTCTATGAAAACATACTAAACTGCCGTTTTGAGGCCCTAAACGAACTCGAAAGCCCGAAAAAGCCCACACGTCTTGGCGAAGGTACGAGTTTGATTCCTGGCGTCGTTCCCTTTCCGGAATGGTATCACAATCATCATTCGGACGCCGGACACCAAATCTGCAGTAAACCGGGTTTTGACTGATTTCATTATTTCAGCACACGGATTTTATCGGAATCTTTTCATTTTTCAACCGTAGACGTATTTCATTATTTCGGTCATATCTTATTTGACGACATATTTGCATTTGAAGAGTGTACGTATAGTAACTATTTGAAACTATACATTCACTTAAACACTTAGTAAACAAGTTAAGGAACATTAGTGCATATGTTCCGATTTTGAATCTAAAAGTTTGGAAAATCTATTCCAACCGTCAGATATCACCGTTAATATTAAATACATGTATGAAAAAAAATCCAACTACATCTGACAACATTAAAGGCTAGATCGGGACGGTCAACCGGGTGAATCAACCTTTTAAACGCTTAGAAATGGTAATTGGCCTGTCTAAATGACGTTTTTTTGCCTGACCTTCAACAGATAATAGTTTCAAATCGATGAGACGCAACTAATCGTATAAAAATTTTCCTCAAAATATTTACCGACCGTCAGGCTACCCATAGGAAAACGGAAGTAAAAAACAGTTAACCGCAACATTCGACACACAGATTTTTTCGGAATCTTGTCATTTTTCAACCGTAGACGTATTTCATTATTTCGGTCATATCTTATTTCACGACACATTTGCATTTGAAGGACGAAGCAATGGTTTGTCGATAGTGATAGAAAATGGAAGCTGTTCTTTTTTTTTTTTTTTAATCATAGCCAACGAAATCAAACCTAGTACTCGTCGGCCATACTTCCAAAAAATTTCGTCGGCTAAAGTTTCAGAGAAAGGCCGACGAAAATTCAAATCGTCGGCCATTCTAGGGGAATAGCCGACGATTTTTTTTTTTAGCGACGAAAAAAAAAAATCGTCGGCCATTCTAGGGGAATAGCCGACGAATTTTTTTTTTTGCGACGAAAAAAAAATTCGTCGGCCATTCTTGGGAATAGCCGACGAAAATTTTATTTCGTCGGCCGTTTTTTTTATTTCGTCGGGAAAAGCCTTTTTTCTGGTAGTGAATGCTATAGCACAATCCGTTGAAGAAAACCCTCGTTTTTGTTTTACTATTGGAGGAATAGCAGAAAGAGTAAGAGATCTCTTGAGAAAACAATGCACAGAAAATCAAAAATCCAAAACTGCTAAGAAACAACTCAAAAGAGTTGAAAACATGTGTCCAAAAATACTAGATACCCCTACACAATGGGGATGTCATACTTACATTGAAAGGAAAAACAAAAGCAAACTCAGAAATAAGAAGTATAGGGGTAATTTTACTCCTAATAGGAAGTATAAGTTCAGAAAAAGTTTAAAAAAAACAAAGAAAAAGCATCTCTTAGAAAAAGATTCTTTAAGAAAAAACCAAAAAAGCAAAATCCTACAAGAGAAATAAAGTCCTACAGATGTAGGCTTTGCAAAGCAAAAGGACATTATGCTAATGAATGTCCTAAATGTCCTAAAAGAGACAAAAGAACCTCTAAAGCTCTTATAGCAGAATACGATGAAGTTATAGAATACACAAACCTAAAAGGTTTCGAAGTAGCCTATTCTGATGAAGAGAATGAGTCTATATATTCTCTTGAGTATTCATCAGAAAGTGATACAGAAAACACTTCAGATAATTCTGAAGAAGATAGTCAGCGCCCTATATTTGTGTTAATCCAAATTTGGAAACAAGAAAATATTGATAGCATCGATAAGCTAGAATTTCTACCAAATCCTGGAGCTTTTACATGTGACTATTATGGTTGTTATGATAGTAACATGGTTCCCATGCATTGTAAAGAAACGGGAGAAACATACCACGAAGAATGTTTCATAGCAGAACTAAGAAAAAAAACGAAGGAAAACGATGCACACATATTGGTAGATCAAGAATATGATATATTCTATAATCAAAATCAAAAGAAAGATCTCGAAGATGACCTCAAGAAAATACATGATTTCGAAAATGACTCTAATAAAATGAAGTTAATAACTTCATCTAGTCAAGAACCAAAAGAAATATCAGTAAATGACTCTCCTCAAGAGAGAATTAATCATTTCATAGAAATCTCTGAAAAAGAGATACAACCAGTCAAGCAAGTGTAGACGAGCATATATAGCAACTACATCACAATAGGACTACAATTTCTTGGATACAAGAAATATCATCTACATGCTTTTGTGGATAATGACTTAGGATATAGTCTTGTTAAGAAATATGCCAATCTGAGGAATATTGGGAAAAATCAGACAGAGATGTTACCAGAATAGGAATGGGAGATAATGAATTCACTATGAATCACATCGCTCGAAATGTCAAGATTTCTATAGGAGGAGGAACCTTTCTCTTTAAAAGAATCTGGCAAAGCGAGGCCCAAGGAGCTGACCTGCTAATAGGAAATGATTTCCTACTTCAGCAGAAACTAGTTCAAACTCTTGAAATGATAGGGCTTGAAAAGAATAATAGGTTCTACTGGGAACCTAGACTCCTTGATGCAGTTAGCATAGCAAACAAAGGGTTTACGGAGCAATATCAGAAGTCGTCAGCGAAGTATGGTGATCATAAAACACCATATAAATCGGTTGTACAACTAGTATTAGCTTTAAAAGAATGCCAAGAAATTATACCAAATAAAACAACCAGTTCAGAAAACTCACAATCAGAGGAAGAACCTCAAGATTCAGAATAAGAAAGCTCAGATGGTGAAAAAGAATTCATCAGAGAACACAATTTAAAAATATATATATATATATATATATATATATATATATATATATATATATATATAAACAAGATAGAGCAAAAGAAAATCACTAACCTTGTAGAAATATAAAATCTACTTAAGCCTATAATCAGTGAATATCCCCAGTTGTACTGAGAAAGAGATCTAGTTTATTGTCAGCTAAAAATGCATGATGCAAATACAATATGTCATGTTAAAGCAATTCCTCAGCTCATTATAAAAAATGAAGATAGAAAAGAGATAGAAATCCAAGTTCAAGAATTGCTTGGAAAGAAGCTAATTAGACCTTTAGATAGCCCTCATCATGCTCCTGCGTTCCTAGTTAGAAACCATGCAGAACAATTAAGAGGAAAAGTAAGAATGGTGATAGATTATAGAGATGTCAATAAGAAAACAGTCAAAGACAGCTATCAAATAGCACAAGTAAGAGTTTTCATCAATAGGCTAAAAGGAGCAAAGATTTTCTCAAAATTTGATGTAAAATCTGGCTTCTGGCAAGTGAGAATGCATCCTGATTCTATAGCCTTAATAGTCTTTGGGACTCCTCAAGGACATTATGAATGACATGGGTTGTAATGCCATTTGGTCTTAAGCAAGCCCCATCCATATTTCAGAGAAAGATGGATAACATCTTTAAGCCATACTCAGATTTCTACATAGTTGACATTGATAATATTCTAGTCTTCTCGAAAACTATGAATGAACATCTGAAGTATCTTGAGCAAATTTGGAAAATCATGGTCTAGAAAGGAATAATTATTGGACAGAAGAAAATTCATCTCATAAAACGAGAAATAGACTTTCTTGGCATACATGTGAAAGATGAGAAATTCGTCTTCAAGAACACGTTGTTAAGAAAATTAGTCAGTTCTCTGACAACATCCCAGATGCAAAATCTCTGCAGAGATTTTTAGGAGTTGTTAACTTCGCAAGAGACTTTATTCCTCAAGTGAGTGGTCTCACCGCTCTCCTTTCTCCAAAAACAAGTTAAAAAAAGAAATGGTCATTTACAACAGATGATAGTAACACTGTTAAGAAAATCAAAGAACTCATAAAACACCTCCCCCTTTTACAGTTACCAGAAGAAGGTGACTTAATCGTTTTACAGACTGATGCAAACGATTATTACTGGGCAGGAGTAGTTTTAGCAGTCACGCTAGATACAAATCAAGAAAAAATTTGTAAATTCATGTCAGGTCAATCCTGCAGAATTGAATTATTCCACAGGGGATAAAGAAGTTCTAGCCCTGATAAAATCTATTAAAGGAGCAGAAGTCTTTTTAGGAAATAAGTTTCTGGTTAGAATTGATAACAAAAGAGTAAAAAACTTTAAAAACTATAAACTCATAGATGCAGCCGATAGAGGAAGAGTTCTTAGATGACAAATGTTTTTAACACAATATGATTATAATGTTGAAATGGTTGCAGGAGACAAGAACTATCTGTCTGACGCTCTTACAATGGAAATGGCAATGTTTGAAAGAAGTGAAGGTCGTAACCCCAGAATAGGAGACCAGAGCAAGAACCTGAAGAAAGAAGAAGACCAGATATAGAGGAAAAAAAACCAGAATTTGAAGAAAGAAGGAAGCCAGACTTAGAAGACAAAGAAATACCCCAAGAAGGGAATATGGAAGGCAAAAACCATGTAAGAAAGGTACAAGACAGGAGATAAAACTGTTGGACCCTTACATGATGGACCAGGCTACCAATACATTGTATCCTACTCTCCTACAAAATCAAGCAAAATCTCGAAAAGAATTCATCCATATCAAGTAGAATGGGATGATCATCAAGATAATATAGCATCTTCACAAGAAGGAACTCGTTCAGAAGATGGGAAAAACTCATCTATGAGTTTTTGTAGCATCCAAGAACTTTTGATACAAAATTGCAAAGGTCATCCAGGCCTTGTCCAACAACAAGACCAGTTCATGATAGGCTAGCAGCCTTCAAGAAGAGACAACTAGTTGTAACTGGTATAACCAAAATATTCAATCATATGATGAGAATCTATGAAAAGCCGGCGTTCAGAACCAGTAAAGAACTACAGTTCAATCAGAGAATCATTATGGATAATATCCTGACTGCCTCTAGAGATCAGAATGAAACTCTGGTGCTTCAAGCTTTAGAAACTTTAACTAAAGAACTGTCTAGCTACAACATGAGGATAAAAGATCAAGAACCTGAAAATGCCATCAAGACACAATATCTTGAAAATCCTGAGAGCGCAAAAATTCATATAATGGCTTTTTATCAGAATTAGAATGGTTCCGTTTTCATAATCTTTTAGGAGATTTTAAAAATAGGAAAGCTCTCCATTCAACTTTATCAGTTGTATCATTTGTAGCTGTGGTTAATAGAAAATGATTTTGTTCATAATCTGTGGACAAAAACCAAAGAATACGGTTCATAGAAAACGATTTTGTTCATAGAAAACGATTTTGTTCATAATTTGTTCATAATCAATTTTGTTCCTGAGATAATCTACAATACGGTCAAGAGCATTAGACTAGAAGGATGTATTATAAGGTTGAAGTTCATTTCAACTCCTCCAGAATGGACAACTGAATGAGGACATAAGAGCTACATTTCTCCATATCATTATGTCAGAATAATCCAGAGCAGAATGTGCAAAGACAACTCATCATTGAGAAATGGATCACCAAACCAGAGCATCCCTTGGATGAAAGCCATGGCAATAAACCTTATACAAAGGCTGGTTTGAAAAGATCAGTACACCACTCTTCTGACAAGTGGAGAAAAAATAATGGTTGCTAGTTACAATCATCCTCTCCAGAAAATTGTGATTTCCATAAAGCCTTAGAAAGGAAAGAAATCGATGGATCTCTGGCCACCAGTACGTGGATGGAAAAGATAAAAGAAGAAAAAAAGCACAAAGTTCCTTATGACTCAGATATGAAATCTGAGGAAGAAGGAGAGTATACAGACTCATGAGCATCTTTTCATGACGAAAAAGCACATAACATCGACAATATGATGGAAGGTTAGGCTGCCGACGCATAAAGCCACAACCTTTGGATAATGGTTTACGAGCTCTAAAGCATCTTTGAATATGTGGAGGCTGCCGACGCTTGAAGACAAGTTTCCTTAGCAGAATAGAGGCCAAAGTCTTTTTCAACTTTATCTAAAGATAAGATTCCTTTTTATCTTCAGTTTCAGAGGTGTTTTGAAAAAAGTTTTGAAATCCTAGGCCTATATAAGGATTGGAAACCCTCAAAGGAAGGCATTCGAAAAAAAAAAAAAAAAAAACAAAAGAAGAGCATTCTGAAGATTGAGAGTCTGTCTAGAATAGTTATGAGGAAAAGTGTGAGATAAATAGTGTGAGATAGTGTGATATTGTAAGTGTGCGTGTGCTACTATTTGACCAGTGTGGTGTGTCTTTGGTCAAGTAAGTTTGTATTTTCTATCTCTAATATGAGCAGCTAAACAACTTTTAGCTATTTACCCAAGAGTGAGTCTCTGGGTTATGTATATAGTTATGTTGGAATAAATAAATTTCAGTGGAAGTTCACCATATCTGTCTAAAATTATTCTAGCCTTGTTTTAAAATCTTTTTCAAAACCCAGGTGGAGGACTACCTCCTAGGAGTAGTATTTGAGACATAATTTTTTGTTTTAAAAACTCTATTTAAACTAGAACTTAAGAAACTCTGTTTATTTGTTTTACTATAACTTAAGAAGCTCTCTAGACTATGACAACAGTGATTCCGCCAGTAACCGTTTAGACAGAAGGTCGTTTAGGTGAAATTGGTATGTTGAAGGCTAGCTCTTAAGATGGATAGGTAATTAAGTGTTAGTAAATAAATACGTAGATAAAAAAAAAGTTTCATTTTCAAAATCAGAAATAGTTTTAAGGGTGTTTTGGTAAGCTCATATGTTAAGGAGTGCAGTTTGTAATTCTAGGAGTGCAAATTTCAATAACCTTGAATTATTGGGCAAAAAAAAAATATCAAAGAGAATTTGAGTTTGTAAATCATAATTAAAGAGATGGAATTGGGTCAACGAAATTACATAGATTGACAATTTGAGCTCGTAGTTTAAGGGTAAAGTAATCAAATCAGAGACAACATTAGGGCTCAAAAAGATTGAACTGGGCCAGCAAATGAGAGACAATTTGAAATTGTAAATCATGGATAAAGAGACTCAATTAGGTCGCCGAAATCGGAATTAAGAAACTATTTAAGAATTACAAATGAAAAAAATTATGACGTTCATAAACGAAGATAATTACCGAAGTTTATTTTTGATGTCTTGCGGTTTGAGTGCCAATTCTCTAATAACAGGTCTTGATGGGCAACAACAATTAGTGAGGACTCTCGATTTCAGTTTGAGTTTCTAGAGATTGAATTCTGAATTGAGGTAGATGAAATCGACGAGAAAGAGGCGTTTATAAGCTAAGTTGAAGAGCTTAGAAAATGGCACTGGCGTTAAAAACAATGACGAGAAAGGTAAATTCACAATTGTAGACAGCTAGCGTTATCTCATTTGTATGACTCTCGTGCCCAATTCATGACCACTTTACGGTGAGTAACGTATGTATGGATATGAGGTTGAATGAGCTCATATGTAGATAAGGAAAAATATTTTGACTTAACTATTCACTCGTAAATCCGATTTTTTATTTTTTAAAGAAAAAAGACTCGTAAATCTGTATATATCATGAATAATTTGTAATTTTAGTTCAATCAGTTGTAATAGTATACAACAAGAGTAGTTTAGGCAATTCAAAATAATCACTGTTTCCGATTCTCGTAATATTTTAGACTAATAATATAAAAACACTCCAATTGATTTTGCGAATCTACTCGGTCTTCAATCAATACATCTAATTATATGTCGTCTCGACAAACTAAATTTGGGTACCATTCACCGGTCTATGATATTTTTTTTTTTTGAAACGGAACCGATATATTAAAACGAAACAACAAGAAGAAACTAGCCTTGGCTGGAATCTAAGTTATTAATAGAGAGTAAAAGAAGTAAAGGAGCATCTTGTAAGATCAGATGCCTGAAGGAGGAAGGAGGGAACTGAAAGCAATCAGTTGGGCACTGTCTCCTGTTAACTAACTTCGCCAGAAGATCAGCAGCGTAGTTAGCTTTTCTGCTGGTCCAACTCCAGCTATAAGAACCAAGATCAACTGTCAGGTTTCTAATATGAGTCACAAGAGGCAACGCAGACGAGTTTGTGGTGCTAATAGGATTGTGAAGGAGCCTGACAAGTTGGAGGGAGAAGATGAAGTGAGTTGCCTGAAGAGTTTTTGCGAGGAGCACTCCTTGAAGGATTCCCAAAGCTTCAGCATACAGAGGAATAGCTGTACTACAAACCATGGTATTTCCTGCCCCCACTGTTCCAGTAGAATTACTTGCAATAGCTGCCATCCCTGTATTCCCAGATTTCCAAGATATGTCTGTATTTATTTTAATCTGGGAATGAAGAGGGGGAATCCATTTTGGTTTAGGAGGGGGTCTCTGTTTTGGATTATCAGAGATAGGCTTTGAAGGATTGTGGTGCTGAAGGAATTCTGAGGAAACAGCGAAAGATTGAATAGCTATAGCTGATGGATTTGGCCTGGAATTTTCAAACACACACAAACATCGATGTTTCCATATGTTCCAAATGAGAAAACAGACATGAGTTAGAATCTCATTTTTAAGAGAGATGGGGAATGTGAGATTGTAAAACCAAGAATGGAAAGTTGAGAGGCTCTGAAGGTTGACACGAAAACTAAGAGGGTGTATGAACCAAGCTTTGCGGGTCCAGGGGCAAGCTAGAAGCATGTGTTCAATTGTTTCCGGATATTGGTGACACAAAGGACATATAGGATATGGAGTCACCTTTTTCCTGAAAAGGTTTGCCCGGGTAGCTAAAAAGTTAGAGGAAGCTCTCCAAATGAGGTGTTTGATTTTCAGGGTAGTGTTGAGTCCCCATATTTTCTTCCAAAGAAGAGGATTGACCAGAATTGAAGTTGATGGTCTTGATGAGGTAGAAAGGTGAGTGGAAGAAGAAGAATAAGCTATATGGTAACCAGAACGCACTGTATAAGTTCCTGAGGTGGAAAGGGGCCATATCAGTGTATCTGGGATTGAAGGAGAGATCAAAGGGATTGATAGGATTGCTTTTCTTTGAGCTGAAGAAGTTGTGGCATAGATTGAGGATAAGATCCATTTAGGAGAATTCCAGTTGATGAGAGAGTTAACTGTTTGAGTATGACCTCCAATATCTGTGGAAGAGAGTTGCGTACTTGGTAAAGAAGGAATCCAGTTTGAATTCCAGATGGGGATGTTGTTGCCATTTCCTACTTGCCAGATGATGTTGAAGGAAAGGAGGTCTCTGCCATGGAGAAGACTTGACTAAAGCCACGAGGGAGAGGAGCCTTTTCTCGCTGATAGGAAATCTCCAGTAGGAAAGTATCGAGCTTTTAAGAGACGAACCCAAAGATCATTTGGATTAGAGAGAATACGCCAACCTTGTTTTGCTAGGAGAGCCTGATTGAAGTCACCCAAATCTCTGAGTCCAATCCCCCCAGGGTCTTTGGAAGGCCTAAAGCAGACCAATTTAACCAGTGAATGCCTTTAGAACCATTATTCCCCCACCAAAACTTTGCAATCAATGAGTTGATATGATTGCACAGGATTTTGGGAAATTTAAAGCACATCATTGGGTAGGTTGGAACCGCCAGAGCCACAGATTTGATAAGAGTTTATTTTCCTGCTGGAGTGAGGAAAGCATGTTGCCAGTTTTCCAGTTTGTGAAGGATGGAGTCACTAACATATCTCATAGCAGCCACTTTCGATCTGCCCCACACTGTTGGAAGGCCCAAATATGTACCAGGAGAGGGATCTAATGCAATTCCTAAAATATTGGAGATATGTTGTTTTTCAAAATCCATAGTGTTTGGACTGAAGAAGAGGGCAGATTTTCCGTAGTTAATCTTTTGACCTGAGGCATTTCCGTACAACTTGAGAAGATGAAGAAAGGTGGTTGCCATCGATGAGGGAGCTTGATGTTAAAATATTAATGCTTTCTTGGAAGGACTAGGAGACAGTGTGGAAAAGCTCACATGCTTTCCAGCACCTGCTCCACTGTTCATTCCCACTGAGTTTTTCATCTTAGATATTTGTAGTATCATAGTACTATAATTGTCAAGTTGATCTCTAGCTTCTAGCCTTAGATATTTTGTTAGGTTACTTTGTGCCCCCTATATAAGGGAAGTGTTTTCTCTGTAATCAAGAATAATTTTTAGATCAAAGAAAAGCTGCACAAGTTCAGTCATCTAATCTTCTTCACACATCCGCGCGCCACACCGTTCGCCAAGAACAGAGTGTGATATACTTCGCTCGCCAGAGTTAAAAGTTGAAGTATCAGGAATTCTAACATGAATTCCAACATGGTATCAGAGCTCTGTTGATCAATATCAACTGGGGTGTACCATCTGATTGATTCAGAAACAAAAAAAACAAACACAAGTCTTATTTTTTCTGTTACTGGTATGGCTGCATCAGGAAGTTCAGAAAACAGAGTTCCAATCTTCAATGGAGAGAACTTTGATTTCTGGATAATCAAGATGGAGACCATGTTCATCTCACGAGATCTATGGAACCTCGTAGAAGAAGGATACAAGAGACCAGATGCAGAAGAGGAGCAAACAATTGCGCAAATGGCAGAACTGAAGTCGAACATCAAAAAGGATGCAAGAGCACTCAACATCTTGCAGACTTCGGTCACAGATGAGATTTTTCCCAGAATCTCAAATGAGAAGACAGCAAAAGCAGCATGGGATGTACTCAGCCTTGAATACAGAGGATCTGCGAGAGTCAGAGCTGTCAAGGTACAATCTATTAGAAGAGATTTTGAGTATACAAAAATGAATGATACTGAGTTGTTAGGTGATTATAGCACCAGATTGACGAATATTGTTAATCAAATGAGAACCTACAAGGAACCAATACCTGAGAAGAGGGTAGTACAGAAAATCATAATGAGCTTGAATAGGAAATATGATGCTATTGTTAGTATTATAGAGGAGACTAGGGATCTGGAAACTCTAGGTGTTCAGGATCTAATGGGGACTCTGAAAGCTTTCGATCATAGGTTGTCTAGTCATGAAGAAGAGGCTGAAAAAGCTTTCCAATCACTCAACCTAAACTCTAACAGGAGTGAGCCATCTAGTTCAAATTCTAAGCAGAAAAAGAACTGGAAAGGTAAAGGAAAGAAGTGGGAGGGAAAAACAAGTCAGCGGATGAAGAGCAACAATGAGGAGAGTAGCAACTCAGGGTATAACAAGTGCACTGTCTGTAATAAGCTTCATGCAGGCGAGTGTTGGTTCAAAGGTAAACCAAAATGCTCAAACTGTGAAAAGTTTGGTCATGTGAAGAAGGATTGTAACTACAAGGGAAATCAACAGGCGAACAGCATTGAAGCGAGTGACTCAAACATGTTCTGTGTTACTCATGCTGCGAGTGCTGCAGTAGAAGAAAATGTGTGGCTTGTTGATAGTGCTTGCAGTAATCACATGACGGCGAATGCCAATCTTCTACATGATATAGACTGCAACAACATCACAAAAGTGAAAATGGGAAATGGAATGATGGTGGATACAAAAGGCAAGGGAAGCATTGCTGTTGAAACCAAGTCTGGAAAGATGTACATCAGAGATGTGATGTTGGTTCCAACTCTGGATTCCAATCTGCTAAGTGTCGGACAGCTCATTGAGCACAAATATCACCTTCATTTTGGTGATGACACTTGCAAGATATATCAGAAAGGGAGCAGCAAGAACCTGATGGTAGAAATCCAGATGAAGAGGAACAAAAGTTTTCCTCTGACCCTGAAATATGCAACTGAAAGTGCAAGAAGAATGGAGCTAAAGGATGATTCCTGGCTCAACACACACTCCCATTTCCGAAAGGAAAAGCCTGGAGAGCAAAAGTACCTCTGGAGCTGGTACATTCTGATGTTTGTGGTCCAATGAGAACTACAACTGATGGAGGAAACAGATACTTTCTGACCTTCATAGATGATTTCACAAGGATGACTTGGGTTTATTTCCTAAGGCAAAAGTCTGATGTGTTCGCCGTGTTCAGAAAGTTTCAAGCAATGGTGGAGAGACAATCTGGCCTCAATCTGAAGAAGTTAAGAACAGATAGAGGTGGCGAATACACATCGAATGAATTCAAGAAGTTCTGTGAAGACATTGGGCTGGAAAGGCAGCTCACTGTAAGCTACACGCCACAGCAGAATGGCGTAGCGGAAAGAAAAAACAGAACGATCATTGAGATGGCTAAGTCCATGCTCCATGACAAGTCAGTACCTCAAGTATATTGGGGAGAAGCAGTAAATACTGCAGTGTATTTGATGAACAGACATCCAACTGTTGCTGTCCTAGGAAAGACTCCGTTTGAAGCATGGAGTGGCAGAAAGCCAAGTGTAAATCACTTGAGGGTGTTTGGTTCAATCTGCTATGCACATATCCCAGAGGAGCTGAGATATAAACTGGATGAAACCAGTGAGAAGTGTGTATTCATGGGATACAGCTCTAAATCAAAGGGCTATAGACTCTTCAATCTGCAGAAGAAGAAGATGATAATCTGCAAAGATGTTCTCTTCAGTGAGAATTCATCATGGGATTGGAACCAATGTTCAGCCCAAAAGAAAGAAGGAAATGATCAAAATGAACAAGAGGATCCAGAAACTTTGGAACTCAATCCGCCAGCAACGGGCTCGCCAGAAGCTCACTTGCAAGCAAGTCAGACAGATCCGCGAGCGACATATCCGCGAGCGACATATCCGCGAGCGACAGATCCGCGAGCGACAGATCCGCCAGCGACAGATCCGCGAGCGACAGATCCGCCAGCGACTCATCCGCCAGCACCTCATTCGCCAGAATCTTCAGGAGCTCAATCAACACCAAGCTCGCCTCCAATGAGAATGCGAAGCTTGAATGAAGTGTATGAAAGCTGCAATGTATGCTTATTTGAGCCAGAGAGATTTGAAGAAGCAGTGAAGGAAAATGAATGGCGATCCGCGATGCAAGAGGAGATAAATGTGATTGTGAAGAACAACACATGGGAGCTAGTTGACAAACCAGACAACAAGGATGTCATAGGTTTGAAGTGGATATACAAGACCAAGCTGAATTCAGATGGTTCTGTACAAAGAAACAAAGCAAGATTGGTGGCGAAAGTATACTCGCAGATACCCGGAGTGGATTTCAATGAGACCTTTGCACCAATGGCAAGGCATGAGACCATAAGAGGTCTGATTTCCATTGCTGCACAAAAGGGTTGGTATCTACACCAACTTGATGTTAAATCGGCGTTTCTAAATGGAGTGCTGAAAGAAGAAGTGTTTGTGGAACAACCACAAGGTTTCATCATCAAAGGCAAAGAGCAGAAAGTTTATAAACTGAAGAAAGCTCTGTATGGCCTGAAACAAGCCCCAAGAGCTTGGTATGGTGAGATCGATTCCTATTTCACAGCAAGGGGTTTTCAAAGGAGTGAAAACGAACCTGCCCTTTACACAAAGACTGAAGGTAAATCAAGCATTCTTATCGTCTCCTTATATGTTGATGATCTGATATTTACCGGAAGCTGTGAAAAAATGATTTCAAATTTCAAGTCTGATATGATGAAGAAATATGAAATGAGTGATTTGGGAATCCTGCATTACTTTCTGGGAATTGAAATAATTCAAGCAGTGGAGGGAATCTTCATAAACCAGAAAATATATGCAAAGACCATACTAGAGAAGTTCAAAATGCTTGGTTGCAATCCAGTTGCAATTCCTCTAGTGGTCAGTGAAAAATTCTCCAAAGAAGATGGGAGTGATCCTGCGGATGAGAATTTATACAGAAGCTTAGTGGGAAGTCTGCTATACTTGACTGCAACAAGACCATACATTATGTATGCAGCAAGCTTGATGTCCAGATTTATGCACAATCCAACCAAGATACACTATGGAGCTGCAAAGAGAATCCTGAGATACATCCAAGGAACAATGGACTTTGGAATCCTGTATGAGAGGAATGTAGAACCAAAACTCTTTGGGTTCTGTGACAGTGACTGGGGAGGAAGTGTAGACGACTTGAAGAGCACATCTGGATATACTTTCACACTAGGAACAGGAGTATTCTCCTGGGCTTCAAAGAAGCAGAAATCAGTGGCATTGTCCACAGCTGAAGCAGAATACGTCGCAGCTTCACTCACCACTTCACAAGCAATATGGCTAAGGAGAGTCATAGAAGACTTTGGTGAAAAGAACAGAACAGCAACAACCATTCTCAGCGATAATAAGTCTGCAATCGCCATGAGCAAGAATCCTGTCTATCACAGTCGGGCAAAGCACATCGCCTTGAAGTTTCATTACATCAGGGATGCAGTCGAGGAGAATGAGATTGATTTGGTGTACTGCAATACAGACGACCAAGTTGCTGATATCTTCACCAAGGCACTCGCCAGAGAAAGGTTTGAATACCTACGAGGCCTGCTCGGAATGATAAGGCAAAGCATTAAGGGGGAGTGTTAAAATGTTAATGCTTTCCTGGAAGGACTAGGAGACAGTGTGGAAAAGCTTACATGCTTTCCAGCACCTGCTCCACTGTTCATTCCCACTGAGTTTTTCATCTTAGATATTTGTAGTATCATAGTACTATAATTGTCAAGTTGATCTCTAGCTTCTAGCCTTAGATATTTTGTTAGGTTACTTTGTGCCCCCTATATAAGGGAAGTGTTTTCTCTGTAATCAAGAAGAATTTTTAGATCAAAGAAAAGCTGCACAAGTTCAGTCATCTAATCTTCTTCACACATCCGCGCGCCACACCGTTCGCCAAGAACAGAGTGTGATATACTTCGCTCGCCAGAGTTAAAAGTTGAAGTATCAGGAATTCTAACATGAATTCCAACACTTGAAAGAAGAATAATGAGTCGTCCGCAAGCAGCAGATGGCTAATTGGAGGAGCAGTAGCAGTGATGCAGATTGGCTGTAACCATTGGACTGAGCAGGCTTTACGAATCATAGAGGATAGCACATCACTTACAAAAAGAAAAAGGTAGGGAGATAAAGGATCCCCTTGTCTTAGTCCCCTAGAAGGATGAAAATATTCCGAGGGTTTCCCATTAACCAGAAGTGAGAAAGAAACTGAGCGAACACAGTTCATAATGAGGGTAACCCAGTGAACATGAAAACCAAGTTTAAGCAACACTGTTTGTAAAAAATCTCATTCCACTGTATCATAAGCCTTAGAGATATCAAGTTTTAAACCAAAGGCTCCTCTTCCAATTTTTTTCATCAGTTTTAAATGATGAAACATCTCATGGGCAATGACAGCATTATCTTGAATTTGTCTACCAGTGACAAATGCTGCTTAGTTTTCTGAGATTCAGTCTGGCATGAATTCTTTTAGCCTGTGTGCCATAATTTTTGACAGAATCTTGTAGGAATAATTACATAAACCAATTGGACGGAATTGGTATGCATGTTCAGGGTGAAGTACCTTGGGAATTAAGACTAGAAAAGTCTTATTCAAGTCTTGAAGAAGTTGACTAGAGTCGAAGAATGAAAGCGTTGCTCGGTGAATGACAACATTGATTATAGCCCAGTAAGTCTGATAGAAGACACCAGAGAAACCATCTGGTCCGGGGGCTTTGAGAGCACCCAAACTAAAACAAGCTTGTTTAATCTCATCTAGCAAGACTGGAGCCAGAAGCTGATTGTTCATGTGGTCAGTTACTATTGGGTCAACAAGCAAGAGGACCTGTGAGAAATCCCTATTCCCATCAGTGGCGAAGATCTTTGAAAAAAAGTTGAGGAAATTTTGAGCAATACTGTTTTCATTTTCTAACCAATTTCCATGATCATCACAGAGTCTGAGAATTTGGTTTCTTTGTTTTCTCTTAGTTGCAGAAAGATGAAAGAAACTTGTATTCTTGTCACCAAGTTTGAGCCATGCCACTCGTGATCTCTGATGCCAAAATTGTTCTTCAAGGGTCCAGAGCTTTTCAATCTCTTGTGTGATTTGACTGATTTGAAATACTGCTGTAGGATCTGAACCATTATGCAATCGATTGATCTGAATTAGTAACTGATCCACTCTCTTATGCCCATTAGGAAAAGTCTTTGAGGCCCAAGTTGTTAAAGAGTTTTGACAATCTTTGATATTAGCCACCCAAATAGGCATTGCCAAACTGGAAGAGGCATTTATCCAGGCTTTTGAAATGATGCCCTCACATGAAGATGCATAGGTCCAAATATGTTCAAACCTGAAAATTTTGGGGGAATAAGATTCTTTTGGAGAAGAATCAAACAGAATTGGTCTGTGGTCTGAACCAATAATAGGACGATTAAACACTTGAGCTTTAGGACAAGTACTTAGGAGGTGCATGGCTGTTTCCCAGGCATCTATCGAGACGCTCTTTCAAGACTAAAACTGAGTGAACCGTTCTAAACCAAGTGAAACAAGGACCTTGATAATGCAAGTCAGAGAGATTTGTATGGGAAAGAAACTCATGGAAAAGAGCTAATCTTCAATTATGGGGGTTGTTACCTCCCCATCTTTCATCTTTCCAAAGGAGCTCATTGAAATCGCCTATGCAAATCCAAGGGAATGAACTGGGAGATAAAATACGACTCATATAACACCAAAAGAGTCTTTTTTTATTCTCATAGGGGTTGCCATACACCATTGAAATCTTACAGTGGATGTCTTCGTTCACAAAAAGAACCTCTGTATCTATGACATTGAGAGATTTGTAAAGAACAGATACTAAAACAGAAGACTTCCACAAAACATCTAAACCGCCAAAACTGGTATTTACAGGGTTACACACTAAATAGTTATCAAAGCTGAGCTGATGCTGCCATGATGAAATCATTTTCTCTCTTTGGTGAGTCTCCATCAGGAAAATGATATCAGGGTCGTATTTCCTCCGTAGTCTTCGGAGAGCTTTTGCTGTCAAAGAGGACCCAAGTCCTTGACAGTTCCACGAAAGAATCCTCATTCTTTCCCCGTAACTGCATTAGGCCAGCTACCGGTGCATGGATTTGACCCCGCAGTATTAGGAGACGTTGATGAGATGATAGCATCCATAACAGAAGGATTAGGAATATGTTGAGGAGTCTGTGGAGGAGGAGGGATGTGATCAGAGACGGAATTAGTAACTGCCGAACCCATAGAGATTGCAACTGACTCATCAGAGACTGTTGTTGTGACCGGAGGAATGGAAACATCGACTGAGAGTGGGTGCTTTCTTGGACGTCCCTTAGGCCTTGGTGTTATTCCTGGAGCTTTGGAGCCACCTCGACCTCTTTTTGACTTTGTTGACCTAGTACAGAGGGGAGGGGGATTCGGCTCAGGGAGTGATCCTTCCATTCCTTTCAGCCTTTTCATCTGCCTGTCAGATTCAGCTAAAGCCTCTTCCAGTTGTTTGTGAACTCGAAGCTGTTTGAAGTGTGCTGCAAGGGTAGAGAGGGAGCCAATCGGGGGGATAGGATGGGAGGAGTCTCCGAAAAGCTCAGAGTTGAGATAGGGATTGAGCAGTCAGTGACATGAATTTGAATTTCAGAGTTGAGGTTTGGGCGGGAGGGGATGGATGTTTCTGTTAGCGGATCTGGGCCCCCAAAAACTGGGTTGGGCTTGATTGACGGATCGACACTTAGGGCACGAGGGTCCAGAAGGTGGAAATTCGGATTTTGAGTTGATCCAGCCACCTCAGCATGAGAGAGAATAATGGCCAAATGCATGTCCTCCACTTCAGGGGAGATGGGATGAGGTGGTGTCGTCGGTGTCAATGGCTGAAGCCGACTCCACAATGGCTTTGCCTTTGTCAACACGTGGACGTGTTTGGTCTTCTTGAGGATGAGTTGGAGACAGACACAAGACCTCGTCGCTTGCTGAGCTGGACTGTTGCCATCTGACCTCCTCCGGATGGGCATGACCGAGGGTTGAGGAAAGCCGCCTAGGGTTTGAGAAATCTGTCATCGGATCGGTCTGAATTGAGTCTGAGCCTTCTGAAGTAGCTCTGAGAGTACTGTCCAGAGGTATAGCTCTTTTGTTTGACTTCGGAGAATGCATAGAGTCAAATTCTTTGTTATGATATCGGTCCCAGCCTCGGGAGCTATCTACCGGAAAACGTCTTGGGACTGTAACAGCCATTCTTGGCCCGAGACGGTTTGCTGATTGGTGTGGTCGGAAGGAACAGGAGTGAAGAGTATGGCCAAGTCTGCCACAGCGATAGCAGAAGTCGAAGAGTTTTTCATATTTGAAATCAGCCCAAGTTGCCTCCCTATCATTTCGACTGAACCAAAAACCAAGGCATAAGGGTTGGTGAGAATCTATTTGAACTCTGACTCGAAGAAAACCCTTGTGACTAGAAGGAGATGAAGGATCTTCTGTGGCAACCACCGTCCCTAGTTGCTCTCCAATCCATCTTGCTTTAGTTTCAATCATGTGCCCTCTCTGAAGACCATGAACTTAGATCCAGAAGGTGATAAGATGAAGAGGAATGTCAGCTAGTCGGCAATGAGAGGGCCAGGGATGAATAGAGAACATGCATCCCATAACTGCCCATGGACCTCGTTCCAGAAGATGTTTCGATGCTTCTGCTGACGGAGCAATTATTGAGAAGACTGAAGAACCATGGATGAGGTCCATTTGAAATCTTCCAATATCACTCCAAGCATTTGTGAGGATACGAATGACAAATGGAGTGTGGAGATTTCAATCCGAGATGACCATTCCCAACAGCTGGGTTTCACGCTCTTCTGGAAGTTCAGGCGGATGAAAATGGAGGAGTAACTCTCCTTTGATTACTTCCTCTATCACAGGAGGACGAACAGGATGAGAATCATGATGTCGGGGGGGGGGGGGGGGGGGGGGGGATGAGGGAGAATTGATGATGGGGTTATTGGGGGAAGGATGAGGAGTAAGGCGGGCTAGAAATGGAGAAGAAGACATGATGTTGAGAGAGAGATTAAGTGATAGGGATGAAACAGAGATGGAAAGAAAGCAGAGAATTTTTATACATGGAAGCTGAACATCATGCATCCATGCATAGGATGTAAGGGGGACACGCGTGAGTTTGGGGGAAATAAGATCAAGCAAGAGATTTACATGGTAACAGGTGTTTGGAAGAGGAAAATTCAAGAACAGACCTTTTTTGCATGAATTACAGGTGTGATTTGAAGGCTTAGGAACTAGCCAAGTAACCCAGTAATGATTACCAACTCGTTGACTAGAGAAATAAGGGGATGAAAAACCGAAAAAACGTAAAACGAAGGAGATTGAGGAATATATAAGAGGAAAAGGAGAGGAACTGGGGAAGAAAAAGGATAAAAGGACAAAAACTAAAGGGATCGGGAAGAAATACACTAGCTACAGTGTATGTTTAGGTACTCAAAAGAGTAAGCTGCTCCTAGGAAGAGAAAAATTTATGTCTCGTTCATTTAATATATGGAATGTTAATAGTACCGGTCTATGACTTTATACTTAGTATAAATCAACAGTACCGACAAGTGAATTTGAAATTACTAAATATCATATTGCTAATTGGTATAAGTTTTACTTTGACCAGTTTGGCTAACCAATATTTCTCTTGTTATAAGAACAATGTGTCTATCTTTAAATCTTTTTTTTTTTGAAACGCAACGATAAGTCAGCTAGTGACCATGAGAAATTTGGTCAACTGCCACACGATCAGCTCACTTAAAATCCAATGGTTGAAAGGTAATGAGGTTTAATTGAAATAAAACACATTATCTTATATTTTATAATCATTTTTAATAACTTTAATCTTATTTCTTTTCCTTCTCTCCCGACCTCAATCCTCCTAAAAGTCTCATCTTCTCATTCTTCTCTTCTCCCAAAATTCATCAAATTTGATGAAACCCATAGAAGATACTCGCTAGAGACGGAGACCCAACTCCAGAAGTCGGCGATTAAGGTCCTCCTAATCTCCTCTTCTCCTCTTCTCCTTCTCTTCTTCTCCCAAAATTCATAATTTTTTTTTGCGAAACCCATTTACGATTCGCTGGAGACGGAGATTAACTCTCTACCTTTTAAACCCACTTCTAGTGAGACGAACTCGGTTGTGTACTTATTGAGTTTAAGAGAAAAATAGTTGATCCAAAGGTACTGCAGTGGGTTTAATTTGGTACTTTTTCTTTTGTTTTTATAAATTTTAGCTATTGGTTTGGGGCAATTGGTTGTGTTCTTAATTATTTGCATTATGTGTTTAAGTATGCAGCTCTCACCACTGATTGAATGTAGGAACTTGTGGGACTTTAGTCCCACATTGAAGAAATAGAAAGAGTCTTGGCATTTATAAGAACTAACCCATTTAGTCTATTAAATGGGTGAAGTGTGAGAGAGTGGGCTTATGGGCTTTTCTATTGAATTTTCAATAGAATTGCACATAAATTAAATATATATTTAATAGTCAAAAGATGGGCCTTGGGCCTTGGGGCTCTTGGGCTCTGTTGATTAAAATATTTATTTTAATTTTTGAAATTTGAATTGATATTATCTGACCAACAGTTACAACTGTTGGAACAGTTATAACTGTTTGGTCAGTCACATCTTTTCGTTTTTGACTATTATATATACGGTGTTTGTGTTGTTGTTCCGACAACATATTTTTCTCCTTCTTCTTCTTCTGTTCTTCAGAGAAACACAAAGAAAATTCGCCAGAAACAAGTTCTTGTGCAAGAACTTGTTTTTAGATTGTTGAATCCTCTAGATAGACGTCTGAAACTACAGCACAAGTGGGGACGAATTTCTGTCTAAGGACACTGCTACGCAGGCCTCAATCTGATCAAGTCAGTAAATTCTAATTCAATTTCGTTATTGTCTTTCGATTGTTTGATTGCTGTTAGTAGAATTGATAGTATTTGATTATAAATAAAAACTGTTTGTATGCCCTATATTGATTGGTTCTAACAATCTTAGACAGAAATTGCTTTAAGATGGATCAATCTGTATCGGGTGTGAAAAATAATCATGTGGAGAAGCCTGAGAAATTCAAGGGCAAGGATTTCAAACGTTGGCAACAGAAGATGTTGTTCTATCTGACAACGCTTCATGTGGCCAATGTTCTGACTTTGGAGGCTCCACAGGCCTTACCTGAAGGCGAAGGAGAGGGTGCTCCTACTGCTGTTCAAAGGGCTGAAAGCCAGCAGGCTATAGAGTCATGGGAGAACAAAGAGTTCTTATGCAGGAATTACATCCTTAATGCCCTGGACGATTCCTTGTATGATATCTACTCCAAATTCAGTAGTGCAAGGGAATTGTGGGTGTCATTGGAGAACAAGTACAAGACTGAAGTTGCTTGTTCAAAGAAGTTTGTCGTTGGCAAGTTCCTCAACTACAAGATGGTTGATACAAAGTCTGTTGTCAAGCAAGTAGAGGAACTTCAGGTCATTGTTCATGAGTTGGATGAGGAAGGTATGGGACTGAACCCTAATTTTTTAGTTGGTTCTGTTATTGAAAAATTACCTCCTTCATGGAAAGATTTCAAAGTATATCTGAAACATCTAACTGAGGATATGAATTTTGAGCAACTGGTTCTGAAACTTCGTGTGGAAGAGGGTTCTCGAAACAATGAAAAAGCTGATGTGGTTTCAATGGAGGCCAATGCAAACATGATTGAAGGCTGTCCATCAAAGGGCAAGTTCCAGAAAAACAAGGGCAAGGGTCCTATGGTGAGAGCATCCAGTGCTGCTGCTCTCTGTCCACAAAAGAAGGCCTTTAAAAAGCCAAAAACTGGAAATTGCTGGGTGTGTGGCAAACCAGGGCATAGGGCAAAGGATTGTCGCTTCAAGAAGGATCAAAGTGGAGGTGGTGGTTCTGGAAATTCCAACAACCAAGCAAACCTTGCTGAGAATCAAAATCAATTCATTGGAGTGATTGAAGCAAATCTGGTGACTAATGCTATGGATTGGTGGATTGACACCGGTGCTACAATGCATGTGTGCTCTGATAGGAAGATGTTTTCTTCATACCAACCAATGAATGATGATGGTGAGACCTTGTTCATGGGGAATGCTACTACTGCCAAAGTTGAAGGCAAAGGGAAGGTGATTCTGAAATTTACTTCTGGAAAAGAACTTGTACTTATTAATGTACTTCATGTTCCTTCTATTTGTAAGAACCTAGTGTCGGGTCCTGTTCTTAGCAACAAGGGATTCAAGCTAGTGTTCGAATCTGATAAATTTGTGCTCACCAAGGGTGGGATGTATGTTGGGAAGGGTTACCTCAGTGAGGGACTCTTCAAACTCAGTGTTGTACCTGTTATGGATGCTATTATTAATAATAATAATAATAATAATGCTGGCACTAGCCAAGCTTCTATGTACATGATTGAGTCATCTTCCTTATGGCATTCTAGATTAGGCCATGTAAATTTTCGTTCCTTGCAAAGAATGATTAATCTAGGATTGCTGCCAAAGTGTTCTATGAACACAATGACGAAATGTGGGGTTTGTGTTGAATCTAAATATGCAAGCCATCCACATAAATCTGTAGAAAAATCTAATGAAGTGCTTGGTTTAATTCATTCTGATTTATGTGATTTCCAAGCAACTCCAAGTCGTGGAGGAAAGAACTATTATATAACATTCATTGATGATTGTAGTAAGTACTGCTATGTTTACTTGTTACATACCAAGGATGAAGCTTTAAATATGTTCAAAACATACAAAGCTGAAGTTGAGAATCAACTTGAGAAAAGAATAAAAATTCTAAGATCCGATAGAGGTGGAGAATACCAATCTAACGACTTTGCAGAATTTTGTTCTTCTCATGGTATTGTGCATCAAACTACAGCCCCATATACTCCACAACAAAATGGAGTGGCCGAACGAAAGAATAGAACATTGAAAAATATGATAAATTCAATGTTAAATAGTTCGGATATACCACTTAGTTTTTGGGGTGAGGCTTTACTTGCTGCAAATGATATATTAAATAGGATTCCTCATAAGTCAAGTAATCAATCTCCTTATGAGTTATGGAAAGGTCGATTACCTACTTATAAAACGATGAAAGTGTGGGGTTGTCTTGCTAAAGTTCAAGTTCCTCTTCCTAAGAGAACTAAACTTGGACCAAAAACTATAGATTGCATATATATAGGCCCTGCTAATAACAGTGCAGCCTATAGGTTCTTAGTTTATAACTCAGAAGTTGAGGACATAAATAAGAACACAATTATGGAATCTGCCGAAGCAGAATTCTTCGAGGATATTTATCCTTACAAGGAGAAAACGAATCCAAAGAAAAGAACATATGCAGATGTTTCTTCTCAAAATGAGTTAAACAATGATGCTTCAAAGGGTAAGAGTTCTTCTTCTGTTCAACAAGAAATTGTAGAACCAAGAAGAAGTAAACGGGGAAAAATTGTCAAAGATTTTGGAAATGACTTTATGACCTTCATGCTTGAAGGAGAACCTCAAACATATAAGGCTGCAATGGAATCATCCGAAGCACCTAATTGGAAGGAGGCTATCCAAAGTGAAGTAGAATCCATTATGCAAAATAATACATGGAAATTGGTTGATTTACCTCCAGGTCATAAACCAATTGGGCATAAATGGATATTTAAAAGAAAATTAAGACCCGATGGTACTATCGAAAAATACAAAGCTCGTATAGTAGCTAAGGGTTATCGTCAAAAGGCAGGTATAGATTTCTTTGATACATATTCACCAGTAACTAGAATTACGTCTATTCGAACGTTAATTGCTATAGTAGCTGTTCACAATTTGGAAATACACCAAATGGATGTGAAAACTGCATTTCTAAATGGTGAATTAGATGAAGAAATCTACATGGAACAACCCGAAGGGTTTGTTGTTAAAGGTCAAGAAAGGAAAGTTTGCAAATTGGTTAAGTCTCTTTATGGTCTTAAACAAGCTCCAAAACAATGGCATGAGAAATTTGATAATACATTATTATCAAATGGATTCAAAATAAATGAATGTGACAAATGTGTCTACATAAAGGAATGCAAAGAGGCATATGTTATTGTATGTTTATATGTCGATGATATGCTTATAATGGGAACTAGTAAGGATGTAATTAATCAAACCAAGAAAATGTTACATTCAAATTTCGATATGAAAGATATGGGAATTGCTGATATAATTCTTGGTATTCGAGTTCAAAGGAATTCGGATGGTTACACACTTACACAATCTCATTATATAGAAAAGGTCCTTAGGAAATTTGGACATTATAATGATAAACCGGTCGTTACACCATTTGATCCCTCTACTCACCTTAAGAAGAATCAAGGTGATAGTGTGTCTCAATTGGAATATACCCAAGTTCTTGGAAGCTTGATGTACATAATGAATTGTACAAGACCGGATTTGGCATATAGTTTGAGTCGACTTAGTGGATACTCACATAATCCGAGTAGTGATCATTGGATTGCCTTGATAAGAGTTATGAGGTATTTAAAGCATACAATAAATTATGGATTGCATTATTCCAAATATCCTCCCGTATTAGAAGGATTTTGTGATGCAAATTGGATTTCATGTAATTCAGAGAGTAAGTCCACAAGTGGTTATGTATTTACACTTGGTGGAGCAGCTGTGTCATGGAAATCATCAAAACAAACTGTGAATACACGTTCAACGATGGAAGCGGAATTTGTAGCTTTGGATAAAGCCGCCGAAGAAGCGGAATGGCTCAAAGGCTTCCTAGAAGGTATTCCATTGTGGCCAAAGCCTGTAACGGCCATTTGCATACATTGTGATAATATGGCTGCTCTTACAAGAGCAAAGAATGACATCTACAATGGCAAATCAAGGCATATAAGGCGACGTCACAAGACAATACGAGATTTGCTCAAAAATGGAATTATTTCCATTGACTATGTAAAATCAAAGGAAAATATAGCAGATCCTTTGACTAAAGGCCTTAATAGAGAGCAAGTTATATTTACATCGAGGGGAATGGGCATAAAGCCTATACAATGAGTCACCACTTGGCGGAAACCTAACCTAGCAACATTGGAGATCCCATGGTCTAGGTTCAATAGGCAAACTAGTTAGGGAAGACTCAAGAAGCATAAACACACATATATGCCTATTCCTATGGTGACACAAAGTGTGTTTCCGTTGATGATTACAGGATGAATATTAATATTCTTAATAATGCTAATAGCTTTTCTCAAAGTGGGATAGTACGGACTATTCTTAATTAGCATTACCTATATGAGATTGATGTCGGGTCGCATCTATGAGAACCAAAATGGCTACGTTCTCTAGAAATCTCATGAAGTAAGGAGTTGTTCAGGACCAAAATGAACACAACTGTAAGAATTGAAATGTGTTCTAGTATGACATGTGTGATACTTATTGTCTTGATTTACTACACAACGTGAATAGTTCAAGACTTTTGTTCACTACTCACAAAGTGAATCCGATAAGTACTCACTACGATAGGTTCAAGTCCAAAAGACACCTTTTTCGATGCATGTCATATCTAAGTTCTCTGAAAACGCGATAAGTTCCTAATTATCTTATTTTCTATTCAAATGTGGGGTATTATTAAAGTTTGAATAGAAAATGTGGGGTATTGTAGGAAGTCCCACATTGAAGAAATAGAAAGAGTCTTGGCATTTATAAGAACTAACCCATTTAGTCTATTAAATGGGTGAAGTGTGAGAGAGTGGGCTTATGGGCTTTTCTATTGAATTTTCAATAGAATTGCACATAAATTAAATATATATTTAATAGTCAAAAGATGGGCCTTGGGCCTTGGGGCTCTTGGGCTCTGTTGATTAAAATATTTATTTTAATTTTTGAAATTTGAATTGATATTATCTGACCAACAGTTACAACTGTTGGAACAGTTATAACTGTTTGGTCAGTCACATCTTTTCGTTTTTGACTATTATATATACGGTGTTTGTGTTGTTGTTCCGACAACATATTTTTCTCCTTCTTCTTCTTCTGTTCTTCAGAGAAACACAAAGAAAATTCGCCAGAAACAAGTTCTTGTGCAAGAACTTGTTTTTAGATTGTTGAATCCTCTAGATAGACGTCTGAAACTACAGCACAAGTGGGGACGAATTTCTGTCTAAGGACACTGCTACGCATGCCTCAATCTGATCAAGTCAGTAAATTCTAATTCAATTTCGTTATTGTCTTTCGATTGTTTGATTGCTGTTAGTAGAATTGATAGTATTTGATTATAAATAAAAACTGTTTGTATGCCCTATATTGATTGGTTCTAACATTGAAGTTGTATAAGAAGGGGTTGTTGGCACTCAAAAAGATTGGGGGGAGGTTCTCAAAGTTGTTGCTGGTACTTTTATTTATTTTTAATGATTGTTGGTACTTTGTTAAGTATTGTCGTTTGTTACTTATAATACTCCAACTTAAAAAAATAGTTAGAATGGAATCACAAGTTGATGATAATGATTGATTATTTATAATTATTGGTTTTCTAATCTTTGACCAGTTGGGTGTGGGCATTATGGAAGTTATACAAGAGGAATGGATGTTATTACCACAAGAAACGCAGATGGAATATGTCCCTGTGGTTGAAGATGATATAAAACCAAAAGCTGGGCAGCAATTCAATTCATTAGATGCAGCGTACAAGTTTTATAATGATTATGCATGTAAGACGGGTTTTAGTGTCCGAAAGAGTAAAGAGACGAAGAAGAATGGTATAGTTTATTGGAAAAAATATGTATGTTTTAAAGAAGGGGAAACCGATGAGACATGGAGAAAAAACAATGAAATTGAGGAAAGAGACCGCAGAAATACTCGAACAGGGTGCAATGCAAAATTACGTCATGATGGAAATAATTATGTGGTCAAGACTTTCAAGGAGGAATACAATCATTCACCTACAACGCCAAGCAGGGTTCACTTGTTAACATCACACCGCAATGTGTCTATAGCAAAAAAAAATCTGATAGAGGACTTGACGCAGGTGGACATTCCTATATACCAGCAATTTGAGTTATTCGAGACACAAGCTGGTGGGCATGAAATGTTTGCTGCACAGAAAAAGATTTAAGAAATGTGGTACGAGATAAAAGAGAAGTTGTCAAAGGTCATGACGTGGACATTTTATATGAGCACTTCAAAGATGAGCAAGAGAAAGATCCAGATTTCTTTTTTGAATTTTATACAGATGAAGAAAACAGGCTTCTCAGATGTTTTTGGGTTGATTCAATTGGGAGAAAATCATATACACATTTTGGTGATGTTGTTGTATTTGATACAACATTCAACACTAGTCGTTATAAGATGATTTTTGCTCCAATAGTAGGCGTGAACCACCATGGCCAAACAATTGTTTTTGGATGTGCATTTTTGAGTGATGAGACTTTTGATTCGTTTATTTGGTTGTTAGAAATATGGCTTGCAGCAATACCTAAAGGTGCTCTGAATGTTATTATCACCGATCAAGATCAAGCAATGACTAAGGCAATTGCTCATGTTTTGCCTAACACATTTCATAGGTATTGTGTGTGGCATATTCTAAAGAAATTTCAAGATAAGACTAGTCCAGTATTTATGCAAAAGTATTATGAAATTTTCAAGATATGCATATGAGATTCAGAGTGTCAAGAAGAATTTGAAAAGAGATGGTTTGAAGCATTGGAAAAGAGTCAACAGATAAATAACCCATGGCTGAGAAAGATGTTTGAGCTGCGTGATACGTGGATTCCATCATATGTAAATATGTACTTTTCAGCAGGTATGTCAAGCAGCCAAAGAGCAGAATCTGCATATGTATTCTTCAAGTGTTATTGTGATAAGAAAAATACTTTAATGGATTCTGTCACGCGTTTTAATAGGGCACTTGCTTATCAGAGACACAAAGAATTGCTTAAAGACCATAAAGATTTGAATGAGACTCCTAATTTAAAATTAGGGACGCTAATGGAGGTTCAAATGGCTCATATGTATACCAAGAAGTACTTTCAGTACTTCCAGGTTCAACTTCATGATGGTAATAGTTACTATGTAGATTTCATAATGGAAGATGACAGTCGTTGTGTTTAAAAGACTAAAAGAGTGTCGCTCAAAACTATAGAATGCGAACGCTTTTACATGAGAAGGTATCAAACATAGTGACGTGCAGCTGTAGAATGCTTGAATTTGAAGGTATTCCTTGCATACATATTTTGGCTTTATTACGAGTGAAACAGATTATGGAGTTGCCAAAAGAATATATTTTGCGAAGATGGACTAGATTTTCAAGAGTTCGCAGAGAAAGGTGTCAAGACCAAGATGGTGCAGATAATTCATTGATAATGAGACACAACGGTCTGTTCAAAATTGCATCCAATTTGATTGATGAGGCTGCGATTTCATCTGAGGGGACTGAACTTGTAAAGAAGGCATTTGAAGAACTTATGGAGCAAATTAAGAAATTAGCTGCACAAGCTTCTACCAACAATTCTATAATTGGTACTTCTGAAGAAAACCGATTCTTAGATCCTTCTCAAACGAAGACTAAAGGTAATGGAAAACGCATAACATCGTGGAGAGACAGGAAAGGAAAAGTTAGACATTGTTATATCTGCCGAAGTACTAAACATACTAAAACAACATGCACAGTTGATAGGTGAGTGCTACTCGTATTCAAATGCTATTTATTATCATCACTATAGTTTATTTACTTTTTTTATTAGGTTGTTTACCTAACCATCTTTTGTTTGATAGGCCAAATATTGTAGAAAAGGATG
This sequence comes from Potentilla sterilis, assembly GCA_963682095.1. NCBI lineage: Eukaryota > Viridiplantae > Streptophyta > Magnoliopsida > Rosales > Rosaceae > Potentilla > Potentilla sterilis. Next base: position 14,487,173 of record OY821756.1, on the reverse strand, counting down.
TCTGACAAGGTAGTCGAGCAAAAAGATTAAGATGAACTATAATTTGTAAGTTGTTCCATTTGAATCTCAATCAAGGTGTTGCTTTTTATGAAGAAGTAAATTCATAGATTAATTTTATGTTTCTGAAATTTTGCAGGCAATAGCTTAACGGTGATTTCAGTAATGAAGAGCATGTTTTGAAATTTCTTGATGTTGTTTGGACTTTAGTTCTGTGAGGAACATTTTCAAGTATATTTCAAGTTGTATGGAAAAATTGGTTACAAAACTACGTTGTAAACTCTGTATTTGTCCAAATTAATGCTATTGATCGTGCAACTTTTATGTTGAATGATTCATAAAACTGAATTATATATTGCGTTGCATACTACTAATAGTTTTTATACATGAATACTGAATATAGGAAGCTGAGAGATTAGAGTTGAGATATTACTTCCAAGTTCTGAAACCAAGTAATGTGCCTACCTCTGCTTGAGATGGCAGCTTGTACACAAATTACAAAGAATAACTATAAAACTAACAATTATACAACTACAAATGGCTGTCACAGTTGAGCCCCGTCCTCCTCACTTTCATTGTCACAGTATCCAACTTTACATCAATCATCACTATTCGAGTCACACAAACCCCCAATTGAACAAAATAATAGCAATTGTGTTCTCCGACGAAGAACAGAGCTCAAGCTCCTCGTACTGGAAAATCCACAACTAGAATCCAAAAACAAAAATGACAGTAAATAAACCATAATTCATAAACTTGCAAATTTAAAAGTCCCAACTTTTTTCCTCTATAGACCCAGTACTTCAGGAGCTTATCATCAACTTTTTTCCTCTTTAAACCCAATTGCTTTTTGTTAAAAAAAAAATAAAAAAACAATTGCTTAGTTCATCTTAATCGTAAGGAAAGAGCCAAACAAGTACCTTTCAATTTCCATAGAGTTGCCCTTGAGTTTGCAGCAACAAGAAACAATTATCACACAACATCAACTTCTACAAAAAAAAAATAATAAAAATAAATGAGAAGAGGAGAGAAGATATGAGCTCTCCTTGGAGGTTGTCGTCCGTCTCCATCGAATTCTCTATGGGTCTCCTTCTCCGGCGAATCGTAAATGGATTTCGTAAAATTTTTCTTCCTTTTATCAGAATAAAAGAAGGAGAAGAGGAGAAGAGAAGATTGTGAGGACCTTAATCGCCGGCTTCTGGAGTTGGGTCTCCGTCTCTGGCGAGTATCTTCTCTAGGTTTCATCAAATTTGATGAATTTTGGGAGAAGAGGAGAATGAGAAGAGGAGACTTTTAGGAGGATTGAGGTCGGGAGAGAAGGAAAAGAAATAAGATTAAAGTTATTAAAAATGATTATAAAATATAAAATAATGTGTTTTATTTCAATTCAATCTCATTACTTCTCAACCATTGGATTTTAAGTGAGCTGATCGTGTGGCAGTTGACCAAATTTCCCAGGGTCACTAGCTGACCAGGTGAGCAGGACTCTATTGAATAATGTAGGAGAATCAACATAAACATTGAACGCCCACTAGGACTTCAAGAAAATAGAACCATGAAAAACTACCGAGGAGAACCTAAATAATCTCTAAGCTAATACACCATACCGTGAAGCAGATCGAGTAACTAAAACCTGTTAGATTAAAATAACTTATTGAAATCGGACCCGGAACCACCCTACGTAGAGGGTAGAGGGAGTTTCACCTGGTTAAACCGAAAAATAAAATCAAACCATGATTATATATATCAATGAAATATTTGCAGCTGCTATTGCAATTTTTATGTCTATCAAACATGGATACACATGCATAGGACAAAGATCTAACGGCAAAAAGTGATAAAACACAGAATAGGAAATAGTCAGATTCGAGATCAAACAATAATAGAAAATATACGACGCAAAGAAATCCCTAACTGCACAATTATAAATTTAACAAGACGAGTCAGATATGATGAAATGATTAAAGAATATAATCGATGTTCTAGTAAATTATAGATTCGATGTTGATTTGAAGTCTTCTACAGTAGTAGCTGTTAGAAACCCTGATTGAATGTAGAAAAACAAACATAGCTTACGAACAATATGGCTGAATGACTTGATTATCTTATTCAACAATCTTGGCTTTTAAATAGCCTTACAACTGCAACTGAACTCCTACTTATTTGCTTGTGAATAGCAGCACAACTAACCAACTTGAATAAATCAAGCACAACTAACCAACTTGAATAAATCAACTCTACTAACAGACTCCTAAAGTCTAGTGATTATTGGCTAATGACCAAGTAAACAAAGACTCAATAAACACTAAGCCCTGAAAACACGAAACCAACTCTTTCATTCCCTCCCTTAAACTAACCTGAGTTACCAGTTAGTTTACTTGACACTGCACAAATTTCGAGTTTAGTTCGAAGCTTCTGAAAACGATCCAGCTTTAAAGGCTTTGTAAGAATATCGGCAACTTGTTCTTCCGTTCCACAATGTTCTAGCATGATCACTCCATCTTTAACCAAGTCTCTCAAAAAATGGAAACATACATCAATATGCTTGCATCTTCCATGAAACACAGGATTTCTTGACAACTTGATTGCTGAAGAATTGTCACATAGGAGTGTTGTGCTTCCATCAAGCTTGTATCCTAGCTCCTCTAGAAATTTTCTCATCCAAATAGCCTGACATGCACATGATGCAGCTGCAATGTATTCAACCTCTGTTGTTGATAAAGTAACACTGGCTTGTTTCTTTGATGACCAAGCTACTGCTCTATTGCTCAGCAGAAACAAATAACCAGAAGTGCTCTTTCTTCTATCAACATCGCCTGCATAATCACTGTCAGTATAAACTCTCAATCTTGCAGCTCCATCACTTGCATCTTCCCCATAAAATTTATGTCCTTCAGTTTCACCTCGATTGTACCATATACCATAGTCCAGTGTCCCTTTCAAATATCTCAAAACTCTCTTGGCTGCCTTGAGGTGCATCTATGTAGGTCTGGACATGAAACGACTTAACAAGCTAACCACAAACTACAAATCGGGTCTAGTAGAAGTAAGATACATCAAGCTTCCGACCAATCGCTTGTAGAGTGTCTCATTCATCCTCTTGCCTTCTTTATCACTGCTCAATTTACTGCCTGTAACCATCAGATTATGAACTGGATTACAACCGTCCATCCCAAAGCGTCCTAAAAACTCCACTGCATACTTGTTCTGACAGATGTGAATTCCATCTTGCTTATGCATTACTTCTGTACCAAGAAACAATTTCATCTATCCAAGATCTATCATATCAAACTCTTTTTGCATTGAGCTCTTAAAATCTTCCATCATTAAAGAATCATTACCAGTATATATAAGATCATTGACCTAAACACTGATAATGAGAACTTTACCTCTACTGCCTCTCTTGACAAACAAAGTCTGCTCATTCTGACTTCTCTGAAAAACTTCTTTGACAAAGTAAGACTCAATACGACTAAACCAAGCTCTAAGTGCTTGTTTTAGTCTAAATAAAGTCTTGTGAAGCTTGTACACCTTGTGTTCACTGCCTTCGATCACAAAACCCTTAGGTTGTTCAACATAAATTAAACATCTTCATGTAATTCTCCGTGTAAGAATGTCGATTTAACATCTAGCTGAAATATAGTCCAGCCATTTTGAGCAGCCTTACTAATGACCATTCTCACAATATTCATTCGAGCCACCGGAGCAAACACTTTATTAAAATATATCCCATGTTCCTGGGAGTAACCTTTTGCCACCAAACGAGCTTTAAACTTGTCTACTTCTCCACGTTCATTGAGCTTTGTTTTATAAATTCATTTGACACCAATGAATTTAGCTCCCTTTGGTAACTCAGTAAGCTTCCAAGTCAGGTTCCTTTCAATTGCTTTTATTTCATCATCCATGGCTAGTTTCCATTCCTCACTCTTCGCTGCCTCTTCAAAAGTTGAAGGATCACAATTGTCCAGTTCCACCATATAGATCTCCATAACGTTTGCCTCCTCTTCAGTTAGTTCTGAAAGCGCTTCTCCAGTAATGTAGTCATTAAGATAAGGCGGCGGCCTTCGTGCTCGTCCCTCCTTTGCTTCTGCAACATTAGTTCCATTGTCTGTGTTTTCTCTCAACAACCCTTATTCTCTCTCATGTGCATCACTATTTTTTTCTCACAAATCCCCTTCTCTCTCTCTCTCTCTCTCGTGTTTCCCTCTGTCTCACTCCCATCATCTTCCTCTTCACTGTTTTCATCATCTCTCCAAATCAATTCTTCCCCAATATCATAATTCTCTCCCCAATCCCAACTCTTTTCTTCCTCAAACACCACATCTCTACTCACTATAACTTTTTTGTTCTTCGGATTAAATAATTTGTAAGCTTTAGACTCCTCACTCACCCCTATAAGATCACAAGGAAAGCTTTTGTCATCAAGTTTACCGCTCTTAGCTTCTGGTATGCGAACATGACCTATGCAGCCCCAAACTCGAAAGTGTTCCACAAAAGGCTTGACTCCATTTCATGCCTCTCCTGGTGTTACATCCTTGATAGCTAAGGTAGGGCATCTGTTTAGAACGCAAAACGTCCAATTCACAGCCTTAGGCCAGAAACTTTTAGGAACCTTCTTTGCTGATAACATAGATCTCACCATATTCATGACTGTCCGATTCTTGCACTCAGCGACACCGTTTTGCTGTGGTGTGTAAGCAGTTGTAAGTTGTCTCTGGATTCCATGCTTTTTGCAAAAATCCTTGAAAGCATTAGAGTTGAATTCTCCTCCTTTATCTGTTCTCAAGTATTTAATCAGCTTCCCTGTTTCTTTCTCGACAAGACTCTTGAACAACTTGAAATAACTTAGGGCTTCTGAGTTCTCAACAAGTAGAGACACCCATGCTTTACGACTGAAATCATCTATAAAGCACAAAGTATACCTTTTACCACTGTTAGAAGCAGGCTTGATCGGACCACATATGTCTGAGTGAATAAGCTCCAAGACTTCTCTTGCTCTCCACGAAATCTGCTTAGAAATTGCATTCTTGTGTTGCTTGCCAACCAAACAATCTCTGCAGGTGATGTTTGATGCTTCAAACTGAGGTAAGCCACGTACCATCTTCTTATTTTGAAGTGTTTTCAAACCTTTATAGCTTAAATGACCATATTGTTCATGCCAAAGTTGTGACAAGTTCATGGAACACGTATGCAAGCAGCTGACAAATTGCGTACTTGAGGAAGATTGAACTTGTGTTATCAAGACAAACATCCTGTGAGCACTCATCACACTTTGAACTAGTAAACCTCTTTCTGGTTGAAAGATTTTACACACTCCACCTTGAATCAGAATGGCCAAACCCTTTTCTTCGAGTTGTCCTATGCTCAAAAGATTATTCTTGAGTTCGGGTACATAGTATACATCACTGATCACAAAACTAGCTCCATTCACATTCAGTCTGATACTTCCTTTTCCGGCTACTTGCATTCTGGTATTGTTTCCAAGCTTAACTGAATGATTGAATTTATTAATTAAGCTAGTGTTGACAGTAGCCGCAGAGAGGCTACAGTAGGTCTACAGACCCGCAGCAAGTGCACCAGCACCCGGCCTCGGGGTCCAACGGTCTATCCGGCTGCCAGGGACCCTGGGACCGGGGGCGCCTGCCTGCCAAAGAGGTCACCAGAACTGCCCTTCGGATGGAACCAGTCCCACATCGAAGGGTGAGGCCAGCCCTCACCCCCAGCCACCTATATAAGGGCCCCAACTACCCTCATTAATAGGTGACTTATCTCTCTCACCGCTTACATACGTGCTCAAGTTATATATATTCCAACTATACTGACTTAGGCATCGGAGAGGAGAAGACCGGCCCGCCGGGTATTCCCCTTAGTAAGCAGGTTTGCAGGAGATCAAGTTGGATTCATCTGTATCTACCAGGCCCCCGGGTTTAGGCAGAAACAGCTAGAAAACATACTCTTGTCACCACACATGTGATTAGAACATCCCAAGTCCAAGAACCAGATATCACGCCTTTCTGCTTCACGTTCTTCTACCAACGACATCAACAATAGCTCTTCAGTTTCATCGAGTTCGGCATAGTTAGCTTCCTTGTTCCACTTTGGACATTCATACTGATAATGACTAAGATTATGACATTTGAAACATTCCACAGCAGCTTTGTTGAACATATGTCTGCCTCGGCCTCGTCCTCTTCCTCCCATGCTTGTTCTTCCACCGCCTCTTACTCCAAGTTTGTCCTCATGACTCACTTTCAAAGCTTGATCTTCTCCTCTGTCATGCCTCTGAAACTTCTGCTCATGAACTACAAGTGAGCTTTGTAGTTCATCAATTGAGATGGTCTCAGTATTCTTGGATTCTTCTATAGATATCACAACGTATGTGAATCTTTCTGTGAGAGTTCTGAGAACCTTTTCCACCACCTTTGACTCTGTCATCTTGTCTCCATTGCTTCTCATCTTGTTTGTTATTGCCATAACTCGAACAAAATACTCTGAGATGCTTTCACTATTCTTCAACCACAACCTTTGGGGAGCCACGACCTCAACCACACCTCCACTAAGTGTGGTAGCAATGCCTCTATCTGCGGCGTTGTGCCCCTTTTTGGGGACTTCTAACCTTGCAAGCACATTTGCAGCTGTTATATGTGATCTTGTCACTTTAGCAATGTCAGAAAACGCATCAGGCATCGAATCTGCTACATTCTGAAAATTTATTATTCTTTTCATTTCACTTTCACATTGTGAAGTGCGGGGATCAAAATGAGACTGAGTGGGGACAGACCACGACAATTCATGTTGTTCCCTTAGAAAATCATGTTTCTTATCTCCCCCTAACGACGGGAAGACTGTCTCATCAAAGTGACAATCCGCAAATCTAGCGGTAAAAAGATCGCATGTCAAAGGTTCCAAATAGCGGATAATGGTTGGGGATTCATATCCAACATAAATACCTAATCGTCTCTAAGGACCCATTTTAGTGCGTTGTGGGGGCGCAATAGGCACATATACTGCGCAACCAAATATGCGTAAGTGTGAAATATCAGGCTCATATCCAATGACCAACTGGCATGCAGAAAATGGTTGGCTAGCAGTGGGTCTGAAACGAATAAGTAAAGCTGCGTGTAATATTGCATAACCCCAAGCAGATATAGACATGCTGGTGCGCATAACCAGTGCCCTAGCCACCATCTGTAGCCTTTTGATGGTGGCCTCTGCGAGACCATTTTGTGTATGCACATGGGGTACAGAATGCTCTACATCGATCCCAATTGACATGCAATAATCATCAAATACTTTTGATGTGAACTCTCCAGCGTTGTCAAGCCTTATAGACTTAATAGGGTGATCAGGGTGGTGAGCCCTTAAACGTATAATTTGTGCTAAGAGTTTTGCAAATGCAGCATTTCTTGTGGACAATAATGTGACATGTGACCAGCATGTCGAAGTATCTACTAGAACCATAAAGTACTTGAATGGCCCGCATTCTGGATGGATATGTCCACATATATCACCTTGTATCCTTTGTAAGAATGGAATATTTTATTTCATGTCTTTAGCATAGGAAGGTCTCGATCATGTTTTTGCTAAAGAGCAGGCTTTGCAAAATGAGTTATGTGCCTTTGAAATAATCAATGAGGCAGAGGGACATAACACATCTGATGCTTTAGAAGGTAATAGATATGTTGAAGTAACACTACAACCGGCACTTTGCATTGTGTCGGATTTTTGTCCCATTTTATTTCTTCCTCAGAAGAAGGGATGTCCGTGTGAGTTCTTTAAAACACGAACCATCATGTCGCGACCAGGGTGTCCTAGTCGGTCATGCCAAAGCCTGTATGCGTCAGCGTCCCAAATTTCTTTGTTGGTGACAGCATAAGATTCGATAATCCATATGGTAGTTAGATATAATCCATTATCTTGATGCATTAGTTTTTCTAAAATGCGTTTCCTTCCACTTTCATAGGAAGTAATATTCAAATATTCAATTCCATTTTCACAGTAAGTATGCAAATGATAACCGTTGGCACGAATATCTTTGAAACTTAATAAGGTTCGATTGCATCTAGGTGCATATAGGGCGTTTGTGACTTTTATCATTGCATGTGTCGTTAGGCATAAAAAAATTAGGCCTTTCCTCGCCCCTGTATTACTTGGAATGAACCCTCTAACATAGTCACAGATGTATTATAAGAAATTAATTCAACAAATAATTGTCGATTCCTTAAGATAGTGTGAGTAGTCCCACTATCAGCTAAGCACTCAATTTCTCCTCGATACATTCCTACAATTAAATTGGATGAGATCATTAAATAAATTCGAAAAATATATCTCACATTCTTTAGAGTATTTCGATTGAGATAGAATGATATTCTTGTCATTCTAATATTATTTTTCTTTTATTTGCTAGATGTATTGCTTTACATCATAATAGTGCTATTTTCGAACTATGTATATATATGGAACAAAATCGAATAAAATTCAATACTTTAAAATAAAATCCGAAATTTATTAATAAACCAACGATAATCAAAGTCTCGGACATCAAAATCCAATTCAACAAAACCATTATTCAAATAAACTTTAAGACCAAAACAATAGTCTAATTAAAATAATGCATTATTGGAAAATAAATAAAGAAAGGTAGATCAATCAAAGTCTGGAACATCCATAGACTGAGCAGGGTTCATGTTGCCATTGAAGTCTGCAATTGTAAGGTTGTCATCAGCGTCATCGCCTCCATCTTCCATATAGTGAGTCTTTTGTGCTCGAGACTCCCTATACCTCTTGTAATTGGCTGCTACTTTGTTGCTTGCTTGGCAGTTCTTATACCAATGCTCAGTAGCTCCACACCTATAGCAGTGTTCATTTCCAATTCTCTCTCTTTTGACTGCAGGGTTCTTAGGTGCTTTTTGCACCTTTGCCCTAGGACCACCATGGCCACTAGGACCAGCACCACCGTCTATGCGCCAGACATTAGGAGGGCCTCCACGGCCCATACCACGACTCATAGGTGCCTTGCCACGTGGTGCATTGTATTCACGTGGGTATGGCTCACCACGTCCAACCCCCTTTTCTTTGGGGTGGTTTCCACATTTTATCTTGCCATAATTGGCTTCAGAAATTTTTTTTGTCCCAACAGGCCTGACATTATTGTTCAGAAGAACTTGATCATGCCGCTCAGCCACTTGCAACATATTGATCAGTTTGTTGAAGGTGGTGATATTTTTCTTGTCATACTCCAACCTATACTGGTTCGCTAGTATAAGTGTTGAAGTAGGAAAGGTGGAAAGAGTCTTCTGGATCATATCATCTTCTGTGAGTTTCTTTCCACAGAAATTAAGGCGTGCTTTAAGGCGCAACATTTCTTTGTTGAATTCATTAACCTTTTTGTAGTCAAGTAAGCGGATTTCATTCCACTGAGCATTCAGTTCTGGGAGTAAAGTGTCATGAATATTCTCAAAACGTCCCTTCAGGACATCCCACAGTTCTTTGGGTGATTTTAACTGAAGTTACTCCCAGCGTAAGCTAGAGTCAATATGTCGCCTCACAAAAATTAGGGCATTTGCTTTGACTTTTGGAGACAGTTTTGTGTCCTTAAGGTCGGTGGAGGGTTTGATAGTGAAAGTATAGTCTTTTGCAATAAATGCAGTTTCCACATCCGAAACCCAACGGTGGTACTCAATTTCTTCTGAATCCAGTATTTCAAATTCGGGTCGAGTTGGATCAGCTATCTACATAAACAAGAGTGAACAATATATTAATTATGTAGTCGTAAGGCATCCACAATAATTAATTTCCAAAAATGTGAATTGGATTTTGAGACCATAATTCATAGTGGTCACACATTTTTCGATACTTTGTGAAAATACTTTATCACATGGTAAATTTGTACTAATTTTATAATACACATGAAATTTCTTTATCATGGCATTATACTTAACATATAATGTGCGAAAAAATAATCATTCAATATTAACAAAATACAGATAGCATGCTTTGATAACTAATTATAAAAATATAGAGCACACAATATTCGCATATAAATATTATGTCATATTATGTCAATGAGCTGTGGCTTGGTTGGTTAAGTAGTTTAACTGACAATGTTGAGGTCATAGGTTCAAATCTCATTGACATATGTAAGAGTGTGTGAGTTATTTAATAAAAAAAATTTTAAAAAAAATTATACAATAACATCTAAATGACTAATATTGCATACATAAAATTTAATCCTGAATTTACTGAAATAAATATGCATTTACGTAGGTAGTAAAAATTAACAAGTAAAATCAAGTAATCAAATAGAGAATCAGATTTCATATTTACAATTAATTTCATTAAACAATATCAGTGAAACAGTAATATATATATTTTTTTACTCTATGGTAAGTTTCATAAAACTAACCTTAATTTATCAGAAATGGTAAATATCCGTTTCCTAAATCGCGGGTCGGATCTAGCAGGAACCGGGTCGAGCAGCAACCGGGTTGAGCTGCAATGCTGGTGGAGCAACAAATCCGGGTCGAGCAGCAAATCCGGTCGATGGAAAGCTCCGGCGTCGATGACTTCGAGAAGGACTGGCACCAGATTGAATGGCGGTGATGCCGGAGGTTGCAATGGTAGTCGAGCCGGAGTCGTTGGATTTGGTGGCGAGGCGGCGATCCGGGTCGAGGTTCGAGTCGATCCGATCCGGGACGAGCTTCAAGGGTGCTCCGGATCAAGGCAGTGGAGTCGTCGATTAGGATCCGGGAAGAGGACAAACAGAGGGCCGGCACCGGAGGGTCGAGCGGGAGGAGGTAGCGTCGTCCGATCGAAGGGTCGAGGCAGAGGTGGCGTCGACTGGAGGAGATCGATCGGAGTAGGACGAGGCACAGGAGGGTACGATCGGAGGAAGGGGTGGTCCGATCGAAGGAGCAACGTCGTCCGAGCAGTGGGTGTCCAGATCAAATCGGAGGTGCAGGCCTAGCGAGGGGCGGCGGCGGCGGCGGCGGAGGGGGGAAACTAGGGTTTTTTTTTTTTTTTTCTTTTTTACTTTGGCGAAAATCTAAGCGAGTAAAGCTACGTGCTGATAACGTGTAATAGTAAAACTGAATTGGTCTACTCATTTCATTAGAGAATCTTTTTATATAGGGTGACGATTAGAAATGGTAATAACGATTACACTTATGATCATAATCACTAATTTCCTAATATCACTATCGTCATTACTTTGACGAAGACACACTAATAATAATTTCCTTTAACACGTAGCAACTTTTTGAGAAATCAGTTAAAAACTAGAGATAGTATTAATTCGCAAGATCCTATTCATGTTTCATTTATTGCTACTATCTTATATATGATTAGGGTGTTCCTATTCACACACCCACATTCTCTATTAATAAACCTCTAGCTATTTATTCTTTTATTATTTTAATTTGATCTTATTTACAAATTCTTCAAATTATCTGTTGGTTTTATTAAAATTGTATATATGCATTATTGAGAATTATAGGTCTCATGAACAGTGCAACAAGCGGGGTGTTAAAATAAAAATAGCACCCCCAGATAAGAACTATATATGATTATTATTCTGATCAAGTTTTGACTTAATACTCCTAATAAATTTCATACTGAAATTATCAAATGGCATGTTTCCCTATTGAATTGATGGCTCCGTGCTATCTAATGATTGTGATGCTGTTGTTTCGTTAATTATACTGATCAAAGTTATTGTGAATATATAAACCCCAGGAAATATATATATATATATAGAAGGATTGGATTGGAAGCATCTACAGTTCCTCAGCATAACAAAAATGTGATTCTGATGATTAATTAACCTAAACAACTCCAAACTGAAAGTGATCTAAACATTAACATTATAACATCCCACACGACCAGTCGAGTCTTCCTCTGGAAGATGACTCGGGCATCATGACCGGATATCCGGCCGGTTGCTTGCTTTGATCATCCTTACAACGGGTGATTGGTGATATGTATGAAGTATGACCATTTTCTTCACATTCTTGGTATTCTCCCGTATATAACATGCAAACTGCACTTCGTTCCTTCCTTTCGAAAGCTCTAATTGCACCTCCTGATGGAATTATTTCCAGGCATATTGTATCTGTAAAACAACTTTATATATATATATATATATATATATATATATATATATTACCTTTTTTCTGTCACATGTAGCATAAGACAAGTAGGGAACGTTCTATCCGGGGAAATCAAGGGCATTCAATCACATGAAGTATCACATAATCATATATGGGGTTTGGAAAATATACCTAAAACCTACTGAATTTTACTAAAATTAAATCTAAATTATTATATACAATTGATCAATATCTTTCACACATAACACATACCACAAAACTCCCTAAACATGTAACAAAATTAAATAAAGAAATAGGGCAGCAAGTTAAAAAAACGATTTCAATATCATATTTAGTTCCAATTTAATTAGAGCCTTCGCGGTTATTCCAAACATTCAAGATTTTACAAGTATTTAGAATTAACTTCGCGTATAATCCTAAACATGGTACTAATTTGTTCAAAGACACTTCGCGTATAAATTAAACACAAAAAGCACATAAGCACAATAAGTCGAATTGGAAATATGTTAGCAAGTATGACATCACCACATCTCACATCAACATGTAAATTTTCAGAATTATTCTAGCCCTTAGAAAAAAACACAAATTAAACCAACTTCGTGTATGATTCAACTTATATTCAATCGGCATATGAAATCAACACACAAGGAGCGGCCATGGCCAAGGCTGCCCTCATGCATATGATTTTTGTGCATACAAATTCAAAAAATAAACCAAATTAAATCAAGAATTCATGCGATTACCTACTGCCCTAAAAATCTAAATTCAATTCATTACATGCATAGTTCGAAAATTAAACAAAGAGAAAACCAAAACACTTAACAGAATTTCGGAAATCCAAAATATAATTCATAAAACTAAATATACATCCATAAATCCATACAATTTTCATAGACAAAATATCGTACTCATACAGAAAATAATAATACAAAGCCATGAGAGAGAATCACACTTTAAAGAAACATTGGAAGGGATTCGGATTCGATGGAGATGATTGGAACGATTTTATGGTTGAGGTGGGGGTGGTTTGGCTTGTATATTTTATGTGGGATTTTATAGAGGTATTTTGGCAGAGTTTCGGACTTGTGAAAGTGAGCAAGAGAAGATGATTTTTCTGTGTAAAAATCGTGCTAGATATAGAGGCAAAAGGTTGAGAGGTTCGTCAGCAACTAGGGTTCACAAAACCTAGTTTTTCTCAAACTTATCTTGTAGGCATATTTGACCTTCGAGTGTAGATTACGGAATACTTCTCCCTAGAAAATAGATATTAAGATGATTTCAATTGGGTTGGAAACTAGACTCCCGTAGCTTTCCATCCATATATTACTCGTCATCTAATTCAAAGTGAACTGTCTTGGAGAGTCCGTGGAAGTTGGATGACGTGCACAGGAATTTTGCCGAATTTAATTAAGATTTGTTGCGATTTTCTTCCTCTTTTTCTGAATTATATCTTCCTTCTTTCTTGAGTTTGGTGTTGAATATCTCTTGGATAATTAGTGAATATCCTTGAAATATCTCTTCCATTTATCCTTGATTTAATTCAGCCAAATTATTTCTGAATATTGTGTGAATTTCTGTCCACATGCTTCCTTGTTTTCCTCTTTGACCGGCCAAGCTTTTCTCTTGCCTTAGGACTCCTCATTTGATTCAGCCTCTCTTCTTCTTATCCGTGCATTTACATATCTTGCCGAATTAATTCTCCTTTTATTCCTCAATTATCTCTTCTTTTATTTCTGAAAATAAGAGAAAGAAATTAATTAAAAAGAGAAGATAAAATGTAGCAGAATTATTACAAATACAAGTCCTGATCTAATAAGGATTCATGGTCCATCAAGGAGTTTTACTTTCACTGAAACTCTTAGAACTTTCGATGTTTTCAGAAACGTCGAGATATTGTAAATTCCTTGTCCGACTAGAACTCCTATTTCCCGAGGACTTTCACTTTGAACCAAACTCTTAGACTCCTAATTCAACTGAGATTCCTACTTTCGTCAGGACTCCTCATTCAACTTAGTTTCCTAGTTGAATAAGGTTTTCTAACTCCAATCAAACTCTTTTGTATCTTCGTCGTTTTAGAAACATCGAAACATTTTAGACTTCTAATTCGATTAGAATTCCTAGTTCAATTAGGACTCTTCAAGAATTCTGCATTTTTCACAAGTTAAGCTCATTTCACAACCAACTATGCCAAAAGACTCCTAACTAGACTCAATGACTTTATATTACAACAATAAGGGATATGAATTGCATAAATGAGGGTAAAAACACATTAAGAACGTCGCATTTTATGCTCCTATCAACTACCCCACACTTAGCTTTTGCTAATCCCTTAGCAAAACAAAACAAAAGACTCAACTACTGCGCCTAAATGATTGTCTACGGATCTTTTAAACACATAGCTTTCAAGTTAAGCATTTAAATGTAAGCACATCAATTCCAAGTGTCACAGACATATTTCACGGCATTAATAAGTCAGAAGTGAGAAAAATAAGCATGTAGACATGTTAAGTTGATTTGATCCTCCTCACTAGGCATACTCTGTTCTTTTCATTCATGATATGACAATATTCACTCAAAATATATGCAAGAGAACAGATTGTAAGGCAACAAATAGTTTGCATATTTCATCAAATAAAAGCACTTTGTGAATAATATTTTCTGGAAAAACTTCATTTAACAACTAAGTGCAATAATGAACCAAAACCATAAACTTACTCTTGAGAAAATCTCCACAAATCAAAATTCACCTATCTTAAGAATCATGAAAAGATCTTTATAAGGTAAAGTAATGGGGCTTAGCATAAAGTATTCACATTTATGATAGTGGTGATAAAAATGTCACCAAGACTTAGCAAAACTCAATACTCCTTATGTCTTCACTCTAAGGGTCAAATTTTATCATATTGGACCCAAACTTCATTCTTTTCTTTCTCAAAATATTGTGAAAATGAACAAAGGTCAAATAAAACAATAGTAGACATTCAGTTACAATCAAACTCCAAATTCACAACAACAATCTATCTAAAATTCATTTAATTTTCGTGCCATTCATTTTCTTTTATTCGGATCACATTTATTTTTCTTTTTATTTTTCGGTCCAATTTTCTTTTCTTTTCAAGGCACATATTTTCTTCACAATTTTGAATAAGTCCACCCCACACTTGCTCCAAAACATCACTCCCAATCACAATTCCATAAAATTATTAAGCTTTACCAAGTCTTGAAAACAAAGTAAAAGATAAAACTATTCAAAACACAACGAATGTGTATCGTGGTGATGAAAGAAAATGGCTAAATGTAGGCTCAACTGGGTTAAACTAAGGAGTCCCACGATAAGCACAAATTAGGCACATGCTTTATTTGGCCTTGGTGGTAATCTTAACAAGATATTTTCAATCCTTTTCAAAATCAAGACATATTTATGAATAAAAGTCTCAAAAATCATCAAGAGCAAGTTCTAGCATTCTAGAGTCCATTAAAAAGCTATAGCACATAGTCATTGAATAATCAAAGAATGATGAAGTTTTGAAAAATTCTGCCTATTTTTAATAACTCATGAAGAAAACATATAGGCTCAAAAGCTCACATAGGATGTTATGGAACAAAATCAACTCAGACATGCATGCTTTTAATGTATCAATCAAAATCTCATAAATTCATACCGATCATAATATCCATGAAACTCACTATTTAAGTTTTATGATCATACAAAAACCATCATCTATGCATTCAAATATATAATCATCATAGACTTTAAAGGCATCTTAAGACTCAAAACACACGAAATTTTTAAAATTTTTCTGATTTTCTGATTTTTTTATTTCCTTTTTCTTTTTATGACTCAAACTCAAACAAAAACTCAAAACAAATACAAACATGTGAAACATGTATTCCCTACCCCACACTTAGAAAATTACATTGTTCTCAATGTAAATCAGAAATAATGTTGTAATTTCTAAGCATATGATAAATTCTACAAGTTCCACATTTATACAATTCAACCATAACAGTGTAGAGATTTAGAAATTCAAACTCTCGTTGATGGCCCCTCCACAGCTACGGTTGAAATGGGTTGCCTCCCATGCAACGCTTAGTTGTTTATAATATTTTAGCGTAAACTCTTCTCATGTTCACTCATAACCGGCGCCTCTTGGAGGTGTACATCCATCAAAAGTTGCTCCTCCAATTGCTCATATGAGGCTTTAATCGATTTCCATTTAAACTTGTTGTCGGTAACTTCACTTTTAATCCGTATAGCGTCATCAGAGAAAACAATAATGAGAGTAAAAGTGGGAACCCAACAGACACATTTGAGGACATAAGGTCCTTGATAAATTGAGTTCCTTTAGCCATAAGCTCTTCTGTAGAATTCAAAGAGTGAGTTAGTATAGAGTTGACAAATTAGCAAAAATCAGTAAAACTTAGTTTACTAGTACTTAAAAATTTACAAGTAGAACTTAAATGCAAATTATGAACACAAATTTAGAGTATGTAGTTTCTTCTTATAACTCAAATCGTCTTTCCCAACTTATTGAGAGTTCCAATCAACTGTTAACAATGTTATTCTTCACCTCTTCTTTATGATCTGCAACTGACAATCAAACTCTACAAGTATCTCGAGAATGTTAGATAAACAATGACAAAGACACAATAAAAATTAGGCGTAGTTACAGCATGTTACAGGAGACATACATACAAGAAAAGTATAAAAGTTAGAAAGTTAGATTTAGAGTTAGCAAGTATAGTTAGCTAGAGTTACAACAATTTTTTTTTACACGAATTTTATACAACACTACAAAATTATTTCAAGTATATCACACAAAATTTTCACACGAAATTTACACAAGGTTTCACAAAAATTTACATGTATTTTTTACAAAGAATTTGGTTTAAGGTTTCTCAAAGTATCCAAAAACATATAACGTATACATCAGGTATGTCGAATCCTAAGAGTCTAATTGCTTTTATTCACACAACTTTAAAATTCAAGGTACGTGGAGTAGAGGAGATAACAGTGTAATGGACTGATACAGCCCAAGGTAGTATCATGCTTTTATCTGATATACCTTAAATTTAAAGACATCTTTTTATTGTGAAGGTATATAAATATATTTATGTAAAGTTATTTTCTAAGTTCTAAAGCAAGGTGGACGTGCGGCCCAAATATTGCTGTCTAGACATGAATTATTCCCTGTTTTCAGAAGGCTAGAACGAAAGTTCGAAGTTGGAGCAAGGCAAGACTCGTTGTTGGTAACCACGGAGGACGAACCCCCTATCGACTCCCTCACCGAGAAGGAACATCAGTCTGTGGGCCTTGAGATCTAGTTAAACAAACCTTGACACCAACATTAGAGACTAACAAACAAATAGGTAAAACTTGTATGCCCCTTACTCAGTTGAGAACAATAATGTGTTAGACAGTTCTCCAAGTGTCAATAAATGCTGCCCTCAACCCCAAGTGACCTTAGCAAGGTACAAATGGAGGGTTAAAGATAATATTAACAAAATGGACTTCACCCTATTTCGTTCACATTAGAACCTACAATAAACTAAACATAAATAAATCTTTAACTTCCTAGCAATTTATCTAAGTGTTACATACATATGTCACATGTTATATCACACATTCGGCCGCATTTAAAAACCAAAACCGAAAACCCTATTTAACTATTACAAAACCAAAAACCTATTATACACATCCGAAACTATGATATATACAAATCCAAATTTTTTATTTTTTTTTTACAAAGTTACAAAGTAACACTTCATGAACCAAATGATTTTAATTTCCCCGGCAACGGCGCAAAAAATTGATGTAATTATTTCCAGGCACATTGTACCTGCAAAACAACTTCATACTTATATTACCTTTTTTGTGTCACATGTAGCATAAGACAAGTAAGAATCATTCTATCCGGGGAAATCAAGAGCATTCAATTTCATAAAGTATCACATAATCATATATGGGGTTTGGAAAATATACCTAAAACCTAGTGAATTTTACTAAAATTAAATCTAAATTATTATATACAATTGATCAACATCTTTCACACATAACACATAACAAAAAACTCTCTAAACATGTAACAAAATCAAATAAAGAAATAGGACAGCAAGTTAAAAAACCAATTTCAAGATCATATTTAGTTCCAATTTAATTAAAGCCTTCGCGGTTATTCCAATCATTCAAAACTTCATAACTATTTAGAATTAACTTCGCGTATAATCCTAAACATGGTACTAATTGATTCAAAGACACTTCGCGTAGAAATTAAACACAAAAAGCACATAAGCACAATAAGTCGAATTGGAAACATGTTAGAAAGTGGGGCGTCACCTCATCTCACATCGACATGTAAATTTTCAGAATTATTCTAGCCCTTAGAATTAAAACAAATTAAACCAACTTCGCGTATGATTCAACTTATATTCAATCGGCATATGAAATCAACACACAAGGACCGGCCAAGGCCAAGGCTGCCCTCATGCATATGATTTTTGTGCATACAAATTCAGAAAATAAACCAAATTAAATCAAGAATTCATGCGATTACCTACTGCCCTAAAAATCTAAATTCAATTCATTACATGCATAGTTCGAAAATTAAACAAAGAGAAAACTAAAACACATAACAGAATTGCGGAAATCCAAAGTATAATTCATAAAACCAAATATACATCCATAAATCCATACAATTTTCATAGAAAAAATATTGTACTCATACAGAAAATAATAATACAAAGCCATGAGAGAGAATCATACTTTAAAGAACCTTGGAAGGGATTCAGATTCGATGGAGATGATTGGAACGATTTTATGGTGGTGGTGGTTCGGCTTGTATATTTTCTGTGAGATTTTATGGAGGTATTTTGGTAGAGTTTCGGCCTTGTGAAAGTGAGCAAGAGAAGATGATTTTTCTGTGTAAAAATCGTGCTAGATATAGAGGCAAAAGGTTGAGAGGTTCGTCAGCAACTAGGGTTCACAAAACCTAGTTTTTCTCAAACTTATCCTACATGCATATTTGACCTTCGAGTGAAGATTACGGAATACCTCTCCCTAGAAAATAGATATTAAGATGGTTTCAATTGGGTTGGAAACTAGACTCCCGTAGCTTTCCATCCATATATTACTCGTCATTTGATTCAAAGTGAACTGTCCTGGAGAGTCCGTGGAAGTTGGATGACGTGCACATAAATTTTGCCGAATTTAATCAAGATTTGTTGCGATTTTCTTCCTCTTTTTCTGAATTATATCTTCCTTCTTTCTTGAGTTTGGTGCTGAATATCTCTTGGATAATTACTGAATATCCTTGAAATATCTCTTCCATTTATCCTTGATTTAATTCAGCCAAATTATTTCTGAATATTGTGTGAATTTCTGTCCACATGCTTCCTTGTTTTCCTCTTTGACCGGCCAAGCTTTTCTCTTGCCTTAGGACTCCTCATTTGATTCAGCCTCTCTTCTTCTTATCCGTGCATTTACATATCTTGCCGAATTAATTCTCCTTTTATTCCTCAATTATCTCCTTTTTATTCCTGAAAATAAGATAAAGAAATTAATTAAAAAGAGAAGATAAAATGTAGCATAATTATTACAAATAGAAGTCCTATTTCCCGAGGACTTTCACTTTGAACCAAACTCTTAGACTCCTAATTCAACTGGGATTCCTATTTTTGTCAGGACTTCTCATTCAACTTAGTTTCCTAGTTGAATAAGGTTTCCTAACTCCAATCAAACTCTTTTGTATCTTCGTCATTTTAGAAACGTCGAAATATTTTAGACTTCTAGTTCGATTAGGATTCCTAGTTCAATTAGGACTCTTCAAGAATTCTGTATTTTTCGCAATTTAAGCTCATTTCACAACCAACTCAGCCAAAAGACTCCTAACTAGACTCAATGACTTTATATTACAACAATAAGGAATAAAAATTACATAAATGGGGGTAAAAACACATTAAAAACGTCGCATTTTATGCTCCTATCACCTCCTTAAGCTGATAAATCAATACAAGCCAGGTTTTCTGATCCCCATTAATTCCTATCACACCCGCTTGCCTGTAAAAGCAACAACCAATATTGCTTTAACAAACAAAAACCAATAAACAAGACAGTATTCATTTCCATAATATACAGATCGAGAGAATATGAATGCAATCTATATATGTTTTTTCTCATGATGGTGTCATTTATATATAAGAGAAAGCCTCATGAGGCACAAAGAGTAGTTTACTTACCGAACCCTAGCTAGCCTCTTCTCTGACCATTTCGAATGGGTTAAAGCTGTCTTAAAATCTTAATTAGATGATAAGGAAGCAGTTTAATTATGGACCACGGCTGGTGAAGTTACTATGAACAAAGTGTTCAAATTAGGCATCCCACGAAGAAGATGGACTATATCTGCAGGGACAGCGTCATCGATCGGCCAATCTCAAAATATAAGTTCGAAAGCAACTGATATATTGTAATGGCAATTGCACGGAACCATGTCTCATCACCTGCAATGTACAAAACTATACAAGTCAAAACTAGGAACAGGTAGCAGAATTTATACTTCATTACTATCACGGATTCACGGATGTTTAACAAAACTTAATTGCAGCATAATCTTAGTATTAATTATATATATGATGTGTATTGATCTTTTCGTCGAGATGACAACGAGGCCCTCAATGGCACCCGATATGTACGTGTAAGTATGGCTTGTTAGATACTGATCTTGTAAATTAGTCAAGTGAAATCAGCAACATATATAGTGGAGTTTGTAAAGCAAGGCTAAAGAGATTGAAAAAAATCTGAGAAAATTTGAGTTCGTACATCACAGCTTAAAAGATTGAATTGGGTCAACAAATCAGAGGCAATTTAAGTTTGTAAATAAGGGCTAAAGCGATTGGGTCACCAAAATTAGATTAGCAATTCGAGTTTGTAAATCAAGGCCATAGATAATGAATTGGGCTGTCATATATGAGGCAATGCCGATTTGTAAATCATAGATAAAGAGATTGAATTGGGTTAACAAAATCGGAATCAATAAACTAGTTAACAATTACTGATTAAAATAATTATGTTGTTCATAAACGAAATAAATTACCGAAATTGATTTTCGCGCCTCGAGTGCCAACTCTCTAATAGCAAGTCTTGATGGGCAACAACGACAGTCAGTGAAGAATCTTTGATTTCTAATTTGAGTTGCTAGAGAGTGAAGTCTGAAATTAGGTAGATGAAATCGGGAAGACTATCATTTATAAATTAGGTTCAAAAAGCACAAAATTGGGTGGATGAAAATGACATTCAAAAGAAAGACCAGAAAGTACACAGATTGCAGTATCTCATTTGCATGACTCTCTCGATTCACGACCATTTTATAATAAGTAACGTATAAATATGAGGTTAAATAAACTCATTTGTAAAGATGGTAAAATATATAAAAGAGTAAAACTTACGCGGACAATTATATTACTCTTTACCAATTTGGCTAACCAACAAATGCTCAATTTACAATGTGGTTATCCACAAATTTTGACGCCCCAAATGATTGATTTGGAAGATGACATTGGACCTTCACAAACAAGCTCAACTTATCGGGACACAGGGAATCATTCCCTTAAAATAATGTTTGGCGCTAAGTTTTGCCGCTCCCTCAAAGTTGAACAACTTTAATATCCTAGGGGTGGGCGCGTGTTGCACACTCGCGTCTCTGATATAAAAACCCTCGGCAGTCTCAGGGTTTCAGAATCCCTCAGATTCTTCATCGTTTGCCGCGCTCTCCGCCGCTGAGTCCTCCGGCGATCTCCTTCGATCATCAAGTGTAAGATCTCGAAACCCTAATGTTCTCAGATCTTTAACAGAACTGTTTGGAGTTCATTCGATTTAACCGTCGATTCTTTGCGGTATTAGTTCATGCCGTGTAGGGATTTCAGTTTTCCTTTTGATTTTTTGGTTCAAATTTTGGCTTAAAAATATGATGTGATTTAGGGTCAGTGACTTCAGTCTATGTGCATAATTAGCTGATGTAATATTCATCTTGTAATTGCTATCGAAGTAATTGTTTCTTAATTGTTTACAAAAATGAAGTTGAAATTTCCGATTGTTGTGATTTTAGTGGCTTTCTTATTGATTAGGATTCATCTATTAGAATTTCTGTTTATGGGTTTCTATTTAGGATTGGATTTGATTGTGGTATATGGTATTGTTGGCTGAATGTAACAGGTTTAGAGCCTGATTTTCAATATGTTGTTTCAGGATATGGATACGTCAAACCCTTCTGTTTTTGTCAATGCAGAGCTTCTGCGATTGTATGTTGGAAGGCAGGTTCGGGCATTGATTCAGGTTGTGCAACCGACTGCTGGATCTGTCATTGGCAAATCTACTGATGAAGTTCAGTTGATTGTAAAGGGCACCCCACCCTTTCCTCTTACAAAGTTTGTCGAGGTCATTGGTATTGCTGACAGTGATAAATCTATCCAAGCTAGCATATGGAACAACTTTGGTGACACAATTGGTATGCATTTATTCAACCCCACCCCCCCCCCCCCCCCCCCCCCCCCCCCCCAATTTTGCAATTTCTACGAATAGTGATTGAAACAGATTCTATGTATATATCCCAACAAATAGCGGGTGTAGCTAGTTCTGAAGAAATAGCTTCAGCCTCTTGTTTTGTTTGAAAGTACTGGGGATTAAGCTTGTACCAACATACACATTAAGTCAACTGGCATGTTAATTCTTTAAACTGCACCATGGTACTAACTTGTATTCAGTGTTCCAAGCGGAGCTTTTATCAAATTCAGGCACTTTACTTAAACTATATCCGGAAGCAGAATTGTGAAATGTACCTTATGTTGTTTTCTGTTGTGCCTTTTGTTTCACATGTCCCTTTGTGTGCTAGGCTCTTTGGTGATAAATAATATTAGGTAATGCTATTAATGCTTGGTCATTTGTGTGCTAGTTCTGATAGATTTCCATTTTTTCTTAATCTGTTGCAGACACACATGCTTACAATCAGCTTTGCCTGCTTGCAAACGGAGAATTTAAGCACTTGTTCATATGAGCTACAACAATCTTTTGTTGTAGAAGTGCTAAAACGGAGGGGATAATGAGTAATGTAGTCAGTATTATTGCTTTAATGCCGTCTTTTGGCAAGTTGTTGAATTTTAATGAAGTGCAGTGATTAAGATCTAGTAACTAGACATATGCACAAGTCTGGAATGTTTGATCATTTGTGAATGAACCTGCTGCCTCTATTTACTAGTCATTCAGGAGTCAATACATCATCTGCCTTATTGCTGCGCCTTTCATGTTTTTGCAGATTCAGTAACTTTACCCTTAAAAATTATATCGTGTTCATTGGATTTGATGCCTTGAATTGCCAAGTGCCTAATCAACTGCAAAAATTAGGAGCTGGGTGGGTTAAGGGTTTTGGATGTTGAACCCAGAGTGTAGTCAATGGCAATTCTTGTTGCCAAAATTACCCCCAATTAGTCATAAAGTGATCTTTTGATGTGTTTCTGTTTTTTAACTTTGGGAAGTAGTAGTCCGTGGTATTAGGTACTCAAAACGATCTTCATCATCTTCCTTCACTTTGTATTATGAGGAGCCTGCTTAGTCACTATTGATTTTTAAGTAAGTATTCTTTCTCTTCAACACTTGAAGCATCTCGGGCTGGTCATGTTAACTGAATTTAGAGCAAGTAGTCGACGTTGTCTAGTTATACATTTTGGAAAATATTTAGCCGACCAGCCGTGTTTAGATAGAGTTAACTACAGCCAATTGTTTAGATAGAGTTAACTACAGCCAATCAGCGATAGAGGCAGATGATTGGTACTCACCCTTGTTTAGATAAAGGGTGAGTGATCAATCATCGAGTTTGCTTACATAATTATTGGTCATAATTATTCAAATATGTTAAATTATATTATTAATCACTCACCCCTTGTTTTGTCCCGACAATATATGTTTAAATTGATATGGTTAGTTCTAGCTGATCAGGGTTAGTCTAAGTATTGTCCCTAAATTTCTCATTTGGTACAAGAGACATTACTTGGAAAGTTGGAAGTTGGAAGTTGGAAGTTGGAAGTTGGAAGCACCAAGAAGACTGATTCTGAGGCCGAGCAGCGTCAAAGTAACGTAGTCTTTAGCTGTAATGTCAGTAGCCAAGTAGTTTTAAAACAGGGTAGTCTCGAGTACCTGAGAACTTGGCTTTCACTACTTAAGAGTTAAGACAGTAAAAACAGTAGCTCCAGTTTTACCCCTATAGGCCTATATACAAAGTGATATAAACCTCGAGGAAAGAGCTTAGTATCACAAGAAGTTCCCTTATGTAATACACTAAGTGCATGTTTGGTAGGGAGGACTAATAAGTCCTCCTTATTTTTTAAGGCTCCCTTACCTTAAGTTCCCTTACCTTAAGTTTCACTAACTTAGTCCCATGTTTGGTGTTGCATTACCTTAAGTTTCACTAACTTTGTCCCATGTTTGGTGTTGCCTTACCTTAAAGTTTCACATACCTGTAGCAATTTCTTCTATAAAAGATTTTAATGATTCATCCATAAACGCATACAATTAAATGAGTTGAAACACATGCATTGACTATTAAGCAAGGGAAGAGTGGAACTTACTTAACAACTGAATAGGAAGGATTGTCCTGAGTTCTTACATAAGTACTTTACATTCCAATTACAGTAGTGCCTAGCACATACACAAGTCCACAAGTAATAATCACCACACTCAAAAACTAAAGCCATTTCACTGATGTTAAAAGTTCATGATAAAAAATCAGTGTTATTTTTGTGGCTTTATAACAATCAATCCACACCTTGTGCCTTGTGCAGTTGACTCAAAAGATAGTGACTCACTTCTCCTACAACATTTCTAGACAGCTCCATGATCATTTTCCATAAGCAAGGTTTGAACAAATACCTCTTTCACCTCATTATCCAATGACTTGAACATAGAGATGTGTTCTGGTTTTCCCAAGATGTGTTTTAATGCAGCAATCTGATCATGAGGGGAAAGACCCATTTCCTTTAGCTCTTTGGCAATGTCCGAGCGATCCTCATTACCTTTAAGAATGGCCTCAGTTACCATTTGCATTCTCTTCCCTGAATCTTCAAAAACTTTTGATAAAGCCATAATAAGCTTATCAGCATCATCAACCCTCTTCCTCTTCCTAGTACCTTCAGATTGGCTACACTCTTGATTTAGTGACGTAAGACTTACATTCTCATTCACCACATGTTCAAGATTAGCATCATTGTTGCTCTGCACATCTGCCATGTCAGCGGGCACTTCAGCACCTTTTCCATTGGCACGGTCCTTCCCAAATATCGCCGCAAGACGGTCATATATCGGGTAACTTTTGTTTCTCCAACCTTTGGCACTTTTGTTGTGCTACAACCAAAATGATACAAGAATATATTCAGTAAGAATTAGGTTCAGTCCAATTGAGATTTAAACACTTAAAAGAATGGAACAAAGATTAATACCTGAACATAAGTATCCCATGCATCATTGCTATCAACTTCAATGCATTTTCTGTTGTCATTCCATGCAAAACCACTTGTGTTTGACAAGTCATACACAATACTGTAGCTCTCTTTCCATTTCTTCAATTTTGATTCTATGTGTGGTTGTGCCTTGAGATTTGAATCAGGGCATAATCTTGACATAGCTTCCTCCATTTGAAGCAGTGTTCCAGATTTGAAAGTCCCATTTTCACATCGCATGCCACGAGCAACAAAGTCATCAAGGACAGACAACATGGCATCTTCCTCAAATTTTGTCCATTTACGCCTAGTTGTTGTTGACCTTGCTTGTTGGGGATTGGTGTCACCACTTGCCATTACTACATAGTGGTGTAATAAAAGAAGCACAATTATACGCATGTAAAAAAAATTCAAAAAGAATGTGAATTTCTGAGGTAGTAAACTGTAGATATGACTGCATATTTACGACATGCCCTACCAAATTATCAACAATCATCATCTTGCAAACAGAATATATAAACTATACATGGTGAGGATCATGCATGTACTGTGTTAAACAACAAATATAGTGTGAAGACAAGCTAAAAATACTCATTATGTAGCAGTATCAAAGAAACAAGTTGAACCACACTATTTTGCCCACTAATGCTAAGATATAATAGGTAAAAACGTGAAGATGGCATAATAAGATGGCATAATTGGATTTTAAGACCAATAAAAGACTAACCTATGCCCAAAACTAAGAGAACTAAAAGCTGGAAACTAGTCAAATCTGGCCAAACAATATAGCCACAGTGAACTGGTAACATAAAAAAGAGCTGGGAAACATTCAAGAAGACCATATAATAAGATTGATCAAATTGTAAACCCACTAACTCAATGGTTATTTTTCTTAATTAATGTAAACTCAATGGTTCCAATACATAAGCATGAGGTCTGGTTTAATATAATGATTTTAAAAGAAACTGAAATTGTAAAAGTTCTAAGTTTGGCCTCTTGCAGTCCTGCGTCTACACCAATCACCAAACATTTGGGAGGCCAAATCATCTCTCCATGCTGTCCATTCATCAGATGCTTCAACAGAGTCAAGCATATCATGATTTTCCACATTTGCTAACTCGTCAAACTCAAATACTGCATATTCCATTGGATCGATAGACATTTCCCTCCTAATAAAATTATGTAAAAGACAACACGCCGTAATTATACGACATTGTGTCTTAATGGGATAATATGAAGGACTCCTTAGAATAGCCCACCGACATTTTAGCAAACCAAAACAGCGCTCTATCACGTTTCGTGCTTTTGCACGTTTCATATTGAAATACTCTTCCTTATTGATAGGCATACACCCTTCTCTCCATTCTGATAAGTGGTAGCGTTTTCCTCTATAAGGTGCAAGAAATCCTTCACCATTAGTGTAACCCCCATCTACAAGGTAATAATAACCTAGCCAAAAAAAAAAAAAACCAAGATCGTATTAGTTATATATATATATATATATATATATATATATATATATATATAATATAAATAAATAAAGTCTTGTATGTGGTCATCACTAAATAATAGCCTCACCAGTTGGAACTCTTAGTCCATTTGGCCTAGTTACCGCATCACGAAGTACTCTAGAATCGGATGCGGAACCCTCCCATCCAGGTAACACAAAAATAAATTGCATGTCACGTGCACAAACTGCCAAGACATTGGTTGCAATTTCTGACTTTCTAGTTCGATATCTTGGCTTGTCGGTAGCTGCTACACGTACTCTAACATAAGTTCCATCTAATGCTCCCAAACAATTCTAAAACAAACAAGATAGAGAAGTTTTATAATAACTATAACAATTGCAGCAGACCATAGTAAACCAACAACAATTACAAAATATACCTTAAACCACTTCCATCTACGATCAGTTTCATTTTCAAGTACAGGGTTTGGCATTCTCAATAGGTTGCCTTGCAATCGTAGTACCCCTTGCAATACAGAGTTAAAATACCTACTTACTGTCTCTCCGGATCTAAAGAATCTACCACTAATAGTGCGATTCTTAACATGATGAGCAAGAGTATGTAAAAATATACATACTTGCTCCTCCACTGATACTAATCCTTCATTTTTTACCCTTCCAACATTGCGTAGAAGTTCACATAATAGCCCAAAAGCCCTTCTATCCATTCTTAACTCATTCACACACTCAATGTCACTATTGCCTATTATACTCTCCAGATAAATTAAACGAGTTTCACATCTAATAAATGATCGGTTATCCAATGCTCTTTGTTCATCTCTTCTCTGCCTTAACTTTAAGATCAATAATGCAAGGATTGTACAAGCAGACATGCTCTCTAAATGCCATAGTTCCAACAACAAAATCAACAACAGCTTTCTCCCATCCATATCTATAAGTTCAAAACAAAATAAACCAACTAAGATCGAATGAAGTATATTGAAAAATAAACCAGTACTCAAACAAGATGTACATTTCACCAAGAGTCTAGTTTACATAATAAGTTCCATTAGTCTCTATTCTAATTTGGAAGATATCATCTCCAACAAACCAGACTTCACAAGGCAACTAAATATATGCAGTATATATATACATCTTTCTCCAACAAAACCAGAATCTATACTGATCAAACAAGACTTAATCTAAAATTCTAGTCACCAAAAAGTGACTGCAGTCCTTTAAAAAAATAAAAAATGCCTGCAATCATATCAGTATTTTATTGAAGACAACCAAAACAATTTCTTGACTATTTCATACAGAAGTACAAGCAATCTCCCTCACTACGTTACAACAAGAAATCCCTCAAACGCATAGATTCTATAAAGCTTCAATCTTTCAATTAACACAAACCCCATCCTACTTATCAAAACATAAGCAAGAGGTATGGTTTAATACAATGAATCAAAGAGATGTACCTACGATCTAGAGAGAAAAGCTCGGGGCTACGTTGAGAGGAGGACAACACGGGAGTCGAGGCTGCGTTGAGAGGAGGAGAGCTCGGGTCTGTGCTGAGAGGAAGAGAAAAGTGAGATGCTGGAGGAGAAGAAAAAGTTGGGCTGCTGTGTTAGGTTAGGTTTCTTAGATAAGGGAGAGAAAATGTTGTGCCTTATTTAGGGGGAGTTTAGAAGGTAGAAAAGGAAAACACGGGACTGCATAAGGCCATTAATTATAATACCTAACACCACCAAACATGGGATTGCCTTAGTTTGAGACCTTATTTAAGGCAGTACTTGTTAATACCGGGTACCAAACATGCACTAAGTTGACTAACTTCTGCAACTCCACAGTTAGAGTAAATGGGAACAACTTCACCAAACTCCAGCCCAGTTGGAAAAATTATAGTTTGGATCACTCAAATTTCAGCCGATCTGACACATTAGTCACTCAAACTTGTCTCGGACTATCACTATTAAAACACCCAACCTGCCCACATAAGTGAAGACCATTTATTAAAGCCAAATACACACAGGATTGGGGGATAATGAAACTTGTCCCCGACGCAGCCAACACTCCCACACAATCACTAAATTCATTCTTGCATACAGCACTGGTACCAAACACACCATTCTTCATATCAAGAGCTCCATCTATATTTAACTTAAATGACGCTAGTGTTCGTATCGGATTCAGCACCTGATGAACAGTCAACACATGGAGTGGTAGTTTTAATGAAATGCAGTTTATTTTAAATAAATGATTTGAGAACATGGGAATTCATATAATTAAAATGAAATGATATTTAAAGAAATATATGGTTTTGGGATTATGCTTTTACTACTATTTTAGTAGTATGTGATTTTATAGGAAAACGAGATTTCCGGAAATAGTATGTTTTAATTATTCATAACTTGATTATGGTGAATAAATTTATGTGTATTTAAATGTAGACCTGAAATGATATTTCCGGGGATTTAATGTTTTCGAATTTGTGATTTTTCGACATGTGAGACGTGTCGATGTTGTATATATAATTTTCGATATTATTTTACGGCATAGTGGATATGTCGGATATATATAAATATATTTTTAGGCTATTATACTATTTATGATTATTATCAGCCTCAGAAGTGCGGTCGGGGACCGTACTGTTTACGTTATATAAGAGGAAGCGTGTTTTCGGTTTTATTTTCGTATTTTCACCATATCAGAGTCCAGATATATATTGATGCTAGCTAGCTTAATCGCCTGATCCCATGTGAGGTGACGACTTTACCATATAAGTCAGATTCACGATCAGTAGTCGACGTGTACAGACATAGCGTGGGACGCTATAGAGAGTCTTAGAGGCTCGACCCTTAGTCTTGGAGGCTACTATTAAATGATGGTAATGACGTTCCCCTATTCTATTATATGACCAATTGGATTTGTCATGATTTTTATATTATGTGGTTTTAGGGAATATTTTTTCTATGAGACTTTCTGATTTTAATAAATTCCCGAACCAGCGGGGCTGGGGTTTTCACTACAAAAATTAATTCAGTTCGCCACGGCGGAAAACCAACACAAAAAGCCTTTTACCGTTGCAAAACGCCTTTTGCGACTACATGGCGACGGCAATTGGGGCATCGTGACAAGTCTCGACGCAAAATTATTTTACGACGGTAATTCACCGTGGCCATCATTATTTCCGACGGCAAATGAGATTGATCTTGCTGTCGTTACTTCGGTGACGGCAATTAACGACTGCTCTCACTGTTGTAAAATTAGCGACGGCAAGCAGCGCAGTATAGTGTCGTCGCAAAATAATATCCCAAAATTAGAGAATTGGAGGGCTTCCCGCCAATTTTATTTTATATATTTGCCGCCAATTTTTAAATTTCAAATTCACTTTTTCCGACGGGCTTGAGCCGTCGTATAATTTATTTTATATTGATATTTTTACTTATTTTATATTTATATCTAGTGTCATTTTCCAGTACAGAATTGCAAAACCAAAACCGGAATGGTCATTTGTTCCCTGATTCAACTTCATTCAACAAAAAAGTCCATCATTCATTCCAGGATTTTTACACAAACCAACATAAACACAATTCCATCATTCATTCATTCCAACAAAATGAACACAAAACCAACTTGCATATAACATTATTCCAACAAAGTGGCACAAAGCATTGTATACATCTAGATCACCAACATTATTCCATCATCATTCCAACTACTAATGCGCACATTCTAAACAAAACTAAGAGAGTACTACAACGAAAAAAACGACAATTAAATTCAATATAGTTTTCACATGCTAAAACACAACAACATATATAGTAAATATTAAACCCTATCATGTCCTCCATCAAGGTAGACTATCCACATGATGAGAAGTATCATTTCCTACTTCATGACTACTTCCCTCT
Source organism: Potentilla sterilis (assembly GCA_963682095.1). Taxonomy (NCBI): domain Eukaryota; kingdom Viridiplantae; phylum Streptophyta; class Magnoliopsida; order Rosales; family Rosaceae; genus Potentilla; species Potentilla sterilis. The sequence continues at coordinate 14,456,229 of OY821756.1, read as the reverse complement.
CCTACGGACTCCCTCGTGGCGTCTTGGCCACTGGTTGCATTAGGCAGTACCTATTGCCAAATTTTTCATGCATTAGCAACAAGAATTATAGCTTATAGTGTAAACTGTAATGCATATTTACCTTGGATATATGAAAGAAAATAAAAATCAATACCAGTGTAAACTGTAAGGCATCAGAAGCAAGTAGTACCAATACCAGATCAAGTCTCATGCATCCTAAATCACTGACCATAATAATGCTCAAAACCAACTAATGAAACATATATTCTAGTTAAAATGCAGGAGTTGAATTCCACTCCATAATCAAATCACATTAATCTAAGTGAATATCCATTACTTTAACATGATTGTAACTCAAACAACACAGATGCAAGTACCAAACAACATTAATCTAACTACAAAAGTCCTTATGCTAATAAAAGTATCAGAAACCTTAAAACAAATATATCAAAGCTGTATGTTTAAGAAACATACTCACCATTGAGTGTGTATTACGGCTTCTCCCTTCTGTAGTCGCCAAAGACTTCAGCTGCTCCTGAAACTTAGCATATTGCTCTTCCATTCTCCTTTCGAAGGCCTCTTGCAGTTTCCCCGTCACCTCTAAAGTTATCTTCGGTATAAGATCTTCGGTGGAAGGAGGTACAACCACTAGTTCATGTGTATACACCAAACTCTGAGGCACAGAAGTACCATAGGTTCGGCAATAATCATGGCCATCTTTTCCAACAGGTCATGAAATATGCCGTCTTTTACAACTGTAAGCTTGCGCTGGTCCTCAGGTTTTGCATTCAGTCTTTTGTTGTACTCCTCCTATACCAATTTTTATAATTAGGCTGGCAGATTAAAAGAACGAATATAAAAAGAACATCCATAATAGCACACAATAAGAAAACAATAAAGTAAAACATACAATGATTTGGACAACTTCTGGACAGGACTCCTTGCGTGTTTTTTTCCACACACTCATCTTATCAGTCTCTTCTCCTGTGAGTTCCATCTGCTAAAGTCATTTTAACAGTAAACAACTCTCTGAAATAATGAATAGACTCTTCATTTGTCAAATAAAAGAAATCATCAATACCTCATATCTTATTTGTGCAAAATTAGTCCGGCCAGTAGCATGAAGTGGTCCACGTTGCTCTCGATTGCAAGAATTCCAGGCCGATATTGCCTACCAAATCAGTTTAAAAATAAACACGTTACAGTCAACCTAGCTATTTGGTAGTAAACTTAAGAAACGACATAACTCGCATACCTTTGCTTCCTCACTATTCCAATAAGCCACAAACACAGGCCATTGCTCTGGTACGATATGTGGAGGAATCGTATTGCTTAGTTCTGGATTGTCAAATTGTTTCTCATAGTACTGAAACTTGGTTTTGCTCTTGTAGTCCTTCCATAGATGATTGCTGCATTTTAGACACACAGCTTTATATCCGTCTGGAACATCAATAAGATTTTTCTACAAGTCATAGAAACAATAATCAACCATTCATTGTAACAATGGTAATAACTTATACATATTTATCAATACAACATTTACCTTAACCTCATCCCATATATCTTCTTTGATATCATCACCAACAGATTTCCAGTCCAAAAGTGTCAATGGAATCCTCTGGCCATCACGCACAATCTGGCCCAATTGTGACTTCAACTGTACTGATCTTGGTCCAACAGGTTGGAATTTAGCATTAAAATTGATTTTAACTTTAACTCCAGTATTCCACTCAGGAATACCCTTATTGTGACCTCTACTTGCATTAGATTTAGCATCTAATTGTCAAAAAACAAGAAAACATTATATTCCATAATATGAAAGACACAAAAATATATCAAAAGGAAATGTGACAGATTAAAGACATGCTTGCAGGAGGAGTAACTTGGGGAGGAGGTGGTGGTGGAGGAGGGGCTGGGGTTGGTGGTGATACAGGTGGTCGGCGAGACGTGTACTGCGAATTCCCACTGCTGCTTGAACCAGAAGCACTTGGAGTCAAGATGTCAGACATGGTACGTGGCCTGCCCGCGACCCTCTTTCTCTTCATTGGCATGAACACCTATAAAAATTCATACAGTTAGCAACAAAATAGTTTACTAAAAATTAAACTGACAAGATATCAACATAGGTATATGTATACATAAAAAAACATGTAAATTAAGAAAACAAAGTTATTCAGATAGCAAGTACAACTCAAAAAGCACAATCTCATAACAGTTTCAATCATTATACTCAAGTCATACACTAAAAATAACAAAACATCAACCCTGAATCAGCTCTCTACTTTCAATAGTCTTATTCATTCGATTCTACACCATCCATTGATTCCATTTCTTCAGTACAGTCACTTTGCACATGACAAAAGTCTTTTGACTCCATTTCCCCAATATTCAACCATCCTTCTTGTGCAGGGTCTGGAGTATACCACACCTGATGTGCTTGAGGTGCTAAAATGAATGGTTCATCCTTAACTTGGACACTCTGGTACAACAATCTTCTGAAATTAACTAGGGTGAAGTTAAAAGGATCCAATTTCACCCCTGCAACAGGATGTGCCCACTCAAACTTGAATAAAACATACTTGATATCGGCAGAGTAAGATATTCTGAAAATATCTATCAGTCTCCCATAATAAGGTAAGATGTCTCATTTTAAAGATACACCACTATTCTGTTTGGTTGGCTTGTTGTCAATTCTTTTCACTCGGAAAAAATAGCCATTTGAAGTATATGAATTCAGCCTACTTGCTGCAGGAGAAGAAGAATTAGACAAATTACTTCATCAGTTAACGATACATCACCAATGCTTTGCAAACTCCGAACCTGTTACCAATAGATACAAATTAGCTTACCATAAAAAATGTTTATAGTATTGAATATAATACACATGAATGCAGCTAACAACTCACATGTTCCTTAAACCACTTTGCAAACTGCTCAAAATGTACACGTGTAACAAAATTCTCATCAGCATTGGGATATTGATCTTCAATGGCAGCGATATGTTCCCTGCAATAGTTAAAAAGAATGATCAACACATAATACATAGGTCAGAACACATCCCGAAATTATCAGTATTAGGATTAATATAACTATAATTAATCATATGCATAATCTTACCTGAGATATGGCGTGACGGCATCAGTATGAAACAAGACCCAACGATGAAGTTGTGTTCGAGTAACTTTTGATAGCAAAACAGTCTTTCATTTCTTAAAGTGAATATCATCATTCTTCCTTCTTAATGGTCTGTGTGACTTACTCTCCACATCTTTAAGGTATTGGCTGCAGAAGTTCATATATTCTTCCATCAGATACCCATTAGCTATAGATGTTTCTGGATATGCCCTTTGTCGTACGTATTCCTTCAATACTAGCAAGTACCTTTCAATGGGGTACATCCATCGAAACTGCACAACACCACCAATCAATGCTTCCTCAACTAGATGTATCGGCAAATGTTTCATAACATCAAAAAATGATGGTGGAAATATCTTCTCCAGATCACACAGGGTTACAATAATGCGAGAACGCGCCTCCTCCAAATCAGCAGCACAGTTTAATTTAGGACACAATACTTTGAAAAACTCGCTGACATCAATCAGTCCTTGAACCACATTCTTTGGTAAGGAACTGCGTATGCATAAGGGAATCAATTTATGTAGAAGGATATGATGGTCATGGCTTTTAGGCCCTCCAATGGTATGACTCTTCAAATTTATCCGCCTTGCAATATTCGAAGCAAAACCATCTGGCATTCTTGACTTGGATAAGGCTGAGAGGAACTTGTCTTTCCCTTCATTGTCCATCTCAAACTCAGCTCTCTCAAAGTATTCAGTACCAAACTCCGTTTCCTTCACATAGTAATCCTGTCTAATTCCCATATCCTCAAGGTCGCGCCGAGAGCTTAAATTATCCTTTGTTTTTCCTGCAGCTCGCATTATTGTATTGAGGAGATTTTCAGCAAAATTCTTCTCAAAATGCATCGCATCAATGCTGTGAGGTAACAAATTGTATTGCCAATAAGAAAGCTAAAAAAGAATACTCTTTTTCTTCCAATTGTGCTTCTTTTTCTTTGAAGGATCTTTTACTGCTCTTTCCGGTCCAATCTCTTGCCTTCTTAAAAGATCCTCCTTCTTATACTCTATAAGTATACCATTTGACTCAAGTTGTGTGAGCAGATCAGTACCAGATAATCTTGGAGGAGCTGTCCCATATTCCCTTTTGCCATTGAAAGACTTCGAATTTTTCCAGTATTTGTGATCATAAGGTAAAAATCTCCTAGTGCTCCCATATGACCACTTTCTACCATTTTTAAGCCATATTGACTTCGAGTTAGAGTTGCAATTTGGGCATGCATATTCACCTTTTATACTCCACCCCGATAAATTGGCATAGGCAGGGAAGTCATTGATTGTCTAAATCAATGCAGCACACATTTGAAACATCTGATTGCATGAAGCGTCATAAGTTTCTACTCCCTCTTCCCACAATTCCTTCAATTCTTCAATCAGTGGCTCCATGTATACATCGATCTTATCACCAGGCCCCTTAGGTCCATCAACAAGCACAAATAAAAAGATAAAAGGCTGCTTCATCAATAATAATGGTGGCAAGTTGTACGGTACCAGTATGACAGGACAAGTACTATGATTTACATTCTGGTTTCCGAAAGGATTAAATCCATCTGAGGCCAAGCCAAGCCTTACATTCCGAATATCAGCAAAGAAACTAGGGTGTTTGGTGTCAAAATCCTTCCAGGCATGAGAGTTTACAGGATGCCTAAACACACCATCGTCCGTTCGCTTCTCACCATGCCATCTCATGAGCAGCTGTTTTGGAAGACATAAACAACCTCTGCAACCTTGGTTTGAGCGGAAAATATCTTGCTTGCTTGGCTGCTTTAGGTTTCCCTCCCTCCGAGCCAGCCTCAGATGCTCCTCCAACTATGTCTTTCCACCGAGATGCCTTGCATATCAAACACTCATCAAGATCTGCAGCTGTTTTCCTAAATAGCATACAGCTATTAGGGCAATCATCTAATGTTGTATAAGTGAAGCCTAAATCATCGGTTAACTTCTGAGCTTCATAATAGGATTTAGGAAGGTTTGCACCTTCCGACATGCATTCTTCCAATATCTGAAGCAATTCTTTGAAAGAAGTGTCTGTCCAAGAATGCTCAACCTTTGCATCCAGAAGTCGGGCAATAAATGACAAAGCTGTATGCTTCCTTGAACTATGATAAAGAGGCATGTTCGCACCTTGCATTAACTTGAAGAGCTGCTTAGTATACTCACTTGGGCCAGCACTGCAATTTCCTCCTTCCAATCCAGCACCAGATGCCATTCTCATCATCTGCTGCACCCAAACTAGGAGTTCCTATAGCAATTTGGACTAATCTAACCATATCTACATCCATATAATCATCTACCCCTCACAATTCTTCATCCCTTTGCACTGGTTCCTAGACACATTCCCTCTTCTCACCATGTTTTGCCCAAACCTTGTACTTTTTCCAAAACCCATTATCTCTTAGATGCTCCCTCATAATTGCTCTTTTAAATAGCAGTCGATTTTCGCATTTGCTACAGGGGCAATATATGCTTGAGCTATGATACTTGTTCACATACGCGAAGTCCAGAAACTCATCTAATTTCGTAAAATATGGCCTAGAACATCTAGTTCCCCAATCAATCCAGGACTTGTCTATAGGCATCCCTAAAATAGGTGTTGGTTTATGACACCCAAATGTAGACAGTTAAAAAAATAATAACTACCAATTTATAGAACCTACATCAATAGGCATGCAAACAGAACCCTGACAATTTATAAAACACAGTTTTAATCAAACATGCATCAAGTTTTTAGACTACAAAGCAAGTTGATATCAGTGAACTACCCATGCACGCACCAAATTCCCAATGTGTACATATACAATTATTATTCAAACATTGCCAACAAAAGTAATAGTTAGCTAACCCTGCACGCACCAAAGTTCCAACAATGTAGATAACACAATCAATATATGTATCAAATGCATCAAGTCCAAATATGTACTTCATCCTATATGGTGATAGGTACTAGAGCAGTGAGTCTCGGTGTGCAATGGCTCGTGCAACGACACTTGTGCCAAGAGTATGCTTCATCCTATATACCTCACCACCATATTCATATAATTTCAACAAAACATAGTCCAAATTCAAAGAAACAGAAAAGAAACACTTCACAAAACTCCTAAATTCGACACATCTCAAACACAATCATATATATATGTGTGTGTGTGTGTGTGTGTGTTCAAAAGACTACCAGATTTTGTCACAAATACAAGTCTCCAAATGCTAATCGCTGGATACAAGTCTCCTCAACACCTACCAATATCAGTAAATAGAATGAACATTAATATCAGCAAATAGATAGATTTAAACACGAAATAGATTCCAGGAAATAGCTTTGAACTGAAACTCATGGAAATCGATATCATCCCAATATCATCAAAGAGTTGAGTTTCTTACCGATTTGAGTTTCAATCCCAATCAATATCAGCCCAAGCCTCCAATTTGATATCTCGAGTCGAAACAAACGAACTGGGTTAGATTCAAACAGTGTAGGTTAGATATTAGGGATACCCGAATTCAAATAACGAGATTAGAAATTACTCACAGCTGGGTAGGGTTTTCGATTTGGGGATTGAGAGAGCCGGGTAGAGGTTTAGAGTTTGGGGACCGATAGTCTTTGTGTCGGGTAGGGTTTTCAAGTTTGGGGAGAGAGAGTTTTGATCTAGGGGAGAGACTCAGCTGGGTCTTCCAATTTGGGGAAAAAGAGTGTCGAACTTTGGAGAGAGAGAGAGTGATAGTGTCTGAAATTTTGGGGAAAAAGCAAACCTTGTCTGAAATTAGGTTTGCCATTAAGTGGGAAACTTTTGGGGAAAAAAAATTTGTTTTCCCAACAAAAGAAAAGAGGGAAGATTTTCGTTGCCGCCCAATCTGTCAGGAAATTTTTGACAAATTTTGCGACGGGAAACGATGCCGTCGTGTTATTTAACTAACATTTTTTACATTTTCTATTATAATCAATTTAAACTTAAGAAAATCATAAGCCATAGCTCGAAATTCTGAAAAAAAAAATCGTCGAATATTCTCACATACACGTAGAGACGAGGTGCATCAAATAGTGTAAATTTTTCATAACGATTATGTTACCGTGATATGGATCCCCTTAGAGAGATATAACTTTAATTCTAATCGACCGGTTTGACCGAGATGAATACAAAGGCCAATCGAGTTCAGTTTTTTACACGTCACTTAGTAATACGTACTAAATACATGTGTCAACTCAAATTTATCAATTTTCAATTTTGAGTATTTTGATCGCACAAAATAGTGATATGTCTACTAGTGTTCTATAACATGTTTAGTGGTTATAACACCTTCCAAAATGAACAACATATAGCAAACAAAATTTGACGAATTCGACCGTTGGATTTCATCATTATAAGAAAATATGACTATGATAGAAAATTGACATGTTTTCGTATTCATTTTGGTCTCGATCGACGTGGTCAACTATAAACACTAAAATAACCGTCAAACTAAAACACTCGTATCTACTTCTTCCCAATTTATTTTCTCAATCCGTCAGCGCTCACATCACTCGTAGAGACGATACGTATCAATATATGTAAAAATTTGGAAATGTTAAAGCCCCTATGATAGAGCTCCCCTTAGAGAGATATAACCTTAATTTTAATTGACCGGTTTGACCGAGATGAATACAAAGGCCAATCGGGTTCATTTTTTTACACGTCACTTAGTAATACGTACTAAATATATGTGTCAACTCAAATTTATCAATTTTAAATTTTTAGTATTTGAATTGCACAAAATAGTGATATGCCTACTAGTTTAGAGTATATATAAATTAAAAATAATTAGCCACGGCAGACTCACGCCGTCGTAAATCCAGCACAAAATCTGTCAATTTTATTTTTCTGTACCACAGCATGCCTACGCCGTCGCAAATGTATCATTTTTTTACGACAGCCGCCATTTGCCGTCGCAAATGTATCATTTTATTACGACGGCTGTCATTTCCCGTCGTAAATGTATTAGATTTTCGCCACGGCTGTCGTATGCCGTCGTAAATTTAGCGACATAGCCGCATCTGTGGTTACGCCGTCGCAAAAGAGGACCAATAGCGATGGCAAATGGCTTCCGTAACAAAAGCTAGTGGCAAACTGAATTAATTTTTGTAGTGTTTTACGTGACCAATGAGATTGGTCGTGAAATATTATGAATTGATTTTAAAAGTATATTGGTTTGAATATGTATAAACAAAAATAATTATATGTTTATTTGAGTATATCAACGGGGTTGATTTTTAAATATGATTTTCTTAAAACGTGAGACGTTTTATAAAAATGTATGCACTGTGGTTTTATTTCTAAAACTTTGGGAAAGTAATATGATACTTTCATTTAAAGTGCTATATTAAATCATTTTATTTTTATCCACTCACTCTAACGTTTTTAATTTACTTTCCTCTGAGTTCTTCGTTTTAAATCGCCCAGTTGCAGACTAGTTTATTTGAGGTCAAGGGTACTCGGAGTCGAGGCATGGTCGTCGTCTTTGCTTCCGGTTGGTAGGATCTGTTGATCCTTTTACTTTTTGATTCTTGTATTCCCAATGCTTGAATAGATTGCTCTGATGAATTGTGAATCAATTAAAATTGGTTTTATGTTTATTTGTGAAAGTTGTTTGATTTTGGGGAAGCAGGTGGCTCCTGGAGTCAGGATGGTTTTGTTGAAGTGTTTTATGTTTTGTTTGGCAGGTTTGAGTATTCCATTTTAAGAGAGGTCATGCCGATTTTCGGTAAAATCTCTCATAAGGTGGTCCCCGCAGGACCTTATCCGGGTTTCAGAGTGAAATCTGGTATGGGTTATGTCAGTTTGGTATCAGAGCATTAGGTCTTTTCATTTTCTTGTGTCATGTTGTCTTTTCTACTTGATGACGCCTAGCATTCTTTGAGTGATGGTTCGACCGCAGCGGATTTCCATCACATTCTTCGATGCTAGTGTGTTCATTAAGCGTGTGAGCCAGATTCCTTGGTATCTTGTTATGTACTCTGTAGAGTAATATTCTATTCCGTTATTTTACATTCTTGGTAATGCTTAGTATCTCTGACTGATGGTCCGACTGCAGCGGATAGCCATCGTATGTTCTTTGGTGCTAATGTCATTATTAAGTATGTAAAATACATTTCAGGTATCGATTTGTACATTTTAGACTATGCCTCGAGTACATCGACCTCTTAGGACGTTATCCTTGCATACGTAATGAATATGTGGGTTATGCCCATTTAGTTGTGTGTTTGACGCTTGTCGGTCGTTCTAGCATCAGGTTTCGAGTTGGGAACTCGGATGTTTTGGCACTATCTCCTTTGAGACGTAAATGTGTTATTTCTGATAGGGCTACGCGTTGATATTTTGGTCTCTTATTTTCGTCGTATTCTGGCAGTGGCCTTAGCTCTTGAGCAACTGTTAAAACTGATGGCTTTGGAAATGTTGACAAGGCTAAGGTGAAGTGATTGTTGACGTTACGACTTTGCTGTAATGAGTGGAAAATTGAATATGTAACTTTTGAATGTTATTTCAGATTGTTACGTGTATGTGATAGAACCACTCATAAATGATATTTTGTGATTTCATCCATGGATTTAGCGTATGTGGAGAAAGTGAGTCCGGGGACGTTTAAGTGATTGTATACATGTGTAATTCTTGTGAATTTTATAACTGCCTTATTTTTATATTGGGCACATTGGTTATGGAGGAATAAATGGAGATCGAGTTGTTTAGCAACGGTGGGAGATGGGATGAAGGAAGAGTTAAGGATTGAAGTAGCCACTCAGAATGGAGATATTGGTGTTGAAATACGTAGTAATTGAGAGGAATAAAGTTTGAGGTGAAGAATTGAAATATCTATCAAGATTGGAGATAATTGCCTCGTAATACGTGATATTGAGCGGGAAGAGATTTAAAGATGTGGTCGTTAGAACATTGGGAGGTCAGTGAAGAATTGAAATTTGCGATTCTTCGTGATTCCAAAAGGTGAAAATTTTGAGATTTAGCCAATGTAGCTTCAGGACCCCCAGGTTGCGAGGAAACATGGCGTGAGCTTGATGTCGTGGCTTTACCACATGAGTAGTTAGAGGTGATATATGAAATGCCGATATCGGGGATTTATTTAACCATTTTATGGTTAGTTTGGTAATGCGAATGGCTTTCTTTGAATGGTCATTATATAAATATTTGTGTTTATATTTGATCAGCCACTTCTTTTCGCTCATGGGTAATCATATCGATGATTTACGACGGAAGTTCCGCGAATCATGAATTTTGATCCGTAATTCCGATTCTGAATCCGTGAGTGGCTACGGATTCCTATCGACGTGGACTATCTATCTATGGTAGTTGGAGTGAGATCCAACAATGACTTCCAGAAAGCATTTCTCTTGAACAAACCCAACAGCTATTCATCATCCATCCTCACCCTTTCTTTTTCTCTTGTTCTTATTGATAGGAGCACAATGTGCGACGATATTATATGCTTATGCCCTCGTTTATGCTTTGTTTAACCCTTATTTGTCTAAGATAGAGTCATAATGTAGTTAGTGTCATTTTGGTAGAGTTTTGGTGAAATGTGGTTAAGAATCCGAAAAATGACTAAGTTTGAGAAATCTGGAAAATAGTGTAAAATATGTCTTTTTCGTGATTTTGTGACGAGTAAAAATATGATCTATCCTTGTCCGAATTATATGAAATTTGGTGTGCTTAATATTCATATGCTGAGGAATGTTGTGTTAAAATTTCAGATCAATCGGAGTTCGGGAAGCCACCCGAAAGATGGCTGCAAAACCGCAGTCCGAGCATTTCAATCCAGGGGCTTCCAGGATTTTCCTGGGACTTTGTCCCAACTTCGAAAAATCATTCCCGTCGACTTACAAGGAATTTGATCGAACTGTTTTATGGGGAGATGGCCATATGTGTCTAGTTTATCTGAGACTTGGAATCGCATCAATCGGAGTTCCGAGAGTGGAGATATGCCGGAATTACTACAACAAGGTCAAATCTGCCGATTCCAGGAACCTACTGCCCCCTTTTTGTGTTTTCTGTTTTTAATGGACCAAATGGTGCACAAATGCATTTATGAAGTTGGTTCAAGCTTAAAGAAGGGAAGAGGAAGACACCAAGCCATGGCATTGAAGAAAAACTTGAAGAAAGACGTTCTCCTAGTCAAACTAGGAGAAGCTGCCGATTATGGCAGATTTGGTGCCTTTGTGTGTTGCCGGCAATTGCATGCATTTTTGATGGATCAAGACATATCAAATGAAGTCCAAGAGCATACAAGAAGTCCATGAAGATGTGAAGCCCAAGCCTTGAAGAAAAATTCAGAAAAAGAAAACCTAATTGAATTATGAAAAGGAAGGTTTCAAACCTTATCCCACTAGGTTTTCTGAAATCCTTATGGATGAAGGGCTGCCGGCAATTACCCTAGTTTTTCCCCTATATATACCCAACTTTTACACAGAAAAATCTGTCACATTCTAAAGCAAAAACCCTAGCCAAAGCTCTACCAATTTTCAGCCAAAGATCCTACATAAAAACACAAACCAAAAGCCACCACCACCACCATAAAATCCTGCCGATTGTCTTCACCATTCATCCAGCCACCACTGAACTGCACCCCATTGGATCCATACACGACGAAGTCTTCAAGGTTTCTAATGTGTGATCTACTCCCTACTCTTGGTTTGTAAGAGTTTTTATGTAGTTATGTGTAGTTTTGTCTATGAAACTCATATGTATGTTTGGTTATTGTGTTTTCATGTCTATGTGAAAAACGATTGTGAATTTGGTTTTATAATGTTGCATGTTAATTTAATTCTTATGGTATTAATAAAGAATTTCAAAGATAAGTTTCGAATTGCATGCTAAATTGTAATGAAAATATGAAGTAAAGAGATAAGATTAGATAGGCAAGCATGTTCACTCTGATTCTAGTAGTTCGTTCTTGGTTTAGTCTTTTAAATCCGTGTTCCGCAAAGATTGGTACTTAGCATATTCGCGATGTGTTTTGGGTATTGGTCTTGTATCTGTCAACATAAATAGGACTAGAGTGGTTTAAATGACTATGCATGTTAACAAGAAGTGGTGACGCCTTGCTTGATTGATATGTTTCCAATTAAAAGGATTTCGTACTTCATTGGTTAATTGATTATCTTCGACGCTGCGTGTTTATAGTCGGTTAGCTAAAGATTAGGGTTATGCGCTGAGCTAATTCTAAATACCTTCGTGAAGTCTGAAACAACTTAGATAACCGCTGAGGCCCTAGTTGGGTTGGAACTAAGTCGGATCTAGGATATTGTGTGCTCTTGCCGTGTCTTGTCTTATCAATTTGCTATGTGCTTTGAGTGCTTTTGTGTTAGTAATTTGTGGAAGAATGTCGACCAAACTTGTACATAGTAATTTAGGACTTTAAATTTACGTTTTTATGCATGATTTGTTTTAGAGGCAGCAACTTGTGCCGAACCTAGGTTAATTGAATTTCATGTTTCTTGTTTTCCAATTTCACGCCGTACCCTAGCCTAGGGCAGCCCTTGCTGCCGACACTTACACCCCCATGATTTGTTGATTTCGTGTATATATGTGTAAATATCGTGACTAACAATTTCATATTTCAGGTACCCTTAATCCCCGGCTAGAACGATCCCTACTTATGTCTATACTACTAACGATTGTAGGGTTATTATTGCTTGATGCTCGCTTCGGCGACTCGTCACTTATTCTTGACAAATTGACTTTTGTTCATCCATCCAAATGTGCTTAACCTCAAAGGGTTACTGTGCGAGTCTTGTGCTTTAAAATTCAGAATTTCTTCATCTGCTTAAAGTTTCAGTTCTGTGATTGGTTTTGCTTTGGTTATTTGGATGCTTGAGTTTAAGGGGTTCTGTAAGACTTGTTTGAAATGCTTAATTGCTGATTTCTAAAGTTAAGGTAGGAACACCAGATTTTCTTTATATCTTGATTTTAATATGGTTTCTATGCTTGAGTGGTATTGTTTTATTGTCTCTATAAACTTCATTCATTTAGAAAATGATTTGTCGAATTTGAGTATTGATCCTCCTGGAGTATTGGTTTTGATCAGCAATTGACCTCATTGTTCTTTTCTTATTTTCGGCTTTTGAACATGCCATGGGGTTGGAAATTTAGGTGTCATTGTTTTGGAATTTATCTCGTACGATCTCTTATGAGAATTTGATAAAGATATATATATATATATATATATATATATATATATATATATATATATATATATATATATATATATGACCTTATTTGATTTCAGTAATGATATGTATATGTTTATGTAGAGCCTTACTTCTATTTTGGTTTGCAACTAATTTAAAAAGAGACCAACGGATTTTAAGAAGTACACGTCCCTTACTTCCTATCATAATTCAGTTTTGGGTCTTTTAAATTGAAGCCCGAACTTGAGACGTATTTTTAGAAATTATTTAACGTGTGTTTGAGAACAACGTTTTCTTACTTCTCTAATTTACACCTTTTTAATTAAATGTGTGTATATATATGAGGATAGGTGTACGTATTTGGCTTTTGACAAAAATTACTAAGAGCCGGTTTCTTATTCGCTCTGCATTAAGTTGAATCAAAGCTCTTATGCGGTCTTTCCTTTACTTTTCGAGATTTATGTCGAGTATTGATTCGTCATGGATGTGTGTATTTATCAGCAAAGTTTATGTCCCAGCCTTCTCTTACTTTGTTCCATATCCAAGCTGGGTGATCCAAAATATAACATTTAATAAATTTTCCATTCTCCAGGCTTTTATGGTCCAATTGATTTGGTAACACAATGACTAGTTAAAATGTTTTATATTTTTCGTTTTGGTTTTGCTTCCAATCAAGATTAAGTGTTGGAATTTCTGAATGGTTTTCTGCTAACTGTGTTCGTTTTATTTAGAGACCATCGTTATATGCTCTAATTTACCCCCCCCCCCCCCCCCCCCCCCCCCCCCCCTTAATTATTCTTCTGCATCTCCGTTTTCGTTTTAAAGGCAAGAGTATTTCAAGACTATTTGAATGTTATTTGATTCCCAGGAAAGTATTTGATTTACTGTAAATATGTTTCTTGCATAAAAGAAAGCTATTTTATTTCAACCTTCTAGCAAAATTTTATCTGCTATCATTGTAGTGATATCTTATTGGTTGTCGAGCATTTAATTATCTAGCTGATGGCGAATATGGACGTTGACTATTTGGTTAGTCACAAAACACTTGTCAAGCAAAGACATCGACTTGTTTCGTAGTTCGACAAGGGTAAGATGTAGAGATTGTTATTGATTGGGGGATGTAGATATTTTGACGCCAAAGAGTGAACGATATTGAAGTCATTAAAAATATCATGGGGGAAGAATTGAATGATGTGACTCAATCGGAGAACGCTAATAAAACAAGTGACGTTAATGAAGTGAATATTGAGAATGGTAATATGAGTCACAAATAATTATTGTCGTACTGGTTTTGCGGGGCAATGCCAGGTAACTTGTTCGAAACGTTTCATTTGTGACTTGTAGTATAACTTACGTGACAAATGTTGCCCTACTGACTCAGGAAGTATTTCGAGTCAAGGCTTGTGTAAGGAATGTTGCATCGAGAGTAATGTACACTCTTATAAGTTGAACGACATCTTGTTATTGCGAGCATTTCTTTTGGGATCATATTGTGGTGGGACCACTTGCTGATCCAAAGATGACTTGAGAAGTCATTATTTCTGTAAATGTGGATGTGTGTTTTCATGAGGTAACCATTGTTTTGGGTTATCCTCATATCGGTTCTCGTGGGACGAGATGTTAACTGAAACCTCGATAGTTAAATTGAGGATTCGATAATCTTATTTATGGAGAAACGTTGAGAGGTCAATACCTCCACTCTTCTTCTTGTCTTGAATGTATAAGTTGACTTTTAAATAAGTCAATACCTCCTGGCAATTTTATCTTGTTGACTTTTAAATAAGTTGACCGACGGAGAATTTTATTCGTCGACGAGATAGAAGACGTTTAAACGAGTTCGTGGACATGTGGCACGTTTAATTTGAAGATCGTGTGAAAAAATTATGACGTAGAAACCCGAAATTTGCCGTTTTTGGACGAGTATAAATAGCCAGGTTGAATTTTCCCAAAACGGCAAGTCTTTCTTTTTTCCTTTTTCTTTATTTCCTTTTCTTTTTCTTCTTTCCCTCTCTCTCCTCTGCCCCGAATCGGGCCCGAGCTCCCCACCCAGAGGCGCCGGCCATCAGTTCTCCGCCGTCCGGCCATCGATCGGTGCGCCACCGGTACCGATCGGTTCGTCTTCTTCTCCTCTTCACGTCTGGGGTGGGTATTCGGGGCAGATCGTCGTCGTTCGACCGGTCGAAGCTCGAGAAGGCTCGACTGTGTCAAACCGAGTTCTCGTTCCATCGGCCACCAATCGACACGATTCCGGTCGGGGATCGATTGTCTCGGCCCATGCAATCAACCCACAGAAGGAATCGAACTAATTTAACCCAGGTAAGGAGAAACTAGAAATTGAAATTTCTAGGGTTTTCGGGTTCGGATTGGTGGGTGGTGATTTGGATGTTGTTGATGAAATTAGAGGCTAGAATTAGGTTCAAAACATTGTTTGGAGTCGTTTGAGTGTGATTTGGGGTTGGATTGGTTGAAATTAGGAGAAATTGGAGATTGAGGAGGTGTTACCGCCGTTTGCGGCGGCTGTGAGGGTTTTTGGCGGCGGGGGACGACGGGGATGACGTCTTGAGGTTATGGCAGTGATTTTGGGTTGATTTGGAGTCTGGTGGTGGTGTTCTGGCCACTGAGGAGGAACTGCCGCAGACGGCGAAAGGTAAAAGAATGGTAAAAAGGTAAAAAGGTAAAAAGTTAAACGGTAAAAGATGAACAGTAAACATTAAATAGTAAAAGTAAACGGTAAACAGTAAAAGTAAATGGTAAATAGTAATTCTGACTTTGACCATTTGCTGTTGACTTTCCAAATTACTGTTTGACCAGTAAATGTTACTGTTGACTTACCGTAAAAAGAGTAAAAGCTGATTAAAAGGGTTTTACGACGAAATAATCAGTAAAAGAATGGATCGGACTCGGGATGGGTGTCTTGAGTAATTTTGGACGTAAATTATTTCGGTATTTGAGACGTAATTTCAATACCGATAACAAAAATTTAAAAATTAGATTATTCGGACGAGTGAGGACGTCTGTGGATTTAATTTCTATAATCCAATTCCGAGTTTTGAAATATGTTTTTAAACCCGTCTCTGTTACAGGTCGAGAAGTTACTCGACGGGACGGAAGCGCGGAATATCGGAACGCTCGGTCATACTGTGAATGGATTTTTATTTTAAATAAATGCATGCATAATTGTTTTAATGAAATCCAGTTTATTTTAAATAAATGGTTTGAGAACATGAGAATTCATACAATTAAAATGAAATGATATTTAAAGAAATATATGGTTTTGGGGTTATGCTTTTACTACTGTTTTAGTAGTATGTGATTTTATACGGAAACGAGGTTTCCGGAAATAGTATGTTTTAATTATTCATAACTTGATTAGGGTCCAGATATATTGATGCTAGCTAGCTTAGTCGTCTGATCCCATGCGAGGTGACGACTTGACCATATAGGTCAGATTCACGCTTGGTGGTCGACGTGTACAGACATAGCGTGGGACGCTATAGAGAGTCTTGAAGGCTCGACTCTTAGTCTTGGAGGCTACTATTAAATGGTGGTAATGACGTTCCCCTATTCTATTATATGACCAATGGGATTGGTCATGATTTTTATATTATGTGGTTTTCGGGAATATTTTCTCTATGAAACTTTCTGATTTTAATAAATTCCCAAACCAGCGGGGCTGGGGTTTTTACGTGACCAATGGGATTGGTCGTGAAATATTATGAATTGATTTTAAAAGTATATTGGTTTGAATATGTATAAACAAAAATAATTATTTGTTTTTTTGAGTATATCAACGGGGCTGATTTTTAAATATGATTTTCTTAAAACGTGAGACGTTTTATAAAAATGCATGCACTGTGGTTTTATTTCTAAAAATTTGGCAAAGTAATATGATACTTTCATTTAAAGTACTATATTAAATCATTTTATTTTTATTCACCCACTCTAACGTTTTTAATTTACTTTCCCCTGAGTTCTTCGTTTTAAATCGCCCAGTTGCAGATTAGTTGATTTGAGGTCAAGGGTACTCGGAGTCGAGGCATAGTCGTCGTCTTTCCTTCCGCTTGGTAGGATCTGTTGATCCTTTTACTTTTTGATTCTTGTATTCCCAATGCTTTAATAGATTGCTCTGATGAATTGTGAATCAATTGAAATTGGTTTTACGTTTATTTGTAGAAGTTGTTTGATTTTGGGGGGAGCAGGTGGCTCCTGGAGTCAGGTTGGTTTTGTTGAAGTGTTTTATGTTTTGTTTGGCAAGTTTGGGTTGTCCATTTTAAGAGAGGTCATGCCGATTTTCGGTAAAATCTCTCTTAAGGTGGTCTCCGCAGGACCTTATCCGGGTTTCAGGGTGAAATCTGGTTCGGGTCCTATCAGTTCGCGTAAGATTGCTCCGGAGAGGCTTTGCAAGATTTATGATGCGCAAAAGCTTGTGTGTTTGTAAGATAGTTGTGACTTTTTACGTTGTGTATGAGTTCTTTATATAGAGAATGGAAAACCTCAATACTTGCGTATCAAGCACAATAGATTCTGAGATCGAGTAGGATTTGATTACCCGAAACCAACTCTATTCGGATTCCTAGAGGAACCCCAATTGTTTTCCTAGAAGGAAAGATATATCAGATTATATGTTAATAAATAACCTCTTGGCCTTGATCCACAATCACGGGTGAATGTCAATTTAGGCCCAAACATTTCCCCCCAGCCTTTGAAATTGAGAGCCCAATGAAATTGATAAAGGTTAGAAAGCCTAATCCAAACTCATTCAAAATTCCGAAACATTGTGTCGTTCCCTCTAACCATCGCAACTTTACCAAATCGAGCTCGGAGAACTATTCCCAAAACCCTCGACCGCTGCCAATTCTACCGTTTCAAAATTTAGAGAACCCCTTTCAGATTCTATAAAACCAGATTAAGAATCACCAACTCGCATCCCTACCTCCATTCTCTCAATCTCTCAAACTAAACCCATGGTCTCCTTCGAGATTCAGTACACTTCAGCCCTTAAAGGCAAAAAAAAGAATAACCTCTACCATTATTAAAGTCGGGAGTTCTTATCAAACTTCTCTCACACCGCCCGACGACTACGGCCGTGCCGGGTTGGGCCCAAGGCAAGAAACACCTCAACAAGATTCCTTCTTTCCTTTCGTTGATCGATTGAGGCCCCTTCCAGTGGTGTTTCGTGAAAGAGGCATCTCTTGTGGAGATTGGCAAACCTCGAATCATTATGAGATTCCAATAGCCTCCGCCTCCTGGCCGCTACCAAACCCATTAATGATAAAGTGGTATCATGAAAGGCGACGGCTTGATGAAGATAGATGGCGAGCAGCGGGAATCGATGAAGCCATTTAGATCAGCTTTTCCCTCAACCCAAAAGGAGGGAATAAGTGTGCTCTTATGCCATTAATATCCTTTTAGAAGCCTGCTGCCAATGCCTTCGATTTTAAGTTTGGGCAAGCTAGTGTCACCCTGTTAGATTTGCATGCTGGTTTAGGATTTCCTTTAGACCGCAAACCTTTCAATGTGGAAGATTACTCTGAGGCGGATGTGCTTTCTATTACCCTTCCAGAACCCTCCACTTAGAGCTGGCAAAATTGGGTAATCGAATTCCGAGCCCAAAAGGATGACATAGGTGGAATAGCCTTTCTAGATTTCTAGCTAAATAAATTTGTATTCTGTTCAACCGCCAATAAGATGACCAGAACCTATAGCAGAATGGCCGAGATTCTGTACGCTCGCAAGGAGATTGGCCTTGCCCAGATAGTATTGGCGCACCTGTATCGGTGCCTTCATACACTATCCGCCACACCCCTAAACTGCAAAGTCTCTGGACCACTTTGGATCTTAGAAATTTGGTCCCAAATGTACTTCCCCAAACTAGCACCTCCAGACTTTCTCACGATAGGCGAAGAAAAAGTGCTAGGTGTTGCCTATGCTGGATGTAAACCAAACTACGGACAAGGCTATGTGGTGTGCTTCGACGTGATCTATAACACCAATGCCTAAGGCTTTTACTCAGAAGCACAGACGCTTCTCCAATGGAGGCACCCAAGGGCCTTAAGGACTGGCTTACTTCCCTCCGCCAACCAGTGTGAAGAAGGACGATGGCTCTTTCTCCAATGCATTTCTATGGTGGACCTCCCCCTCTTTTCCTCAGATAAAGGCGAGCAAGGAGTTGAAGTTTATGTCCCCCAGCTATTCGCCAGACAATTCGGCCTAACTCAACTTCTGCCATATCCCCCAGTCTAGAGCTAAAACATGTTTTCAGCATGGCGACCCAGCAGAAACACCCCAGCGGATGAAAATGCCAGTCATGTGTCTGCTCTGCGACCCGCCAACTTTGTCAATTTGGGAGAATGCCCCGAGTTAGAGACTTCTGACGAAGCCACAAACGAGTACCAGGCCTGGTGGTCCCAACTCAAAGAAAGATACTTTGAAAAGGAATCCCTCCACTATTTCAGAGTTCTTTTTGACAACCGACGTCAATATATTACTACGGAGGACGTCAAGGTGCTTGATGGAGGACCTCTCTACCCTGAGCTTGACCCTGAGCAGGTACCTCTTTGTGCTCCATTGGTTTATAAATTAATTTTTAAAATGAAATCCACTAACTGATTTTCTTTCTACTGCAGACCTCAGGCAAGTCAGGTAAAAGTAAGGGAAAGAAGAAAGTCTCTCAGACCCCCACCGCCACATCTACCCAAAAGAGAGGAAGAATTCCCCTTGTTGTTGAAGAAGCAGATCTTGACGAAAATGAACCAGTAAGAGATTTGTACCCTATACTTACCGATCATTGATGTTGATGCACCACTGATCCATTAACGGACTGAAATGTCATATCTGATGCAGTTGATGAAATTTTTCCAACACGGATTGATAAGGAAAAAGAGAAAACCAACTTCAACCTTTGCTACTGCTGCGATTGAAATTTCTTCTGGTGAGTCTCCTGAACCATCTTGTAATTTATCTCCCCTTGGGAATATTGAGTCGGAAGATGAAGACATCCATGATTTTGCAGGAATCCGACGAGCTATTAAACAACTCGAAAGAGAATACCCATGGGTTTGCCAGAATGTCGTTTTGGACGTAACACCTCTAAGCTATCTTCTTGCTGATACAAGTACCCCTAGTATTCCCTTGGCAATTACTCCAAGCGCTGTTGAGACTACCCCTCTGATCACTCCAACTCTTATATAATTGGCTTGCTAAAGTATTTTATTTCAAAATTTCAGATCAATCGGAGTTCGGAAAGTCACCAAAAAGATGGTTGCAATTCAGCAGTTCGAGCAAGAGAGAAACGGAAGTTTCCAAATAGAATCAAGGAAGTGCCGAACAGGAAGCTGTAATTGCTGAATCCAGGGATTTCCAGGATTTTTTCTAGAACTATGTCCTAACTTCAATAATTTATTCCGGACGTTTCAATTGGAATTTGAGAAAGCACTTTTTTATGGAGAAAGATCTACGAGTCTCCTTTCTCTGAGACTTAGAATCACATCAATCGGAGCACTGAAGAGAAAGTTATGCCAGTTGCAAAGCAACAACGTCACTGCCAGCCGATTCCACAAAGTTTCTGCCTCTTTTCCTTTGTTTCTGTTTTCGATGGACATTTTGATACACAATTGCATATTTGAAGATTTTCCAAGCTTATTGAAGGATAGAGGAGGACGTCAAGCTAAGACAATATGGAAAAGCATGAAGAAAGAAGCATTCCTAGTCGAGCTAGGAAAATGTTTCCGGTAGGCAAGCATTGACACCGGTTCTGTGTTCTTGACAATTGGGGCATTTTCGATGGATCAAGTTCATTCAAATGGAGTTGTCAAGTCCACATAAGAAGTCTATGAAGATATGCAGCCCATGCCATGAAGGAAATTCAGAATTAAAAGTCCAAGAATGCAATGCTTTTTCCCACAAGGAAACATAAGCCAACTAGGAAAAAGAATTCCCTCTCCCTTGTGTTGCCGGCAAACCTAAGGTTTCTCCCATATATAAAGTCAACTTTTCCACAGAAAATCATCATCTCATCTTTGGCAAAGCACTAGCCTAAACTCTGCCGAAAGTTTGCCAAAGTTCTAATCCAAAAATAAACACTCAAGCCTATCCGATACCACCACTTTCCATTAAAAATCCGTACCTCACCCTAACTTGCTGCCATACATCATCCACCACACCAAGACGAAGCTCTCTAAGGTTTCTAAAGTGTGATCCATCCCTATGGCTTGTATCTTTATTTTTGGTTTAGTCACAATAGTTGTTATAAAAATACTTTGTTTTTGTTTGGTATTGTATGATGAACATGAATTGCGATTTTTATTGGAATTTATGTGATGAATTTTACAAGCAATTACATATTTGAATTCGTGCATTAGTATGAGGGCAGTAGCATGTATGTTTAGTTTTTAGGTTTTATTCGATTAGTTTCATGAATTCGTACATAAAAATCAATGTTTACGTGATGCCATAGGCCATGACATTTATGTAGATTGTGATTTCATTTACCATAAGCATCTTAAGATTGAGTTAGGCGATTGTAAACTTTATTCTAGGTTGTTTAAAAAGTCGTAGTTAACAGAATTCATAGAAACTTGCATGGTAATAGGATGAGTGACGCCATACCTAAAAGCATGTCTCCAATTTAAGACTTTCGTGCATAATTACTTTTCATGTTTGTCTTCGACGATTGTGTTTTCAAATATGGTTAGTATAAATTTTAGGATTCGACGATTGTGTTTTCTAAAATACATATGAAGTCTAATAGCGATTAGATAACCGATTGGCCCTAATTGAAAATTGGAATTGAGTAGAGTCTAGAAACCCATACATTGCTGCTGATTGCTTCTACATGTTGTTCTTGTGTGTTTTTGTGCTATGTGTTGCGTGAAAGATGATGATCAAACTTGTATATAGTAGTGTAGGATTTTATTTTCGCATCTTAGGTTTTAGGGGCAGTTTTGCTGCCAACCCTTTTCATCCCCCAAGTTGTGGCGTGTAAATATGTTTATAATGTGAATATTGTCTAACATTCTCATGTTTCAGGTACCCTTAATCCCCGGCTTAGAACGATCCCTACTTACTCATACTACTAACAATATTTTGTAGGGTTATTATTGTGTGCGAGCTTAGGCTCTCATCAACTCTTGAAGCTTCCAACTCCCAAAAGAGACCGCCCTAAAGAAAGAGAAGCCTGGAGCTCTTTAATGCAATTGGGAAGAAAGGACCCTGCGGACGCAAAGGTGGCGGCCCAAATTCGTTCCTCCATTCAAACGCTTCAGGGTCAAGTTGATCGTCTGCCCGCCACGGTTCAAGCAAAAGCGAAGAGCACCCTAGCGAGCCTCCCAAAACTCTTAAGTTCACTTCAAAGTAACTTGGACGCACTCCTAAATCAGCGGGCCAAGACCAAGGGCTTCACTTCGTCCCTTACCAACTCCATGAATTCCTATTCTCACACAATCAGCTATATAAAAAAACCCCTTCTGCTCGAGATTGATCAACTACTCTGCTTTCACCATGTTATCTATTCTTTTCTCCAGTTTCACCTCAAAGCCCTTATGGCTCCCACAAACTTTTCCTCCAGATTGCGCTCAGATGTTTTTGCGAACACCTCTAAGTCGTGTAATCTGGTATTATTGAAATCATAAGTCGTATAATCTGGTATTATGCCTTTGGATGACGTGACTTCTAAAGGGTTGGCCAGAGTTTGGTCAAATCCCTCATGTTCTCCATTGGTATTAACCCGGCTAGCGACCTAGGTGTCACCTGTCAGCCGTGTTGCTCCGTTCCAGCTTTTGTACTTCAGCATTGAAGGACAGAATATGAGCAACTTTCGGCTGGCATCTCCAGCCTTGCTAGGTCTGGAACAAAAGATAGTAATATCTGAACCTCTGGAACCTAGCGGATGGAGGCTCCTTGCCTTAGCATTCTCCTAAAATGCTCATAAGGCATCCCATCTTCCTGTGGTCAATTTGAAAATTGGCGGATGATGATTACAATTCAGAAGGCAAGGGGGATGACGAGCAGATAGATTAAAGGAGGGACCACTTCATCAACAAGCCGCGGAGATGAACCTACTCAAGGCCACCCGTTCGCGTCCTTTCTCTGGATCGATCAAAGATCTCTACTATAGGCATGGTTTCAGAGCTAGTTAATAGCTCTTTGTATTGTAATCTCCATACTGTGTAAAGCTTTGACCGCAAAGTCATGCAATAAAGGGAAATTTCAGAAAAACACATATATTGTCTTCCTTTGTAAATGTAAATTGCATGAATCAAAATACAAAATAAGAGATTGAGGACCATAGGAATTGGTCCAAAGGTTGATTCGAGATCTAATAACTCTCAATGAAACTCTTTCAGTTTCACTATGAATGAATGAAAATTCTAATAAGTTGAAAAATTTTGGGGAAACAACCCTAGCGGATGCACCAATTTTAACGAATGCAAACTCTAGTTGTCTAATATTGCCCTATGTTGCCCCCCAATTTACTTTGGCAGAGGTGAGTATGGATATGTAAGGCTAAGCGAAGGAAACTAAGTAAAGGTTGCCCCCTTGGCGAGCAAACGAAGTAGGAAAAGTTAAGAATAGGATTGCCCCCCAGCCTTAACCATGGCTAGCGGTTCTTCATATTCTCATACACTTGGAAAATATTTCTTGAGATGACATCCATTAATTGGATTTTTGTGGACTTCACCATCAATATTTCTGAGTTGATAAGCGCCCTTTGTCACATCTCGGGACCAGCTCCGCCGTAACACGATATTGTCCGCTTTGGGCACTCTCCTCTCTGGCCCTCACGGTTTTGCTTCTGGGAGCTCACGAGCAACTTCCCAGTAGGTCACCCATCCTGGGATTACTTTGGGCTCAGCAAGCTTAACTTCGGAGTTCCCATCACCTTCGAAGTCATTGAACCCTCAAAACGCGTCGTGTTAGATGGTGGTGGGCATGTACATATAAGACACATTACTCTCTCTCTCCGTTGGCCAATGTGGGATATTATAATCCACCCCCCTTAGGGTCCGATGTTCTCGTCGGCACACTCGCACCACACGGCAGAATGGCTCTGATACCAAATTGTCACATCCCGGGACCAGCTCCGCCGTAATACGATATTGTCCGCTTTGGGAACTCTCCTCTCTGGCCCTTACGGTTTTGTTTCTGGGAGCTCACGAGCACCTTCCCAGTAGGTCACCCATCCAGGGATTGTTCTGGGCTCAGCAAGCTTAACTTCAGAGTTCCCATCCCCTCCGAAGCCATTGAGCCCCCAAAACGCGTCGTGTTAGATGGTAGTGGGCATGTACATATAAGACACATTACTCTCTCTCTCTCCGTTGGCCGATGTGAGATATTACACCCTTGCCAATAATCCGATCGATGACAAAGGGACCCTCCCATTTGGGAGACCACTTACCAAGGCCTATATCGCGCTCGCCGAAAGGAAGCACTACTTTCCAAACCAAATCGCCATCACCATACGACTTGCCTCTAGTTCTTTTATCATAAGCTCTCGCAACCTTCTTCTTTTCCATTACTATGTTCCCTAGAGCCTCTAGTCGTTTGTCATCAAGGTCTTCATGCTCCTGAAACATAGCATTGACATAGTCATCACCAATCCACTGATGCTGTTCGCGAACGCGAAGGGATTGCACATTAATCACCAAAGGCAAGACTGCATCATGGCCATACATCAAGGCATATGGAGTAGTCCATGTAGGAGTTCTTTTCGATGTTCGATATGCCCACAGAGTGCTGTCTAATTCAGTATGCCATGTCCTTGGGTTGTCCTCAAGTATCCTCTTGAGAATGGAGATAATCACCTTGTTACTGGCCTCTGCTTGGCCATTGGATTGAGCATAATATGGGAAAGATTGGAGGAATTGAATACCATAATCCTGCAGAAATTCTTGAGTCTTCTCTGCCATAAATATTGTCCCCATGTCTGCCATTATACTTTCAGGAATGCCATACCTGCAAAGAATATTCTAAAAGATAAAGCGAACGACTGTGTCGGCGTCACAATGCCGGACATGTATTCCTTTAACCCATTTAGTGAAGAAGTCTGTACCAACTAACAATTATTTATGTTGGACGAGTTGGGGTGTATCTCTCCAACAAAATCTAGTGCCCAGCCTCTGGCGGGCCAAGGTTTGATAATAGGTTGCATGGGAATATTGGGAATTCGTTGAACTGGCCCATGAATTTGACAATCAATGCAACCCTGGGTAAAACTGATAGTCTTTAAGAATAGATGGTCAATAATACCCATACCTTCGAATGAGCCATCTCATCTTTGATCCGTTTTGATGCGAACTACAAACCCCAAGGTGTACCTCGCGCATGAGCCTTTTGTCCTTCGTTCCATAGACACACTTAAGGTCAATCTCATCTTCACCTCGGCGAAGTAACTCATCGCCCTTGAGTAAATAATTAGTAGCAAGGTACCTGGTTCGCCTTTCTAATGGTGCGGAGGGATTTTGTACATATTGGATGATGGGTTGCCGCCAATCTGTATCAATAGGCTCAACTGTAGCAACCAACCACTCGCCTCGTTGTCCTCGTCGAGCATCAAAGGATGGTCATGTCCTTCGGTCCACCTTCAAGATTCTTTCTTTGACCCCATTAGCCAGACTAATGCTTGTTGCCAGTTGTGTCAATTTGTTAGCTGCAAAGTTCAGCTCACGAGGAACATAATCAAGCACCATATCATGTGTAGCGAATCCATTACGTCTTCAGGGGATGGAACATCCGGACTCGTATTGTTATTCACTTCAGAAATCTCTAGAACCCTTGAAGCGTCAGTCGCCTCACTGTCCAAGATGTTAGTGGTGTTATTCTGGTTACCAGCACCTACTGGGCTTCCAGGACTCCCCTCATCGCTACTGAGGACCCTTGTCTGATCCTCAATAGTGGGCATGGCGACTCCAAACTTGAGGCTTGCCTCAACCTCTGATAAACCTCTACACGCAGCAGAGTTGTGTGGTTTGCACAACTGGTGCTCTGGATTATTGCACGGAGGCATGGCTCATTGATATAGGTTAGATCCCGCTATCTTGACACTGGTCCCACTGGGCGTGCCAAAATTTTCGTGTCGGATTCAGCACCTGACGAACAGTCAACACGTGGGAGTGGCGGACGTGGATTTCAGTCCTCCTGTGATGTGCGCGAGCGTGCCAGTACCTTTGGGTTAGGTACAATCTTGGTTGCGGACGACCTATGGCGGGCATGTTCTGTCTGCTCCCTTATACCTGACTTCTCGATCAAGCGGTTGTTACGCGGGCGTTGACTAGGCCGGCGTAAAGAGCTCGAACAAGACTTAATAACAAACTACTAGGATTTTCTCTCAACCTATTACAGATTGAGTAATCTTACTTCGATCCTGAGATGCAAAGTAGAGTTATTATCAAGACCGCAGGGAAGGTTTGCTATGCAAAATAGCTACTCGATTTGCCACGAGATGTGGCGACTGGACACAATAAGTCTTAGCGATGTTTCGACACGAATGCAAGACACACTTCGACAACCACAACAAGTATACAGCGACTAGTGCGGGCGTAAGGTTGCGACAGGGTTGGAATAGTTGTTGTTTGCAGTTTGTGGAGGCAGTTCGCGTAAGATTACTCCGGAGAAGCTTTGCAAGATTTGCGATGCGCAAAAGATTGTGTATTTGTAAGATGGTTGTGAACCATTTTTACGTTGTGTATGAGTTCTTTATATAGAGAATGCAAAACCTCAATACTTGCGTATCAAGCATAATAGATTCTGAAATCGAGTATGATTTGATTACTCGAAACTAACTCTATTCGGATTCTTAGAGAAACCTCAATTGTTTTCCTAGAAGGAAAGATATATCAGATTATTTGTTAATAAATAACCTCTTGGACCCTGATCCATGATCACGAGTGAATGTCAATTTAGGCCCAAACAGTTAGAACTACTGTCACTTGATGCTCTCTCCACTGCTGCTCTCTCCACTGCTGCTTCTACTTAGACCATTAGTTATCCCCTCAGAGCTCAGTTTATCATCACCAGAGCTCCCCACTTGCTCATACACTTCCCACCGTGCAGCAATCTTATTAATCAATTCCTCTACAATTACCATCTCCTTGCCATGTATTATATTGTTACAATCATGTGAAAGGAACCAAGCAACAACATTGAACCACTCTAATTCTTTCTCCTTAGCTACTGTAGCAACATGTAGGAATAGCTCCAAAGCCTCCAATACATTTTTTTCATGCCAAGTTTTAACAACTTCTCGCAAAAAAGTTCTACTCCATAGCTTCCTTGCCCAACTACACTCTCACAGGATATGAATACTAATTCATCTCGGCATTCACACCTCAAACAAGCACTAACTTAAAATTTCCCCGTAAGGAGAAAATGATTGTACGCGCGCCACAGAAAAATCGCACCCAAAATCAAGAGGGAAGAACAAAACCCATACAAGACAAAGGGACAGAAGAAAAACTTACCTCAAAACGAAGAGTCGAAGTCGAGTAGGAGCAAAGATTTGCAATATGCGAATACAAACACACCAGAAGCTTTCAAATCTCCAAACCTAGAGTAAATCCACAATCTCTCTTTCTCTTGTTCACTCTGTCTAAAAAGCTCTCGGAGTAGAAGATGAAGTTTGAGAAGGAAAAATGCAAAACGATTGACAGAGTAGTTCTTTCCCCTTTTATATGTCGAGCCCTAGGCACAATCAGGCCCGTCGAACGTTTTCCTGCTCACTGTCAGATTGCGAAGCGTGGAACACGCCTTTTAAGTCTTCAATTTACGGTTACGAAGAGACTCAGTAACCGTAACAATCATGACGCTGCGAACTCAAGTCATAAATGACGAAGGCAAAACACCGTCGCACGCTTTGCAGTGCATGATCAACACGTGTCGTGATCGTAGAAAGAGGCAAAAGGAATATAGGCCTTCCGGGCGTAATCTAAAGATCTGAGCACTACAATTTTCAGCCCCAAGAATCAACTGCTCACAATGTGAGCAAGCTTCTGGTAGGCCTTCTAGAGCCACCAAGATGATATTTCAGATCTAGAAAGAAAGTTTAACACATCTAAAAATAATAGTGCCAGCATCTAACTCTTTCCACAACGACTGAGAGACGCTAGTGAGTAGAGACGTCACTGCTATGAAATAAAATGAGCAAGCCAAGTTAGCTACCTAGACACTCATCTGCGCCAAGACGCAAGAAACCCCAAAAAAAACAAAGTAGCTTGTTAGTGTGCGTAAATTTCTTATCCGGGGAGTGGGGGGCTCCGAGGCAGGGCCTGCAAGGGACCCCAACGTTGATTACGGATGCCACGATTGGAGCTTAATCAACTCCCTAGCTAAGAAATTTCCTCTTAGACTAGGGACTTGGGGACTTGTTGACATAGGCTTATGCCTGGCTATAATCAACCTAGCAGCTAACCTAGCAGCCAAGTGTATGCAAGTCAAGCACATCATTGGCAAGACAGTATAGTAACAACAGCTTTCACCAGGCACCAAGCCTGGCCTCGCCAGCACGCGCCCTCACGCGTGTCACCAAGAGGGCTTACCAGAACCGTTGAAAGACCTCATTCCCACATCGAAGAAGATGTGCATGGCTCTTCTCCCCTCACCTATAAAATGTCTACCTCTCTCTCCATAATAACTACGCAATCTTATTTATCTTTACTCTGTCAACATTCTTATTTATCATTACTCTGTCAACATAAATACATTGACTGATTTAGATATCGGAGTGGTAAAGATCGCCATACGGTCTTTCTTGCTGACGCCTTTAGTAATTCATTTGACAAATAATGGAGATTAAGCGGTACCTGTCAAAACGGACTCAACTCGAATATCAGCTAACAAAGCATAGATTGTTAAGCGATAATCCACTATGTTAACAGTCATATTGTCACGGGATGAGTTCTTCGCAACTTCAACCACCGTGCGGCCTTAGAGTCGATCGCCCACTCGATGCCTCTAAGTCAGCCTTCCTCGATATAGCGCAGCGGAATTGAACCAACACACTTGCTATGATGCTAAGGATGCTAGAGAATGAGAGAAATGAGGTTGTATTGAATTTCTAAGAGACTTTACAAGAATCTGACATATTCCTAAAACTGATGTTTGCCTCCTGCCTGGCCAAAGTTGCCTTGGCATCCTATATATAGAGGCAGCTAATCTGCCCAAGAATGTTCTAGACCTAGCTAGATACATTGACTCTCTAGAATCTTCTATACACATCTAGAGACGTCCTAAACTATACAAGCATGTCCTAGAAGGATCTAGACACACTGAGGTTCAGCTGGAACCCTCCGGAATGCGCTGCGCGCTGTTGCCTGCCCTTGCGTGCTGCTGCGCGCCCTGGCACACTGCTGCCTGCCCCTGCGCGGCCCTGTATGGCCCTGCGACGCCCCTGCGTGGCCTTGCGCGCCCCTGCATGCGCCTGCTTGGCCCTGCGTCACCCTGCACCGTGCTGCACTGCCCTGTGCAGCCTCGTCCCGCGCTGCACCACCCTTGCTAGTGCTGCGCCATGCCCCGGAGTGGCCTAGACATGCCCGGAAGCTTCTGGAATTCCCCGCAGATGCCCACGATCTTCCGTAACATTCCGGATCCACCCGAGGGTCTTGGCCTCTTGTCACGGACTAAGCCTTGCTCATGGACGATCCGTGACATTCTCCCCCACTCGAGTCGGCGACGTCCTCGGCGCCGTTGCGACCCGACCTTCCACTTGAGCCCCGCGATCTCGACATCGTCGCTGCGAGCTCCCCATGCTCGTCCACCACGAGCTTGTCCTCGGTTGGCCACGAGGATACTCCTCGACTTGCCTTGGGTGATGGCAGCTCCTTCCGCTCGACATAGTGCCCAGCATCCTTCGGAATCCACACCTTGCGCACCACACGCTTGGCTCCGATGCTCCCCACTCTCTTGTCGACTGAAGTCGCTTGCGCTCGTTGAGGCTCACCATGCCCCGCTGCCTTGGCATCCTCGCGATGGGTTTTCTCTTGGCCTTTGAATTTCCTCTTGAAAATATTATTATTTTCCATGTTTCCCTGGTGCCAAGTAGAATTAAGCCCGACAGCCATACTATAGACACTATCGTCCACGTCCCGTCGCTGTCGCCTCGCAAACTTGTCTATCCCCTTCGATGCCTTATACAGCCGCGTACGCGCGAGCTCCTTCGACTGCTGCCTATCCTTGGCCGCTATACATGCAGCATGGCTGCCCTCCTCGCAGCCTGACACCTCCGTGCTTAGAGTCAGGGGCTGCTGCTGCCCGAACACCAACTCTTGTGGGCTTGCTCCCACTGACTCACTATGCTGCATACGACAAAAATCCATACTCGGACTCACCCCTGGTCCGGTTGGAATGGGAAGGGTTTCCAACGGCCCTCCCAGATGCTGCTGCTCCAGCCCGGTCTTCCGGCTTGGGACTTCCGCAATCAAGATCCCCTCTCCTTGCTTGCGAAGTTTCCTACACACAACATCTCCCCGATTTGCGACATCCGCAGGCAAGATCTCCTCTCCTTGCTTGCGATGCTCGATTTGCTCAGCACCTTTCCGGCTTGAGCCATCTGCAACCGAGATCTCCTCTCCTCGTTTGCGATGCTCCTTCCGTTGAGCAGGCGCCACTTCACAAGGCGCCCAGGAAGTTGGCTTCACTCCGGCCTCCTTCCTTGCTCCTATGAGCTGCATGGCCGACAGGTAGTGCGTCTCCTCCCTTGCTAACCCTATAGGCTCCACGCAAGGCCGCCCCTTAGCTGCCGCCATGGTCCCCTCCCTTGCCTGCCTCTCCATAGGCACTGCACAAGTTATGTCTCCTTCTGCCGCTATGCAGAAGAGCTTGCTGGAAGGAATGGGAAATGCTCGTTCCTTCTCCATGAACTCGAGCCCGATCACTGCACCATAGTCGTCCATCTTCACTATGGTGAAGTCAACTTTCCCCTTCCAAGCACCGATGTGCACCCCCACATCGCGTGCAACCCCAATGATGGGTAAGGCAGGTGAGTCCACCTTCTTCACACTGCCAGCTTCCTTCGTGACTCGGAGTCCCAGCTTCCTCGCTTCCTCCGACGCCATGAAGTTATGCGTGGCTCCGCAATCCACTAAGGCACGAACCATCGTGTCGCCCACCTTGACATCGATGAAAAGCGGCCCTTCTTCCGCTTTCTGCCCCTTCTGCGGAACACATGCCTCTGCGGCATTCAGCAACCGGATACTCCCCATCCTTGCTGCTGAATCCTCTTCTTCCTCGGGGAGGGATTCTTGTAACTTCATTGCTTTGAGGGCTCTCTTCTGCGGACAGTCGCGCATCCTATGAGCTCCGTCGCACAGGTAGCACTTCAATCCCCATGGCTTGCCTGTCGACCTATCTTGCCCCTCGGTCCTCCACGCCTTCGGCTTACTCGACTCTGGCTCATCTCTCGGCTTGTCTCCCCCACTCTTCTCACTGCTCGGCTTCTTCCCCTTGTGCCTCGAGTCATCTTGGTGGCTGACGTTGAACTCGATCAACGACTCGGCTGCGGCAATAGCTTGCGACAATGTCTGCACCTGCCTCCGCTGCAGCTCGAGCTTGGCCCAGTTTTGAAGTCCACTCATGAAGTACATGAGCTTGTCTTCCTCCGGCATGTTGGGCACTTCAAACAACAAACTAACGAACGTATTGACATAGTCCTTGACGCTGCTAGTTTGCTTAAGCCACCTCAATTTCTCCTTTGCCTCGTACCTTGCATTTTGGGGATAGAAGTGTAGCATGATGTCCTCCTTGAACTCCTTCCAAGTAGCGAGGGTGAACGTGCCTTCCTCAATCTCCATACTCCTCCGACGCCACCACATAAGTGCATCGTCGGCTAGGAACAACGTAGCCATCGAGATCTTGGACTCGTCCTCATCGACCTTAAGATACTTGAAATACCTTTCCATATTCCACAAGAAGGTATCAAGTTCTTTCGCTTCCCTCTTCCCGTTGAAGGGTTTGGGCTTAAATGAGTCCAATGCCTTCGCGTCCCTCGGACCCTGCGACTTCCCTAGAGCAGCTTCCTTACAAAGCGCCCAGTCTCCCTTAACCTCCTTCACTTCCTCTCGGAGTGCTGTGAGCCCTGCTGTGACTTGGTCGAGTCGCTCTTGGACCTCTCTCCGGATAGTGTCTGCCATCATATTGAGTGCGCCGTGCATACTCTCTCGCAACTCCTCCATCATGGCTGCGATGTCGTCCCTCTTCACGACGTCCTCCTCAAGTCGAGTGTCGAACTCGACCACAGCTGTCTCCATCCTTTCCAGCCGCGTATCCAGGGCAGCTATCAGGTCCTTGGCGGTCTTCTTGCCACCAGCAACCGCCCCGGTCTGCTCCACAACTCCTTCTCCAGCCATCTTCTCCTCTTGGTGTTGTTCACGAACAGCCTTGTATCGAACACGCCCTTTGGTATCGGATACGTTGGATCTGATACCAACTCCTTGGTCACAGATACGAGCTCAGGTGTCGGATACGTTGGCTCTGATACCAACTGTCACGGGATGAGTTCTTCGCAACTTCAACCACCGTGCGGCCTTAGAGTCGATCGCCCACTCGATGCCTCTAAGTCAGCCTTCCTCGATATAGCGCAGCGGAATTGAACCAACACACTTGCTATGATGCTAAGGATGCTAGAGAATGAGAGAAATGAGGTTGTATTGAATTTCTAAGAGACTTTACAAGAATCTGACATATTCCTAAAACTGATGTTTGCCTCCTGCCTGGCCAAAGTTGCCTTGGCAGCCTATATATAGAGGCAGCTAATCTGCCCAAGAATGTTCTAGACCTAGCTAGATACATTGACTCTCTAGAATCTTCTATACACATCTAGAGACGTCCTAAACTATACAAGCATGTCCTAGAAGGATCTAGACACACTGAGGTTCAGCTGGAACCCTCCGGAATGTGCTGCGCGCTGTTGCCTGCCCTTGCGTGCTGCTGCGCGCCCTGGCACGCTGCTGCCTGCCCCTGCGCGGCCCTGTATGGCCCTGCGACGCCCCTGCGTGGCCTTGCGCGCCCCTGCATGCGCCTGCTTGGCCCTGCGTCGCCCTGCACAGTGCTGCACTGCCCTATGCAGCCTCGTCCCGCGCTGCACCACCCTTGCTAGTGCTGCGCCATGCCCCGGAGTGGCCTAGACATGCCCGGAAGCTTCTGGAATTCCCCGCAGATGCCCACGATCTTCCGTAACATTCCGGATCCACCCGAGGGTCTTGGCCTCTTGTCACGGACTGAGCCTTGCTCATGGACGATCCGTGACAATATAGTACTTAACAAAATGTCTTTTTGTTGCTGTCTTTTATGGCCTACAAAATCATCACCATCACTCTCACTATTCGGTCACCCCGGCTGATTCGGTCACCCCCGGCCAGTTGTATCCGAGAAAGGTTGTCAGAGATACCACATGCTAATAAACCAAACAACATGTGCACCAATTAAATTTTCTCTATTCAAATCCAAGCTCACGCTTGGGATAGCATGCCTGCATGTGGTACCTTTCTTGTGAACTAGTACAGGATGATGCTTATTCTATAAGATTTGGTATTTGTCACGTTGCCCCTATAAAATGTAATAAGTGAAATGATACAAAAGTACGTACCTTTCTTTAATTATTATCCTCACTAATTTCCATTCTTATTTTACTTGACTCAAAAGTGAATTTATATATTAATTTTATGGTTTTACACATATCAATGTTCAATTCACGTGCAGAGCAAAGACTCGAAGACTCGAAGTCCTACAATAGACTACGAGTCGACCGTTTTCACGAATCAGAACAGGACATAAATTAAAAATATGGAAATATTTATTTCATGATATTGCTATTTTATCATCTATTTATCCGGAAAGGCACCAATAATTTCCCGGAAGGTCTTCAGTACATGTGAATGACTAGTGTTGACTAAGATTTAATAGAATTATAACATAATTACTGATGGATGGTTAAGATTGTACTATGTTATGATAAGATTGTGGATTTCTATAATACACAGTTACACACATTATCTTTCTTACATATAACTACAGATCGATTACACAAATTTCTCTGCAACTTCATTTTTTTTGCTCTTTGCTTTCCTTCTTGAAACCGAGTTCATCTTGATTCTTTATCTCTGTGGACTTGTTCCCGTATTAGGTAATCTCTTTGCATCTTGTTAATCTCTATGTGTATGTACATTGCATGTTTTACACACACACAGTTATAAAATTTAAATATGATTTAAATCGTGTATATTTGAAAGACATATGAATAATGGCAGGTTATGATCGATTATATATGGCTGCTTCTATTTCATCGTCTTCTTTATCTTCCGCTTCTTCTGCTGCTTCATCGGATATCTTCCCTCAACAAAAGTACGATGTCTTTCTTAGTTTTCGAGGTGAGGACACCCGCTGTAAATTTACGAGCCATCTCTACGCTTGTTTGAAGAGGAAGAAAATCCATACCTACATGGATGACAAGTCACTTGAGAGAGGAGATGAAATTGCACCTGCCTTATTGACAGCAATTGAGCAATCCAAGCTTTCGATAATCATATTCTCCAAGCACTATGCTCGTTCTAAATGGTGCTTGAATGAACTCGTACGTATTCTGGAATGCAAGGAAGCATATGGACAAATTGTTATACCTGTTTTCTACGACATAGATCCAGCACATGTACGGAAACAGGAAAGGAGTTATGCAAATGCATTTGCCGTTATTGAAAAACAGCTCAAAGACAACATGGATAAGGTGTTCATGTGGAGGGAAGCTTTGACAGCAGCGGCCAATCTATCTGGTTTTGATTCACAAAATATCAGGTTACGCTTTAATCCCGTTTGTTTAGAGAAAATCTATACTACTATTAAATAAAAAGGGGTTGCTAGCCAAAATATAATATATTTTTTTCCTTTTATACCCTTGAAATATTAAATAATTTTATGAATGTATTTACTTGTTACAACAATAACGTAAAAGTCATAAATAATTTTCCTCTTATTTTTCAGAGATTAACTCCCCACTTCTAAGTTATTATCTGCCCATTTCTCTACACTCGTAGGGTGTGAGCAGTTTCTAACATATATATATATATATATATATATATATATTAATCTTTTTTTTATTTTTTTTGAATTGGGGGCATCATAATCCATTAATGTATAAGAAAGATTACATTACTAATATGACTCACCAAAAGGGTCCTGACTATGTCAAAAAC
Source organism: Potentilla sterilis (assembly GCA_963682095.1). Classification (NCBI taxonomy): domain Eukaryota; kingdom Viridiplantae; phylum Streptophyta; class Magnoliopsida; order Rosales; family Rosaceae; genus Potentilla; species Potentilla sterilis. The sequence continues at coordinate 14,420,758 of OY821756.1, read as the reverse complement.
GAGCCATAAAAGGTACATCTAAACAAAAATCCGGTTTTACCTAAAATAATACAACCTTAGGAAATAAATCTAAAATCAAGTAACCAAGTAACCGGTGACGCTACTAAAATAGACCCCGAAACGATGTCAAAAACCTATTTCGATTTATTCAGGAAACAAAAAAAAAAATTAGACTCAATTGCTCAGACCTAATGGCCCAAGTCTAGTCCCAGACTCAGACCTACAAGCCCAAATATGACCTCAGACCCAACACCTCTTCACCACCTCCAGCGGCTGGGTCATCTCCCACAACAACACCTCCATCATCCTAGCTTCACACCACCAAAACAACCGAAATGATTCCCCCCTACGTTGCCAGCCCAAAAAATTGAAACGCTGAAACCAAAGTGGTCACTTCAAGATTGGATCAAAGCTGATGTCAACCGATAGCAACAACTCCAGCTACACAATCAAAACTGCGCACCTCAAGTCAAGATAATAAACCTCCGTTGCTGCTGCCTTAAGGTGAAGCAACGGCCATTGGATTCGAAGGAAAACCAACCCAACCTCGACTTTAGCTCTTCCAACCAGCCCCTGCTACTCTGAAAAATTAGCAAGAATCTCGTTCTCTTTCTTGGTGCTGTGACGAGGCGCCTTACCGACAGACGAGATTGAGATCACCACCGCCCGATGGTGCAAAACCTAGAAACCTAAGTTTACCTTTCGCTCCTGAAAACTCGGACCTCTTGATTTTATATTAATCATCATCCAACACATAATTGAAGCTTCCTTATATGTCCATAACTTTCCTTAATTGTAGCCTGATGTTTATTATATTTTTAAGTTTAAATTATGACGTCAGCTTATTAAAAACAGAAATAAAAAATTTGAAACCAAATGCCTTATACTCTATTCAAAGAAACAGTTCATATCCCGAACGAACTTTCGCATTGAACTTACCGTGTGAAGTTCAGTTTTTAGCACATTTTTTGTCATATTTTAACATCTTCACCGTTCATATGTTAGAACCTAATGTATAGATCGTCTCTACCAAATTTCATCCAATTTGGTAATCGTTAAGGTATGAAAACTATACTAAATCAATGAACAAACCGAATTTGTTCAATCGAAATTGTTCGTCTAAATTACTACAACGAAAGACCAAACGATTATCAAGTTTAATGAAATTTTGCAAAGATGATCTATACATTAGGTTTAAAATATGAACGGTGGATATGTTAAAATATGACCGAAAATTGTGCCAAAAACTAAAGTTTGCACGATAAGTTTAAAGAGAAAGTTCGCTCTGAATATGAACTGTTTAAAGAAATTTTATTTAATTTTTTGCTCAACGGATTGTGAAATAACGAGACAAATGCTTATATTTTGAGGGAAAGTCTAGGCACCTGCTACATATATGTACGTATATGATACTCGAACCGAAATATAAATTTTGAATTAATCATAATTGAGTACAACTAAAAAAAAAGAAGCATAGAATTAGTTGATCATTCTTGATCAGATCTAATGGATTAACTAATTAATCATAGACAGGGACATAGTAATAGCATTGATCTTAAGATGAGTTAGGGTTTGTGAATTGAAAAGAAAGAATTAAAAGAACAGAGAGAACTAGAGAGAAGGAATGAGAATACTGCTTTGTTAATCAAGAAGTTGTTACAGAGAAAGGAAAGCTTGTTCCCTTATATACATCAAAACTAACAGATGAGAATAACCAATTTGTACAGCTGTCAAAGACTAATAAGCTCCTGAAAACTTCTTAATTTTGTTAAAACACAATTAACAGAACAATAACTATGTTAATCAAAACAGTAACTCTGTCTAACATCCCCCCTTAAGCTCAGCTAGGGTAAATAAGTGTATTTCGTCGTCTAAGTAAAAACTTAGGCCACGAATTTATATTTTTCGTCGCCTAAGTAAAAAAGAATTTTCTGAAAATCTATTAGCCTCAGTTAAAAATTATATTTTCAAAACAAGTATATAAAAGAAGTCAAATTTTGAAAAACGCTGTGAAATAGCATTTGATCGTTATGATGAAATACGGTGATGGTAAAAAAATCACTTAAATTCAACAAACTTAGAGCCCCGATCGATTGGGTCAATCTTATTTAAACTTATCTCTCTCTATGGGAGCCATAGTATCAGGTGGTAAAAGTTTCCAAATTTTTACATGGATAATTACGTCTCATCTATATGAGAGTTTAATGTTTGGAAGTGTCGACGAAACAAGGACATCTAAAGGTACGTAATAGCGTTTTCGTGTGATAAGTTTTATGAAAATGTGGTTGACCGTTTCGATCGAGCATCGAACGTTCACGAAACGAGTTGATTTTTATACTCTACTCAGATTTAACTATAACGATCACATCAGACGGTCAAAATTTTCATTTTGTGAATTTAGCCATTATAATGACAACATGTTTACTAATGCGGTATAACTTGATTAGTAGATTATACTGAAGTATACAACTTTTCAAAACAACTATATAAAAGAAGTCAAATTTTGAAAAACGCTGTGAAATAGCATTTGATCGTTATGATGAAATACGGTGATGGTAAAAAAATCACTTAAATTCGACAAAGTTAGAGCCCCGATCGATTGGGTCAACCTTATTTAAACTTATCTCTCTCTATGAGAGCCATAGTATCAGGTGGTAAAAGTTCCCAAATTTTTACATGGATAATTACGTCTCATCTATGTGATAGTTTAATGTTTGGAAGTGTCGACGAAACAAGGACATCTAAAGGTACGTAATGTCGTTTTTGTGTGATAAGTTTACTTAGGCGACGAAATAACACTTTCCTCGCCTTAGATACACACTTAAGCGACGAAATAATGGTTTCCTCGCCTAAGTAAACACTTAGGCGACGAAAATGATTATTTCGTGGTCTAAGAAAAAATATTTTTTTTAAATCTATTTGTGGCTTAATTTTAATGTGTTTAGGGTTTTTTATTTAGACCACGAAATAATCATTTTCGTCACCTAGGTACGGTGCTTACTTAGACGACGAAATAAACAGTTTCGTCGTCTAAGTAAGCACTTCGGTGACGAAAATGATTATTTCGTGGTCTAAGTAAAAGTAAATTTTTTAAAAAATCTATTGGCGGCTTAATTTTAACGACGAAATAAAATTTTGCGACGAGTTCATAGGTGCATTTGGTCGACTCGGACCCAAAATATACATATATATATATATATATTTATTAATTAATACAAAAAAAATTAATAAGCCTAGTTTTATTATCTTGAGGAAACTATAATCCAACATAACCAGCGAAATCTCCAAATGGCTGGTTTAAGACATATAATAATAGTCGAAGATTCTGTACGTACGTACACACCATTTTATAATTGTAGTTATACATCACAAACACCTTTATTGAATTTAAAAATATATAATTTAAATCAGCATGGCTCCCCATAGAGAGAGATAAGTTTAAATAACGTTGACCGCATCGATCGAGGCTCTAATTTTGTCGGATTTAAGTGATTTTTTTACCATAATTTTATTTCATCATAACGATTAAATGCTATTTCACACAGTTTTTCAAAATTTGACTTCTTCTATATAGTTGTTTCGAAAAGTTGTACACTTGAGTATAATCTACAAATCAAGTTATACCGCATTAGTAAACATGTTGTCATTATAATGGCTAAATTCACAAAATGAAAATTTTAACCGTCTGATATGATCGTTATAGTTAAATATGAGTAGAATATTAAAATCAACTCGTTTCGTGAACGTTCGATGCTCGATCGAATCGGTCAACCATATTTTCATAAAACTTATCACACGAAAACGCTATTACGCACTTTTAGATGACTTTGTTTGGTCGACTCTTCTAAACATTAAACTCTCATATAGATGAAACCTAATTATCCATGTAAAAATTTAGAAACTTTTACCTCCCGATACTATGGCTCCCCATAGAGAGAGATAAGTTTAAATAAGGTTGACCTAATATTTACTTATGCGACGAAATGGTACTTTCCTCGCCTAAGATGCACACTTAGGCGACGAAAAAATGGTTTCCTCGTCTAAGTGTAAATCTTAGGCGACGAAAACATAATTTTCGTCGTCTTAGAAAATAACTCTAATGACAAATATTTGTAGGCGTCTTTGTGTTTTCTTAGGCGACGAAAATTCACTTTCCTCGCCTAAGTATTCAACTTAGGCGACGAAAAATAATTTTTTCTTCACCTAAGTAAAGATCGTAGGCGACGAAAGTTTTTTTCGTCACCTAAGTAAAAGCCTTAGGCGACGAAATTTTTTTTCGTCACCTAAGAATATACATAGACGACGAAATTAATTTTCGTCGTTAAAGTGTTCTCTTAGACGACGAAAAGAATTATTCGTCGCCTAAGAATAGTCTTAGGCGACGAAATTTCTAGCTTATTAGAGGACGAATTTTTTTTTCATCTCCTAAGAACTCTTAGGCGAGGAAACTATTTATATTTCGTCGCCTAAGGTATTTTTCCTGGTAGTGTTTCTTGAAGTGCAAGCCATGCTTGTCTAGATGATTTGCAGCCAATGATAACATCTACAATATCTTCATTTAGAGTGGCCATTAGTAAACTCATAAGAGCCATGTCAGTTTGTTTCCAAACCTTATAAGTTGCTGACTCCTCATTAGTCACTTCTCCTTCTGTAGACAAAACGTATCTTTCTCCACTTTATAAAATTTCTTTCTCCAAGTTTCATTGTAATAATACTCAGCAGAGAATGGACATCAGAATGAGTCAAAGCAGTAGGAAGAGGAGCATGTTGTTGTTGTTCTGGAGCCATTTCTGAGAAACAAGAGCAATCACTACTTTCACCTTTTCTTATGACAATAAGAAAGCAACTTACTTTGTTCCTTTTACTAACAAATCACAGCACATCTAATTTGCACATCATCATATATCTATAACACAAAGACTTAATCTTTCTCCTTGAGGATAAAACACACTGCTCAATTCTTCCAAGAAACAATCACACCTTTAGATTTCGGTTCAAGTATAATAATTTTCTGCTCTTCTTTGCTCTAATACTCATGTATTTGCTCCTCTATTTCTCTTCAATCTCAGCAAAATAGTGCTATAACTACACTAAGGCTCAATTTCTTACTCAATTTTTCTCAAATCTTAATACTGCTCAGATAATCGTCAATCAAACTAGAATTAAGCTCTTTAAGATGAGAATCACCTGAAGAAGTTTAGAAACTCAAAAAACTGAGAATCGACGAAGACGAAAACACGATTCAAGCTTCGAGATCGCGATTCAAGTTTCGAACTCGGTCGCTTCTCAAATCGAACCAGATCTGAAACACAAAAAAATCACAAGCTTAGAGCAAATAAGGATGCGGAAGCGAGATTCAGAGGTCCAAGATCTATGGAAGCTCTGATGCCATAATAGCATTGACCTTAAGATGAGTTAGGGTTTGTGAATTGAAAAGAAAGAACTAAAAGAACAGAGAGAACTAGAGAGAAGGAATGAGAATACTACTTTGTTAATCAAAAAGTTGTTACAGAGAAAGGAAAACGTGTTCTCTTATATACATCAAAACTAACAGATGAGAATAACCAACTTGTACAGCTGTCAAAGACTAATAGGCTCTTGGAAACTTCTTAATTTTGTTAAAACACAATTAACAGAGCAATAACTATGTTAATCAAAACAGTAACTGTGTCTAACACAGGGGTCACATGGACAATGTGCGTTCCTGATAGAGAGATATACAGTAATATATAGACTTTTCCCCACTTCGTATACTAACTATGTGCACATGCATGTACGTCCTTCATGATATATGCCAGGGACGATGCCGAATTAGTTGAAAGAGTTGTCGAAGTTATTCTGTTGAAATTGAATTGTAGTTTGCCAGAGGATTTGAAGGGTTTGGTTGGAACTGAAAGTAGAACCGGGCAAATTGAATCGCTATTATCGATTCACGCACGCGATGTTCCCCTCCGATCAGTAGGTATTTGGGGTCCCTGTGGTATCGGTAAGACCACCCTTGCTGAAGCTATATATCACCAATACTTTTTTCAATTTGAAGCTTGTTCATTTCTCGCAAATATTAGAGAAAAATCTGAGAAATATGGTCTAGATCACTTGAAGAATAAACTGTTTCGTGATTTATTAAAGGAAGACAGTTTAAGTATCGGAACTCCAGCTATTGAATCAACTTTGGTCAAAAGGAGGCTCTCTCGTACAAAGGTCCTCATTGTTTTGGATGATGTGAGCGATGTGAAGCAATCAAAGTTGTTACTCGGTGATCCACTTCTGTTTGGCCCTGGAAGTAGAATCATTATAACAACTAGATATAGGCGAGTATTGGAGAATTTAGAGGATGATGATCATATATATGAGGTGAAAGAGTTGAATACTGATGAATCTATTCAGCTCTTCCAATCAATTTCTTTCGAAGATAACTCTTTTAGTACAGAATACTTAAACTTGTCGAGAGAGGTGGTTAGTTACGCTCAAGGCTTCCCGCTAGCTCTGAAAGTTTTGGGTTCATTGTTCCGTGACTGCAACAGCAAAGAAAGCTGGAAACAGGAACTGAAAAAATTGAGAAAGTTACCCAGCAAAGAAATCAGGAATGTGTTGAGACTAAGTTATAATCGGCTAGAATATAATGAGAGGGGGATATTGCTCGATATTGCATGTTTATTGAAAGGGGAGAAGAAATGTGATGCAGAAAGAGTTTTACAAATGCATGGATTCGATTCTAGGGGAATTGAAACTCTCGTCTGCACGTCTCTCATATCAGTTTCAGTGGAGGGTCACATAGAGATTCATGATTTGGTAGAAGAAATGGGCCAGTCTATTGTTCGAGAAGAATGTTCCCCTGGGAAACGGAGCATGCTGTGGAACTTTCAAGATGTCCGTGATATTACAGTAAGAGCCTTACTCGTTGACCTTCAATTAGAACTATACATACAGTTCATATCATCAAACACCAGACAAAACTCATGTTTTAATTATAATTAAGGAAAAAAGAATCATTTTATGTTTCATTTTGCGTAAATTGCATATTCACTGTGTACTGAATTACTGATTAATACTTTGTGATCGATCAATTTCTTTTAGGGTCCTTCAACAGTTGAAGCCTTATTTCTCGACATTTCTAATTCTAAGATTCCAAGGCGAGAGTTGATCGGGGACGAACTCTTCAGGCATATGCCTCACCTACGTTCGCTAAAATTATATGTCCCAATAGAATCATATTATTTTTGTGGGCAAAAGAAAAGAATGAGATCCAGCAGAATGCAAAAAGTCAAAAAACTTTTGGACGTAAAAGTTTTGAAGGAATACAGCACAGTTTACACATCCCTTATCGGCGGTCTCGAGTATCTTCCTGAAAACCTCAAATTCAAGGAACTTTTGGACGTAAAAGTTTTGAAGGATACTAGCTTAACAATGTACAAGTGCCTTATCGGACGTCTGGAGTCTCTTCCTGAAACCCTCAAATATCTCTACTGGGATGGATACCCTTTTAGATATTTGCCATCAAAATATTCTCCTCGCAATCTCGTTGAGCTTCATATGCCCCGTAGCCAAGTTACGAAATTACTTTGGACAAAGGGCCAGGTATGTGTAGTTTTACTTCCATCGCACGCATTACAAAATTATAATAGAGCTAGTGTGGATTAAATTAAAGTTAGTACTCCTGCAGTCCTGCTAGCTAGCTAGCTGCTAAATTTTTTTTTCTAATTTCTCTTTTCCTTAATTAATTATTTGTTACAGACTCCTAGAGATTTAAAAGTTATCAACCTTAGAGATTCTAAGAACCTGACTGAAGTTCCAGACCTGTCTCACAGTCCAAGTATTGAGAGGATAGATCTGAGTGGCTGTAGCAGCATTCGTAATCTGAACTATAGTGGTGGTGATCAAGATCGAATTATGCTCAAAGAATTACTCATGTCTTGGTGCACAAACCTTGGCTCTGTCCCGCATAGCATATATTGTATAAGAGGTCTTGAAACTTTTGATCTTAGAGGTTGCCGAAAGCTCCGACGATTGCCTAGCTTTTCAGTGGGACAACAATTCTGCTCTTTGAGACGACTGAACTTGAGTTGGTGCAATATGCTAGACATCCCTGATGGTCTCATTTGTTTATCCACCCTACAAGAGATAGCTCTAAGTGGAACCATGATTAAGAGCATACCTGCAAGCATCAAAAACGCTTTGGGGCTGCGCAAACTACTGCTAAACAACTGCAAGAAGCTTCAATCTTTACCCGAGCTCCCACCGCTGCTCGAAATATTGGAGGCAGATGGTTGCACATCACTGATGACCGTGGCAACTTCAAGTAGTGCACCCATCCAAGATGGAGCTCCACATTGTAATCCTCGAGAGATAATGATGTTTACCAAGTCTTTGGATCAGAGTTGCAAGATTGAGCTGCTTGAATATTTGGAACATGTACACATCTCTGTCTCTCTCTCTCTCACTCATCAAATTAAGTTTTGGGGCATTTCATAATACACCCAATTTCATTATTCAAATTAAGATTTGAAAACTAATTTTTTCACGACTTAATCATCAATCACGTACGTACAGGCCAAAGACTTATCAGATGCTCGTGGAGAAATTGATCATGATGTTCCAAAGCTGATCCAACATAACGCTCCTTGGCTTGGAGAGAGACACATATTCACCAATTGTTTCAAGTTGGAAGGAAGCTCAAGGAGTCAGATAATAGGCAATGCACAGCTTAGAATTATGCGAATTGCCTCATCGAAACGTGTACGACATCTCTCAACCTCTCTGAGTTAATTACTCTAGTTCTACTGAATAATTAAACTCATTTTGTGTCGATCTCTGATTCAGTTATAAGCCTTTTTCATGACTTAATTATTCATCATACATTTGCAGGAGTATGGAACTGTATTTGCTACTTGTCCGGGAAATATTATTCCTCGATGGTTTAGCTATCAGGAGGAGGGATGTTCAGTAAATATAAAGTTTCCTCAGACGTCTGGTCAGAATTTTTTGGGTTTCGCTCTATCCGCCGTCTTTGCATCCCAGAATCAGGAATGGGACTACTTATTTTGGTTGAGATGTCACTGCAACTTCAAAACCGACGGTGAATGCCATGAATTCAAGTTCGAATCCCCGTTGGTTATGAGTATGGAGAACTTACAGTTACAGAGTCCTGTAAATTCAGAGGAGGATAACGTGTTGATCTTCTTTCAGAAGGACGTGTTTTGGCGTAGCCCTAATATTCCTCTGGACAAGATCACTGAAGCGTCGTTTAGCTTCTCCCCACAGTACTATGACGACGACGACGATGATGATCAAGAAAAGGAGGTCTGTAGAGTGAAGGTGAAAATGTGTGGGGTCCAAATCTTGTATGCGTTATGATTTTGTTTTTGTGTTCGTTCGATTCTATTTTTTGGGACAAAGACTGTTTCCGTTGATCCAACGTACGCACCAACAAGCTTGGAACTTGAATAATGTGTCTTGATATTTCGAGAGAGGTGAGTGAAAATAAAATTGTAAAATACTATATTAAAACAGACCGAAGAAAAGGCACAATGTCAACATGATTACCAACAATAAAAATCGCAAGAAAAATGTCATAAAAAGTGGCGTTCACAATATCCGACATTAAGACGTTAAGAGGCACTAACGGAGTTGAAAAAATGACAGCGTAAATAACTTACACACTATTAGAATAAGTGCACCATAATATATGGAATCCGCATCCCATATTTCTTGTATTGTTTTCCTACTGTGGAAGCGGAAAAGGCGGCTTTGAAATTCTGAAAGGTTTTAACTTTTAACTCTCAACCAGACCATTAGCAATGTACTTGTCTATTTAGTTTAATTTTCTGTGGTCTACGCTTTCGCAGTTATTTCCCCGTTAGTGTAAATTTACTTAAAGTTCATAATTTAATCCAACGGTTATGAGATTTAACATATCACTCTTCCACAAATATTGTATTTTCTCTCTAAACCCCGTTAATTGTGCAAAAAAAAAAATTGTGGGGATTGCATGTCAATATTTAGGGGAGTGTATTCAATCCAGATTTTAAAAGATTCTGGCTGACTTTTTATAATCCATGGAGTTTGTTAATTCCATAAAATATTTTAATTCTATATAGAGTTGAGCAGATTCTATTGGATTTATTTGTCTATGATTATGTGGACTTATAAAGTCCATAGTGTTGTAGGAAGGTTATTTCCGTAACTTTCCTGGATGTGTCTTGACCTAATTAGACTAGTATAGTTGATTCTGTATTAGATAAGGAATCCCTGATTTATCGGGATACTCATTGTAATGCCTATATAAAGGCCTCTCTATCAATCAATAAATATACAGTTCTCCCTATTATCTTTTCTCCTTGAACACGTTATCAGCACATGACCTCCCTGAGCCCTAGAAAAACCCTAATAACTTTTTCCTCCTCCTCCACCCCTTCCGTCGGCCGCACCTCCCTCCTCGGGACCCGTGCGACCCCCTTTTTCTCGGTCTCTCCTAGGCCGCAGCCCTTGCCCGGCCGCCTGCAAACCGGCCGGCGCGCTCGCCAATTTAATCGCTCACCAGCCCGCGCGCTCGCAAGCCAATTCGTTCGCCAGCCTGCTCGCTCACCCGCTAACTCGCCCATTCGCTTGGCTCGCCAGCCTGTTCGCTCGCCATCAATTTTTCAAGATAGCTCCGCCAGATTACTTGCGTCGGAAGCGGATCGAGAATCAAACAAGAATCGAAGAACAAGCTTTACGCTCTCGTTCCTTTGATCAAAAGGTAAATTTTATAAAAGTTCCTGCTTTTGAACTATAGATATATTATATCGGGCGCTATTAGCCTTTCTTCTACTCCAATTCCGGCCATTCTTATATCGCCGATGAGACCTAGAATGGGATTTCATCACCCCTACGGTCGCAGTTTTAAGTGATGGTCCTGGGGGAATCACGTTGAAAGGGAAAATTAAAAGAAAAAAAAAAGATGCTCATGTGGATGTTTGAGTACGTCACTGTTTGAAGGTGCGGTATGAAACCGCCAGTTTATACATCAAAAGAAAAAAATTTCGCATCAAAACTAGTTTTCATGTGACCGAATATATCCCTTCTAACTTCAATTTATACTTGATAGTATCTGCTTAAAGCGATACTAATCCGACGTTTCATTCTCTTGTAGATGTCGTCGTCGTCACCGTCACGCCCTGATTTTGAGATCTTGGATCTTCAAGGCAAAGACTATCATCGATGGATTTCCGATGTCGAAATTGCTTTCCAAAGCAAAGGCTTTCCAGCACTTCTGACTGATGCATCCGCCACCACCCCTTTTGGAGACCATGCCAAGGCTCAGACCCTCATGTATTTGAGGCGCCATATCCACCCGACTCTGAAGCGACAATATTTGTCGGTAAAAGATCCCAAAATTTTATGGGACACGCTCCAACAGCAATTTAACAATGTCCATGACATGTTTCTTCCAGAGCTCACCCTTAAATGGGAACAAATCTGTTTCTCGGATTATGACAAAGTAGACAAATACAATCAGGATATGATTAGTCTACAGGCGGATCTTGGCACGGTTGGCGTCATCAAAACCGATAAAGATCTTCTGGAGAAGACATTTAACACATTCTCCATGGCCTACGATGTCCTCGGACATCAGTATAAGATCTCAGTTGATGAAGGCAGAATCAGATCATTCGCTGACCTTATGGCAATATTGGCTAAAAAAGAACGTCATTCTGAGATTAGGCTCAATAGTAGCCAGAGACCTGTTGGTACAAAGCCAATTCCAACACCACATGCTCATTAAGGGAAGGCTTCAAAGCAGAAAAATAAAAGCCGCCATACCCCCGTACAATCCGGTACGTGGAAGAAATCAGAATGCTGGAAATAATGTGACGCGACGCTCCAACACTTGGAGGCGAGAAGGTGGCGAATACGCACCACCTTCAAGGGGAGGCCGGACTGGCCACGGACCCCGTCTAGGTCCAGTACCAAACCCTCCTACACTACAAGGAAAAAAACCTTAGGCGACGAAAAAACTTTCCTCACCTAAGAAAACATTTTCGTCGTCTAAGAACAGTCTTAGGCGACGAATACATATTTTCGTGGTCTAAGACAAAAGCCTACCGACGAAAAAAATATTCGTCGTCCGTGCATTATCTTAGACCACGAAAAAATAAACTCGTCGCCTAAGATTTTTACTTAGGAGACGAAATATCAAAATTCGTCGCCTAAAAGAAATCTTAGGCGACGAAAATTAAGTTTCGTGGTCTAAGAAATGACGAGCACGACGATTATTTTTTTTCGTCGGCAGGTTTTATTCTTAGACGACGAAACTTAATTTTCGTCGCCTAAGTTTGGATCTTAGGCGACGAAAAATTAAGTTTCGTCGCCTAAGTAAATCCATACTATAAAACCTGCACTCGTTTTCCAGATCGGGAACAGAGGCAAAAAACTGAAAATTTTTCCTCCCCTCAAAGTTTTCCACCGATTTTCATTCTTGGATGTGAAAAGCTTCAAATCGGGTCTTCCTAAGCCTTCTCCACTACTACCCATTGATTTTTAACTTGGTATGATCTCTTTATTCATCTTTTTCAACTATAATTTCAATTTTTTCCATTGAAATATTTCATTTTTGAGGTAGAGAATTATAGAAATATATATTGTTGTGTGTGTATATTGTGAGGTGATAGCTAGTATATATGTTGCTTTTGTTGATCCATACCTATATATACTCAATTAAATTGTTGGTTTTTGTGAAATTAGTGAATTATATATATTAATTATATATTTTAATAATGCTTTAATTAATTTAATTAATAATTATAATTATTTGACGAAAATCATTGTTATGATTTATAATTAGCGGTGAATAAAAGAATGTCATTCTTTTATTCACTGATATACATGCATTTATATATATCCCTAGAAATCCCGTTCGAGAATCATGGAGAGATTCTTGAATTGTCCCATTTTTGGACAGTTTGGGGGCAGAGGACATTGTTTCACAGTTTGTATAGGTCTTGTGTATTCGTTTGCGGTCGTGGGTATATATTTCGACGAGGTCTCCCATCATTGTTCCTCGAGTGCATACTAGGTGTATAGATATTCGTGCACTTGAGGAACTGTGGGGAGATGCTGTTGAAATTTTCCCACGACTGAAAACGAATACACAAGATCTACAAACTGTGAAACAAAGTCTTGTGCTCCTGAATGAGATTATTAGGACCCTAACCGGAGGCATAAGGTCGAGAAAAAACATGCATATAAATTGTTTATTTGTTAATTTGTGATTATTTATTGTTTGTCTTATATTAATTAATATATATAACAGGTGATCGATGGATAGAGATATGAGTTTGATGCAGTACCCAAGACAGAGCGAAGAATACCATGAGGAGTAGGAATTTTTATAAATTTTGTACGTGAACATGGTGGAGGAAAGAAAACACACAGGTGTCCCTGCTTAAGTTGTATGAATACTAAGCGCAAGACGATCGGCCGAATCTACGATCACCTGTGTAACAGAGGTATTATGCAGAATTATACAACATGGAGTAAACACGGTGAAGCAGTAGATTATGAACCTACGGTTGCCGAAATCCAGGCTGGATACCATGACCGAACAGCTGCTGGTGGTTTCGAGCCTTATACTGACCCGGCTATGAACATTCTACATGACATTTTTCCTACTTTTGCTCCAGTACGCGAGGAAGAGGAATTCCAAGAGGCAGTTTTTGAGGATGGCACAATTCCTCTTGTTGACAGTGCTGATTATGATAAGTATACCAGACTACTTGCTCAAGTGCAGATCCCATTATTCGAGGGTAGTCCTCACACTGTTTTAGAGACCATCATCTCACAGACGCAGTTGAAAGTCAAGAGTAGGTGGACAAATGACTCTTTTGATAGTCTTCTAAAACAGTTTAAGGAACACCTTCCACAACCTAACTATCTACCTGATAGTTATTACACGCTACATAAGATATTGGGCGATCTCGGTCTCAGTTATAACAAAATCCACGCCTGCAAGAACAACTGTGTTTTGTTTTACAAAGAGAAAGCCGAGCTTGATGAATGTCCCATATGCCACGCGTGGAGGTGGGAGCAAGGCACAGTTAAGGAAAACAGTGTTCCTGTGAAGGTACTTCGTCATTTCCCTTTAATTCCTAGATTGAAGCGTCTTTACATGTCTTTACACACAGCAAAAGAAATGAGATGGCATGGAGAGAGAAGGACATATGATGATACTCTCAGACACCCTGCAGATGGCGAGGCGTGGAAGTCCTTTGACAAATTATTCCCTGATTTTGCAAGAGATGTTAGAAATGTCAGACTCGGCCTTGCCTCAGATGGATTCAATCCCCATGGAAATATGAGTTTGAGTCATAGTACATGGCATGTTATTCTTGTGCCGTACAACCTGCCTCCTTGGATGTGTATGAAGAAGGAATTTAGTATGATGTCTCTGTTAATTCCCGGCCCAAGGTCTCCAGGAAAGTGTTTGGATGTATATCTGCAACCTTTGATCGACGAGCTGTTAGACTTATGGGAAAATGGAGTTCTTACTTTTGACAGGCACAGTGGAAGATCATTTATAATGAGAGCAATGCTGCTGTTTACCATAAGTGATTTTCCTGGTTATGGGATGTTGTCGTCTCAGGCGACTAAAGGTTATAAAGCTTGTCCTGTTTGCTTGAACGAAGTCCATTCTGTTTGGTGCGCTGGGAAGGTGTGTTACTTGGGTCACCGTAGATGGCTTCCAGCTGACCACCAGTGGCGATTTCGTCCTAAAGCATTTGATAAAACAGTAGAGCTTCGTCCTAAACCCCGTCCCTGGAGCGGTGATGAAATTTTGGAGAAGCTGAACTCTTTCGATTTCGGGGTGTTGAGCGGCGATTTATCTATACCAGTTCCGGAACGCCCTGACGAGTACAAGTGTTTTACACACAAGAGTAGATTCTATGATTTGCCTTACTGGTCGAAATCCATTCTTAGGCACACCCTAGATGTCATGCACATAGAAAATGGAGTAAGTGACAGCCTTGTGGGAACAATTATTGATATTAAGGGAAAGAGTAAGGACACTCTGAAAGCACGTCAATATATGGAGGAAAATAAAATACGAAAACACTTGTGGCCAGTGAAGACGGCGTCAGGGACTTTCATACCTGTTGCACCTTACACAGTTAAACCGGCTTTCAAGAAGTAGATTTTCATATGGTTTAAAGGAGTACAGTATCCTCATGGGTATGCAGGAAATATATCTCGGTGTATTAAC
Source organism: Potentilla sterilis (assembly GCA_963682095.1). Lineage (NCBI taxonomy): Eukaryota > Viridiplantae > Streptophyta > Magnoliopsida > Rosales > Rosaceae > Potentilla > Potentilla sterilis. The sequence continues at coordinate 14,405,520 of OY821756.1, read as the reverse complement.
TTGGGGCTTAATACGTTTAACGGATTGAAGAGCCACGACTGTCATGTATTGCTACAACGTCTTATTCCAGTGGTTATCCGACCCTATTTGCATCCAGATGTGGTCGAACCTATAATAGCCTTGTGTAGGTTCTTTAAGAAGTTATGCGCTAAAGTGCTGAAGAAGTCAGATGTTCTCATTCTCAAAGAAGACATCATCTACATTTTGTGCAAATTGGAAAGGATTTTCCCCCTGCTTTCTTTGACAGTATGATTCATCTGATGATCCATCTTCCAGATCAAGCACTGCTTACTGGTCCAGTTCATTGCACCTGGATGTATCCGCAAGAAAGGTACTATTTATTATTCGTATTTCCCCATTCATTATAATATTCTCTTGTATATATACTTCACTAATAACTGTACGTGTAATTTCAGACAACTGTTTCAATACAAAAAGTTATGTAAAAGTAAGAGTCACCCTGAAGGATCGATAGCGGAGTCATACATTACACATGAATGTGTAACATACTGCAACTTATATCTCCGTAACAGTGACGAAAACATTGCAGAATCTTCTACAGCAGCCTCTACAGTACCAGAGTTAAAACTTTCAGTCCTTTCAAGTGTTGTACGTCCGTTTGGTAATTTACCAACTTCAGAAAGATTGACAGATGCTGAGCTAATTGAAGCTCATTGATGCGTACTACAACACTGTGACGAAGCACAATATTTCATGGGTGAGCATTTGAAGCTGATTGAAGCAAATCGTCGAGACCGAAGGCCGAAAGAGACGCACAAAAGAACATTTCCTGTTTACTTTCGCAAATGGGTACGTCACAATATTTTGTATGTTACAATATCTCCATTTCAATATTAGTATTCTAGCTAGTCAGTTTAATTTAAATAATAACTTATCACAATGTGACAGGTGGAAAATCTCCAAATACAGAACAGTGATTGGTACTCGTCCGAATTGCACCATTTGGCTAGAATGCCAATTTCCCACAGGGTGCGCGCGATGTGTTTTGTCAACGGCGTCAAGTTTGTGACAATTCAACGAGATGTAAACCGCAGAACGCAAAATTGCGGGGTCATAGTGGATGGTGACGACTTCACCTACTACGGAGTGCTACTCGCCGTTGTCGAACTAGTATATGGAAATATGCTCGTGTCTTGTTCAAGTGTAGATGGTTTAACACTAATCAAAGTGTTCGTGGGAGTACAAAGATGGAATACGGCATGTTATCGGTGAATACAAACACAAGCTGGTATGAAAATGAGCCGTTCATTCTTGCTAGCATGGCAAAACAGGTATTTTATCTCGATGATCCTAAGGCAGGTGGATTTTGGAAAGTGGTTAACCCGATGTCACATAGGAATATATGGAGTGCGTCTACAATTGAAGGGGGTGAAGAACATGATGATGAAGATGACGGCGACACTGATGAACCATATTAAGAGCATTCGGCTTCTCAAATCCCTAATGCAGAGGCTATTCGCGACGACAACCGCTTATATTTCGTCACTTCTGATGAATTCATTGCAGTCCCAAATGCATCTACATCTCAAAACATAGCCAATCACAACTTCATTAATGACGAAGATGATGAGGAATCAGACGATGATGAGGAAACATACGACGATGACGATTCCAATGATGGCTTAACTGATACGATTGAAGATGCAGACGATACAGACGATGACGATTATGATGGGGAACCATGATCAGATTTAAATTATGTTTTTAAATTCAATAAATTTATTTTTGATGTATAATGAAAAATACATGAATGGTGCATGTGTACGTACGTACAGAATCTTCAACTGTGTTCTGTTATGTTATGTTGGATTATAATTTCCTCAAGAAAATTAAAATGGGAAAAACATGATTAATTAATTTGTTTTTGTATTAATTAATTAATTAATATATATATATATATTAAAATATGTATATTTGGGGTCTTTCGTCGACCAAATGCACCTATGAACATGACCCAAAATTCCAAAATTAAAAAGTTAATTTTTTATAAAAATAATTTCCGCTTAATTAGTCGACGAAACTGATAATTTCGTCGTCTAAGAATTTACTTACTCGACGAAAACATCAGTTTCGTCGTCTAAGTATTTACTTAGACGACGACACTGTTAATTTCGTCGACTAAGCTGAAATTTATATTTTTATAAAAAATTGGCTTTATTTTCCGCCAATAAATTTTGCGAAAATTTGAACTAAGCTTAGTCGACGAAACAAACAGTTTCGTCGTCTAAGTATTTACTTAGGCGACGAAAGAATCATTGTCGTCGAGTAAGTATATATTTAGACGACGAAAACGTTGACGTCGTCGACTAAGTGGTAATTATTTTTAAAAAATTGGCTTTATTTTTCGCCAATAACTTTTGCGAAAATTTGAACTAGGCTTAGTCGACGAAAAAATCTTTTTCGTCGTCTTAGTCTTTACTTAGTCGACGAAAACATCTGTTTCGTCGACTAAGTATGTACTAAGACGATGAAACATATGTTTTCGTCGACTAAGTGGAAATTATTTTTAATAAATTGGCGGCCTAATTTGAATTGATTAAATAATTCGGAATTAACTTAGGCGACGAATGTTCTGTTTCGTCTTGTAAGGTTCCTCTTAGGAGACGAACGATGCATTTTCGTCGCCTAAGTCAGGTAAATATACTCGATCTGCAATCCCTAATTCGCCTAAGTCAGTTTCGTTCTCCCTTTCTTCCTCACGCCGCCTCACCCTCCGCTCCCTCCTCCGCCTTGTGGCCCCCGCCCCAACCTCCGCTGCCTCACTCGCCGGTCTCGCCTCCGCCCTAGCCACCTCCTCAGCCAGCCCTCGCTGCCTCACTCGCCGGTCTCGCCTCCGCCTCTACCAGCCCTCGCCTCCGCCCTAGCCACCTCCTCAGCCAGCCCTCGCCGCCTCACTCGCCGCCTCACTCGCCGGTCTCGCCTCTGCCTTTACCAGCCCTCGCCTCCGCCCTAGCCACCTCCTCAGCCAACCCTCGCCTCCTCACTCGCCGGTCTCGCCTCTGCCTCTACCAGCCCTCGCCTCCGCCCTAGCCACCTCCTCAGCCTGCCCTCGCCGCCGCCCTAGCCACCTCCTCAGCCAGCCCTCGCCGATCTCTCTCTCAGGTATCTCTCGATCTCTCTCTCTCATCAAACATCACAGTGTTTATGAGTTGATGAGCTGTTTATGAGTTGATGAGTTTGGTTCAGTAAGGAAAACAGGGTTGAATATGGAAGCTGGTTATAGTTTGATGGCATAGTTTGATCTCTGCACCCTTCATTAATTAAGAAAGTTTGTTTGCCTATGGCCTGCATGTCCCAAATGTTTGTGCATGGATGTGATAATGCGAATCATAACCTCTACATTTGTTGATCGTGTTATTTTTCTATTTACAAGAGCTAGATACGTTACCGACATATACCATTAATTCAAGTGTAAAATGAGAATTAGAGTAGGAGGCAAAATAATTAGGGAGATGGAAGAGAACTGTCGTGAATAATTATTACATTGTAATTTCAAGTACTGTTTTAGATGAACTATATGCTACAATGTTGATAACTAAATTAGATATTGGGGAAAATTATAAGTTAGTTTATTATCTAAATAAAACCCCTTCTTCTTTTTCCCGACACTGCTCTAGCTTTATTGGCATTACCCAATTTATGATAAGAAGGTATTCCTCATGTAGTCATGTTTAATTCCGGTGTGTTTTGCTTGTCTAGTTAAGTACTTCAACTTTGAAAGTTTTCATCAAAATATAGGAAAATTGTTGTAGTACAAACAAATAGCGTTGACGATGGAACTTTTCATACAAAAACAATGAAATATACAATTTTTCAAAATATAGTCATGAGTAAGAAAAGAGAAATATGTACTTTTTTTTTTGAATCAAAATGAGAACTTTAAGGATTACAAATTATTGCACCTTGAATCACCAAAGGTGTAGAAAAATAAAATTGTTCTTGCTCAAGTGAGCAAGTATAGGCAGCAAGTAAATGTGCTACTATATTTACGTGTCCTCACCATGAGTAGGAATATTTCCTCGTTTTGTCATGTGTGGTAGTGCAAACCCTAGCTGAGGTCATGCAAATTATTATTATTGATTTGTACTAAAACAATATGAATTCATTTCCAACTTATGTATGATTATAACACGCAGATGAGAATGGAGACCTACGACATTAGTAGTAATAATGCACTAGTGTGTCCCTAGCTATATATATATATAGCTAGCTTTGTTCCTTGTCGAATTTTCCTATGATTTGGGTACGGTGCAATATGATATAATCTTACTTTGTGGAATGTGGCATGTCCATAGATATGAAATATATGTTGTGTTTCTTTACAGAAAAAATATGCCGCCGACTGGATTTCTCAAGAAGAAGAGGCAGGAGTTATTTGACCGCTTCTACAGGTCAAATAACTCTGAAGGGAGTGTTTCGCAGCCACGTACGGAATCATCTGCGACCCAGGTATCAGCACCTCCCCCCCCGCCCCCGTTGCCGGTGGAAGATACTGCAGCCCCTTCAGTAGCAGACACCACACCTGACGTCGAAGACAGCGATGGTGAAGAGATCAGCTGTCGGCGCGCATTTCGTCTTCGGTCTGATGGAGGTAAACATAATCCAACACTTTTAATTAAATCATTTAGTTATAAATGAGTGTTATTACTCTCTAATTAAATTGTTATTGTTTTGGCAGCACCTCCTCCCAAACACAAACGAGGGTTGGTAAAAGGCTTGAAGGCCTACACGTCTTGGGTGCAGCACGAAGAGAAGGTGAAGATCGTCATGGATGATGAGTTCTTGCACGGACCGCAGACTAGTGCACTGAACAGTTGGCTGACTCATGATATCGGGCATATCATTCGGGACAGCATTCCCATGACTGCTGCAAGTTGGTGGGATCTGGAGGAGGATGATCAGATGAAGCTCAAAAATGAACTCGACGTAAGTTAACTACAATTTTTAGTATTTTAATTATCTATCAGCTTCCATATTAATTCTATTTTTTTTGTAATAGCTTGTTTATGACATCCCTTGGGATGATAAGAAGATGGTCAAGTGGGTTTACAAGCATGCCGCCAAGACCTTCACAGCCTTCAAGAGCAAGCTCAACAGGCTTAGGATTGACAACCCTGGGAAAATTCCGAAAGAGTTCAAAGATAGGCAGGAGGAGTGGTCTTGGCTGCTTCACCACTTCGAGAGCGATGAGTTTCAGGTATATAATTTTGTAATAGTAGTCTGTGCTGTAAAAGATGATTGAAGTTGGAGAAAGTGATAGGAGCACAATGTGCGACGATATTATATGCTTATACCCTCATTTATGCTTTGTTTAACCCTTATTTGTCTAAGATAGAGTCATAATATAGTTTAGTGTTAATTTGGTAGAGTTTGGCGAAAAGTTGGTTAAGAATCCGAAAAATGACTAAGTATGAGAAATCTGGAAAAGAATGCAAAATATGTCTTTTTCGTGATTTTGAGATGAGTAAAAATGCGATCTATCCTTGTCCGAATTCAACGAAATTTGGTGTGCTTAATATTCATATGCTGAGGAATGTTGTGTTAAAATTTCAGATCAATTGGAGTTCGGGAAGTCACTCAAAAGATGGCTGCAAAACAGCAGTTCGAGCAAACCAATCCAGGGGCTTCCAGGATTTTCCTGAGACTTTGATCCAACTTCGAAAAATCATTCCCGACGATTCACAAGGATTTTGATCGAGCCCTTTTATGGGGAGATGGCTATATGTGTCTAGTTTATCTGAGACTTGGAATCGCATCAATCGGAGCTCCGAGGAGGGAGATATGCCGGAGTTACTGCAACAACGTCTGTTCTGCCGATTCCAGGAACCTACTGCCTCCTTTTTGCGATTTCTGTTTTTGATGGACCAAATGGTGTACAAATGCATATGTGATGATGGTCCAAGCTTAAGGAAGGTTAGAGGATGACACCAAGCCAAGGAATTGAAGAAAAAATCAGAAAAAGAAGTTTCCTAGAAGAACCAAGAAAGGAAGGAACCAAAACCTTGTTGCACAAGGATTGCCTTTGCCGATTTGGACTAGGTTTTCTACCTAGGGTTTTCTGACGAATTTGCCTCTATATAAAGCCATCTTTTACACAGAAAAACTTATCTCATCTCAAGCACAAAATACTAGCCAAAGCTCTACCAATTTTCTTAAGCACCAAATACCCAAATACTTAGCCAAAACACCATCACCACCACTACAAACTTCCGAGTCCTTTCACCTTGCCTACTGCCGAAACTTAGTCCTGCCGAGCCAAGCAGCAGCCAAGCACCATCCATCACGTCTTCGAGGAGTCTTCAAGGTTCCTAAAGTGTGATCCACTTCCCCTATGGCTTTTGTATTTGTTGTAGTTTGGTTATATTGTATTAACTCAATTCGATTCTTGGTTTTTATGGAACTTCTATGTAAACCAATTGCATGATTGATGTTTATGTTAAAGTTTTGTGAATTTAACTTGTGGATTTCGTGTGTATGGATAATTAGGGCAGTGGTATTAGAAGCATGTTTAGGATTTAAATTGGTTAGTGGGCTAAGGATGTTCCTTATAAACCGAAACATTAGTTATGCTTAAGCATTTGTTGTTTGCATGTAAATCTAGGTGTTAGGTTTCATTTAACCTGAGTAGAATGATTAAAGTTAGAACATATGTTGCTTTGATTCCATTGTGCTCACCTAGGGTATAAAACCTTAGCTAAAACTTGCATGTTAAATAAGATGATTGACAACCTTGCTTGTTTACATATTTTCGATTTTAGACTCTTGTGCTTAAATGTTAAAACGCGTAAAACCGGATTAGCATAAACTTTAGGATCGAAGGCGAATAGCATGATCTTAAAACATTAGATGTCTAACAATTGGTTAAAAGGCTAATCGCTCTAATTGTGGTCGAAACTAAGTTGAGTCTTGAACATGCTAAATACTTGTTTCTTACTTTCTTGCATGTGAATCTATGTGTTAAAGAGTCTTTTGTGTGAACTGTTTTGTGTGAGAGATGATGATCACTTGTATATAGTAGATTAGGGTTTAATTTTCGTATCTTAGAGTTAGGGGCAGCCTTGCTGCCAATCCATATAATTTCCCCAATTGTGACGTTTTGTATAAATGTATATATGTTTTTGTCTAACAATCTCATATTTCAGGTACCCTTAATCCCCGGCTTAGAACGATCCCTACTTATGTCTATACTACTAACGATTGTAGGGTTATTATTGCATGCGAGCTTCGGTTCACATCAGAAAGCTAACCCAGTTGCCTGAAGTTACTGTTTTTCATGAATTTCATGGTGATTTAGTTCTTTGTTGCTTGAAAGTGTTATGCTTTATTGGTCTTGAACTGTTTAAGGATATGGGGTTTGGATATTAGTTGAAACCCACCATGGAAATGATCATGATTGATCGTCATAACTTTGGAACCAGGTCCTTGACTTTGTCCTAGCTAGTTGGATTTGTATATCTTACATATAGTTATATATTTGACAGTCTCTATCTGTATACATACGAACAAACTACGTGAGGGTAACAACAGGTTAGATTTTTAGAGGTTGTTTGTTATGGCCTAATGGGTGAGTCATAGCCAATTCCACATTTAAAGTGGCTGTGAGGTCCTTTACCTAGCTTTATGCCTTAATAATTGGCCATTAGTTATGCTTAATTCAGAAAGGTTGTTAATTTAATAATACAAGATGCCAGATTTTTCTCTTTGCAGTATACTGTCTATATGATTCCATTTGCTTTAATCATATTTCTACAGAGACGATCGACCGCCAACGCCCTCAACCGGGGGAAGAAGACGTTGCACCATCGGTCCGGTTCAAAGCCTTTCATCTACGGAGCGCTCGAATTGAAGCAAAAAGGTGAACCATTCCCGTTGGTGAAGAATTATGAGATGGTGTACCCTCCTGAGCACCCGGAAGCGGCAGAAAATATAGTAAGTTTCCCTTATCCTATAACTAGACATGGCCGGTTATAAGAAAATAGACCAAGAAGAATAGAATGTTACGAATTTGGAAATCCATCACCAATATGATCAATACACAAGTTATCAAAAGAAATTCATAAGCATATGCATAAGCTCTTTAATATTTTCCCTTAAGTTATCTAACTTTGTGTATTTACCTCAAGTTAAAACCATTCTAATCACGCGATCTCAAAACTCCTAGTGAATGCATTATGTTTGGATTATGTTTAACCGTTGTGGTTTGATGAAGAGTATCTGCCGATTATGTTTGGATTATTTAGAATGTATTATTCATATGCATGTTACTTACTTGGTCTTTGCTGCAGCGCCGTATCAATGTCGAGCTCGAGAGGGTGATGACCACTGTGAGGGAGGAGCACCCCGACGTTCCGGAAGATCAGATCATTCACTATTTTGACGAGCCGACTCAAGCCCAAGTGCTTGTCAACGCACTGGGACCGCGAAACAGCGGTGAGATCCGGGGGTTAGGAGGAGTCACTTTCGGTGTCAGCTCCCAATCATCGCAAGGGGAAAATTCCACTGAACGCAGTCGGTCGTCAAATACGGAGCGTATGAGACGACTGGAGGAGGAGGCCCGACAGCGTATAGCACTTGCAGAGGAGGAGGCCCGACAGCGTATCACACTTGCAGAGGAGGAGGCCCGACAGCGTATCAGACTTGCAGAGGAGCAGACACGATTGGCAAATGAGAAGTACCAGAATAGTGAAAACCGTCTTAGCTGGTTGGAGGAACAGTTCCAGTTGTTTAGGAACCGACCACAGTAGCTTGCAGGCTCCTCACTCTCCCTACGATATTGTTTGATGTAATATTTTTATTGAACAAATGTATGAATAAACTTATTAATATTCGGTATTTAATTTTTATGGATAATTTTTTTAATTTATTTGAATATTCAGTATCCGAATTTTTTTTATTTTTTTTTAAATTTAATACATACTTAGTCGACGAAACTAAATGTTTTCGTCGCCTAAGCTAGATACTAAGTCGACGAAAAAATTGTTTCGTGGTCTAAGCTATATATCTACTTAAGCCACGAAAAATAATAATTTCGTCACCTAAGAGAATCTCTTAGACCACGAAAAAATATTATTTCGTGGCCTAAGAAACTATCTTAGGCCACGAAATAAATAATTTTGTCGCCTTAGTATATAGCTTAGGCGACGAAAACATTTAGTTTCGTCGACTAAGTATCTATCTTAGGCCACGAAATTTTATTTGTCGTGGCCTAAGATAAATACTTAGACCACGAAAAATGTTGGGTTTCGTGGTCTAAGTAATTATCTTAGGCCACGAAATATTTTTTTCGTCGTCTAAGCTAGAATTTAGCCGACGAAAAAATTCGTCATCTCAGAGTTTTTTTTTCGTCACCATTTTTCTTAGACGACGAAATTTGTTCGTCTAAGAATTATCTTAGGCGACGAAATTATTTTATTTTCGTCGCCTACTTACTTAGACCACAAACTTTAGACGACGAAACTTAGACGACAAAATTTTCGTCACCTAAAATCTTAGACGACGAAAATCCTTCTTAGGTGGCGAAAAATTTTCGTCGCCTAAGGTATTCAGTGTTGTAGTGCTAGACCTCATAGCAATAACCAGAAGGCTCAATTTGCTCCGTGCTACAAGTGTGGTTTCTCCAAACACTACCATCGCGATTGTCGAGCTAGTAAGGAGATGTTAAATGCCTACAAGAAATACAAGAAGTTTCTGTCCGAAGAAAGCAATTATGTTGAGGACGAGATGATTGAAGCAAATTATGCTCATCATGTGGATTCTCCAAAGGCGCAACCACAAACTCTTGATGTCCCAGATTTTGACTAGCCTATGGCTTTTCTAGTTTATCAAGTATTGTAATGGCATTCGCCATTGTAATGACATTCACCATTATAATGGCACTCGCCATGTTTTTATGACTCTAGTTAGTCTGTTTCTTTTGGAATTAGAAGTTGATGTATTCAAGTTAGCACTTAATAAAATTTCTCTGTTTTCCCATATCATGAGAAATTTTATGTTTTTATGCAATCAGGTTCGTGTATTAACAACTCACGTGGTTCTTGTGACGCCACCTTTGGGTCACATAGGCTCTATATTTTGGACTTATAATCCGACCTACGCTCAATCCCTAAATAAAAAAAAGGGTGGCGAACAGGCCGCCATCGGCCCATTAAGGTGAAGTAGGCTCGGCATCCGCCACACTCTGGTGCCACGACACCATGTGTCTATGACATCCACAGCTTCGGCTAGTGTGCAGCCCGAGAGGTGTTTTCACACCGATCCTAGGAGGCCAGACCTCATTTTATTCCAGTTACCAAAGGTGTTCAACACCACAATGTGCCAAACCTAGGTTTCGTTTTGGTTTCTGATGATGATTGCTTGGTTATGTAACATTCAACCTTGCACTTTCCGACTTTAGTCGACGTTATAATGTCCAAATGCCATGTGATACACTCGATGGGATTCTCATCCCCTTTCTTTCTCTATCCTACGGCGTAGTGATTAGACTGTGTCCCGCGAGAAACTAACCCAAGTTTTCGTCTCTTTGTAGATGTCTCGCGGTGAAGTTGAGTGTCTAGCTGATAGTGGAACTACCCACACTATTCTAAGGAATAGGCAGTTGTTTACGGATTTAATACCGTATCGCTCATCTATGACAACATTGATAGGTACCTCGCCGGTTGTCAAAGGGCGAGAATCCGCTGAATTTATGTTACCAAATGGTACTGTTATCAATGTCATTGATGCTCTCTATGCATCGAGAACAAATCAAACCCTGCTGAGTTTTAAGGATATCCGTGCCAACGGTTATCACTTGGATACCTATGCTGAGAATGGTGAAGAATACTTATGCATTACTTCTCAAGAACACGGTCGCCGCCGTATCTTAGAGAAGATGTCGTGCATTGAAGACAATGGCTTATATCTCACTACAGCCCGTGTCTTCGAATCATATGCTGTCACTGACAATTTTTGTAACACTAATGATTATAAGCTTTGGCATGCTCGACTAGGCCACCCTGGCCGTGATATGATGATCTGGATTCTAAAGAACTCCCATGGACATCCATTTTTCAAGTCGAAAAAGCGATTGGAAGAACCTCTTACCACGACTCAACATCGTGATGTACGCAGGAGCCAAGCTCCTCGCCAGACTGTGGCCTTCAAACCACACTCGCCACTGCCCCCCCCCCCCTTTCACAGGGTTTCGGGGCCGCGCACCTGGCGGATAAGGACGTGGCCTTTACGCCGCACGTCGTGCCGTCCCACCCTTCACAGGGACATGGGGCGTCACCACATGTGTCCTCTTATGCCACAATGGCAATTTCCAATGCTCATCGCTCATTTTGTAAGGCTTGCTCGCTTGCTAAATTGCATGCTCGCCCTTCATTCGCCAAAGCTTCAACTGATAATATACCATTCTTACATCGAATCCAATGTGATATTTGTAGACCAATCAAACCAGAATGCGGCCCATTTAAGTATTTTATGGTGCTGGTTGATGCGTCGACGCGTTGGTCACACGTCGCGTTGTTGTCCACAAGAAATGCTGCATTCGCCAAGCTTTTAGCTCAAATCATCAAGTTAAGGGCTAACCACCCTGACCATCCTATCAAATCTATTAAGATGGATAATGCTGGCGAGTTTACCTCCAAAGCATTTGATGATTATTGTATGTCTATTGGGATTGAAGTCGAACACCCTGTTCCTCATGTTCATTCTCAAAACGGCCTTACAGAAGCCACCATTCAGCGACTCCAGCTAGTGGCTAGGGCATTGGTTATGGGAACCAATTTGCCAGTTTTTGCTTGGGGATATGCAATACTACATGCAGCGATGCTTATTCGTTTTCGACCCATTGCCAACAATGCGTTTAGTGCCTACCAGATGGTAACTGGTTTTGAACCCAATCTATCGCACTTACGTACTTTCGGTTGTGCAGTTTATGTGCCAATTACGCCTCCTTTACGTATCAAAATGGGTCCACAACGACGTTTAGGCATTTATGTTGGCTATGATTCGCCAACGATAATCCGCTACTTAGAACCAACCACCGGTGATCTATTTACTGCGCGATTCGCAGATTGTCACTTTGAAGAGACACACTTCCCGCCGTTAGGGGGAGATAGGAATGCACTCATTCCGAATGAACGTCAGGAATTGACATGGTGTGCCCCCAACGATTTGTCTCTTCATGATCCTCGCACTGCTCAAAGTGAGCTTGAAGTGCAACGCATTATCGATCTTCAGAAAGTCGCAGATTCGATGCTCGACGCTTTCACTGATATTGCGAAAGTGACAAGATCACACGTACCTGTTGCAAACGTACCGGCAAGGTTGGAGGTCCCGAATCATGGGACCGGTTTAGCTGCCCTAAGACCTAGTGCCGTCGGCATATCCTCAAGTGAGGGTGACGCCGGCGACGGCGCCATCGTACGCCGTGGCGTCACTGTTGTTGAATCGGATCGCAACGGTGCCCTGCTGGACTTTGAAGGGGCAGCAGCTTCGGCCTCGGCTCCCACCAGAAAGAGGGGGAGACCGAAGAATTCTCGAGATAAAAACCCTCGAAAGAAGCGAGCGAAGGTACAAAATCCGATCATCATCGACGATGCGAATCCTTCGCATGAGATTGTCTCTGACTATAGTTATGTTCATGAGTCAACTGAATCATTTTTTGTGGGATAACACAGAACCAATGTTGACTCCAGAGAACAAAGAAATCTCGCTCAGTTTGAATAACGCGTGTCTCTTAGTAGATAGAGCCTCCACACACGTCGATGATATATATGCTTATTCCGTCGCACAAGAGATCATCCATGAAGACGAAGTTGAACCACGCTCAGTGACTGAATGTCAACAAAGAGCAGATTGGCCGAAGTGGAAAGAAGCAATCCAAGCAGAACTTGAATCATTAGACAAAAGGCAAGTCTTTGGATCTGTTGAATTGATCCCTAAAGGCGTTAAACCTGTCGGACATAAGTGGATCTTTGTTCGTAAGCGCAATGAGAAGCATGAGATCTTGCTATATAAGGCAAGACTTGTGGCGCAAGGCTTCTCGCAGCGTCCTGGTATTGACTACGAGGAGACTTATTCTCCCGTAATGGACATCATTACTTTCCGCTACTTGATCAGTTTAGTAGTGTCTGAAAAACTGAGTATGCAACTGATGGATGTAGTTACAGCGTATCTATATGGGGATCTAGATACGTATATCTACATGAGAGTTCCTGAAGGAATTCATGTGCCCGAATCAAAAGATTCTAAACCACGAAGTGCTTATGCAGTTAAGCTGCAACGTTCACTGTATGGACTTAAACAATCCGGAAGGATGTGGTACAATCGCCTACGTGAATACTTGATTCAGAGGGGTTACAAGAACGATGAGTTATGCCCATGCGTGTTCATTAGAAAGACCGACTCTGGATTTGCTATTGTAGCTGTCTATGTTGATGACATGAATGTCATCGGTACTTCAAGTGAGATTGAAGAGACAGTTTCATTCTTGAAATCTGAGTTCGAGATGAAGGATCTTGGGAAGACTAAGTTCTGTTTAGGACTTGAGTTAGAGCATAGAACCAAGGGTATTCTGGTTCACCAGTCTGCTTATACGCAGAAGATGCTCAGGCGTTTCAACATGGATACATGTACGCCGTTGTCTACTCCCATGATCGTTCGTAGTCTGGATGTAAACAAGGATCCATTCCGTCCCAAAGAGGATGAAGAAGAGATTCTTGGTGTTGAGTACCCATACTTGAGTGCGATTGGGGCACTTTTGTATTTGGCAAAATGCACTAGACCAGACATTGCTTTCGCTGTGAACTTACTGGCTAGATTTAGCTCAGCGCCTACGCATCATCATTGGAATGGTATCAAACATTTGTTTCGTTACTTGAAAGGTTCCATTGACTTGGGACTGTTCTATCCCTTCAGCACAAAGAGAGAAGATTCCGCCAATCACCCTCCTCACACCAACGTTTCCGGCTGCCTCGACAGTACCATCGTACGCTGTGGTACTGCCACTGGCGCTAGTAATGTGGCGGATGATGATGGCGAAGCGTCCGGCCATCCAAATGTGCCCTTCTCTGGACGTCTCCCTTACTCAAAGACTCCCAACAGGTTTTGCAGATGCTGGATATCTTTCTGATCCACATCGTGCTCGTTCCCAAACTGGTTATGTTTTTACCATGGGAAATATAGCGATATCCTGGAGATCAACCAAGCAAACTTTGGTTGCTACTTCATCGAATCACGCAGAGATCATTGCCCTCCATGAGGCTGTTAGAGAATGTGTCTGGCTAAGATCAGTTATTCGCCACATTCGTGATTCGTGTGGACTAGTGTCTACTACCGATAAACTTACGTGTATCTATGAAGATAATGCTGCCTGCATTGAGCAGATGAAGTTAGGTTTTATCAAAGGTGATAACACTAAGCATATATCGCCCAAGTTCTTTTACAATGTGCAACAACAGGAATTCCTGAACATCCAAGTTAATCAAGTGAGTTCAAAGGCAAATATTGCAGATTTGTTTACCAAGTCTTTGGGAAAATCTATGCATGTGAAGCATGTGAAGAGCCTAGGCATGCGCCATATATCAGAGGTCTAAGTTTTTTAGACATCAGGGGAGTCTACATCACATGTTATTCACAAGTGTAGTGTTGGTGTGTTGTGCTCTTTTTCCTTCGTCCATGCATTTTATTTTTGCCCAAGAGGTTTTTGTTTTGCTGGCAAGGTTTTAGTGAGGTAACATGGTAAGCACCATGAAGACATTAGGCACTCGCCACAAGGGGGAGTGTTGTAGGAAGGTTATTTCTGTAACTTTCCTGGATGTGTCTTGTTTCTGCCTAAACCCGGGGGTCTTGGTAGATACTTGATGAATCCAACTCGATCTCCTGCAATCCTGCTTACTAAGGGGAATACCGGGCGGGCCGGCCTTCACCTCTCCGATGCCTAAGTTAGTATAGTTGGAATATATATAACCTGGGCACGTATGTAAGCAGGGAGGGAGACAAGTTACCTATTTATGGTGGTAGTCGAGGCCCATATATAGGTGGTTGAGGGTGAGGGCTGGCCTTGCCCTTCGATGTGGGACTGGTTCCCTTCTGTTTGGATATTCTGGTGCCCTCTTTGGCAGGCAGGCGCCCCTGGTCCCAGGACCCTTGGAGGCAGGATAGACCGCTGGGCCCCGAGGCCTGGTGCTGGTGCTCCGATCCTGAGTCCTGGGCCGGGCCCTGGTGTACTTGCCGCGGGTCTGTGGGCTTGCGGTAGCCCCTCTGCGGCTACTGTCAACAAGTCCCCCAAGTTCCCGGTCAAGTGCAATCTTGAATGGGGACTTATCTGTCTTGCTCTTGTCCCGCAGACCCGCGGGGTTACCAACCTACAGGTCCCCAGTCCCCCAAGTCCGCGTTAAAGATTGGGCGTGACCGAGGTGAGTACCTGTTACTGATGGCAAGAAATAATTTATAAGCATGTTGGGTAATGTAAAACAGGATTGTGCTCGAGTGTTAGAGCATGGAACGGGGTGGAAACCCGAAGAGTGTATGAGATGATGCCATGCGATAGATGGTGCATGGAATGATGATGATGAGGCGTTGAAATCCGCCATGCGAGAGATTAATGCATGGAATGATGGTGATGAGGCGTTGAAATCCGCCATGCAAGAGATTAATGCACGGAATTCTGATTGGGTCTGCTGCCCTTCGAAGCTCACTGGTCCCGAACTGGGCATCCTGCCAAATCAGAACGGAGCGGTGCAAACTGGGCCAGAACCGGGCGTTCTGCCAAACTAGAACGGAGCGGTGCAAACTGGGCCAGAACCGGTTGTTCTGCCAAACTAGAACGGAGCGGTGCAAACTGGGCCAGAACCGGGCGTTCTGCCAAACTAGAACGGAGCGGTGCAAACTGGGCCAGAACCGGGCGTTCTGCCAAACTAGAACGGAGCGGTGCAAACATTTGCTAGTTCTTCTCAGCTTTGTGTTTTAAATAAGCGATGAGGTAGATGTGCAGGTTTGTTAGCCTGCGGGGAGACTTGTTCTGTGTTAGAGATACAATCTGCCCGGTGGGATGGTGTAGAGATAACGAGTCTCCCCCATGTGTTCCCAAAGGTATCGCAGTTCAGTGCGATGCAGGGTTTTTATCCTGCTGGACAGTATCGCGGTTCAATGCGACGCAGGGTTTTTATCCTGCTGGACAAGGGTACATGTGTTAGATGTAGACTCGCCCGGTTTGTAAAGCCCATGCGTTTGCCATGGGGGCGGACTCGATGGGTGACATGCCTATCGAAACGAGTCCCCCTGTGAAAAAGCCATGGGTCCGGATGTTTATGTTTCCGGAAAGTACTCTCAACCTGGTGGGATATGACGGAATCGATGAGGTGGGCCTCGCCCGGGCGTTCTGCCATATCGAGACGAGGTCGTTGGTGTAAATGCGGGGGAAGATGCCATGGAGCCGGTTGAATAATCATAACCGCGGACTACCATGGTACCGGGCGGGACTCGCGCGGGTAACATGCCATATCGGTGCGAGGTCCTGCTCAAACCCGGATAGATGCTCTTGAAGCGGTTGGATCAGCATAACTGGTGAGAGGTCTTCCTAAGCGGTTTGAATTGCAATGATGATGGCGTGCAACCGTGGAATCTGGGGAAGCGTAGGGGAGCGTGACTCCCTGGCTCCTGCTCCTACCTTCCTGTCGCCAGCGTGTGGGACAGGTGGCTGACATGCATTTAAGGAGGGAGTCCATCAGTCTCGTCAGTTATGATGGCGTGGGCAGTTTTACCAATGCTGGGACACGTGCCGTCAGGGGACGGTTTTGTGATGGAGGGCCTGGATTCGCAGGCGTTTGATTTGTTCTGATTGTGTTTTTTGGAGGGATTCCTAAATGCCTAGGGCACCGGTCTCCTTTATAAATAGGTCTCTTCTGCTCTTCTTTCTACCTTTGCTTCTTGTACGTTTTTAAGAGACCGAGAGAAAAAAGGAGGTGGTCCGGCGAGAAGAAAACCCTAAGTTCCTTGCCCCAAGAGATCCGTTGTTTGAAGCGCTCCCAAGCCTCCTTTTACCATTGCTCGTTGCTTTCGCTGGGCGGATTGTCCTCGGCTGAGCATACTAATCGGTAAGTTGTGTTCTTTGCCCCAGTGTGTCTTGGTTTTTTGTTGATTTGTTGTTTTGCGGCGGGGGGGGGGGGGGGGGGGGGGGGGGGGGGATCTGTGTCGCTGACTGGGTTGCTCAGCGGCAAACTTTTTTTGGGGGGGAGGCCGTTTGAAGGTGGTGTTGTAGTCTGTTGCTGACGAGCGTTAGGGTTTTGCTTTTCTGCCCCTAGATTAAGATGTACACTTCGAGTTCGGAGGAGGCTTCTGAATCTGCCGCAAGAGGTCCTGTGGTGGATGATGTGGAGAGGATGCAGGACTGGCTCGATTCTGAAGCCCCGGAGCAAGAAGCCGCGGACCGCTCCGGGAGCGGTGCCTCGTCCACGTCCTCGGGTTCCGGGTCAGATTCCTCGGAAGCTGAGATACCGCACGGGGTGCGAATGGCCGGTGCGCACGCTGAAAGCTACACGCTTGGCAGGGGAAGAACTGCCGTGGTGTGTGACGAACCGGAGGAGAGCCTGACTCCCGCGGAGATCGCTGTGTTTCGGGAAACGTGGGGTATCCCGGACGATATCTTTTTGCGTCCACTGAACCCTGGAGAGTCGGCCTGTAACCCGGAGGAGGGTTGGGTTGCCGTGCATCCGGACCAGTTCCGGCACGGGATGTCGCTACCGCTGCCTGACTTTGTGCAGTATATTCTGAGTGCCCTGCCAGCGTCGCCCGCGCAGCTGCCCGGTCTTCAATGGAGGCGGCTACTAAGCCTAGGCTGCCTATACGACTTGTCCGGAATGAGTATGCCTACGATCAATGAATTCCGGGCGCTGTATAGGTTGTCCTACTCGAGGAAAACGGGGTCCAAAGGCTGCTTATCCTTCAACTCCCGCAACAATCAAGCGGTTATCACCACTATGCCTTCATGGGTAGACAACAGCTGGAGAAAGAAGGTGGTGATGGCTGGCGGGGCTTGGCAGGTGAAGAGGAGGAGGTACCGGGTGCCTGGCGCCTTCCAGCCCATAGGCGACCAGTCGTTCCAGCTGTCCGAGTTGGAGCAGGAGAGGGTCTTGACTATTCTCGGCTGCTGGGACCACCTGGAGCGAAGTTCGTACAACTTCATCCGGCGAGAAGTGCTGGAACACTGTGGGCTTGGGCGGGATCCCGGTGGGTAACAAACCCTAGCGGTGGGACTTGTGCTAGGTTTTGCTCAACAATTTTAACGTTTCTCTTTGTCCTGCAGGTGCGTCAACCCGGGCGGTGATCAAGCCCGAAAACACTCTTTCGATGGACGGGGAAGATCTCCTGAAGCATCTTACGGAGAAAGGTGCGAGCGTGGCCCGGTCCTCGGTGGAAGCGGACGGGCGGGTTACGTTGCATGCGGAGCCCCAAGCCCGGGATCTGGACGAATCGTCCTACGTGCCGGAGCGAGTGAAGACCCATCACTCTGTGGCAGCAGCGGTGCCAGGGAAGGGCAAGAGCACCGGGGGACCGGTGCGGGTTCCTGGGGGAGAAAACAGGGTCCCCAACCGTGCGGCGAGCCTGGGTATCGCTGCTTTTGTTCCTCGTGCAAGCGCACGTGCCGCCGCTCCCGAAGGGCGGGGAGAGAAGCGGAAAGGGCCGGAGGGTCCGTCCCCTTTGCTGGTGACGCTAACTGGCGGATCATCCCGGGAGGTCCTGGCGAAGCGGGTCAGGACAACCAGTAGCGTAACATCCCATGCTGGGGAGGGAGCCGGAGCGGCCCGCCAGAGCAGTCCTGCGCCTGCGGAGGCGGGTATGGGAAGTCCGGACAATACTCTCGTTCGGCAGATGATGGCGGACCTGGCCAACTTCGGCCTGGACAGGCCCGGGGTTGATGGCGTGCTGGCGGGTGGCAACCGGCCAAAATGCAAGGAATCCATCCTCCGGGTAAGTACCGCATGGTACCACCGTATTGCTTATATCCCGCCTTCTTTCTTTGCCACTTGACTGCCTTTACTGTCCTGCAGCTGCTCTACCACCTGTACCAGTCGGATGCAAGTGAGGAGCTCCCGGTGCTGAAGAGGCAGATAGCTGCGCTATCCAGGTCTCAGAAGCTTCTGGAGGTGGAGAAGTCCCGCTCGGATCGGGAGAAGGCCAGGGCGGAGGAGAGAGCCAAGAAGATGGAGGAAAAGGCCAGGAAGATGGAGGAGAGGGCCCGGGAGCTGGAGGAGCAGAACCGGAGCATGGAGAGGGAGCGGGAGCGGGCTGACGCTGAGAGGGCCGAGCTGGAGGCCAAGATAGACGAGCTCCAGGCGCGTGCCGCCGCTGCTGCTGCTGGCGGAGATGATCCGGGTCAGTTCGACCGGTTCGTTCTTCAATACGAGGAGAGCAATCGGTTCCTGGACTGCCTGGAGAAGGCCCGGGAGGAAGGCATCTCGGATGCCTACACGGAATGGGCGGCGAAGGGGTGGTTAAATACTTCCCTGATGCCTGGTACCTCTGCCGAAGGAAATGCTCCTGTGGAGCCGGTCATCCAGCAGCTGGCGGTGGAGAAACAGTCAGGAGCAGAACATCGCTCGCACTTGGATTCTTTTACCAACAGTGCCGAACCTGCCGGAGCTGAGGTCGACGACGAAGCCACCGCTGGAGATGCGGATCCATAGGATGTTTTTCTCGCTTTTGCTTGTAAAAGAAACTCTCCGGAGCGGTTTACTTTTTGGATACTTTAACTATGAATATATATATCTGAGCTTGCGGGGCCAGAGTTTTCAAAAGTAGTTTGCATATATTTGATCTTTACAATCGGTTGAACCGGCGATATGCCAAACTAGCCGCCTGGACCCAGCGGGTTTACCAGGCCGGGTTACCCTCCCGGTCGGGGCCTGCTCCTCTCTCCCCTACATATCTCTGGAGCTGGCCGCTGTCAATCAAGCCCTGCACTGCAGTCTTGAGGGCGAAGCACTGGTTCGTCCGATGAGTTGCCTCATCGTGGTACGAGCAGTACTTGCCTGTCTGCGCCGTCGTGAGCTTCCCCTTGGGGTACCTTCTCTGGGGCGGTGGGGCAATGACGTCCGCATTCTCCAGCAGGATGTCCTCGTATGATGCGGTGAGAGTGGAGAAGACTTCTTGATTAGCCGGGGGTGCTGGCATAATTGCCAGGGGGCGCTCTTGGTGGTACGGTGCAGGTTTGTTCTCGGTCCGAGGCTGGGGCCTGTCAGAGAAGGGTCTCTGCTGTCGCTGCGGCCAGGTCTTGCCGTTGTTGTTGTTGTTCCGGCCGGGTCGGCGACTCCCGTGCTCGGCTCGCTGGCCGGGTTTGCTCTCGTGACTGCGCGGGGGATCCTCTACCCGGGGATGGTCCAAAGACTGCTCATCCCGCTTCCTCTTCAGCAGGTGGTTCCCGTAGGTCTCATGATCAGCCTGGGCATGCCGGATGGCCATAGCCATCAACTCGTCGTAGCCCTGAGGGAGTTCTACCCTGACGGCGTAGGAAAACTTCCCTGCCCGAAGCCCCTGCTTGAATGCCATCTCGGCGATGCCTTTGTCCAAGTTCCGAACTCCGGCCGTGGCCGTCTGCCACCGGTTGACAAAGGTTCTCAACTCTTCCCCGGGGGCTTGGATGCAGTTGAAGAGGACGGTGGATGTCCGCGCTCCCTCGACTCGGAGGATGAAGCGGCCTACGAATCGGTCAGCCAGCTGTTCGAATGCCTCGATTGAATTCACAGGAAGCTCGTAGAACCAACTGAGCGCTTCTCCGGACAGGGTCTCCTGGAAGATGTTGCAACAGATTGCATCGGAGTAACCCTTGGCGCAGGTCTGGGATCGGAAGCTGTCCAGATGCTGATACGGGCAACCGGACCCGGAATAGGTGAGCTTGAGGGACTTCTGGTTGCCAGATCTCCCCGACTCTATGACTCGGTGTGAAAAGGGGCCCATGCGCTCGTTGAACCGGGCGCCTTCCAATGGCCGGGCCGCTCTCCTCTCGTTTGCCTCCATCTGGGCCTTCAGATCCGACACGGTGCTGGCTAGCAGTTGCAGCGCCCGGGCGGTTGGAGTATCCACTTCACCCACGGACGAAGTGTGCGGCTGGTGGGAGGCGGGCGTGCTCTTCGGCAGGTCCTCGCCGGCTCGTGACTTCTCCCGCATAGGCTCGCTGGATCGGGCGCCCGAAGATTGTCCAGCCTCTAGCCGCCGGGGCTGGAATAGCAGGGGTGCGGCTTGTGCCTCGGCCATGGCAGCACTGCGCTGCTGCCCCCTCTCTAGGGCGGCTACCAGGGCGGTGTTTACTGCCTCTATCTCTTCGTATCGGGCCTGGGACTTGGCTCGGTCCCGGTCGTTCTCCTCTCTGAGACGACTAACTTCCGCGGCCATTGCCCGTACCTTTCCCGCCAAGCCGTCATGGTCGGGGCTGTACGTGGGGTCTTGATCCTGGCTCTCAGACTGATCACTCGGATCATCCGAGAACGTCAGGGATAGGCCACGAAGCACTGGGCTGCCTTCGTCCTCTATCGGGTCTTTCCCGTGCGAGCTCTCGTGGCGGGGCTCTGGATCACCAGAGGGCCCTCCACGGCTCCTTCCCAAATCGCTGCCCTGCTCGCCACGCATCTCCCGCGTGACGACAGGGGTGGAGGCGAGCGTTTGCACAGCTGCAATACGCCCTTCCTCAGTAGTTCCTTTCTCTTGACTCATTCCCACAATCTCAGCCAGCGGTGTTGCTTGCACGGCTTCTTGTTCAGAGTTCCCACAGACGGCGCCAATTGTTTCTGCCTAAACCCGGGGGTCTTGGTAGATACTTGATGAATCCAACTCGATCTCCTGCAATCCTGCTTACTAAGGGGAATACCGGGCGGGCCGGCCTTCACCTCTCCGATGCCTAAGTTAGTATAGTTGGAATATATATAACCTGGGCACGTATGTAAGCAGGGAGGGAGACAAGTTACCTATTTATGGTGGTAGTCGAGGCCCATATATAGGTGGTTGAGGGTGAGGGCTGGCCTTGCCCTTCGATGTGGGACTGGTTCCCTTCTGTTTGGATATTCTGGTGCCCTCTTTGGCAGGCAGGCGCCCCTGGTCCCAGGACCCTTGGAGGCAGGATAGACCGCTGGGCCCCGAGGCCTGGTGCTGGTGCTCCGATCCTGAGTCCTGGGCCGGGCCCTGGTGTACTTGCCGCGGGTCTGTGGGCTTGCGGTAGCCCCTCTGCGGCTACTGTCAACATGTCTTGACCTAATTAGACTAGTATAGTTGATTCTGTATTAGATAAGGAATCTCTGATTTATTGGGATACTCATTGTAATGCCTATATAAAGGCCTCTCTATCAATCAATAAATATACAGTTCTCCCTATTATCTTTTCTCCTTGAACACATAGATTATTATCATAACAATAAATAAATAAACTAACACTATCAAACACACAAACAATATACAAAAATAAAATTACGAGTCAAAATGAAATGCTTTTATATAATGTCATATGTAACTACTTTTAAAATCGTTACCAAGTCATCCAACTCCATATAAGAATTCATTAAACCGATTAATCAAATGTACATACGCAATTAAAAAAATACATTAGAATGCAGCATACTCTTCCATTTCATTATCATCATTAACCTCTTGATTCTCACCATCTATGTGTTCTTCATTATTCTCATTGTCTTGATCATCATTATTATCGTCTTCATTTTCATCATCATTATTCTTCGGTCTATCGTCCCACATAGCATCGGCAATAGTAGTTCTCCAAGCATTAGTTTCCGCTCTTTGTTGTCGTTGGCTTTGAGAAAGCAATTCAAGATTCTCATCTTCTTCCATTTCTTCTTCATTGATTTCTTGCATTGACAAACAAATTAATAAAGACAAAATGCAAAACTTGCAATAACAACATATGACAGAAAGATGATATTTTTGACCCTCCATGCCATCATTCCTACTCATATTCCGGAAGATTTAGAATTTTAAATGTAAAACTGTTTCACAGGTAAATAATAGACACATACGGCTACAATCTCACAAAATTTCACAATTTATAGTCTTTTAAGGAGAGAGATATAGTCCTCTAAAGTGGACTGAAAAATCTGGTAGAGAGCTGATATTTCTGACCCTCTATCATTCCTACTCATATTCCAGAAGATTTAGGATTTCAAATGCAAAAAAAATTTCACAGATAAATAATAGACACATGCACCTACAATTTCACAAAATTTCACAATTTATGGTCTTTTAAGGAGAGAGATATAGTCCTCTAAAGTGGACTGAAAAATCTAGTAGAGAGCTGATATTTCTGACCCTCTATCATTCCTGCTCATATTCCAGAAGATTTAGGATTTCAAATGCAAAAAAAATTTCGATAAATAATAGACACATGCAGCTACAATTACACAAAATTTCACAATTTATGGTCTTTTAAGGGGTGAGATATAGTCCTCTAAAGTGGACTGAAAAATCTGGTAGAGAGCTGATATTTCTGACCCTCTATCATTCCTGCTCATATTCCAGAAGATTTAGGATTCCAAATGTAAAACTGTTTCACATGTAAATAATAGATACATACAGCTATAATCTCACAAAATTTCACAATTTATAGTCTTTTAAGGAGAGAGATATAGTCCTCTAAAGTGGATTGAAAAATCTGGCAGAGAGCTGATATTTCTGACCCTCTATCATTCCTACTCATATTCCGGAAGATTTAAGGTTCTAAATGTAAAACTGTTTCACAAATAAATAATAGACATATACAGCTACAATCTCACAAAATTTCATAATTTATGGTCTTTTAAAGAGAGAGATATAGTCCTCTAAACTGAACTGAAAAATCTGGCGGAGAGCTGATATTTCTGACCCTCTATCATTCATACTCATATTCCGGAAGATTTAGGATTTCAAATGCAAAACTATTTCACAAATAAATAATAGACACATACAGCTACAATCTCATAAAATTTTAAAATTTATAGTCTTTTAAGGAGAGAGATATAGTCCTCTAAACTGGACTGAA
The DNA here is from genome assembly GCA_963682095.1 of Potentilla sterilis. Taxonomy (NCBI): domain Eukaryota; kingdom Viridiplantae; phylum Streptophyta; class Magnoliopsida; order Rosales; family Rosaceae; genus Potentilla; species Potentilla sterilis. Next base: position 14,381,495 of record OY821756.1, on the reverse strand, counting down.
AAATCTGGCAGAGAGCTAAATAAACATAACATAACATAACAAAGACATAACTCATAAAAAGTCATACAGATTCAAATAAACATAACCAAATATGCTCATCATAACTCAGAAACAGCAATCCATGAATAAAACCACTCTAAATAGCTTTAGTAAGTTAGATTCTTAGGTCAATTAATTTCCAAAAAGTCTCCATAATTCCATTGTGGCAAACAACAAAAGGCACTGTCATAGCAACTACCATGGACAGAGATTCCCAGACTTCCATTATCTACACTAGCACCCTTCATCATTTCATGACTCAAATAATTTTCGGTTGTATTTTCAAATTTCAACTCCATCCATACTGTCACTTTAAAACAAAAGCAAATTTATTGACAATGAAAAAAACCCTCCCCAATCCAGTCAAATGGGATACAGATCTTGAATATCTCCTACATCTATTAGACATATTTCATATAAGTGTTGAACCTTTGAACCGTTGAATATATTCTACATCTAGTTGACAGCACAAGACTTTTATCATGGCCCCAGAATAATTGTGCAAACATTGAGAACTGCATGCCTAAAGCCTAGACGTATTGCCGAACCAGATCAAATCAATTATTCAAATCTCTGAAATGAAGACATAATGAGAAAGAGCAAGTACCAATTGGTTATCAGAGATAGGAGGTTGAGGTCGCAGTCCGTCAAGGTCAGTTCGTCTTCTCCTCTTGCTGTTGACGTTTCATCTTCGAAGTGAAGAAATAGAATACGTCAAAATCTCTTGTGGTCTGGCAAGATTTCTTTAGGGTTTTGGTATTTATAGTAAACACTAAAAAATCCTACAAAATCGATAAGATAATAGAGTCCTTAAAAGTCTACCAACTTTTGAATACCATAGGAATTTGATGGATAATTTTAAATCTGGATTGAATACCAACAAATTTGTAAAGACTTTTTAAAATCTGAATTGAATACCTATAGAGACTTTTGAAATACAAAAATATCCTATAAAATCTTAATTGAATACACTATGTCGAAGTAGAAGCTCGATTGGCGCTGAAACGAAGCCTTTTCAGGGACAAGAATCAATTCAATAAGATAAGAAATCAAAGGTAAATTCTCAGTGCACCGTCGGCAGCGCTGGGGAAGAGAGACGGCATGACGTGTAGATCGTCAAACAAGGAGAGCTGCGAATTGACGACAGAGAAAATCGAGGCGTTGGACTATATGAGCAGTTGCGGGGAACGCCAAGAATCAGACCACAAGCTCAGAAGGAAGGGTGGGCTAGTTGAGGTCGGAAAGAGGGGTGGTGATGGTTGAGTTGAGTGGGGTGGCTGCTATGGAGTGGGTTTGAGATTTGTATCAGAGAGAAAGAGAGTGGTTTGTTGATGTGGAAAGGATATGATAGTCTTTTACATAAGAATTATTGGGGTGAGTAAGTAAAATTTGAATGGTGTTCAAGGAAGGTTAATTCCGTAACTTCCGTTGTGTGTCTTGACCTAATTAGACTAGAATAGTAGTTACCTTAGTAGATAGGGAATCCCTGATTACTTGGGATACTTGATGTAATGCCTATATAAAGGCCTCCTTATCTATCAATAAAGGAACGCTTTGCATCTATATTGTTTCTCCTACAACACGTTATCAGCACGTGGCTCTAGCCTTCGTCTAATAGCCATGAAAAATTCATAAACCCTAGGGTTCCAATCTGAAAAAAAAAATTCAGAAACCCTAAATTCTCTTTTCTGCCGGCAACCTACTTGTCGGCAAAGAAGGCCCTCCCCAGAAATCACTTTCTGCCGGCAACCCCTTCGTCGGAAGAAAGAAAACAATCCCAGGGCACCAGGTTCTACCGACAACTCTTTGTCGGAAAAACTAAGAAGCCCCCAGGAACTATTTGTCGGCAAAAGATATACTGCCGAACTCTGCCGACGACATATTCGTCGGCAGAGACTGAAGAAATTGATCTGGGCACCCACCTACTGCTCCGCCCCGAGGACGCTGCCTCCTCCCGCTCCGGTGTCCTTCCTCAACGATGGTCGAGCCTTGCTCGACTACGCCCCTCCGCGAAGCAAGCCAGCGCCGCCCTAAATTCGGCCGCCCCAAACCCATCGAGCCCATGCAGCTCCAAAGGCACCCCTCCTCGCCGTTTCGACGGAGGCCCAGTGCACCCCAGCCTAGCACCGACGATATCTGCCTCTCGACGACGGTGCACCCTCGTCCTCCGCTCGTTCGGGCGACTCGGATCCGCACGCCTCAGCTTCGACCCGGATCTGCTCGACCCGTGTCCAACCCGACCCGATTCGGCTGTTAAACGAATTCTACTGTGCAAGGGGCAAAACGGTAATTGTACTTACCTCAGTTAAAAAGTTTTTACCCTACGGGTTAAAAACAGTTACTGTAGTAATTCTTTTATTAGTTTTACTGCTCCATATATGGTGAATATGACTAACCATATGTTTTTCTTTTCCATGAAACTTATTGCACGACGCATCGCGATGTAATTGCGAGGATTATTTCGTTGCACGTACATGGAAGAGCATCTCAAAATTGCACAAGGATCATAACCGAGTCCTTAAGCGCAATTTTTAAACGCAGTTCATTTGGCGAACTAGCAAGTATGATTTAATAAAAGTTCCCGTTTTTCGCAATTTCAATTATTTGAACTTGTGTATATGTGTTGGAACTTGTGTGTTTTTCAGGACGATACAAAGGGGCCCCACCCACCCCTGCGTATCACAGTATTTATGGGGTAACTGTGATGTTACCGTCCAAAGTTGTGCTTGTGGCTGTGATGTCACTGTGAACCACAACTCTTCGTGAATATTTAATCACGATTCCGACATAATATTGTCGATGCTTGTGACGATCCTAAGGGAGTCACAAAGGGGACAAACTCATGATGTGTGACGGAAATTGTCACTGTAACATCGATATGTGACGGAAATTGTCACAACAAATTGAATTGAGTAACCAGAATCTTGGTCTCGACCATTCAATTCCTTCCCTCTTGTTATTTTGATATAAAGAAACAATTGACCATAAAATGCGCCTAGAGAATGGCCATTGAAACAAAGAGAGAATCATGTCATTGATATGGTTCTATCGGTTCACTAATTGCAAAATTGCAATCATATGGTCAATGTACACAAGAGATACATGGAAGAAGATGAGAGTATATCCTCATGATTACGGATTTCAACAGCAAAAGATAATTTGCAATAAATATGAAGCATATGACTTCAATTTCATAGTCAAAGTGACTACAAATCCGTTGATTTTGTGCAGGCATAGACCTCACATGTGTGACTAATGCTACTTAGTCGATACACTCTTTATGGTCAAGATCTCGATATAACCGTTGGCATTTTGATGCATATATGGTTCGATTCCCTAAAAAGCTATATGTGAATGCAATGAATCGCATTACACATTTACATGGCATGTTGATTGAGTTCACCAACCTAATTGGTGATGTTAACTCGAAAAATCACAAGAGACAAAATGAGTGACTCGCGAGAAACTGCGATCCGCCAACTTGGCCGCGATCCGCCAACTCTGCGATCCGCCAACTTGGCCGCGATCCGCCAACTTCGCGATCCGCCAGGCCTCGCTCGCCATGGCCATCCGCCAACTTGGCCGCGATCCGCCAGGCCTCGCTCGCCATGGCCATCCGCCAACTTGGCCGCGATCCGCCAGGCCTCGCTCGCCATGGCCACTCGCCAACTTGGCTGCGATTCGCCAGGCCTCACTCGCCATGGCCACTCGCCAGCTTGGCTGCGATTCGCCAGGCCTCACTCGTCAAGAAACAAATTGACATGCTTGCGTACATAAGCGGATGCATGCGCATTGCCCGGCCTCGGCCTCGGCACTCTTGCGCCCACCAAAGCCCGCCTTGCCTAGCCTCGGTTTCGGCCTTGGCTTAGCTTACGCGTTGCTTGGACTACAGCTCCGCCACAACCACATGCTGCCGCCCCCTCGGTCTCCGGACCTTGGCACGCACACGGCCCGCCTAGCAGCGCCCCGGCCTCGGCCTCGGCGTTGGCCTGAACACGGCCCGGCCAGCAGCCATCTCGGCCTTATAAGCCCATGCACTCACTCCGGCACGTCTTGGCTTCGGCCTCGGCATGCCTTTGGCTCTTTAGCATGGCATCGGCCTCGTCAGGTCCTTGTTTTATGCCTCGGTAAGCCTTCGCTTCGGCCTAGGCTATCCATCGGCAACTCGCATGACCTTGACTCCAACATCAAGCCTCGGCCCCAAAAGCCTTTGCTTTTGCCTCGACACGCCTTGGTTTCGGCCTTGGCATGCCTTGACATTTGCTCGGCCTCGGCCTGCCCGTGCACCACCTCGGCTTCGGCCTTGGCTAGCCTAGCACGCGCCTATGCTTGACCATGGCCCTTCCTTGCCTTGTTTCGGCTTGGCTCCCATTCTAGCTTGGCTTCGGCCTCGGATAGCTAGCTCATGGCCTCGGTCCTGGATACTTGGTTTAGACATTTATGTCTCTATAGTATCGATGTTGGCTCATTCTGGTTGTTTTCCGGCTCTATTTTTGAGCGTTAACGGATGTGTCTAGTACGCCTTTAAGCATGCCTATGTTTTATCTTGTGATACTACACGCCATGTTGCACACTCTATAGGAATTGAGTATATATTCCGGTTTATATGTCTTGGCATAAAACCCTTGTCTCTACACTCTTATGAATGTATCATAGAGACATTAAGTGTGTAGCTAATCTTCATCGAACCTTGATCACCACTTCAAGATATTGGTGCCAACGTTTATCACCTTGAAACTCATTGTGAAAATTGAATTGATTTCTTGTGTATCGCTTCTAATGAATGCGCACAACTTATGAGTCAATATTGTGAATGTATTTCACGTATACTATGATTCGGATTCTTTGAATCGGCGACTCATGTAGACTCTTCCATACATAGTCCGGAATTTTGGACATGTTTTGATGATCCATATATGCAAGAAAGCTATGGACATCGTTTCTTTTGAGCAAAGAAGCTATTGGGATCAAAGATTACCAAAAGAATTTGGTAGCGTCATGAGCAATGCTCAAGGCTCAAAGATGACATTAACGTCACCCAAGTCTTCCTCCAAGTCAATGGAAGCACCATCTATGCATTTAAACGTGCATATGATCCCCCTTTATGATCCTTCATTAGCTATGCTCAATATATGGAAGCTTAATCTTTAGCAAAGTTTTGGAGTAACGCCCTCCTACGCTAAAGGCAATGATACATAAGATGATGGCTTTGATGCCTTCTCATAGTTCAATTTGAGATACAATGATACTATGGTGATATACCTCATGGTTAAACTCAAGCCATAACACTTAGATGTTATGAAGCACCTTCACAATGATTGAAAAGTAGCAAAAACCTAAAATTTCTGGTTTTTCAGCTCGCGGACTCGTCATTGTGAGGACCGGTTTACCTACTTTTAGGCCGGTTCTTGAGGTGAAATTTGGTCCACCGATTCCTAACATCCATGGCTACCTGCTCATAAAATTTCAGAGCCATTGGACACCTGGAAGGTGCTGAACCATTCGATACAAACGTTCACTGACCTCCGGCGACTATTCCGACCGGTTCGGTATGTTTCCGACCGGTTCCGGCAATGAGCCCGGCGGCGTTGGAATCCTAACACACGTGCCTACCTACTATTAAAATTTGGTGGCATTTGGTGTTCCGGAACATAGTGAAACGTTTCAGGAAGCATACATGCATGTTACATTTTGTAACGGAATGCATCTTGTTAACGTATAAGTGTTAACGATCAATACCCTTTACCGTCCACATACTTTATGTGCCATATTGCGCTACCACAAGCGCTCAATGATGGGTTATTTGATTATGAATAACGTCTTTGAATAAGACGTCAGCTTCCACCTATAGTCCGCTATATATAAACCTTAACAGGCGATCTCGTTTATGTCACTTTTTGATGAGCCAGTCTCCCCGTCGTTAGGGGGAGAGAAGAACAAGTTTGTTCAAGTAGAACGACTTGGCATTGCCGTGGTTTGTCCCCACTGTGCCTCATCATGTTCCCAAAGTCCCATAAATCAAAGTGACGAGATTTGATATACATGCTGCAAAGAGTAAACTATTGGTCTTTCAAGGAAAAGATCGGAATAGTACTCTTGTATCAACATGCCTGTAAGGATTGATGTCCAAATCAATGGACATATTGTCATTCATAAATGGTGACATGGTGACTCCACAAAAGTGGTAGATGGTGTCACTAGGCCGTGACTCTCACAAGAAGTGTAGAGAGGGCACTTTGTTCGATATACACTCGCCGAATGCGAGTATGGCACAACTTGATCCTTCGGATCAATGATAACTCATTCGTCTCATGGATTTTCTGGATTAAGGTTATTATTGGGGGACGCCTCAATGAGAAGCCAATCCATATAGAGATCTCTACAAATGCGAATTACACTAGTGTACATGAGTACGTGGTCTATGAGTTAGATATCGAATACACTCACTTCGTTGAAGCAAATACCAACGTTGTGAATTGGCCTACACGGAAAGATATGCGATCCAGTTTATACAAAGAGATAGGTCCTTGGTCAGGTGATGCCGACACCGCAAGTGTAAACCCTATCGATAATCTTTGATGGAAAGCGTAGTGAGAAAAAGAGCATAAACTCACCTTATGGCGCAAGGTCTCTCACAAACGCCCTGGAATCGACTACGATGACATATGCTCTCGTAATGGAGTCATATTGCACTCCACTACCTTGTCAGTTAGATAGTTCCGAAAAACTGAACAAGCAGCTTGTATCATCTCTATTGGGACTAAGTGAAGAGATATACATAAACATCCTAAACGGATTAGTTTTCACCCAAGTCAAGTAAACAAAAATCACGATTGAGTGACTACTTGATTGGAGATGGGATGAAAGAAATCATGCCTATTTGCGTGTAAACTTTGGATGAATTGTGATTGAAGTATCACTAATCCAACGTTAAGAATGAAAAGATCTTGGGAATACTTGGTCTCGAATGTGAGAACCGTCAGTGATGAACTTATTCATCTATCGGCTTATGGCAATCTAATGGACGTTAAACCAAAGCCTATATGTATCCCATGATTAGTCGATGTCTTGAGAAGACTCGTTTCGTCTATGTGACGAGAAGTCTTGGGAGATGAAACTCTCTATCTAAGTATCATGTGCGCAATCATGTACTTGTCATAATATGCTCGACTCGACATCTCATTCGCTATAAACTTATAAAGCCAAAGTGATGGCTAGACGCGCCCACGCAATGCCATGGTATATGGCGGTACTTTCTTTTAAGAGAGAAAGGTTTAGGCTCATTCGATCCCATCATGAAAGACACATCAATAGGCAATTCCAGATTCTGCCTAGTTCTGTACGTCAACTTCCCCGTGACCTACATGACAGCTCACTCATCGTAAAATGGTAAACTTAGTACCGTTGGAAAGCTCTATGTGTCTACTTTCCAGAGACACTAACCATTTGATCATAGCTATCATATTGAGTGAGTTATGGCTGTTTTAGCAAAGTAGGACGAATCTGTCCGGTAATTTGCAGATCAGTCACATTCGACAGAGCTTTGTGATCAGCTCAGAACGAACCACGTTGTGTACTTTATATCACTGGAAAGATATGGGTGTCTAGTTTCCAGAACTCTTTACGGTTTGTTCATACCTACTGTATCGAAAGAGTTATGACTGTTTAAGTACACGAAGGTCATGCTGCGCGTGAATCTGATTTTCAGCGCGAACTCTAGTTTTGAGTTGTTGAGCAACCTTCTTCCTTAAGACCAAGTAAAGCTAAGTGTAGCTGGTCTAATACAAGGATAATGTGGCCGTATTCAATGACTCGATCATTGGCCACACCTACTTTTGAAGCTTGTGAGGAGCGTTTGTATACGCCATTAATCTGAACTCCAAGATTGAGTTACCAATCAGGGGGAGTTATCTTGTAGACATCAGGGGGAGACTACCTCACATGTAATCTTCAATTGTAGTTGGTGCGTTGTGCTCTTTTCCCTTCGACCAAGCTTTTTATTTTTACCCAAGAGGTTTTGTTTTGCTTGGCAAGGTTTTAGCGAGACAACATGTTATGCACCGTGTCACATTAGGTACGCGACACAAGGGGGAGTGTTCAAGGAAGGTTAATTCCGTAACTTCCGTTGTGTGTCTTGACCTAATTAGACTAGAATAGTAGTTACCTTAGTAGATAGGGAATCCCTGATTACTTGGGATACTTGATGTAATGCCTATATAAAGGCCTCCTTATCTATCAATAAAGGAACGCTTTGCATCTATATTGTTTCTCCTACAACAAATGGGCAATTTTTCTCTAATTTTGACTAAATGGTTATTTTTCCTAACTAGTTTCGTTAGTAGTAAGTCGTTTCTATTTCTTGTCTTTAATATTACATTATGAAGTCATATTGACCCTCCGGTACTTATATCCTGTAATTGTATCTAAATTACTTATAAATGCAATTCTTTCTTCTAAAAACAAAAAAAAAACCTATTCCCCAAGCAATAGATTGGAGGAAAAATGATGTGTTAATTATTAGAGCCGTTAGATTAAATGGAGAATTTGGATTTTACGAAATTTTAGTAAATTTACACTCTCCTCATCACTTCTAAGAATCCAAATCTGTTTTCTATAAACAAAACCATATTTTTGTAGGGAGGGGGATTATCGATATGTTGAGATTTTCTTCTCGAGAGAGGTGAGAGTTAGGGTATTCTTCTGAGTGAAACTGTATGATCTTTCCGGTGAGTATTTTCCATGACTACTGGCACTGTGCCCTAACTGTGGTGCGACGACTGTGAAAAGCGTGGTTATTGGTGGGAGAAAATTGTTATCAATTAGAAGACATGGCCGGTCGTGGCCTGAGTAAAGTATTAATACTGGAGGTGAAGGATACTGTAATCAAAGGAGTTGAAACCTCAACAAATCTGGGAGGAATAAGGTTTTTCTTGGTAGGGAGAGTGGTAACGTCAAAACAATCAATGAATTTGGCGTTGTTCAACTCCAGTAAACAATCATCACCCTTATATCCTTCACCTCTAGAAACTTTTTTTTGTAATTGCTTTATTTAATCTTATTATAAAGAGGGTATAAGGGTTTAATACTTACCTCATTGTCATGACTCGAACATAAGACCTAATAATCTTCTTCCTATGTAGTTGTACAGTTTGTACTCTTATCACTTAAGTTATCTCATTTCGTCATTCACGTTCGAGTTTGTTTGAAACTGAATGCACCCATTTCTTGATGGGTTAAAATAAGTATGGGAGGAGGAGAGACATAACAGTTTGACCTTGAATATGTAAGACTGTCATCCATCTGCTTCCATTGAAGAATGATTACACATACTACTTCATGTTGCCTTGAGTAAAAAAGCTAATCCTTCGCGTTCGAGTTTGTTTGAAACTGAATGCACCCCTTTCTCGATGGGTTAAAATAAGTATGGGATGAGAAGAGACATAACAGTTTGACCTTGAATATGTAAGAGCATCTCCAGCGGTAGTGTCAAATGACACCTGGAGGAGCAACGGACACAAATGACTATTAGAATTTTTTTCCAACCGTAATGTTATACACACGTGACATGACGTGGATTTGACCATAAGGCTTGGACTATCAAATTTGACAGCATGACCATCTCCTGTCTTTTGTTTCTTTATTATTTCTCCCTCCACCCTAAAGGTTGCTCTCAATATCGAAGAGAAGAAGATTGTGAGAGAAAGAGAATATAAAATTATATATTTTTGACTGAGCGGTTGGAGTGAAAATCCTCACAAATGTTAGATTTGTCAAATTCGAATTTGACAAAAAAAAAATTGACATCTCTGCTGGAGATGCTCTAAGACTGTCATTCATATGCTTCTATCGTGGAATGATTACACATACTACTCTAAGACGAAACCTAATCAAGCCCTTGAAGTGAGCTATGGAAGATGGCGTACAGTTATTATAGACGTCTTCAAGATTAGAACTGATGATGCAATGAAAGAGAAGTCATACAGATTAGAAAGTAAACCAAGTACGGCGGCATGCATGAGAGATTCACGGTGCTAGAGACATCGTTGGTTAGAGTGGTCTAGTACAGACAGGAGTTTAATGATTGCGAGGAGGAGCGATGCCAGGTGTTGTAGCGGCAGCTAGCAGCGCGGCGACGTCTCGATGGTCATAGCAAACATAGATGGTAATCTGGAAAAAAGAGGAAAACATCCCCGACTCACCAGAAATAATAATGATACATAATCTTGTTGGGCTGTTAGAGGAGGACATAGAGAAAATTTGAGGGAGAATCAAATAAATATATAAAATAAGGATTTATAGTATTCACACCCTCTTTTGCCTAGTAAAAATCTGAATTAATTTCAGTTTAGCATACTAATTTTATAAATTAATTAATAATTGACAGTTATTATATGATTTATTTTTGTTTGTTTTTTATTGTTTAACTTGATTATATAATTCTTTAGCCTTATTTATAATCGTAATATGATAATAGTGCATTAATGTAGTAAATGGTACAAAAAAACTTTTGGTATTGATAGATTGTTTAGACGGAATTTACAAAATTGTTAACAGTTGATTAATTTAGGAAGCACATGGGTATAGCTAATGAAATCAAAAAAATAGGGACTGAAATGATAATTGGGCCAAAGTTTAAGAAGGTAAACTGAAATTAATTCCAAAAAAAATTATTAAGTATCTTTTTTTTTTAATAGAAAAGTCAACCCAATTTATATATCTCAAAAGACAATACAATAAATAACACACTCGAAAAAGCTGAAAATAAGAATTACTTCTTATGACTATCAAGCATCTAGCTGCCCTTAGGTCCCTAACAACCAATAATACATCCACATTCTTAAGACCATTTATAGCTTATTTATTTCAGCAAACTCAAACCACTTAGAAACTTGAATAAATTTGACTAACCAAACGAAGAATCTACCCTTATTGATTCATAATTAGGATCCGTTATTGACCTTAAAGACCTGGTTCAGCTAAATAAAGGAAATAATTTTATTTAGTGGACTCGTCCACCAAATACAACAAGTCAGAAGCCCATGAAGCCCAAGTCGTCCAAGCCGCAAACCCTAGCCGTACACTCCACTCTGCCTTCAACCAAATTCACGTCAACGCCATCCCTCTAAGACGACCATATTTCCATATTGGCATATACACCGACTTTGCTAGCCACCAAATACAAAAATCACTAGCATTGATCCTTTTTGCCACAAAGATGAAGCCGCCACCTTTCACATCGGCAAGGATCTCCACGGAGATGTCGCCACCCTCCAAATAAGATGTTGATGTCGTACTTCCCAATCCACGAACACGTCTAACCCAAACCAAATATGAGATCCGAACAGTCGCAACGCTTTCAGCACCATCCTCCCTATCGACGCGGGCAACAAGAATACGACAAGCAGGCTCATTGTCTCTCCCATAAACTAGCCAAGGAAGAGAATCCAACCTCCAGCCCCGTTGAAAGGATCCAAACCTCTGCCGTCGATAACAAATCACCGCCATCTAGCTTTTTTCTCTCTCAGAGTGAGGAGAGAGCATTTTTTCAAGTTTATTAAGTTTCCAAATTAGATTTTTTAAATGGTTTTTACCAATAGATATAATTCTTAATTAGCAAGATTGGATTTTACAATTACCACTAGCATGTTTCTACCATTTTTAACTAAATCCGTTAATCCATAAATTACGAAATTACTTTTTTCACAACGATACTGCAGGTCAGTAGCATTGCGCATTTCTGATGGTTAATCGTACTGAGGGTAAATAGTAAATCGCATAATATTACTGACTTTCAACAATATCGTAAAAAAAGTAAAAGAAATTACACATTTTTTAGGATCACTAGTATTCCACTAACTGTTGTAAACTATTTGAATGTTAATCATACTGAGGGTCAGTAGTTTATCGCGTAATGCTATTGACCCTTAATAATGTCATAAAAAAGTAAATATATAATTTCTTAATTACTATTTAACGAATTTTATGGATGGAAACCTGATAGTGGTAATTTAAAAATAGTTAGTTACTCAGTAACATCTGACCAAATTTAGTAATACAAAAAACTCACTTTTAATATTTCTCACACAAATCAGGACAACAGTCCAGGCCCTATAGTTAAATGAAGCAGGCATGACACCAAGCCGGAAAACCAAATGACAAAAAACCCCCAAAACTTATTAGCAGTCCAATCCCCAAAAATTTCAGATCGCAACTCTTAGTAGCAGCAATCTCTCCGTTCCCAAAACTAGTTTCATAACGCATCGATCACTCTCCACTTCAATTCAGTAGCACCGATATCCTCTCATCTTCTTCGTCATCAACCTCTGAAACTCAATCGGTGAGTAACCACTACCAGAAAAGGGGTTATAGCCGACGATATGGGAAAAAACGGCCGACGAAATAGTACTTCGTCGGCTATAAGGGGTCATAGCCGACGAATTACTATTTCGTCGGCCACATCGTCGGCTATAATATTATAGCCGACGACTGCCGACAAGTCGTCGGCTATAACTATAGCCGACGAAAAGTCACTACAACACTGAATATCTTAGGTGACGAAAATTTTTCGTCACCTAAGATGGATTTTCGTCGACTAAGTTTTTTGGTGACGAAAATTTTGTCGCCTAAGTTTCGTCGTCTAAAGTTTGTGGGCTAAGTACTTAGACGACGAAAATAACACAATTTCGTCGACTAAGATAATTCTTAGACGACGAAAAAATTTCGTCGTCTAAGAAAAATGGTGGCGAAAAAAAACTCTGAGACGACGAATTTTTTCGTCGGCTAAACTATGGCTTAGACGACGAAAAGGAAATTTCGTGGCCTAAGATAATTACTTAGACCACGAAACTCAACATTTTCGTGGTCTAAGTTTTTAGCTTAGGCGACGAAAGATAAAGTATTTCGTGGCCTAAGATGGAAACTTAGTCGACGAAACTATATTTTTTCGTCTCCTAAGCTTCATACTAAGTCGACGAAATATTTTATTTCGTGGTCTTAGATTTTTACTTAAGCCACGAAATAATATTTTTTCGTGGCCTAAGAGTTTATCTTAGGCGACGAAATTATTATTTTTCGTGGCTTAAGTAAATATCTTAGACCACGAAAAAATAATTTCGTCGACTTAGTATACAGCTTAGGCGACGAAAAAATTTAGTTTCGTCGACTAAGCATGTATTAAATTTAAAAAAAAAAAAAAAAAAATTCGGATACTGAATATTCAAATATATTAAAAAAAGTATCGATAAAAATTAAATACCGAATAATATCGTACAATACCGAATAACATCGTACAATAATATAAATTCATACATTTGTTCAATAAAAATATTACACATCAAACAATATCGTACGTAGATAAGGAGAGTGAGGAGCCTACAAGCTACTGTGGTCGGTTCCTAAACGACTGGAACTCTTGCTCCAACCAGCTAAGACGCTCAGTTACCAATCGTGTCTGCTCCTCTGCAAGTCTGATACGCTCTCGGGCCTCCTCCTCTGCAAGTCTGATACGCTCTCGGGCCTCCTCCTCTGCAAGAGCTATACGCTGTCGGGTCTCCTCCTCCAGTCGTCTCACACGCTCCGCATTTGACGACCGACTGCGTCCGGTGGAATTTTCCCCTTGCGATGATTGGGAGCCGACACCGAAAGTGACTCCTCCTAACCCCCGGATCTCACCGCTGTTTCGCGGTCCCAGTGCGCTGACAAGCACTCGGGCTTGAGTCGGCTCGTCAAAATAGTTGACGATCAGATCCTCCGGAACGTCGGGGTGCTCCTCCCTCACAGTGGTCATCACCCTCTCGAGCTCGGCATTGATACGGCGCTGCAAAGACCAAGCAAGTAACATGCATATGAATAATGCATTCTAAAGAATCCAAACATAATCGGCAGATATTATTCATCAAACCACAACGGTTAAACATAATCCAAACATAATGCCATGTCTAGTTATGGGATAAGAGAAACTTACTATATTTTCTGCCGCCTCTGGGTGCTCAGGAGGGTACACCATCTCATAATTCTTCACCAACGGGAATAGTTCACCTTTTTGCTTCAATTCGTGCGCCCCGTAGATGAACGACTTTGAACCGGATCGATGGTGCAACGTCTTCTTCCCCCGGTTGAGGGCGTTGGCGGTCGATCGTCTCTGTAGAAATATGATTAAATATGAGACAAATAGTTAGCATTGAAATAAAACTAAAATGAAAAATGTTAACATTTGAAAGCACATACTACTATTACAAAATTATATACCTGAAACTCATCGCTCTCGAAGTGGTGAAGCAGCCAAGACCACTCCTCCTGCCTATCTTTGAACTCTTTCGGAATTTTCCCAGGATTGGCAATCCTAAGCCTGTTGAGCTTGCTCTTGAAGGCTGTGAAGGTCTTGGAGGCATGCTTGTAAACCCACTTGACCATCTTCTTATCATCCCAAGGGATGTCATAAACAAGCTATTACAAAAAAATTAGAATTAATATGGAAGCTTATAGATAATTAAAATATTAAAATTGTAGTTAACTTACGTCGAGTTCATTTTTGAGCTTCATCTGGTCATCCTCCTCCAGATCCCACCAACTTGCAGCAGTCATGGGAATGCTGTCCCGAATGATATGCCCGATATCATGAGTCAGCCAACTGTTGAGTGCACTGGTCTGCGGTCCGTGCAAGAACTCATCATCCATGACGATCTTCACCTTCTCTCCGTGCTGCACCCAAGACGTGTAGGCCTTCAAGCCTTTTACCAACCCCCGTTTGTGTTTGGGAGGAGGTGCTGCCAAAACAATAACAATTTAATTAGAGAGTAATAACACTCATTTATAACTAAATGATTTAATTGAAAGTGTTGGATTATGTTTACCTCCATCAGGCCGAGGACGAAATGTGCGCCGACAGCTGATCTCACAATCACCATCGCTGTCGTCGACGTCAGGTGCGGTGTCTGCTACTAAAGAGGATGCAGTATCCTCCAACGGGGGCGGAGGGGGAGGTGATGATACGTTCGCAGATGATTCCGTAGGTGGCCGCGAACCACTCCCTTCAAAGTTATTTGACTTGTAGAAGCGGTCAAATAACTCCTGCCACTTCTTCTTCAGAAATCCCTGAGTCGGCGGCATATTTTTCCTGTAAAGAAACACAAAGTTGAAATGATTAAGAAATTATGACCCCATTGTACAGGAAAAATCATTTTACAAAACTATGCATGTATAATCAGATGTCACCTTTCAAAATTCTGATGATGAACCAATGAGAAAGATTTTGCTTTTGAAACTAAATAAACCATTTTAATCACTTCCTAACACCATGCTTTGAACATGGTTAAACAATTGAAGGGTGATTAAGGTATTTGAAACCAATATAGAGGAAAGGTATTTCACTCACATACAGACAGCCTTATTCATCCCAATCTAATGAGAATAGCAACTAACAAGCAAACCATACCACCAAAAACCTTGGTTAACCAAACCAGGTACTAACAAAGTATAACACTACACCATGAAATGTAAACACACATCAGAAACGAACTCCCAAACCTAAAAACAATCGCATGCACTACACTAATTCATCCAAGTAAAACCAATAAAAGCTCATCACAAGTTACACCGAAAGCTCATCACAAGCTCATCACAGATTCGAATACCAAACCCTCCTAAAACCTCATCACACAAACTACACAAAAAGAAAACCACCTCCTCAGCCATCACAACCTTCTCCAAGCCAAAAATACAACAATAGCTACAATACACACAGATTAACCCATCTCACCAACAAACAACAACAATTCCAATTCCAATTCCAATTCCAATTCCAATTCTTATACCAAGCACAAAATCAATCAATCAATCCATCCATATTATCCACATATACCAATTCTTATATCAAAATAAATCAAATCTAAATTTTCCTATACCAATATGAATTAAGACAAACATAATTAGTGATGGGTTTAACATACCCGATTGGAGGCTGGCCGAGCAGGGGGAGGGCCGAGCAGGGGGAGGAGGCCGAGCAGGGGAGAGGAGAGGGAGGCCGGTGGAGGTGGGGAGGTGGGGAGAGGATCGGAGAGGGAGGCCGGTGGAGGTGGGGAGGCAAGTGGAGGTGGGGAGGTGGGGAGAGGATCGGAGAGGGAGGCCGGTGAGGGGGGGAGAGGGGATGGAACGAAACAGATGTAGTGAATTAGGGATTCTCGGGTATATTTACCTCACTTAGGCGACGAAAAATTAAGTTTCGTCGACTAAGTAAAGTCTTAGACGACGAAAATGATATTTTCGTCGCCTAAGTAAAAACTTAGACGACGAAACTTAAGTTTTTGTCGCCTAAGTGTATTCCCAAATTTTCAATTAATTCAAATCAGTCCGCCAAAATATTAAAAATAATTTACACTTAGTCGACGGAAACTTAATTTTCGTCGACTAAGTAGAGTCTTAAAAGACGAAAATGATATTTTTGTCGTCTAAGTAAAAACTTAGACGACGAAACTTAAGTTTTCGTCGCCTAAGTGTATTCCCAAATTTTCAATTAATTCAAATCAGTCTGCCAGAATATCAAAAATAATTTACACTTAGTCGACGAAAACTTAAGTTTCGTCGACTAAGTAAAGTCTTAAACGACGAAAATGATATTTTCGTCGCCTAAGTAAAAACTAAGACGACGAAACTTAAGTTTTCGTCGATTAAGACCAGTTCAAATTTCTGCCAAATTCATTGGCGGAAAATAAAGCCAAATTTTAAAAAATAATTAACACTTAGTCGACGAAACAGACTTTTTCGTCGTCTAAGTGTTTACTTACACGACGAAAAAGTCTGTTTCGTCGACTAAGCTTAGTTAAAATTTTCCCAAAATTTATTGTGTGGAAAATTAAAAAGTCAATTTTTATAAAAAAAAATAGACACTTAGTTGACGAAATTATAAGTTTCGTCGTCTAAGAAAATACTTAGACGACGAAAATGAGGTTTTCGTCGACTAAGTAAATACTTAGACGACGAAACTAATAATTTCGTCGACTAAGTGTCTATTTTTTTTTATAAAAATTGACTTTTTAATGGTGGCATTTTCGGCCATGTTCATATAGGTGCATTTGGTCGACGAAAGACCCCAAATATCGCAATTGTGCCCATTTTAATTTTCTTGACGAAATTGTAATCCAACATAATATAACACAGAACACAGTTGAAGGTTCTGTACGTACGTACACACCATTCATGTATTTTTAATTATACATCAAAAACAAATTTATTGAATTTAAAAACATAATTTAAATCTGATCATGGTTCTCCATCATAATCGTCATCGTCTGTATCGTCTGCATCTTCAATCGTATCAGTTAAGCCATCATTGGAATCGTCATCGTCGTATGTTTCCTCATCATCGTCTGATTCCTCATCATCTTCGTCATTAATGAAGTTTTGATTGGCAATGTTTTGAGATGTAGATGCATTTGGGACTGCAATGAATTCATCAGAAGTGACGAAATGTAAGCGGTTGTTGTCGCGAATAGCCTCTGCATTAGGGATTTGAGAAGCCGAATGTTCTTGATATGGTTCATCAGTGTCGCCGTCATCTTCATCATCATGTTCTTCACCCCCTTCAACTGTAGACGCACTCCATATATTCCTATGTGACATCGGGTTAACCACTTTCCAAAATCCACCTGCCTTAGGATCATCGAGATAAAATACTTGTTTTGCCATGCTAGCAAGAATGAAGGGCTCATTTTCATACCAACTTGTGTTTGTATTCACCGATAACATGCCGTAATCCATCTTTGTACTCCCAGGAACACTTTGATTAGTGTTAAACCATCTACACTTGAACAAGACAACGAGCATATTTCCATATACTAGTTCGACAACGGCCAGTAGCACTCCATAGTAGGTGAAGTCGTCACCATCTACCATGACCCAGCAATTTTGCGTTCTGCGGTTCACATCTCGTTGAAGTGTCACGAACTTGACGCCGTTGACAAAACACATCGCGCGCACCCTGTGGGAAATTGGCATTCTAGCCAAATGGTGCAATTCGGACGAGTACCAATCACTGTTCTGTATTTGGAGATTTTCCACCTGTCACATTGTGATAACTTATTATTTAAATTGAACTGACTAGCTAGAATACTAATATTGAAATGGAGATATTGTAACATACAAAATATTGTGACGTACCCATTTGCGAAAGTAAACAGGAAATGTTCTTTTGTGCGTCTCTTTCGGCCTTCGGTCTCGACGATTTGCTTCAATCAACTTCAAATGCTCACCCATGAAATATTGTGCTTCGTCACAGTGTTGTAGTACGCACCAATGAGCTTCAATTAGCTCAGCATCTGTCAGTCTTTCTGAAGTTGGTAAATTACCAAACGGACGTACAACACTTGAAAGGACGGAAAGTTTCGGAACTGGTACTGTAGAGGCTGCTGTAGAAGATTCTGCAATGTTTTCGTCACTGTTACGGAGATATAAGTTGCAGTATGTTACACATTCATGTGTAATGTACGACTCCGCTATCGATCCTTCAGGGTGACTCTTGCTTTTACATAACTTTTTGTATTGAAACAGTTGTCTGAAATTACACGTACAGTTATTAGTGAAGTATATATACAAGATAATATTATAATGAATGGGGAAATACGAATAATAAATAGTACCTTTCTTGCGGATACATCCAGGTGCAATGAACAGGACCAGTAAGCAGTGCTTGATCTGGAAGATGGATCATCAGATGAATCATACTGTCGAAGAAAGCAGGGGGGAAAATCCTTTCCAATTTGCACAAAATGTAGATGATGTCTTCTTTGAGAATGAGAATATCTGACTTCTTTAGCTCTTTAGCGCATAACTTCTGAAAGAACCTACACAAGGCTATTATAGGTTCGACCACATCTGGATGCAAATAGGGTCGGATAACCACTGGAATAAGACGTTGTAGCAATACATGACAGTCGTGGCTCTTCAATCCGTTAAACGTATTAAGCCCCAAGTTAATACACCGAGATATATTTCCTGCATACCCATGAGGATACTGTACTCCTTTAAACCATACGAAAATCTGCTTCTTGAAAGCCGATTTAACTGTGTAAGGTGCAACAGGTATGAAAGTCCCTGACGCCGTCTTCACTGGCCACAAGTGTTCTCGTAATCCATTCTCCTTCAAATATTGACGTGCTTTCAAAGTGTCCTTACTCTTTCCTTTGATATCAAGAATTGTTCCCACAATGCTGTCACTTACTCCCTTCTCTATGTGCATGACATCTAGGGTGTGTCTAAGAATGGATTTCGACCAGTAAGGCAAATCATAGAATCTACTCTTGTGTGTAAAACACTTGTACTCGTCAGGGCGTTCCGGAACTGGTATAGATAAATCACCGCTCAACACCCCGAAATCGAAAGAGTTCAGCTTCTTCAAAATTTCATCACCGCTCCAGGGACGGGGTTTAGGACGAAGCTCTACTATTTTATCAAATGCTAGATCATGAAATCGCCACTGGTGGTCAGCTGGAAGCCATCTACGGTGACCCAAGTAACACACCTTCCCAGCGCACCAAACAGAATGGACTTCGTTCAAGCAAACAGGACAAGCTTTATAACCTTTAGTCGCCTGAGACGACAACATCCCATAACCAGGAAAATCACTTATGGTAAACAGCAGTATTGCTCTCATCATAAATGATCTTCCACTGTGCCTGTCAAAAGTAAGAACTCCATTTTCCCATAAGTCTAACAGCTCGTCGATCAAAGGTTGCAGATACACATCCAAACACTTTCCTGGAGACCTTGGGCCGGGAATTAACAGAGACATCATACTAAATTCCTTCTTCATACACATCCAAGGAGGCAGGTTGTACGGCACAAGAATAACAGGCCATGTACTATGACTCAAACTCATATTTCCATGGGGATTGAATCCATCTGAGGCAAGGCCGAGTCTGACATTTCTAACATCTCTTGCAAAATCAGGGAATAATCTGTCAAAGGACTTCCACGCCTCGCCATCTGCAGGGTGTCTGAGAGTATCATCATCTGTCCTTCTCTCTCCATGCCATCTCATTTCTTTTGCTGTGTGTAAAGACATGTAAAGACGCTTCAATCTAGGAATTAAAGGGAAATGACGAAGTACCTTCACAGGAACACTGTTTTCCTTAACTGTGCCTTGCTCCCACCTCCACGCGTGGCATATGGGACATTCATCAAGCTCGGCTTTCTCTTTGTAAAACAAAACACAGTTGTTCTTGCAGGCGTGGATTTTGTTATAACTGAGACCGAGATCGCCCAATATCTTATGTAGCGTGTAATAACTATCAGGTAGATAGTTAGGTTGTGGAAGGTGTTCCTTAAACTGTTTTAGAAGACTATCAAAAGAGTCATTTGTCCACCTACTCTTGACTTTCAACTGCGTCTGTGAGATGATGGTCTCTAAAACAGTGTGAGGACTACCCTCGAATAATGGGATCTGCACTTGAGCAAGTAGTCTGGTATACTTATCATAATCAGCACTGTCAACAAGAGGAGTTGTGCCATCCTCACAAACTGCCTCTTGGAATTCCTCTTCCTCGTGTACTGGAGCAAAAGTAGGAAAAATGTCATGTAGATTGTTCATCGCCGGGTCAGTATAAGGCTCGAAACCACCAGCAGTTGTTCGGTCATGGTATCCAGCCTGGATTTCGGCAACCGTAGGTTCATAATCTGCTTCCCCGTGTTTAGTCCATGTTGTATAATTCTGCATAATACCTCTGTTACACAGGTGATCGTAGATTCGGCCGATCGTCTTGTGCTTAGTATTCATACAACTTAAGCAGGGGCACCTGTGTGTTTTCTTTCCTCCACCATGTTCACGTACAAAATTTATAAAAATTCCTACTCCTTCATGGTATTCTTCGCTCTGTCTTGGGTACTGCATCCAACTCCTATCTCTATCCATCGATCACCTGTTATATATATTAATTAATATAAGATAAACAATAAATAATCACAAATTAACAAATAAACAATTTATATGCATGTTTTTTCTCGACCTTATGCCTCCGGTTAGGGTCCTAATAATCCCATTCAGGAGCACAAGACTTTGTTTCACAGTTTGTAGATCTTGTGTATTCGTTTTCAGTCGTGGGAAAATTTCGGCAGCATCTCCCCACAGTTCCTCAAGTGCACGAATATCTATACACCTAGTATGCACTCGAGGAACAGTGATATATGGGAGACCTCGTCGAAATATATACCCATGACCGCAAACGAATACACAAGACCTATACAAACTGTGAAACAATGTCCTCTGCCCCCAAACTGTCCAAAAATGGGACAATTCAAGAATCTCTCCATGATTCTCGAACGGGATTTCTAGGGATATATATAAATGCATGTATATCACCGCTAATTATAAATCATATAACAATGATTTTCGTCAAATAATTATAATTATTAATTAAAGCATTATTAAAATATATAATTAATATATATAATTCACTAATTTCACAAAATCCAACAATTTAATTGAGTATATATAGGTATGGATCAACAAAAGCAACATATATACTAGCTATCACCTCACAATATACACACACAACAATATATATTTCTATAATTCTCTACCTCAAAAATGAAATATTTCAATGGAAAAATTGAAATTATAGTTGAAAAAGATGAATAAAGAGATCATACCAAGTTAAAAATCAATGGGTAGTAGTGGAGAAGGCTTAGGAAGACCCGATTTGAAGCTTTTCACATCCAAGAATGAAAATCGGTGGAAAATTTGAAGGAAGGAAAAAAATTTTGGTTTTTGGGGAAAAATGGTCTCTGCTCCCGATCTGAAAAATGAGTGCAGGCTTTATAGTCTGGATTTACTTAGGCGACGAAAATTAATTTTTCGTCGCCTAAGATCAAAACTTAGGAGACGAAATTTTTTTTTCGTGGCCTAAGTTTTGATCTTAGGCGACGAAATTATTTTTCGTCGTCTAAGAACGAAACAGGCCGACGAAAAAAATTATCGTCGTCCCCTTTACTTCTTAGACCACGAAAAAAAATTTCGTCGTCTAAGATTTTTTCTTAGGAGACGAATTTTGATATTTCGTCTCCTAAGTAAAAATCTTAGGCGACGATTTTTTGTTTTCGTGGTCTAAGATAATGCAGGGACGACGAAAATTTTTTTCGTCGGCAATTTTTTGGCTTAGACCACGAAAAGTGTAATTCGTCGTCTAAGACTGTTCTTAGACGACGAAAAAATTTTCTTAGGTGAGGAAATTTTTTTCGTCGTCTAAGCTGTCTTAGGCGAGGAATTTTTTTAAGTTTCGTCGCCTAAGGTTTTTTTCCTTGTAGTGAGTTTTTAGTTATAGCCGACGAGGAGGGTATTCGTCGGCTATAAGAGTTATAGCCGACGAAAAGTTTTTGGTTATAGCCGACGAGGAGGGTATTCGTCGGCTATAACTCTTATATCAGATCGATCTTCTGCAGCAGGGAGCTCATTCGTTGAAAAAATTTAGAAAACGCTCTGAAATCGTCCAAAACCTCGGCCATAAGCTTGAAAGGTACGTATATTACTGTGTGGGTTGATTTAGTTGGTTATATGCAGAAGTGTGTTAATTTAGAGTTTAATTAGAATAAATGTGTGATTAATTTGATATATATATATATATATATATATATATATATATATATATATATATATATATATGTTTTGAGATGAGATTATTAATGGGTTGATATGTTGGTTAGATAGAATTGAAGTTTTGTTGAAGATCAGTGATTGATTGTTGATTTAGAGGTGATTTTAGATGAATTTGATGAAAAAATGTATATATATTTATATATATATATATATATATATATATATATTAATTTAATTTTAATTAAAAATATATTGTTGGTATATATGAAAAATATATTGTGTTTAATTAATTAGGGAGATTGACGATGTTTTAATTAATTTAGGGATGCATGTGTATATATATATATATGTGTGTGTAATGATGAATTTTTTAATTAATTAGTACGTACGTGCATATATACATATCTATATATAGCTATATTTATTTCTTGAATTTACAGGATGGACAAGAGTTGGATTACCCTTGGAAGATGGGATCAGGCGTATCATGATGGAGTTAGGAGTTTCCTGGATTTTGTGATGGCTAACTGTGGAGACACTACACTTCGTTATTGTCCGTGTAAAAAGTGCAAGTGTGCCACCCCACGACACCGGTTTTCCATAGAGACAGTGGAGCAACACTTGGCTAGATATGGATTTTGGGTCCTATACAGTAATTGGATTTATCACGGTGAACCAGAGTTTGCGGGTCCTCATGATCATGGACAATTTGCCGAGAGAGGGAGTTCCTCCAATGATCCAACAACGAACTGGATCAACGATATGTTTCCTCGTGAGAGCGGTGTCTTTGATGAAGCACCAGATGTGCAACTCCCTCCTCCGGAGATGGAGTGTTTCCCTGATATTGAGCCACTCGAGCCATTACCCCGATCTCCGGTCAACACAAGTGGTATAGAAAAGTACAACAACCTGATCGCATTGCAACAGACACCGTTGTACCCCGGATGCAGTAAGACTGTCCTTGAATCTGTCATGGGAGTGATGAAGATCAAAACGGAGAACAAAGGCACTGTCAAATCGGTTGATGATTGGCTTCGGCTATGGGGTGGGGCGATGCCCCCCGGACATCGGCTTCCTACCAGTCATCATAAGGTGCGACATATCCTTAAAGATCTCGGCCTTTCCTACATCAAGATTCATGCATGCAGATACGATTGCGTTCTGTTTTACGGGGAAGGACTTGCAGATCTTGAATACTGCCCAGTATGCAATACAGAGCGGTATAAGTTCACTCCTAAAGGGAACAAGAAAGCTGTGAAGATACTTCGGTACTTCCCGCTGATTGATAGGCTTGAGCGGTTGTTCATGTGTGCTTTCACGGCCAAAGCTATGAGATGGTGGGCTGAGAGGAATGTGCCTGACGATGACACCCTTAGACATCCCGCCGACTGAGAGGCTTGGAAGAAGAATGTGTTGGAGTTTCTTGAATTTGCATCAGAGGTTTGAAATGTTTGGCTAGGGCTATCATCCGACGGTTTCAACCATTTTGGCAAGAAAGAGCTTCAGTACAGTGTGTGGTCAGTTATTTTGATTCCGTACAACTTTCCACCGTGGATGTGCATGAAGAAGGAATATAACATGCTCACATTGTTGATTCCAGGCCCAGGTTATCCGGGAAAGTGTCTCGATGTGTATTTGAGACCCGTAATTGAGGAGCTTCGGTACTTGAGTCTGAACGGCCACCTGGTCTACGACCGGTTCAAAAATGAGATGTTCCGGATGCATGCCATGCTTGTTGGCACGATCAGTGACTTTCCTGGGAGGGGTATGTTGTCGGGCAGCGTCACCAGGGGTTACAGGGCTTGTTCAGAGTGCATGACTGTTGATTGCTCCAGTCCTCATTGCAGCAAGATTGTCCAGATGCGTCACCGTCGTTGGCTTCCGCATGACCATCCATTTAGGAACGATGCACAGGCTTTTGATGGGACTGAAGAAAGGGGTTGGGCACCGGAGCAATGGACAGGGGAGGAAATATTGGCAGTGTTGAATGAGTATGACTTTGGTCCGCTTAGCAATCATCCCGATGTGTTGCGCACGATTCCAGAGAGGCCGGATCAGTATAGGTTCTGGTCACACAAGAGCATCTTATGGGAACTTCCTTATTGGGCCAGGTTGGCTACCAGATACTACCTGGATGTCATGCATATAGAGAAGAACGTGGGTGAAGCCGTGGTTGGCACAGTTTTGAATTGGGAGAAGAAAACAAAAGACACCCCCAAGGCACGCGTTGATCTGAGAAATATGAGACTGCGGGACCATTTGTGGTTGAGAGAGGGCAGGAGCAAAATGCCCCAAGCTCCTTACACCGTCACCAGGGACCAGAAACATGAAATCTTTGGATGGCTGAGTAATGTCAGGTAACTTTTTATTAGACATGTATTCCCTAAAGAATCCATCTGTTGTTGGACGACTATATATGCATGAAATCTAATTGTTGTTAATGGCTATGCAGGTATCCTTATGGCTATGCGGGTAACATAAGCAAGTGTGTTAACTACCGAGACAACAAGATGTACGGATTGAAGAGTCACGACTGCCATGTACTGCTTCAACGCCTCTTCCCTATTTTCATTCGAGCGTACTTGGAGGATGAAGTGGTTGAGCCGTTGGTGGCGTTGTCAAGATTCTTCCAGAAGTTATGCGCTAGAGAAGTTAGAAAATCAGACCTCATGAGAATGCTTGAGGAAATCGTTTTTATCTTGTGCAAGTTCGAGAGGATATTTCCCCCAAACTTCTTTGACATCATGCCTCACCTGATGATCCATCTTCCCCAAAAATTGTTACTTACCGGTCCCGTACACTACACTTGGATGTATCCCATCGAAAGGTACATGTTATTCCTAAATTTGATTTATACATGTTTTTAAATAAAAGTTGCATGCTCTTAACATGCACTTGTTAACCTTGCAGACAACTTGGAGACTACAAGAAATATGTGCACAATAAATCTGCGCCTGAGGGGTGTATTGTTGAAGCTTACATTGCGCATGAGTGCGTAACGTACGCCAAGTTGTACTTGGGAGCGATGGAGGACCCCCCACAACATCCAAGTCGAGATGACCCCGAGTTCAACCTATCTATCGTCGCCAACTCTGTTGTACCATACGGAAGCTTCAAGAAGAAGGGTGTGGACAAGTTGCCTGACCATGAGGTAGGGATTGCCCACTGGTGGGTTCTAATAAACTGTCCGGAGGTACAATATTGGAAACGAACCCATCTTCACTGCAAGGAAGTTCGCGGTGATGTCGAGTACCACAACACGACGTTTGCAGACTATTTTCCACAATGGGTAAGTGTATAAATATATATATTAGATGGCTTTCTTTTACAGTTCCCTATTCTTTAATCATAAACACACCAACTGATTTGAGTTATATTTTTCAGCTGATGCAAGTGGCTACGAGGGGTGGTCATACAAATTACTCAGAGGAATTGAGGATGTTGTCGATGAAGCCGATATCTTCCATAGTCCGCCCAATGTGTGATGTGAACGGCGTTAAGTATATATGTGAAGCTAGAGACGGGGAACGCAAAACACAGAATTGTGGGGTGATGGTGGATGGTGCAGAGGGGGGCGTGGATTTTTACGGTGTCCTACAGTCAGTTGTTGAACTCATTTATGGGAACCGCATGAAAGTCCACTTGTTCAAGTGTCGATGGTTTGATACTAGGCCGCACCGCATACGGATCGATCAGTACGGCATACTTTCGGTGAATACCGCCACTAGTGTGTATGAAGACGACCCCTTTGTTTTTGCCACAGCGGCCAAAAAGGTCTTTTATCTTGACGATCCATTGAACAAAGGCACGTGGAAGGTAGTTAACCATGTGTCTCTGCGAGACATATACAGTGCTACCACACTTGGTGTGAGCACAGAGTGTCAAGAAGCGACCGCATACCAAGAGCCGGACGCCGGCGACATTCCGGAATCCTCCATCATCCGCGATAATAATGTGACGCCGGGCAGAGTGGTTCGACTTCCTAGGGGTCAGGTGCCCATGTATGATGTTAATCCGAATCGTCTATATCAGGCAGACGATGACTCAGACGACGAGTACGAGCACCGGTTGCTAGATATTAACTACTATACTACGTCTGACTCAAGTGATGAGGATGATTCTGATTATCATCCTTAGTATGCTATTTATGTATGTATTTGTGTACGATGGTGCATGCATGTATGAAAACATTTTTTGTCCTTAATTACCGTTTTCGGAGTTTATGGGAATTTGTATTGAATTGTTTGTGCGATGTTCAGGAATTTATCAGGTGAAATAGGCAATTTTCAGGCCCTAAATGGCAAATTTTCAGAAAGATCAGCATTATAGCCGACGAAATGGACCATACTTCGTCGGCTATAATGCCTATTATGGTAATTTAATATGCAAGTCGTCGGCAAAACGTCGAAGGTCGTCGGTAAAGTATAGCCGACGACTTGAAATTCGTCGGCTATACTGTAGCCGACTACTTGCAAGTCGTCAGCTAAAGTATATTGACCGAAACCATCCGTAGACCCTTCAAATGCAAAAGTGTCGTGAAATAAGATATGACCGAAATATTGAAATACGACTACGGTTGAAAAATGGGAAGATTCCGACAAAATCTGTGTGCCGAATGTTGCGGTTAGGTGTTTTTTACTTCCGTTTTCCTATGGGTAGCCTGACGGTCGGTAAATATTTTGAGGAAAATTTTTATACGGTTAGTTGCGTCGCATCGATTTGAAACTATTCTCTGTTGAAGGTCAGGCCAAAAAACGTCATTTAGACGGGCCAATTGCCGTTTTAAAGCGTTTCGAGGTTTGACTTTGCAGTTTGACCTTCCCGATCGAGTCTTTAACGTTGTCAGATGTAGTTGGAATTTTTTTCATACATGTATTTAATCTTAACGGTGATATCTGACGGTTGGAATGGATTTTCTAAACTTTTATATTCGAAATCGGAACATATGCACTAATGTTCCTTAACTTGTTTACTAAGTGTTTAAGTGAATGTATAGTTTCAAATAGTTACTATACGTAGACCCTTCAAATGCAAAAGTGTCGTGAAATAAGATACGACCGAAATATTGAAATACGACTACGGTTGAAAAATGGGAAGATTCCGACAAAATATGTGTGCCGAATGTTGCGGTTAGGTGTTTTTTACTTCCGTTTTCCTATGGGTAGCCTGACGGTCGGTAAATAGTTTGAGGAAAATTTTTATACGGTTAGTTGCGTCGCATCGATTTGAAACTATTCTCTGTTGAAGGTCAGGCCAAAAAAACGTCATTTAGACGGGCCAATTGCCGTTTTAAAGCGTTTCGAGGTTTGACTTTGCAGTTTGACCGTCCCGATCGAGCCTTTAACGTTGTCAGATGTAGTTGGAATTTTTTTCATACATGTATTTAATCTTAACGGTGATATCTGACGGTTGGAATAGATTTTCCAAACTTTTAGATTCGAAATCGGAACATATGCACTAATGTTCTTTAACTTGTTTACTAAGTGTTTAAGTGAATGTATAGTTTCAAATAGTTACTATACGTAGACCCTTCAATTGCAAAAGTGTCGTGAAATAAGATACGACCAAAATATTGAAATACGACTACGGTTGAAAAATGGGAAGATTCCGACAAAATCTGTGTGCCGAATGTTGCGGTTAGGTGTTTTTTACTTCCGTTTTCCTATGGGTAGCCTGACGGTCGGTAAAAATTTTGAGGAAAATTTTTATACGATTAGTTACGTCTCATCGATCTGAAACTATTATCTGTTGAAGGTCAGGCCAAAAAACGTCATTTAGACGGGCCAATTACCGTTTTAAATCGTTTAGAGGTTTGACTTTGTAGTTTGACCAAAGAATAGCCGACGACTTACTTGACTTCGTCGGCTAAACTCTTGCGATCCGCGCCGTTTCATTGTCCGCCGTTGGATGGGCGAGATCTGACGGCTGCTGAGAGCTTGAAGTATAGCCGACGAGATTCATATTATAGCCGACGATATTCATATTATAGCCGACGATATACTTAACTTCGTCGGCTATAACCGGCCCGCAAAGCCCAACTTCGGCCCGGCCCGTCAGAGTATAGCCGACGAATTAAAATTACATCGTCGGCTATAGTCCTTCGATTTAAACCGAAACAGAGGGCGCCTCCCTCATTTTCTGCTAACCCTAAAACCCTAAATCCCCACCTACCTCGCCGCCCGCCCCTCCCCGACGCCGACCGACCCTCCCCCTCCCCGCCCCCTCCCCGTCCTGCCCGACCCCTCCCCGACCCGAAAGCCCCTGCCGCAGCCGCCCCTAGCTAGCCGCAGCCGCCCCTGCCGCCGTCGCCGCCGCACCGCATCACCGGTCCTCGTCCAGACTGCACCACCATGTCAGGTAGTCCCGATCGAGCCTCATTTAGGGTTTTTATTAATTTTGTCGAATTTTGTGTTTTTGTGAAATTTAGGGTTTTTGTGAATTTTTTGTGGAATTTAGGGTTTTTGTGAAATTTATGGAATTGTGTGGATTTTTTGTTAATTTTGTGGAATTTTGTGGAATTTATATACTAATTTTGTGGATTTTTTGTTAAATTTAGGGTTTTTATATACTAATTGTGGAATTTTGTGGAATTTATATACTAGTATACTAATTTATATACTAATTTATATATAATTAGGTATAAATATTTTGTGGAATTTTTAGGAGGATATATATATATATATATATTTCGGAATATATATATATATAATTAGGTATAAATATATTTAGGTATATATATAATTAGGTATATATACATTGAATGAAGTTTTTAATTTTTTTGTTGAATTTTTGTGCAATTTATGGAATTTATATACTAATTGTGCAGGAAACCGCCGCGCTGTAGACCGATGGCTTGGCAGACCGACCGAGAGCGACTCCGACGCTCAGGCAGGACCCAGCCGTGGGGGGAGCGGATCCAGCGGTCGTCGGAGCCTAGGCCGGCCTATGAGTCGACGAGAGGAGACCTTGATGGGATTGATCTCGAGCGATCCACGTGGGGGCTCCTCGTATGAGTCGACGGGAGCGGGCCTTGACTCGAGGGTCGGAGGAGGACGCAGAGCCACCAGACCCCAGTGCACTTCAGCACTGTTCCAGGATCGGCAGCCGACCCCACCGCGCGCCGATCTGGACCCTCACAGCGACAGCGTCCACAGCTACGGGGCCCACCGTCAGAGGGAGCAGGCCCCTCAGGGTCCACGCCCCGTATGTCTCCGCCATCGGGGATGTACATGGTCCAGTTCCTCCCTGCCATCCCCGAGTACGACGCCAGGGGGAGGCAGATTTGGAGGCACGACCGGCCCCACGAGATTCACTGGGAGGAGGCCTACGTCTACAGGCCTTTCGACTCAGACGACTGCCGCGGCCTGTGGTGTGTTCGTGAGAAGGACAAGCAGTACAACGACGCAGGTAATTGGTTAATTGGATTAATTATTTAGATTGTTTAATTAATTATTTAATTAGTTAGTTTAAATAATTATTTAACTATGTATTCATTTTAATTATGAAACAGGCGTCCTCGTAAATAAACCCGCGGGGACGAGACGGACCAGAGGGCCAGCGAACATGTCGACCCTGGAGAGGGAGCTCGCCGGTGGGATCAGGGAGATCCTGCCCGGTCCCGGTGAGGATGGACGCTCGATCGAGAGGAGAGACACCACCACCAAGTATATCAACGCGACGGGCATGCTCGTGCGGGACAGGGTCCCACTGTTGTGGCCCGACTGGGGCTCTGTGCCCGATGACATCAAGGCGCGAGTGTACAATGCACTGTCGGTGAGTTAAATCGTATTTTATTATAGAAAATAAACATTTATGAATTCAGTCCTTATAACTATATAAAAATATTTTCTAATTAATTTATAATATTGCAGCAATGGTTTAGAGTCCATCCTACCTTGGACTGGTGGAGAGACGAGCAGCTGAAGAACAGGTTATGTGTTTCGCTTTTTTTTGTATAAATATATTTATTGGCAGTGTACGAATATATCTAACAGTTGTGTTTTGTTAATATAGGTACTCCGAGTGGAAGAACGAGCTGTCGACGCACTACAGGACGTACCATGTGGAGCAGCGCTTGGGGCGAGGTGCAACCCCCCACGAGTTCCGGTACAGGGAGTATGAGTGGCTATGGCTGGTAGCCTACTTCGGGAGCGACAGGGTCTCGGTAAGAAAATTTAGCCTGCTAGTATATAACTTTTTAATGTTATTTAATAATTAAATTATGTAGTTACTTAATTAAATTAATTAGTTAGTTAGTTATTAGTTATTAAATTAAGTTAGTTGGTAAGTTACATAGTTAGTTAGTTCGTTACTAAATTAAATTAAATTAAATTAAATTAGGTAGTTAGTAAGTTAGTTAGTTACTAAATTAAATTAGTTAGTTAAGTAGTTACTAATTAAATTAAATTAGTTAGTAACTAAATTAGTTAATAATTTTATTTTGGTTAGTTCCTAATATTTTAATTTAGTTACTAATTTATATTTGCGTTTATATGTTCGTTCTTATAATACAGAAAATCTCGAAGACGAACAGCGACAACCGCAAGAGGAACGAGCACCCCCACCACGGCGGCGCCCGCTCCTGGAGGCAGTGGGCAGAGATTGCGAGGAGGGACCGACCGCTGAGGCCGTTGTCGTGGATTCATGCGCAGATGTATCCGGGGCGTCCCGACCAAGTGGTAAGTATTCGCCCATCTTCAATAAAAGTGTTTCATTAAATTAATTTATATATATATTTTTTAATTCGTTTATTATATTTTCTTGTCAATTAGGCGGAAATAGATGCGGAGACCGACGCGATCACCTTCGGGATCGCGCGAGACACCCTGGGAGATGGGGCGTCCGACGAGGCGATCGCGGAGTTTGCCTCCACGATCGACACCCTTGAGCCGCGCTTGGCCTCTCAGATCATGCACGCGGCGGTAGGGACGGGCAACAACTACTTCTACCAGAGAGGCCTAGGCGCGGCGGGAGATGGGGTTCTCAAGTACACGCCGGCCAATCCCAGCACGCAGCGTGCGGCTTCGACGAGAGGAGACTTGCAGACGCAGCTGCAGAGGACTCAGGCGGAGTTGGCGAGGGCGGCGGAGGCTTCGGCGCAGTAGGCCAGAGACGCATCTGTGGCGGAGATGTACCGATGGATGCAGCAATCTTGGGAGGCCCAGCAGGCTGGACTCCAGCCCCCGCCTCCGCCACAGATGCCCCAGTTCGTCGTCCCCACTCCCCCGCATCGGAGTACGCCAGGCGATCAGGATAGCCATAGCCACCGGAACTCGAACGATCCGGTCGACGACGCTATGCGTTTAGGGGGTGATGATGAGTAGATGAGTAGTTAGGGGGTTAATTTGTACAGTATGTAGGATATTAGGGATGGATTGATGTAGATATTTGTTGGATATTTGGATGTTTGTTTGTGGATTTTCTGCAGCTAAACCGAAGACGAATTGAAATTGGGCCCGAGTTAAATTTTTAATTTTTTTTAAATATTTAGGGGTTATAGCCGACGAAATGGACCATATTTCGTCGGCTATACCCTCCCGGCTTCCGGCAAAAAAAAGCCGTTCCTGGTACCGGCGATTGTTATGGCCGACGATTAATTCGTCGGCTATGCCTCGACTCATAGCCGACGATAGAGTCGTCGGCTATGCCGGACGTATAGCCGACGATAGTGTCGTCGGCTATACTTCGGGTTAGGGGCAATTACGTAATTGTTGAAGCCGACGATCTTGTCGTCGGCAATGTTCGAAGTATAGCCGACGACGCTTTTTTCGTCGGCTATACCGGGTGTTTTATAAGCCGACGACTTACCCTGAGTGTCGTCGGCTATACTATAGCCGACGGAGCATTCCCGACGAGAGAATAGCCGACGATACTTCGTCGGCTATGACTATAGCCGACGATTTAATGAAAACGGCCGACGAGATGGCGTCGCCGGCTATGATGCCTTTTCTGGTAGTGAACACAGGTTTCTTCTTCTTTGTCTTCTTCGTCTTCTTCCTCTCTTTTTCTTTGTTTCATAACTCAATTGTAAATTCATTGCGATTTGTGTTTTCGATTTTGATAACAGCTTCACTAAATCAACAGGTTTTGTAGCACGTTAGAGGCAGTAACAGCTTTCTCGGTAGAAGACCAACGATTCGTGAGATATCAAGCAGTATTAGCCAAAACAAAATGAGGTTGAAGACCAACGATTCGTGAGATATCAAGCAGTATTAGCCAAAACAAAATGAGGTTGAAGAAGTTCCATTGAAGGTGATTAGGTAAGTCGTGAACCTTCATGTGAGGTGGTCTATGCTACTATGATTTGGTTTCAAAACCCTATCTAAATTGATTACACAGTAGCAGGTTATAGTGTTGATTATGTTATTCTTGTTTGATTAACGCAGTAGCATATTATTCTTGTTTTTATTGACACAATAGTAGGTTTTTATCTTATTTTTTTGTGTTTTTGAATTGTTGACTTAATGTAGTAGCAGTAGCAGTAGCATTATCAGTTTGTTTATATATAGTCCAGTTTGTTTACAAATTTCAAAAACGTGGATGGTATTATGTTATTATAATGTTGATTATGCTACCGTGTTTTTAGGCAGTAGAACATTAAGTATCTGCTGTGTAGACTATGTCACTGCGTTGAACATGCTAATGTGTTAATTTATAAAATTGTAATTCTTCTAATGCAGCAAAGCTTCAACCCCAAAATCTCTTGTCTACACAGTATCACAGTGATTGACACAGTAGAATCAATATCCTTTTTCTTCGTCTTCAATCGGTGAGTAGCACAGTAGCTCAAATTGTGGTAAGGAGGATCAAAGAAAGGAATGATCGAAAAGAGAAGAAAATGAAGGACTTTGAGATGAACAAAGTTGTGAATAAAGTAAAGAAAAAAAGGTGACCGAAAGTGGTACTGCAGTTAGGTTTTCAATTTGAAACATAAGTTAGAGAGATTGAGTAAAGAGTGTTACTACATTTTGGATCATAAGCGTGTAATTCGATATGAGGGGTTAAATTGCACCACCTGTTTTAAACTGTTATTTTGTGTTTCGATACTTCAGTTTGAGACTTAGATAAAAATGCACTTGTTAATATGAATTTGAAATGACTAGTGGTGTTTAAAGCAGGTTGTCCTTGCATAATTTTGTAATCTTTGCATAATGCTACTGACTCATTCACTTTTTTTACTTTATTAAGGCGGGTTGAGTTATTGAGTTGTTAAATGTGTAGAAGGTCACAAGCTTCATTAACGAAAAACAAAGATCCGAAAACAAAGAAAGGGAAAAAGAAGAACGATAATAATGAAACACGCTAAATATTGAATAAGTGTTAAACCAGTAAACCTCGCACACAATCTGTGCTACCAAATCATGAAAAACATCAGTTTTAGATAGGTGCTACTACATATTAAGTCTGTAAAGTTTGTAAATCTGTAGTATTTGCAACAATAAATCAATGCCATATGCTACTGTTACTCGCTAAGTCTGCGATTCGCTGAATCTGCTATTGCTCAGTCTGTTACTGCTACTGCTACTCATTGAGTCTACTACTGTAACTCGATCAGTCTGTTGCTGCTACTGTTACTCGCTTAGTCTGTTACTGTTCATGGTTGAATCTGCTACTGCTCAGATAACATATTTGCAATCAGAAGGTGCTACTACATATCAATATCAATTATCATGTTGTCATCATCCTCACAATCAGAAGCATCACTACTAACACAACTAACATCAATATGTAAGCTCCTACTAACATGAGCATTATTATTAGTAGAATGCTTCACAAAAGTAGATATTTCAACCATATTATCACACGTCTTAGAAGAACCTCCCACGTCACGAACATGTATATCAATATATGGACAACTTAACTGCTGAAAGATACTTAACATTATCAAAATGTCATCATCACTCTCTCAGCGGCAGTTGGTACAATCACTAAGCACATATCTCATAACAACCTGCCCATACTTGAGAGAGTGGAACCTTGAAGAAATTTAGACACATATATAACTCTTCATATGTGGTGCTTTGGGGCAATGAAACATTAATATTCTCTGTCCCATATGTAATTCGTCCAAACATCGGATTTGACATACTACAAAAATCAAAAAGCAAAAAAAATGACAAAAAAAAAAAAACAACAAGATACAAAACAAAGACCTGCTATTGTGTGAATAAAATGAGTTATTCAAAAAGCAGCATGCCGCTACACCACGAAAACCAACATATAACCATATATAAACAATTCAAAAACACAACCTGGACTATATATATATAAACAACTGCTACTGCAACTGCAACTGCTACTACGTTAAGTCACCAATTCAAAACACAAAAAGAAGAAGAATAAAAACTGCTATTGTGTCAATAAAAAAAAGAATAACCTGCTACTACGTTAATGAATCTAGATATGAAGCATAAATTAAACTCGAAACAAAATCATACTGCAAATAGGTTGATTCAAAAACGATACAAAAACAAAAATCGGCAATTGTGTGAATAAAATGTGTATTGAAAAAAACAGCGTGCCGCTGCACCGCAAAAAACCTACCTATAATCATATATAAAACAGTTTAAAAAACACAACCTGGACTATACATATAAACAACTGCCACTGCTACTGCTATTACGTTAAGCCACAAATTCAAAACGCAAAGAAAGAAGAACAAAAATTGCTATTGTGTCAATAAAGCAACATAAACCT
Source organism: Potentilla sterilis (assembly GCA_963682095.1). Taxonomy (NCBI): domain Eukaryota; kingdom Viridiplantae; phylum Streptophyta; class Magnoliopsida; order Rosales; family Rosaceae; genus Potentilla; species Potentilla sterilis. The sequence continues at coordinate 14,346,178 of OY821756.1, read as the reverse complement.
GCTACTACGTTAATAAATCTAGATAGGAAGTATGAATTAGACTCGAAACAAAATCATATTGCAAATAGGTTGATTCAAAACGATAGAAAAACTAAAGCCTGCTGCTGTGTGAATAAAATGTGTTGATCAAAAAAGTAGCATGCCCCTGCACCGCAAAAGACCTACCTATAACCATATATAAAACAGTTCAAAAACACAACCTGGATTATATATATAAACAACTGTTACTGCTACTGCTACTACGTTAAGTCACCAATTCAAAACACAAAAAAAGAAGAATAAAAACTACTATTGTATCAATAAAAATAAGAATAACCTGCTACTGCATTAATGAAACTAGATAGGAAGTATGAAATCGACTCGAAACAAAATCATACTGCAACTAGGTTGATTTAAAACGATACAAATTCAAAAACCTGCTACTGTGTCAAGAAAATGTATTATTCAAAAAGCCCCTGCACCGCGAAAAGCTTACCTATAACCATATATAAAACAGTTCAAAAACACAACTTGTACTACACAAACCTGGACTATATATATAAACAACCTGATACTGCTACCACTACTACGTTAAGTCACCAATTCAAAAACACAAAAAGAAGAAGAATAAAAACTGCTACTGTGTCAATAAAACAAAGAATAACATGTTATCGCGTTAATGAATCTACATAGAAAATATGAATTCGGCTCAAAACCAAAACGATATTGCCACTAAGTTGATTCAAAACGATACAAATTCAAAAACCTGCTACTGCGTTAATGAATTTATATAAGAAACATGAACTTGGCTCAAACCAAAACGAAACGAGATACAAGCTGCTACTGTGTAAATAAATAAAGAGAAGAAAACATGAAACCAAATACGATCTAGAACAAATTCATAAACGAAAACGATATATAAGCTTGAAACTAATCTGAAATTCGATTGAGAAAAGAAACTCAGGAGATTAGAAGTCTCAAGCTGCTATTGTGAGAATAAATAGAGAGAGGATACATGAATTTGGATACGATTTGGGACAAATTCACAAACAAAATTGATATAAAAGCTTGAAACTAACCTGAAATTCGATTGAGAAGAGAAACTCAAGAGATAAGAAGCCTGAATTTCTGACGAACTATGCGACGTAGAAGACGAACTCACTATCGAAAACCGACGAAAACTCCGACGAGCTTATGAAATTCCAATTTTTTGTTTTGATTCTCTGACGAGATATGTCTACGATAAAGAAGAAGGTAGAATCGGTAGAAGACACATGATCGTTTTGTGTAAGAGAAATTGAATTCTCAAAATCAAATCGTGGTTTACATTTGGTCAGAAGATGGCAAAACAGTAATTTTAGTAATGTCATGTGGCAGCTGGATATAGGGCACGAGCCGGACCGGGCCTAAATTTTCGAGAACCCCAAAAAAGCCCGAACCCGGCCCGAAATACATACGATATGATGACAACGCTGCAGTTGTTATTGATCAAGAAAGAAATCCAAAGGGAACCAAAATATGTTGTTGCTATGGGAGCATGTACAATTACAGGAGGGATGTTCAGTACCGATTCTTATAGTATTGTTCGGGGAGTTGATAAGCTAATTCATGTGGATGTCTATTTGCCGGGCTGTCCACCTAAACCGGAGGCAGTTATAGATGCTATAACAAAACTTCGTAAGAAAATATCTCGAGAAATCTATGAGGATCAAATTCGGCTAACCTAGCCTCCTCCGTCCCTCGGGACCAACAAGGGGTAGTACAGGAATATTCACATGTTGTCCATCGACTACGCCTTTCGGCCTGATCTTAGGCCCTGACTCACCCTCTGTGGACGAACCTTGCTGAGGAACCCTTAGGTTTTCGGGGCATTGGATTCTCACCAATGTTTGCGTTACTCAAGCCAACATTCTCGCTTCCGCTTCGTCCGCAAGCGTCACCATCTCCACTGACCCACCAATCTCAGACCGCATCTTCGTCCCCAAATCCACCGATGACCTGACCCGAAATCTCCCTTTCCTCTTCTACATCTCGTCTTGTCTCGCAGACCAGACCAGAAGGCATGGTGGGTTGCCAGTCGGAGCAGTGAGGACTCAAAGGAGGAATCGAATTGGGTTCTGAAGTGGATGAGAATGAGATGATCGGAGAGTTGATCGAAACTTAAGAACGAATTAGAATTTTGGGGAAATCAGTGACATGCAATAGCATAGAGAGGTTGAGAATGAGATGGGAAAGACAATGGTGGTGTTGGCTTGAGCGGATTCTCGCCTGTGGCGGCGCTGTTGAGCTCCAGTGTTGGCTGCCTGGCTCGGTATCTCTTCGGGACCTGAGACTTGGCGAAGCAGAGTAGCGGCGTGAGGGAGGCAAGGCTGGGTGCGGCGATGCAGAGGAAGGCGAGGCCGAGGCTGGGCTGGGTGGGTGTCTGGGTGATTGGTGAGTGGGTGTTGAACTGGAAATGTGGAACTGGAGAGGACTCGATGAGGAACAGAGGAAGAGAGGAGGAAATGAGGAAGAGAGGAGGTCTTAGGGGTTTTTTATTATTATTATTAAATATGGACCAATCAGAGCATGACACATGGCAATCATTTTAGGGCCCGGTTCGGGCTTTCGGTCCGACGAAAAACTGGGCCTGAGCCCGTTCGGGCCTACACACTTCGGGTTCGGACTTTTTCGGGTTCGGTCCTTCTCAAATCAAAGCCCGGCCCGTTTCGGGCTTTTTTGTGTTTTTCGGGCCGGATTTTCGGGCCCTCGGGCCAAAACGCCCAGCCCTAGCTGGATAGCACCTTGGTACTAAATTGTAAAATTTAGTCCTAATTTGCTCCATGAAATATTAAGGTGTTGTAGGAATATCAGAATTGGTCTACTCATTTCATTGATAATCCCCTTTATATAGGGTGAGTATTACAACGGTAATAGGAAATACATTAATGACAATAATGACTACATAATTATCTATCGTCAGTTACATTGACGAAGGCACATAATACGTTTTTCCTTCAACACTCCCCCTTGTGCCGAGTCAGAGATAAAATGGTGCATGTGGTGTTGCCTCATTAAAAACCTTGCCAAGTAACAAAAACCCAATGGGAGAAAATAAAACTTTGGTCGAAGGAGAAAAAGAGCACAACGCACCTATTACATTTGAAAACAACATGTATGTGCTAGACTCCCCCTGATGTCTGCACCTCCCCCTGATTTTTACACTAATCATGGGATTCTCCCTGATTCTTTCATTTGATCAAGGGAGCTTCAGTAACATTAGCATAGTTATGCATTTTCACATGTTTTTCCAAATATGACCTTGAGCAATGATTTAGTAACTAAATCTTGCCACATCGTCCTCAGATCCAACTTGATTTACTTTGATCTTGAGGATAAGGTTGTTCATGAACCGAATACAAAGGTTCATATTGAACATCAGGTTCACTCGTGGTATGACCTTCATATAACAAAACAGTCATAACTTTGTCTAGAGTATGGATGAACCATTAAGAGATTTGAAATTGATCTGTGAGAACAGAGTTTCTTATTTCACCTTTAATGTGTTTTTCTTTACCCATAGTTAGCTGTGACGTGGATAATTTCTTTATCATGTCACATTCTATGTAGAGATTGAATAAGCTCAAATCTTTCATATCTTTAATGAAAGAACGATTTGCGTTGCGTAGGCGCAGAGCTAAACATAGCTTTACAAATTTACATCGAATGAGAGGTCGAGTCTTACATATTATGTTTAAGTACAATCATGCGTCATTGCACTTGTATAGGAATTTCATTTCCCAATACTTCTTCGTCATCTTCCTTTAGATGAAAAACGGATCTATTGTTAGAGTAAAGACTTCGACTGATCATGGGAACATATGTAGGCCTCACTTTATTCTTTAGAGTGCCTAAGCCGATTGATGGATGATCACCATCATTACAGTCCTTGAGTTCCATTTCAAGACTATGTATTCCCAAAATCTTTTTCATTCTCAACTTAGGATTTACAATACACTGAGTTTCTCTTATTTCATTTAGAGTTCATATATATCCATAATGAAAACGCAATGGCATAATTCATCAATCCCTTTCCAATCAAGTAGTCACTTTAGTGAACGTTTCAATTTCTTTTGCAAACGTACTCATGTGATCTAGAGTCACTTGATTTGGGTGGATGAAGTCCGTTTAGGATCCTCATGTATATCTCTTAATTTAGATCCCCATAGAGATATATGTTTTGATCACTTTTCATAAGCTGCATGTTCAGTTTTTCGGAAACTACCAAACTGACAAGGTAGTGGAGTACAATGACATCCATTTACGAGAGATTGTCTCATCGTAGTCCATTACAAGAGAATATCTCCTCGTAGTCGATTCCAGTGCGTTTTTGAGAGACCTTGCGCCTCTTATTCTCATTACGTATTCTAACAAAGATATATTTGATAGGGTTTATATTTGCGGTGTCGGCGTCACCTGCCCAAATACCTATCTCTTTGTTTATACTGGATCGTTTCTTTCCATTATGCCAGTTTACGACGTTGACATTTTCAACGAAGTATGGTTCGATAGTAGACTCATTATTCCACGTCCTCATGTACACTAGTGTAATGTGTTTGTAGAGATCTCTATACTTTAAGGATTGGTTCTAACATTTGAGGCGTCCCCCAATGATAACCACAATCCATAAATATTCTCATGAGACGGATTTGAGTATCACTGATCAATAGATCAGGTTGTGCCAAACTTGTTTTCTTCCTTTATACAAGTATGTATCGAACCTAAGGTGGCCTCCCCCTCTTCCTTGGAGAGCCACGGCCTGTGACACCATTTATGCCACTTATGGCGTCACCATGCCACCATCCATGGTGGCAGTGCAATACCCAATTCCTCTTGGGTGGTACCATGTCCTTTTGATAAAACACAATCCTTGCAGGTATATTTGCAGCAGGTTTATATGATCTCGTCACTTTAATGTATAAGACATCTGCACACTTTACTTTGTGTGATTTTGGGGATCGAGATGAGACACAGTGGGGACAAACCACGACAATTCCTGTCGTTCCACTTGAACGTGCTTGTTCTTATCTCCCCCTAACGACGGGAAGACTGTCTCATCCAAGTGACACACCGCAAATCTAGCGGTGAGGAGATCGCCTGTCAAGGTTTCGACATAGCGGACTATAGCTGGAAGTTCATATCCAGCATAAATATTTATTCATCTCAAGTAACCCATCATTGTGCGCTGTGGCGGCGCAATTTTGGCACATAAAACATTTAATGGAGTTCAAGGATTGTAGATCCGTGTCAATCCAAAAGAGCTGAAGGATTACAAGTTCGTTTGAAATCCTTTAAAATCCTCACACATAGTCACTAGCTATGGTGTAAATTGGTTCAATGATGTGGTCATAGATGAATAAGTAACGCTGCATGCAAAAATTGCATAACCCAAAACGGAAGTATTGGTGTGCTTTACCAATATTAAGACTATTACTGTAGTCATTTTCCGTGAGACCAATTGGGTTTTTATATAGGAATATGATGTCCATTACAAATCCCATATAATAAGCCACAAAATCATCACACCTACGGAAATTAACCCGGCCTAGGTGCTTTGACTTTCTAGCTTAAGCAGCCAAAAAATTTTAATTGTGGATGGTGTCATGACACGTGACCAGCGTGTCGACACAACAACCAACACCATAAAATATCTAAGGTGTCCGCAAGTTGGTTGAATCAATCCACTGAATCCTCTTTGAATTCAATATAAGAATATAATGAGAATACATGTGTCATTTGCATATGATGGTGTCAATCATAATTTTACGAGTAGGCTTTGAATGATATACTTTTATTCATAAAATCACGATGGATATCAGAAGCAGAATAGGGTATAAGTGCATGTACTTTGTGCATCAATCATAATGCCACCTTAGGGGGGCGGTGGAATCTAGGGTTTGAACGTACGTCTTCAACCCTACATGGATTGTACCGAAATAATATTTGAGGATAAAATGTTCTTTGATCGTCCTCAGTTTCGTGTGTGAACCATATTCTTCTGGTGTTCGCTTCTATTCATCCAAAATATGGGTGTCCATAGTAATTTCTTTAATGTATGGATCACCATATCAAAGCCAATCTATGTCAAAATTCCAAAATATCATTTTCTTATGATTTTGGATTCAATTAGCGGTTACATATAACCCACTAAGTTGACATATAAACTTCTCTAATACTTGTTTACATCCGCAGTAATTAGAGGTAATGCAAAGGAGCTTAGATGAAATTCTCATCTATGTCTTATCTACATGAACATCGTGGCACAAATTTCTTTAAAATGTGGAAATACATTCAATTTTCTCTTATCGCATAAATTGTCAATTTGACATGTGCTCAATATATACATCAAAACGTATAACTCAAGTTCTTTAGAGTAAGTCGATGGGGATTGTAATAAAAAGGTATTGTAATCCCAGTTAGACAAGTGCATTATAAATCCCAAAGGAACATATATTTAGATCCTTATCACTTGCATTATAGTACTACAGTTCTTCAGTACTATTGTGCTATTTTTGTGATATATTAATACTATTGTCCTTCAGTACTATTATTCTAGGAATTACATGGTGCGTTTCTTTACACACGGTTCTTTGTGTCATGCCTATATTATGATATGTTACTTTACTTTATGCAATACTTTGCAAAGTTATATGCAGAAAATTGAATCATGTATACCATGAATAAAATTTGAATAATCTCAATTCTTTGAGAGAAAATTCAAAAATTAACGTGCCAACGATTACATTTAGTCTTGTCCAATTTAGAGATAGAAACATTAAGACCAAAAGTCTAATTTTAGGCGAAATAGCCTTTATAAGGATATCTTGTAAATTTAAAAGTAGACTAATCAAAGTCTATCTTGGATTGAGCCAGATCCGTTTTGCTCTTTTAATAGCTGCAATGATGAGATGTGTCATTTGACATATTCTTCCCATATGTTATGTCTTCAGTTGTAAATTCATTTTCGATGTTCTTGTTGGATATTGAAGATACTTTTTCAAAAAAATCCACGTACTCGTATGATTCTTCATACTTATTGTAAGTCGTAGCTAATTCTTTGCTAGCGTATAATGTACGTATCAATAGTTCATTGAATTACAACAATGACAGAGTGCTTCACTGCACATGACATGTCCCCTATGTCATCTTTTAAATGTTACATTGTTTCCACTTACTTTTGGATGATTATATGAATTTTACGTCCATGGTAATTACCCTTAGTTTTAGGGTCGTTGCATTATTTTGCCCAATTTGTTCAAGAATATATATATATTTTTCTAAGACCTTACATCGTCATTGCCTTTTGATTTAGGGTTGTTTTATTTTGCAAAATGTGTTCCCGGAAATTTCTTTTTCTCATACATTACATTGTCATTGCCCTTTGGTTTAGGGTTGTTGCATTACTTTGCATAATTTGTTCCAGGGAAATTTCTTTTTCTTAGACCTTACGTTGTCATTCAAGATATTGAAATTATTTATTTAGCTATTTACATAAAGCAATTTGCATAAATATACCATACTCAAGCCTTAGTCGGCTTAATAGGGGAATTTGGTACTCAAATTCTTCAGAGTCCAATATGTCAAAACTAAACTGTGATGGTTAAACCATCTATAAAATAAGGGAAGGGGAAAATGAATTAGTTTCGCGGTCTAAATAACATTAACGACAACTAAAATAAACCAAGATACATTATAGTAAATCTGATGCTTTGTGAAATTACTTTATCACATAAAATTTTGATTTTTCCATATTCATTGCATGTAAAGCTAATGAAATTTCATTATCGTTGCTTTTTATATAATCAAGAAGATATCCTTGATGAAATTTTTTCAAGAAATTAAAATTGGATTTCAAGACTGAAATTTATAATGGTCATATTTTTCATGCTTCGTGAAAATACTTTTTTCACAGTAGTAGGTTTGTCCATTTTTCTTTATATTACAATGCTCATGAAATTGCATTATCATGACAATGCTCAAACTAAATAACATGTTAAATAAAACAATTATTTAACACTAATAAAATGAGCATATAATGTTTCAAGTTTCATATTTATATAAAATACTAATGCGATCAAATTGAATAAAGCATTATTTCATATAAATAACTGAAACAAAATATAATGAAAGCAGAGCGTCAATGTAAATATTACTTGTAAGTTTGCCAAATAAACTGCATATGAAGCAATTGCTCGTTCTCCGACTCCAAATTGTTGTCGCATATTGATTGCCGCATTGTAATTGATATGTCACATATAAAAACAACAATATTCATATGATTAGTCACATTTAATCATTATATTTAATATAATTTAGCATATAATTAATAAAACAAAATTTCATATTTTTTTTCATTAAATTCGTAAATTAGTAAATATAATTTACTGTTCAGTAATTACGAAAAAATTACCTTTGAATTTACCGGTAAAAGGTAAATATCCTTTTTTTTTCACGAGTCGGGTCGATCAAACCGGGTCGGGTTTTCTGGACACGGGTCGGGTTTTTTTTTTCTGCTGCAGATCGCAGCGGCGTCGTGGGGAGGCGTCGATCGGCGCAGGCCCAATCACGGAATCGGCCGATCGGGGCAGACAATCCGGGTCGAGGCTTCGCGCTGGACGTCGAGGATGGTCTGATTCTGGGTGAGGTCCGATCGAAGGGATTGGGAGCGACTGAATGGCACCGGCGTCGTTCGACTGGACCGGCTCTGGATCAGACGACGGAGGAAAGGACGGCTGGAGGTGGTCGATCTAGAGGCTGACGTCGTCGGCCAAGGCTGCTGGCATCGGTTTGGTTGACGCCGAATTGAGGTCCAATCTTGATGGGTAGATCGGAGGAGAAGACGCCGATCTGGACTCGCCATGGGTGTCCAGAGCAATTTTCTGGGTACCCTGAGAATTTTCCGTCTCTGCCGACAAATCTGTCGTCGGCAGAGTGCTTGAACTTTATTTTACCGACGAAATAGTCGTCGGGAAAAGAGTTTCTGGGGAAGGAGGCATTCTTTGCCGACCAAAAAGTGGCCGGCAGAAGAGAATTTCTGGGATTTTGCTTTCTTTGCCGGCAGAAGAGAAAAAAAAAAAAAATTAGGGTTTTGATTTTTTTTTCAGAGACAAAATCTAGGGTTTTTTTCTGACTAAAGGCTCAGTTAGTAAAACTATGTGCTGATAACGTGTTGTAGGAATATCAGAATTGGTCTATTCATTTCATTGATAATCCCCTTTATATAGGGTGAGTATTACAACGGTAATAGGAAATACATTAATGACAATAATGACTACATAATTATCTATCGTCAGTTACATTGACGAAGGCATATAATACGTTTTTCCTTCAACATAAGGTGATTTATTTATTAACCAAATTATTGTTAGGAACTTATGTGTAGTTTGTTATTTAAAAAACAGACTTCTTATTGACAATTTGAACTCAAAAGTGTAGTTATTAATAATTTTTTATTTTTATAACATTTTTAACATTTAAAAGTAGGAAAAAAAAAACAATTGAACAATTTAATCTAACGGGCCCTGAATAGAGGGCACGGACCAGAGACGAGAAAAGAATAATCTTTTACACAAGTCAAGGCCTTTGGCAACTCGTACGAGAAATACACAATACGACGACGGACGACACTCGAAAACTCAGAAAGCGATTCTTCTCGTAATTCACAGACTGCGATTTAGGGTTTCCAATTTTCACAACCCTAATTTCCCCCACCACCAGTTTAGGTACTACTTCCTGTCTCTCTCACTCTCTCTCACTCTCTCTCAACCCTTTTACAATTGCTTCCTTCTAATTCCATTTTCCCTCCCCAATTTTCTAATTTGGATTTTATACACTCTAAAAATGTAATCTTTATGGGTACAGTCTCTGTCCAATTGCAACGTTCTGATTTCAATGTTGAACAGAAAAAACAAAAATTTAGAGTGCATTTTCAAAGAAGGGGATGTTTAATGGGTTCTAGGTTTATGTAAATTAGAAATCTTTGGGCCCTTTTGGGTTTGTTACTTGGAGATTTCTGGGTTTAGTTCTCAAATTCTGCAACTTGTACTGTTTAGTTGGTAATTTTGAGTGAAATGGATTAACCCTCTTTCCAAGTAACCCGATTCTCGAAGAAGAGAGTTGTAGAATCATAACTCTTTCAATGCTTGCTGGGTATTACTGTTTGCTATATATGTTAGTCTCTTAAGATTGAAATTGGTTCTCTGATTCAGCTGTGTTATGCAATAACTGTTTCTATGATTTCGACTATATGTTCTTATTTGTGTTCTGTTTTTTTTTTTTTTTTTTGGTCCTCTTTTCTGAATGAAATTCTTCCAGATATATAGTTAAACGATTACACCATCCATATACTGTTTCCGTATCTAAATGTTCGAGAAACTCACTGTGTCATGTATATTTCGCCTGCTGAGCATCATCATCACCCTCTTGATAAATTCATGCAGAAATCTTCTCTTGCCTATCTTTGTTACAATTTTTTACGATATGATGACCCCTTTGTTTGATAATCATTGACTTTGCAAGTCCTTGAATCCATCACACCTCATGGCACAGTTTCATTCAAAATTCTTACTCTACAACCTCGTTTGGCCTCTCATGTTGTTTCCACCTTTCCCTATCTGTATTCTTTCTTCTTTCAATGCTTCTGGCTACTGTGGTTTCTTCACAGTTTCCCTGCAAGCTTGTTTTTCTAGATATATAAGATGCCGAAAACAAGGGAAAATGCTGCCAGAGATTCAACTGAAAGGCTCGTAGAATCTGAAGAGCGGGTGGACTTTGAGGGAGACAATGATCAGGAGGAAACAATAGAAGAAGAGGTTGAGTATGAAGAAGTAGAGGAAGAGGAGGAAGTGGAAGAAGAGGAAGAAGAGGAAGAGGAAGATCCAGAAGAGGGTGAAGAAACAGGAAACAAGGGAGGTGACATAGAATCTAATGGGAAAAAAAGCGCAGATGGTGATGAAGAGATGAAACTTGCAGGCACAGAGGAGGAAGAGGATAAAAAGAAACATGCAGAGCTTCTTGCACTCCCTCAGCATGGGTCAGAGGTGTATCTTGGTGGCATTCCTCATGATGCATCTGAAGAGGATTTAAGGGGATTTTGTGAATCTATCGGAGAAGTGACTGAGGTAACATTCTTTTTTGACTGTAAGGCTTCACGCCTGCTTCTTTTATTTTTAGCCTCTTCATATCTATATTTTCTGTCAACAGGTTAGAATAATGAAGGGAAAAGAATCGGGTGAGGCCAAAGGTTATGCTTTTGCAACCTTCAGAAACAAGGAACTAGCTTCTAAGGCAATAGAGGAACTGAATAACTCTCAATTTAAGGTAATTTCAACTTTTGTTCAATCATATTCCCTCAATATTTGCTACTGTATGAATTGGTTCTGGTTGGCTGATGTGCATCCACTTTCATTTATGCCTTGCCTTTGATTTATTGCTCGAATCCTTTTTTTATATTCTCCCCAGTTTTCTGAAAAAGCTGTTTTTTTTATTATTATTATTCTTGTAGTAACTCTTCCTTTGGTTTTTCCAGGGAAAAAAGATCAAGTGTTCAACATCACAAGCCAAGCATCGTCTGTTCATCGGAAATGTTCCCAGACATTGGGCAGAGGAAGATATGAAAAAGGCTGTAACAGAGATAGGGCCAGGAGTTATTTCTGTGGAACTGTTGAAGGTATCAGTGATAACCTCTGTTTCATACCATTTGCAAATCTATAGTTTTCATAAGCCTTATAATTTTTCATTGTCTTCTTGATCATTGTCTTCTTGATACAGGATCCACAGAACTCCAGTCGGAACCGTGGATTTGCTTTCGTCGAGTATTATAACCATGCATGTGCAGACTACTCTAGACAAAAGATGTCAACCTCAAAGTTCAAGCTTGATACTAATGCTCCAACTGTGAGTTGGGCGGATCCCAAGAATTCAGAATCCTCAGCTTCCTCTCAGGTCAGCAAATATATTTTGTTATGGCTCTATTTTTTGCATTTCTTTTAACTTATTGTGTTAGGGATACAAGTATAGCCTACAGTCTTCTGCCAGTTCCCTGTCCAAAAGCATCCTTCCCATTTGTTAGACTTTGTCTTGTTAGGTGCATATCTGCTTTACGTTTTATCACACAGGTGCCTGATGTAAATGGCTATTTATTTTATTGAAAAAGAAAAGCGAAGATTTGCAAATTGGTGGCTGTAAATGTATTACTTGGTCATAGATTACTGTTTCTCGTGCAATTTGAATCTGAAATAAACTTGGGTCTGGGTACTACATCCCATGATATCCACCACATTAATTCTCGGAGATGTGCAGCAATATTAGGCCTGTCAATTTATTCTCCAGTTTATTGTATGTGAGGGGTGTGATCGAGCAGTGTAAGTTGATCACTCAATTTTGATTGATACAGGTTAAGGCAGTATATGTCAAGAATCTACCACAAGATATTACTCAGGATGATCTAAAAGAGCTTTTTGACCATCATGGAAAGATCACAAAGGTCGTTGTCCCACCTGCAAAAGCAGGACAGGAAAAGAGCAGATTTGGTTTTGTGCACTTTGCAGACAGGTCCAGTGCCATGAAGGCATTGCAGAACACTGAAAAATATGAAATTGGTGGTAAGTGTCTTTTGCATTATTAGCTCTTTATTATCCTAAATATTCTCTATTTTTTGGTATATTCTCCATTTGTAATATTGTTTGTTTCATAGGTCAAGTTTTGGAGTGTTCTCTGGCAAAGCCACAAGCAGATCAGAAATCTTCTGGTGCATCAAATCATCAGAAGTCAGCTCCACTTCCAACCTACCCACCACATATTGGTTATGGCATGGTAGGGGGTGGTCCATATGGTGCCATGGGTGCTGGATATGGTGGTGGTGCAGGATTTACACAAGTAAGATATAAGCTGTAGTTTTATCATCGCAGGATTTGCACAATCATTGTTATTTAGTTTTGTGGTGTTTTAATTTAATAGTTTAGATCCCATAACCCGTGTTAATTGATTTTTTTTTTAAATACCATTCTGATGAGATGTCCATGGCCTTGGGTACTGACGGCACTTCCTTTGTCCTGTGAACAACTTCAGTTACTGCATATGTGTCAGTCACCCAAGCTGAAAATACCTATCTTATGGAAACTGTCTTATAAGCATACTGTTACAAAAAACTTAATACCTATCAGGGAAAGTTAAGAAATAACAAATGTTAAAGCTGTTGTTCTGATGAAACTGCATTTGATAAAGCTGTTGGTCTGATGAAACTGCATTTTTTATGTACTATACAATGGAAGTTAATCACATGTAGAAAAGATTCAATGACACAGCTACATGTATTTCCTTTTTCCGGTATGTTAAGCCAGAATGATATAAAGAACAAAATGGTCACTTAACCCTAGTAGTTACTTGTAGCAAACTTTTACTCTCAATTTTTTTTTTCTGATATGGATGTCATTTATTTGCAGCCATTGATCTATGGGAGAGGACCTACACCTGCCGGTATGGCGATGATGCCTATGCTTTTGCCTGATGGAAGAATTGGATATGTCTTGTAAGTATCTTGCTTATATAAGAAATTATATTTTGGATACCTTGTGAGTGGAAGAATTGGATGTTATAATGTTGCCTGATGGAAGAACTGAAGAAGTGGCTTTCATATCTTGGAACTGGACATGTCATCTGGCATTATAAGACTCTGATGGAAGAAGTGATTCTTTGTTAATCCAATATTTATTACTCATCAAACATACTTGTTCCTTCGTTTCACTGATCCTTTTAGTTTCCTGCCATTTTGAATTCATGGATTGTTTGTTCAATCTCCACCTGTGTCCCCTCTTGCTTTTGAAATTTCCATTCCCAGTCTCCTTTAACCCTAAACCCTAAACCCTAATTCCCAGTCTCCTTTGCCATTCCCATTCATGGATTGCTTTCTGTTTGTTATATATATTTACCCTGGAACTGAAGGTGACCATCTTTTTCTCTAGGCAACAGCCTGGAGTACAACCACATGCCCCTCCACCGCATTCCCGAGGTGGAAGAAGTGGTGGCAGCTCAGGTGGTGGAAGGCGCAGCAATGACAGCAACCGTGGCCGTAATCGCTACAACCCATATTGAAATCAAGTCTTGCCTCTTGTTGCTGGGAAAGAGAAGGAACAGCGTCTGGACTAAACAAATATTTATTTGGGCCTGAGAGCTATGTAGACATGTGGCTGTGTAGTTCAAATGTAGCCAGTTATGTAAAAGAAATAACTAGTAGGAACTGATCCACTTTGTAGTTTGCCTAAACTAATTTAAGCTTAATCTTATGCATTGATGCTGATTTAATTTATGACACTTTGGTCGAGAAGGGTGGATACCGTGGATTAAAGTTCAGTCGGGGTAAGCAGCAAAAACATTAGAGAGTGAATAAATTTTCTACTTAAATTACAGTATTATCACAGCATTCTATTCCCCCTAAATCGTATTGTACATCGATCTGTAGTTTTTAGTTTTCTTTCACCCTCGAAAACGTACCAAGGTCAATAGAGTTTCACATGAGCCAGCACTCCTGAAGCCTCGAATGAGCCAGGTTTAGGTTACTGCCTCATACACAACTCCAGCACTCTTGATTATAACTTTCTACAAATTTTCCCAAATTTATCTAGTTCAAGGAATGCAGCCTTCAAACTTGACGGACTAGATTTTAGTTGCATGGACAACTAAGATTTTTCTTGTTATCTTAACTTGCTTATCGCTTATTAGTCTAGAGTCTAAGACATACTAGGATTTTGCAGTGTTTCTGAATCCTGTCGTGGAGATCAGTTGCACAGTATAAAAATGATGTTCTCAGTTATGAAAAATGGATTTTTTTTGCAGGGCGCTAACAGATACTGTCAGTGTCACTGAAACCGAATAGACTTAAAGAACACGGATATGAAACTGTGGTTGCATAGATTATATAACTCTGAAATAATTAGTACACAAAAGATTCAGAAGTTTGAACAAACGAGTGCAACACAAACAGACTTGCTTAAACCATCTAAGACGCAACATCCAATAAAACTAGCATACTGAACTTTCTGTTAGAAACTTCATTACTTGTAGCTTGTGAAGTCTTCATTCATTGAAGCTTGAGAAGTTAGTTGAGTCTTGGGAAGCCTTGTGGTATTTCAATCCAGATGTTACTGAAAGGTTCTTCCTCTCCCCAGTCATGGCACTCATTGCGAGGATGGTATCTCCTATCTTCCAGTGAGTATGATATACACTGCTTTCCATAAAAACGAACTTTAGAGAAGTAGATACTGTTTCTCTTTATTGCAGGGAGGTTGATGTTTGCAAGAGTCGTCAAGAAACTAGCAAAAACAGTCGCACCATCTAGGTTATCCAACTCTTCCCAGACCATGTTCTTCTGGTCCAGCTTGAATGACATTGGGTTTTCAGTAGAACATGTATATATAACTAATATATCTCCATCCTTCTCAGTCAAAAACTTACCTTTCCACCAATTCTTAGCAAAAAAATTATCAGGGCATTTGGGAGGAGGAACTGAAAGGACACTCCAAGTTTGTTCATGTGGGTTGTATACACCCACCCAACCTGTGAGGCTTTGACAATAAAAGAGGCCATTGCAGAAAACAAGCTTGTTCCAAATGCTACTGACAAAGGGCATACGATTTTGATATTGAACAGTAGTCCACGTTTCCGCCCCAGGATGACAAGTTGTAATAGCAACAAATGTGGGACTAACATGCTTTATGGTAAAAACCATGCAGCTTGTAGAAGTTGGAGGAGCAGAGAATGCAACAATCTGATAATTCAACTCATATCTTGGTAACGTGACCATCTCCAGAGTAAAAGGATTGAAAAAGAACACATGGGAAGTTGTGGGTCTGTATAGCAACAACCAACCATCTTTGGTGTAGCAAACCCTAGAGTCCTCCAGCTGAGGAAGCTGCACATATTGGATACTACGCTCTGATGGATCATAGAATTCAAAAATGTCACCACCTTTTGGAAAGAACATGAGTAAAGGTGCTCGGTTGACTACCTGTACAGCAGTGGCAGCTAACTGCCATCTCTTGCATACAACAGATGTTCGAATATTATCTTCTAGACATAGACGAGACACAATGACTTCCAAAAGTTCTATAGGGAGCTCTGACCACGTCGGAAGCTCCAAAATCTCATTCTCCCTGTTTCTAGCTCTGCTCTTACCAGCTGAACCTGATCCAGTTAATCTATAGCATGAATACTGTCAGTGCTGATAATGAACACATTAAAACTCGTGATAGGTCAAATCATTCAAGAATGAGTTGCAAAATACACATTATTTTATTTAATAAACCACCATCATCTTCATATTTGAATTCCTTCAGCAGAAATATGTATTAACTAGTCCAAAGACGTCCATGATCTTAATTTTTCAAAACAAAAAACTAAATCCTGGCCCCAATTGTTAAAACTTCAAATATTCACTACCCCAAAAACCAGCTGACACTATTATAAGCCTCATATTGCACCAATTTTTGTGATCTCCATCTGTCTAAGCAACAGCAGTAACCCCTTTCTCACAAAACCAATCTAATTTTTCATGATTGGGTCAAAAACATATGCATTGTTTTCAGAAACCATTTTTAAAACCCAAATTGCTCCAAATTGTCTAAACCCCTAATTCAGTTTCATGCCGCAGCTACAGACCCTATTTCAAAAACCTATCAATTCTCATGATTGAGTTCCATTTTCAACAATTCAACCTTTTCCCTCATCCGGGTATTCTCCCCAAACCTAAAACTGATCAAAATTTACAGTCTTCACAATCATTACCTGACTAACCATATAAAACACTGAACCAAATTGAAAACATGCATATTACAAATGTGAAGTACATAGCGAAGATAAAATCTTACAAGTTCAGCTTCCTCCTTCTCCTCCTCCCAGTCATGATGAACACCCAGTTGAAGCTTCCCCACAGACAGATAGGGGAGAAGACATGAGAGATGAGAAGAGTTGAGAAATGTGGGAAGCTATTTATAACAGTCGTCACTAGTACACGTGTAAATTGATCTCCCTGGGTTAATCAGGTGTGCAATACTCTCCACAGTTTCACAGTAAAGTTTTGGAGTTTGATTGACTTACCTGATTACTTTGGAAATTTGAATCCTGATTTTTCATGTGGCAGGTTCCTACTGGGCATTCTTACTGGTCATGACAAGGCAGTAACTTGAGGTGAAGATTAATTCAAGACAGTAAAAGCGATTTGACCCGCAGTTCTAATGAAACAAGAATAGCGTGGTAGTGTCATTAGTGTGGTACTATGTGCTTGCCAACCCAGATTGTCATCAACATTTCTTCCGTTTTCTCTTCATATTTTGTTCTATCTTGAGCACCAAATAGTTAATTATGACTAGGATTTCGTTACAGTTTTACATCAGTTTTTTTTTTTTTTTTCCAAAAAAAGCTGGGGAAACTGACACACAGAAAAGAGAATATATTAATACTCGTAAGTTCCCGACTAATCAACAAAATTGGTTACATATTTCAATTCATTTTGTTTGGCCTAACACTTAAGTGAAGTAGCAAATTGTTCTTGGACTTCAGTTAGGTCATGCCACTAGTGGCATCAAGAAAGCTGTTATATACTAAACAAAGAAAAATTTAAAGATAGGAATTCTGTGAAGTTTGCCGTTCTAGGTTTCAATGGGAAGAATGTGATGTTGTTACTAAGGGGGAGACATTAAGGAAACATAATTTAGATGTTTAGTTTAGGTTTCTCCTGGTAGTGTGAGTGTGACTCATGCTTTTATGCACTTCAAATATTGGATTTAGATAATCAAGCCAACAACTTTATATCGAAATGAACATTATATAGTTTCGTTATCCTTCACACCACACTCATATTTATAAGCTTGCTCAAACAACACTTGAGAAATTTCGAACAACTAAAAAATTATATAGTGTGTATGGAACTTCTAAGTTTCATATTTTATTTATTAAGTCCTCAAAGTCATTGGAAAAAGAATTTGATGCAATTTTGAGGGCTAATATTATTATTTTTAAAGACTCATTTTACAATTTTAGGATAAAGTTATGCATTAACACATCATAGCCTTAACAAAATTCGAGAATAAATAACATTGTAATATCGTTGAGAAAAAAAAAACTAGGATAAGAAAATTAGTGTGGTAGAGAAAAGCTTACCAAATCTAGCTAGACGTGCAAAACATAACAAAAGGAAAAATTCGTCACTTATAGTACAACAGAGTAGGATAATCATAAAAGTGTTCACCTGGTCGCTAACAGATCAAAATAATTTGCTCAATCACCCTTCAAGTACATGTAAGAATTGAAAACAAAACGCTTTACTTAAAATAATTCTCCCCATCATTAGATTTACATTCAAAGTTGGTTCATGAGCATGACTTTCTTAGTCACTAACTCATGACTAGGTAAACATGGCTACGCCCACAAGATTCAATCTCCATCGTGATATTTGGGCGAGAGCGCTTGTAGTAAGAGTGTTTTCCACTTGTACACAATTGCATCCTCTTATCATCTTTATTATCCGCATAATCCATACATAAAATTATATTAATGTAGATCACCCACAAATATATATTATTGTAGGTAATGAGGAATTTTTTCAGTGCTACGGGAGAACTACGGGGCAATACTCAATGGTCCTCCATTCTAATTAAACTTTGACACATGAAATTTATGACATAAATTATTTCAGTTATTTTGTCAAATATCATTTTGTGTTTTTCTATTCTTTTTCTAAACCCTACACTCTAAACCCTAAACCATGAACCCTAAACCCTAAACCCTAGTCTAAACTCATCACATATCTATTAAAGTCATTTTACAAAAAATAAAATATATAACTTTATAATTTATGTCATAAAATTTCACGTATTGAAATTTAAATGGGAGGGGGGACCACTAGGCATTGCCACGTGGCTCTCCCGTCATATTTAAAAATTTCTTGTAATCTTGCCTTCATGCTTATTTAGCTAAACCTACTAAGCTTACTAAGGTCATCATTAACCTCAAATAAGATAAGCTTCAATGAGAAAACAGACGTATATAATTGATGAAATACAACAATGAAATTGAAACTCAATACCAAACTAAGCATTTCTCTCATAATCGATTTTTTACATTATGGTTTAATAAGACATCATCTGTTCAATAATGTAAACACAAGTTTAAGGTATGTTTATCATAAGGAGTTAAACGAGCATATTCACCTATCTGTGAGCTAGACTAAGATATGTGCAATTGAAAGACTGAATATCTACTAAGAAAAATGATACAAGCGAATTAATTTTAAAGTTTTAATTTAGGAACTATTGTGTAAAAAAAAAAAAATCATAACTTGAATCTAAAGATAAAACTCATAAACGTTTTCAAAATTGCTATGGTAAAATATCAGAATAAGGAATGAAAAGAAATGTACCTGAAAATGAATGAAATAAGGTGACTACAACGATAAATACTGAGAAAGGATGATTGAAGATTCCAGTCGGAAACACTCGATTATCATCCAGATTTGACAAGCTTCGACGACAATCATGAATTAGATTCTTTTACATTCGATGTGTGGTTGAATTTTAAAATCCGATAGGCGGTGATTACAAGGGTAAAGAACAATCAGATCTCAAACATGACTCATGAATAGCTTTGATTGTTGCAAAAGACTTGAATTTGGGAACTTGTTTTAGATCTAGCTATTTTGAAACGTTAAGCTGTATGGAGAGAGCAAAATAAAATCTAGAGAGAAAGAGAAAGATACAAGCTTTTAGTGAAGTTTAACGGATAAGTTTCACATGTTTTAGTTGGTCAAACACTTAAGAGTTTTACATTATCATACATGGCAAGCACAATCTATGATGATAATACGTGCAAAGTAATTTAAAGTTCATCGTCATATTTACCAATAAAACAATCACAGACGTATATGTTACCACGTGTAATATTCCTCCGGCACTTGAAACTTACAAAATGCTAGTTTCAAGAGTCATGTTTACCTAAGAGCAAGTCCAATGGATATGTCATTTTTGCCATCTCAGCAAAAACGGTAATAAAATATCAAAAAATCATTTCCAACCGATTAGTCAAATCTGATGTGGATTTGACAGAGTCCCTTCATGTCAAATTTGACATGAACCAAAACTAATGTCACTTATTATTTTATCATTATTTTCTCTCTCCTTTATGTCAATTATTATTTTATCATTATTTTCTATATTCTCTCTTTTAGCTCTTCCTCCTAATTTATATTATAATAATGTTTAAATTTTGACACATCCATTGGAGCAAAAAAAATGTCAAATAATAACAATTCAAATTTGCCAAGTCACATGTCAAATTCAAATTTGACACTTTCTAAATGACATATCAATTGGACTTGTTCTAACGAGCTGGGAGCTTACTCATGATTTAAATCGACTGATAACACGATATAAATTAATTTAATTGCCTCATTATTTTCCACCGTTACAAACCTACAACAGATCCTATAACAATTGGCCCAATTGAGTAAGCAATCATTTTAAGAAGATGAACCGGATTGGCACTTTAGTAATTTACAAATTGGCCCAGAATCATCTCAATATAGGCCCGTTACCAACCATGCCAGCCGATATGGACTCGATCAACTGTACCGAGAAGTTTGATCTATGATTTTTTAGTTTGGGCTATGTTCACTGTAGTTTCGATTTTTGCAGTTTAGTATTCTGTTAATTTATACAAATTCTACATCAACAATCGAGTGAAAATGTCACCTAACATGTCTCTACTAAATTACTAATGCACAGAGCTGTAAAAACCGGCTGTTGATGAAGGAAAGACGGAGTCAGTAACATTACATGGAGACCAAAAGTTGGATGCTCTAAGCGTCTGACATGGTAAGAAAATAGGTCATCTTTCTTATGCTGCTAGAACCAGGGATTCTGGACATTTTCGACAACACATTAGCGAAGAATCTGGTGAAAGATAGGAAACTGAAACCAATTATCTGCTACAAGATTGTTGACTCTTTAACAGGCAAATAAGAACCCAAAGGAATTAATATACATTTACCAAAAAGAAAGCAAGAACCGTATCCATGTTGTTATCAAAAATGAATGAAATTTATAAAGAAGCATAGATAAAGGTACAATTGTCATCAACAACATTGTCATACGTATTGAACACAAATCAGTCTTAGGGGGGTGTATTGTATTTGGATTCTAATAGATTTATTTTAAGTGATGGATTTTATAAGTATCCATGAATTCTAATGAATTTTATTGATTTCTATAGATTTTTTGATAGATTTGTAAAACTTTTTAAAAACTTTATGAATTCTTCATAATAGACTTTTTAGGATTCCTGTAAACATTTTGCCGGAATTTCGTGGATTTTAGTAGTTTTTAACTTATTGGTCCAAGCCCAAAAGAGATTAAACAGAAAGAAAAAAAAATACAAAAACAATAGATTAGGAAATAGATATAAATTGGGAGAACTTGATGTACAGAAAATAGAAAGAGAAAGCAACAAGAGCCAACAACCGAATGAGCATGTCCAGCTGCCGGAAAACCAAGATATGGTTTAATTGATCAGAGGAAAGTTCATTTTATTAATGGATTGATTGGAGTTTGAGCTACGAGGTTGAGAGGAATTGCTTTCTTTTCAGTGGTTCAAGACAATGAATACAAAGATTAGCATGCAGATCTTTGGTAAGATGCTTCACGATTCTGTAGCTTTCACTTGATTGTTTCCACTACTAGATTTAATTCATGTTTGGAAGAGGAAGAGGAAGAGGTGGGAATAAAGAGACCCAAATACAATTTGTGCCCCAATCCTCCGTCTGAAGCTACCATGACTCACCATACTCCTCCGCCACTCAAAGACATAGAGTAATGGGATCTCTGAATCCTATGCTTCTCAGAAGCATATCACTCCTCCGTCTCCGTCTCCACCACCACCGACCTAGCTTCGGCCTCCCCGCGGCCGAAGACTCGCAGGTTGTTCTGCACCGAGTCAATTCGGGCGGCGGAGGAGAGTAGCTCATCCTCTGCCGAGGGGTCCACGCTAAGAGGCGTGTTGAGCGTGAACGAGGCTCCCAAGTGGAAAGATAAGGAAGGCGAGATTCTCAGGGACGTCGAGCCAGTAGTTCTTCTTGCCAGAGATATTATCCATTCGGATAGGTACGACCTGCTTTTCTACTGCTTGATTTTCACTATGAGTTAATAAACGTCTTGAATTACTGGTTGCGTTGGTTTTCAGGTATATGGATGGCGAGCAGCTGACAACTGAAAATGAAAAGGTTGTGGTGGAGAGGCTTCTGGCTTATCATCCACATTCCCAAGATAAAAATAGCTGAGGAATCGATTCTATAATGGTTGATCGACATCCCCAGTTTAAACACTCAAGGTGCATGGATAGACTTCTCCTACCAGAAGTGTCTTAGAGCATATATCCAAGATAAAACCTGGTGAGTCATTCATTACTTCATAATGTAGCCTTCATAATGTTGTTGCAAAATAGCTACATATAAAATTGTATTAGTAGCATTGTAAAGACTGTCATATAAACTAAAAATAACTCAAAAATAAAAAATTGAAATCTTTCATCTTCAGACATTCATGATTATTCTACTTCATTGTTATTGCCCTCAACAACGGGTTCAGGGTTGGGTTCAGAATTAGGTTGAGGATCAAGTTCTGGTCTTGCATCTCTCCACATATGATTAGCTATCTCCATTCTCCAATCATTAGCTTCCTCTCTTTCTTGTTCTTGGGTTTGGAATTCATCATCAAGATCCTTCAATGCTTTAGTATTAAGAAACTCATAAGCCAAGTAACGAGTTTCATCATTCAGGTCTGGAGTTTCCATAAGAGCATCCCAACATTCTTTATCCCGTGATTCTCTTTTCTCCATTAGGCCATACATTTTGTTGAAGTCGGTGGCAATGGAGCCAATACCAAGAGATACACTACAAGAAAAGAGGTCTTTACCGACGAAAAAAAAAAAAACGGCCGACGAAACATTATTTTCGTCGGCTATACCCAAGAATAGCCGACGAAAATTTTTGTCGTCGGAAAAAAGAAAATTTCGTCGGCTATTCCCATAGAATGGTCGACGATTTTTTATTTCGTCGCTAAAAAATAAAAATCGTCGGCTATTCTACAAGAATGTCCGACGATTTAAAGTTGTCGTCGGCTATACTCTGAAAACATTAGCCGACGAAAATTTTGTGAAAAATCGTCGGCTATTCTACGAGAATGGTCGACGATTTAAAGTTTTCGTCGGCTATACTCTGAAAATGAGTATGGCCGACGAAGTTGGTAATTTCGTCGGCTATAAGTCTTTATATTTTCAGATCTGGACAGAAGCTGCTCATTTAAAAAAAAAACGGAAAAAAACGGGAGAAAGAGTGAAAAATCTGTGGGTATTGTTGAAATCCGTCCTCTCTTACATTGTGGAGCTATATATAGGTACGTATATGTGTATATATGTTGATTTTGAGTTTTAGTTGAGTTGATTTTGAGTTTTAGTGATTTTGATATAGTAAGTGATTTTTTGTTTTGTTGTTGTTTTAGTGTTAGAATGTATGTATATAGGTTGATTTTGAGTTGTAGTTGAGTTGATTTTCAGTTAGAGTATAATTATGTGTTTTAATTTAATGTTATTTTAATTAGTGTTAAAATATATATAAATATGTTAATTAATGGTTGTTGATAGTGTAATGAACTTAAATAATGGTTGTTAATTAATGGTATATATATATATGAGTTGATGTTGATAATAATATATATTGTAATATATATGTGTTAATTAATTTATTATTAATTAAAGTTATACATATATATTATTATCAGGCTATATATGGATCGAGATACGAGTTGGATTTCGCTTCCAAGGCATGACCGACGATACACTACAGGAGTTGTGGATTTTTTGCAGTTCGTTCAGGAAAATGCAAACGGGAAGGAATACCATTATTGCCCGTGCAAGAAATGTAAGTGTCGCAGTGATATGTGTCGATTTCCGATTATGACAGTATGGGAGCACCTAAAGAGTAATGGGTTTTGGCCGAAGTACAAACGTTGGATATATCACGGTCAGCCGTCATTAAATGGATCGCATGATCATGGGCAGTTTTTTTAGGCGGGCAGTAGTAGTACATCCAACAATCCAACAATGGCATTCGTCAACGACGTATTTCCTTTTGAAAGCGGTGTACGTAGGGAACAATATATGCATGACCCGGTGCAGCCGTTCCCACAAGTTGTCAACACTGCTGCCTTTGACAAGTACAACAAACTGATTGCATTGCAACAGACCCCTGTGTCTTCAAGTTCTGAGAAGACAGTTCTTGAAAGTGTGACGGAGGTAATGAGGATTAAAGTCGAGACAAAATCGAGCATCAGGCAAGTGGATGAACATCTACAGTACACTTCTTCGTTGTTGGAGGAGGGTCATCGTAATCCTACCAATCACCGTAAGGTCCGAAGTATCCTCAAAGATCTAGGGCTTTCCTACATTAAGATCCATGCATGCGCATTTGACTGCGTTCTCTTCTGGGGTAAAGATGCAGAAGGGAATGACCTTGCTAGCCTTGACGCATGTCCGATATGTCAGTCTGACCGATATAAGTTGACGGGAGCCGGCAATAGGAAACCTGTGAAAGTGCTTCGGTATTTTCCGTTGAGAGATAGGCTTGAGCGGTTGTACATGTCAGAAACCACCGCAAAAGCTATGAGGTGGCACGGTGAGCGGGACGCGGGAGACGCAGATATCATGACACACATCTCTGACGGAGCGGCTTGGAAGCATATAAACAATGAGTTTCCTCATTTTGCGTCAGATGTCAGAAACGTCAGGCTCGGGCTCTCAACCGACGGGTTCAACCCTTTCGGCACCATGAGTCTTTCATACAGTATATGGCCGGTGGTTTTGGTACCTTACAACCTTCCTCCGTGGATGTGCATGAAGAAGGAATATAATATGTTGACGTTGTTGATTCCGGGGCCTGGTTACCCAGGGAAATGTCTCGATGTGTATCTGAGACCATTGATTGAAGAGCTTAAGGTATTGTGGGACGTTGGCCATCCCACTTTTGACAAGTACAAGCAGGAGACGTTCCACATGCATGCCATGGTTATTGGTACCATCAGTGATTTTCCTGCTTATGGGATGTTGTCGGGCAGCGTTGTCAGGGGATACAAGGCTTGTCCAGAGTGCCTCACCGATTATGGGAGCACCCCTCATTGCAACAAGATATGCCGAATGGGTCATCGTGTGTTCCTTCCGGCGGATCACCACTGGCGTTACGAGTCCGCCGCATTTGATGGAACCGAAGAACACGGTGGTCCTCCCAGAAGATGGACGGGAAGAGACATTTTAGCAGTGCTTAATGAGTACGATTTTGGGCTCCTCAGCAATCATCCCGATATTGTAGCGGAAATACCTGAAAGACCTGAGCAGTACAAATTCTGGACACATAAGAGCATATTGTGGGAACTCCCGTACTTGTGTGAGTTGCTGATCCGTCACTTCCTAGACGTTATGCACATAGAAAAAAATGTTTCTGAAAGTGTGGTGGGCACAACGCTGAACTTGGAGGGGAAGACGAAAGACGGTCCTAAGGCTCGCACTGATCTGCAAAACATGAATATCAGAAAACAACTCTGGTTGAAACAAGGGAAGAGAAAAATGCCTCAAGCTCCTTACACCGTCAAGCCTGAGCATAAACCAGACATTTTCCATTGGATAAGTCGGGTCAAGTATCCTTCAGGCTTTGCTGGAAATATAGCCAAGTGTGTGAACAGACAATTCAACAATCTGTACGGGTTGAAAAGTCATGACAATCATATCCTGCTACAACGTCTCTTCCCTGTTTTCATTCGACCGTTCCTTCTTCGTCACGTTGTGGAGCCGTTAGTAGCGTTGGCAAGATTTTTCCAGAAGGTATGCACACGGGAAGTGAGAAAATCTGACCTCCGGGAAATGCAACAAGACATCGTTCATATCATGTGTAAATTTGAGATGATATTTCCTCCAAATTTTTTCGACATCATGCTCACCTCATGATCCATCTTCCTCTGCAGTTGTTGCTTACCGGTCCTATGCACTTCACTTGGATGTATCCGATGGAAAGGTACGTATTTTACACCTTATGTTAATTTCCTCATCAATATATGTGATATAGTGTTAATGTATTATCATAACACTTTAACAACTTGATTTATAGGCAACTTGGACATTACGGTGGTTTTGTCCAAAACAGATCCGCACCTGAAGGATGTATAGCTGAAGCATATATTGCGCACGAGTGCGTCACCTACATGAAGCTGTATTTAGGAGCGTTACAGGAAAGCATACCGGAAGATGTACCTGCACAGTTCAATCTTTCCATACTCTCCGACGATGTTGTACTCGGTGGAAACGTGCCAGTTTCCTACAAGTTGAATGATTATGAAGTAGTCATTGCACATTGGTGCGTACTAATCAACTGTCCCGAAGTTCAGTATTGGAAGAACATACATCTACACTGTGAACAAGTAGGAGGTGATGTCGATTACCACAACCGGACATTCGCAGAGTATTTCGGCCGCTGGGTACGTAACTTTAACACTATTCTATACGTGTTTATATATTATTGTGTATATTTATTCATATTTATAGTTGATTATGATGGTTACAGATGGACCTTATTCAAAATGATAATCACCCAAATTGGTCGCACGAACTCAGACTTTTAGCGATGAGGCCGGTCTATTCAAAAGTTTATGCGACATGCAAGGTGAATGGTGTGTTATTTCGATGTGAAGAGAGAGACCTCAGACTGAAAACACAAAATTCAGGGGTTATGGCACATGGTGGGGATGGTGGAGTTGACTATTACGGTGTTCTCCATTCAGTTGTGAAGCTGCATTACGGAGAAGGCATGAAAGTGCACATTTTCAAGTGTAGATGGTTTGACACACGGTCGCAGAGCATGAAAACCGATCAATACGGCATAACTTCTGTGAACACTAGTACATCATGGTATGAGGACGACCCGTTCGTTTTAGCCACATGGGTGAAACAAGTGTTTTATCTTGATGATCTCGCCAAGGGTGACCCGTGGAAAGTAGTCAACACTATCCACCATCGCAACATTTACCGGGCGTCTACACTTGGAGTGGCTGAAGAGAACGAGGAAGGGGGCACCACGTATCAAGAGCCCAACTCAAACAGTATTCCTGACTCCTCTTTTATTCGCCTAGACACGCCGGTGCGAATCCGACGTGAAGAGCCACTGCTTGTTGATGTTGATCCAAATGAAGAAACTAACGAGGACTCTAGTGGTGAGGAAAGACATAGATTACCCCTATCGAGCAATTTAGAAACCGAAGAAGACTCATCCGATGATTCCGATTACAATCCGACGGATTAAGTAATTTAGATGGTGTAATCCTTTCATTTGTAATCCACTCATTTCTAATGAACGGGCGTGGGGATGAGCCTCCCAGCTAGGCTGGGTTCCAAACCCCTTAAAAAAAATTTGAAATATGTTGACTGTTGGGTTTCTGGTTTTTTATGTTCAATTTTGGTTATATGTGAACAGGACATCGGAATAGGGGAGGTGTAAAACCACTGATTTTTTTGGGTTTTTTTTTTAGAATAGCTGACGAAAAATGCATTATTTCGTCGGCTATTCTCATTATGGCCGACGAAATAATTCATTGTTCGTCGGCTATTCTTATAATGGCCGACGAAAATTTATTATTTCGTCGGCCATAAGTTTTTAAAAAATAAATATTTTATTTTTGACCGAAAACGACAAAAGAATAGCCTACGAGTACTAGGTTTGATTTCGTCGGCTATGATTAAAAAAAAAAAAAAAAAGCAGCTTCCATTTTCTATCACTTTCGACAAACCATTGCTTCATCCTTCAAATGCAAATGTGTCGTGAAATAAGATATGACCGAAATATTGAAATACGTCTACGGTTGAAAAATGAGAAGATTCCGACAAAATCTGTGTGCCGAATGTTGCGGTTAGCTGTTTTTTACTTCCGTTTTCCTATGGGTAGCCTGACGGTCGGTAAATATTTTGAGGAAAATTTTTTTACTATTAGTTGCGTCGCATCGATTTGAAACTATTCTCTGTTGAAGGTCAGGCAAAAAAACGTCATTTAGACGGGCCAATTGTCGTTTTAAAGCGTTTAGAGGTTTGACTTTGCAGTTTGACCGTCCCGATCGAGCATTTAACGTTGTCCGATGTAGTTGGATTTTTTTTCATACATGTATTTAATCTTAACGGTGATATCTGACGGTTGGAATAGATTTTCCAAACTTTTAGATTCAAAATCGTAATATATGCACTAATGTTCCTTAACTTGTTTACTAAGTGTTTAAGTGAATGTATAGTTTCAAATAGTTACTATACGTAGACCCTTCAAATGCAAATGTGTCGTGAAATAAGATATGACCGAAATATTGAAATACGTCTACGGTTGAAAAATGAGAAGATTCCGACAAAATCTGTGTACCGAATGTTGCGGTTAGCTGTTTTTTACTTCCGTTTTCCTATGGGTAGCCTGACGGTCGGTAAATATTTTGAGGAAAATTTTTTTACGATTAGTTGCGTCGCATCGATTTGAAACTATTCTCTGCTAAAGGTCAGGCAAAAAAACGTCATTTAGACGGGCCAATTGTCGTTTTAAAGCGTTTAGAGGTTTGACTTTACAGTTTGACCGTCCCGATCAAGCATTTAACGTTGTCCGATGTAGTTGGATTTTTTTTCATACATGTATTTAATCTTAACGGTGATATCTGACGGTTGGAATAGATTTTCCAAACTTTTAGATTCAAAATCGTAACATATGCACTAATGTTCCTTAACTTGTTTACTAAGTGTTTAAGTGAATGTATAGTTTCAAATAGTTACTATACGTAGACCCTTCAAATGCACATGTGTCGTGAAATAAGATATGACCGAAATATTGAAATACGTCTACGGTTGAAAAATGAGAAGATTCCGACAAAATCTGTGTGCCGAATGTTGCGGTTAGCTGTTTTTTACTTCCGTTTTCCTATGGGTAGCCTGACGGTCGGTAAATATTTTGAGGGGAATTTTTATACGATTAGTTGCGTCTCATCGATCTGAAACTATTCTCTGTTGAAGGTCAGGCCAAAAAACGTCATTTAGACGGCCCAATTTCCGTTTTAAAGCGTTTAGAGGTTTGACCAAAAGTTTAGCCGACGAAAACTCTATTTCGTCGGCTAAACTCTGGTGATCCGCGCCTTCTCATTATCCGCCGTTGGATGGGGGAGATCGGACGGCTGCTGAGCACCTAAACTATAGCCGACAAAATGCTTTAATTCGTCGGCTATACTTAAGAATAGCCGACGAAGTATTTTTAATTCGTCGGCTATAGTGTCGGGTATAACTTTGCAGCAGCCGAACCCTAGCCTCCATTTGCTACATTTCCTCCAATCCGGCCCTCCTCCCTCTTCCTCCTCCAATCCGGCAGCGCCCCCCTCCTCCTCCTCCAATCCGGCAGCGCCACCCTCCTCCCTCCTCCTCCTCCAAGCAATCCGGCAGCGCCCCCCTCCTCCTCCTCGATCCGGCCGCCGCCTCTTCCTCCTCCATTCCGGCAGCAGCCCGGCCTCCTCCCTCTTCCTCCTCCGGCCCAGCCTCCTCCAATCCGGCCGGCCTCCTCCTCCGCTGCATTTTCGGGCAGGTAGTTTTTTTTTTTTTTTTTTAAGTTAATTAATGTTAATTTATATATAATTTAGGTATAATTTAGGTATTTATGTTAATTTAGGTAAATTTTAGGTATTTATGTTAATTTAGGTATAATTTAGGTATTTATATTAATTTAGGTAAATTTTAGGTATTTATGTTAATTTAGGTATTTATGTTAATTTAGGTAAATTTTAGGTATTTATGTTAATTTAGGTATAATTTAAGTGTTTATGTTAATTTAGGTAAATTTTAGGTATTTATGTTAATTTAGGTATAATTTAGGTATTTATGTTAATTTAGGTAAATTTTAGGTATTTATGTTAATTTAGGTATAATTTAAGTATTTATGTTAATTTAGGTAAATTTTAGGTATTTATGTTAATTTAGGTATAATTTAGGTATTTATGTTAATTTAGGTATAATTTATGTATTTATGTTAATTTAGGTAAATTTTAGGTATTTATGTTAATTTAGGTAATTGTTTTCAAATTTATTTTAATTGTATAATTTAGGTGTAATTGTATAATTTATACGTATAAATTGGTTTTTTAATTATATAAATTGATAACTTAATTGTATAATTTAGCTTAATTATATATATAGCTTAATTATATTTAATTAGAATTTGTTATTTAATATAATATAATTTAATATGTTAGTATATATATAAATTGTTATATTAAAATATGTTAGTATTATTGGTTATTATATTAATTAGAATTTTTTATTTAATATAATATAATTTAATATCAATTAATGTATTAATGCCTCGGGCTTTAGATGGCCGATGCATTAAGAAACCTATTCGGAGGCCGTCGTGCCGGCAGATCTAGAGGTTCTAGAAATTCCGGCGGTTCCGCAGACTCCGAGAGGACCGCTAGCCAGCCTGAGAGGACCAGCCAGCCGCGGAGGAGTGTAGATTCATCCCAGCCGCAGAGGACTGTGGATGCAGCCCAGCCGCGACGGAGTGTGAGTTCTCGGCACCAGACCCTTCTCTAGGCGGGGCGGCCGTTGAGCACTTCACTTCCGCATGTCGGTCCCTCTGTGGCTCCGAGGTTTAGTCGGCAGCTATTTCACGAGGAGATAGCTGCCGACGTTCCTCAGGTTCGTATGCCTGACGTTCATCGGGAGCCGATGCCGAGTCCGACTCAGTCTGCTGCCGACTCGACTGAGGCTCCTACTTTCCCAAACCAGCTCTTCCTCCCGTACAACATTCCGGCGATACCGGAGGTCGACTATCGTGGTGTGCCCTTATGGCCTGATATGCCTCAGTACGTGAGTGCTGCGGAGGCATACCAGCAGCAGCCATTTGAGAACCCTGACCTCCTGATTTCGGCGAGGAGAAAAGGAAAGTCGACAGACGGGTCATTGAGTTCAGGTAACATTCGATTTTATTAATTAAATGTTTTATTAAAATTAACGCACTAATATTTAATTTTATTAACCAATCGTCGTTTTTGTGATAGGGACAGCCGCTAGCAGTTCACGGAGGAATACGAGAGGTGTCATATGTTTTGACACGCTCAGGAGCACTGTTGAGCGCAGCGGGAGGATTCGGATCAACGAACCTCCTAATCAGGAGGTTCATGGGAAGAAAAAACGCGACTACTCGGGTTGCGTGGGGTCATTGATTAGGGACAGAGTCCCTATGCTGTGGACCCGGTGGGCTGATGTGCCCGAAGAAATAAAGAGGGAGGTGAACAACGCCGCGTCGGTGAGTCATTTAAAAAATTTAATTTATTTATCTTAATATTTAATAATTTTCGGTATTATTACAATTGTAAAACTAATAAAATATTATATTTCAGACATTCTTCGAGATTGCCTAACACAGGCGAGATTGGGCGGACAGCCAGCAGAACTCGAGGTACGTTTGTTTTTATGATATTATAATTATCTTATAATTATTAATATTTTATGATATTAATAATATTTCTAATGCATTTTTGTTTTTTTCGTAGGTTCAAAGAGTGGAAGAACGAGCTGCGTTCCCACTATAACGAATACGACAACCTTGGTCGTATGGGTACTCCCAGGGAGTTCATGTTCAGGGAGTACGAGTGGCGTTGGTTGAAGACAGTAGACTTCAACAACCCAGTTATGCAGGTAAATACTAAACTTCAGTAAAAATGTTTAGTTTGTTAAAATTATAATTATTACACTAATATTTTTTTATGCATTTTTCTAACATTTTATTATTTGTTTGAAGCAACGTTCTCGGATAAACTCTGAGAACCGCCGCCGTAACACAACCCCGCATCATGCTGGTTCACGGCCGTTTGCACAATATCAGGAGGAGGCGCTTAGAGATCATCCTGATAGCAACCCGTACGTGGAGACGTTCAAGATCGCTTATCCACAAGCGACAGAAGATCTCGTAAGTCGTTCATTACGATTTTAAAATTTAAATTATTAATTTTACTTAACTATCGATTTGTTAGAATATTAATGTTTTTTTTCTCCGTCCAATTAGGAGCGGGTGAACCTGGCCGAATAAGAGGTGCTCCAGCAAATAGTTCGGGAGACACAACCGAACATTTCAGAGGCAGATCTGGAAGAAGCCGCGCACCAGGTCGACCGAACCAATGTCCAAACGGCGGCCAGGATGTTCGACGCAGCCTTCCCACAGCGGTCCAACCAGTACTACTGCCGGGGTTTGGGAAGTTCTGGACTAGGGCTCCTAAAGACCACTAAGGGAGGTCAAAAGAAGGGAGGCGGGGAGAGCCAACATATGAGGGGGGAAGTGCAGCGATTGGCCGCAGAATTGGCGACCTCGTCCCAGACAGTACAGGAGCTGCGCCGCAGCACACAGCAGTATCATTTGGAGCTGCGCCGCAGAACACAGCAGTATCATTTGGATATGGCCGGTTGGCATGCTGAATGCGACAAAATTCGGCAATACAACTACGACGGCCAACAAAACTGGTTTTATGAGATGTTCGCGGCACAACAACAAGGCCTTCCACCCCCGCCCCCGTTTCAGCGGTTAGCGGAACCTCCAATGCCTCAACCTCCCGAGTTCGGTCAGCAGGATGACGAGCCTGATGGAGAGCAGGATGCTGGGGATGACCTGCTGGACTTTAGTGGTTTATGTGATGATTAGGGTTTAGGGTTTATGTATATTAGAACGAATTTAATAAAAATGGTATTTAGACGTGTTTCTTGTTGGTGCAAATGCATGTTTTTGTGATTTGCAGGTTGCTTGGAATGGTAATTTAGAAAATAATTTAATTTTTTTTTCCCAAATGCAAGAAAAGCCGACGATTTTGGCATTATTTCGTCGGCTATAACAACTATAGCCGACGAATTTTACCAATTTTCATCGGCTATGAGTTGTATAGCCGACGAAAATTACATTATTTCGTCGGCTATAAGTATTAAATATTAATATATTTCGAGGAAATAGCCGACGAAAAATTATAAATTCGTCGGCTATTGTTAAAACCCAATAGCCGACGAAATTTTATAAATTCGTCGGCTATTGTTAAAACCAAATAGCCGACGAAAATATGGAAAATCGTCGGCTATTGTTTAAACACAATAGCCGACGAAATTCGTCGGCTATACTTAAGCAATTTCGTCGGCCATACTCGCAAAATACCCGACGAAATTCGTCGGCAATTTCTCCCAGGTTTGGCCGACGAAAAATGTTTTCGTCGGTAAAGTCGTCGGCCATACTCTACCATAGCCGACGAATTCGTTTTTTTCGTCGGCCATTGGTATAGCCGACGGGGTTGTTCCGACGAAGTATAGCCGACGAAAATTTCGTCGGCAGAGGGTATAGCCGACGAAATTTGGCCATAGCCGACGAAATTTTTTTCGTCGGCTATGTCCTCTGATCTGGCAGTGATAGCCTTTTCAGAACTTCAGCTTCAGAAACATCATCAGTTGAGCTGTTATTTTTCTCAAACTCAATTCTGTTGCGTTTCTTAGATGCACCACTTTCAGTATTGTTCTCTGTGTGACTAGGAACTGCCACATTTGTGGCCTGAGAAAGCAAGGTTGGTGGTTGTGATGGATGACCTTGGAAGGACGATTCATCCCCCACTTGAATGAAAGCACCAACATTGTTATTATAGACCAAGTCATTGAAAGTACCACTTTCACTATCTTCAACCACATATGTGGTTGCATCAGTATCATCTCCCAGGCTAATTGAAAACTTCCCTGTGGCAACTCCATTTCCCACTGCAATTTTCAGATCCTCATAGTCTATAAATGTCTGGTTGCGAAGGCTTCTTTGTCTTGGATGTGCCTAAAAAAAGTAAAAAAATTAATCAAGTAACATTTACATAAATTTTCACTAATAAAAACTAGCAGTATAGTTTCTTACCTTGAAGTAGTCTTCCCATACTTCATCACTAGCAGTTATTTTCTTCAGAATTGGATCCCACCCAAAGCCAGAACTATGACGCATAAGCTCACTATATAGAGAGTATTGTTTCTTAAACCATTTCACTTGATGAGTGTAATGTTTATAAGTTTTTTCACACCCTAACTTTTTATTAAAAGGTGGAAGTATCTTACTCTCAACAGTTTTTTTGTCTATTAAACCACTTTGAGGATCGCGCCATCCACGTTTGGCAGCGTCAACCAAGACTTGCAGCAACTCATTGCTCTCTTCATTAGTCCATTTGTCATAATTTCCAACATCTTTTCCCTCTTCTTTCACTCCTTTGCTTTTTCCTTGTTGTAGAGTTCCCATCGACATGCTATAAAAAATCATTTATGCTTTTAATGAATGCATTTATACATCTATTGTTGATACAACTATCTTTTAACATACTTCTTTTCTTTTGTTTTCAGGAGATCAAATATTATTGAATCAAACAAGGTTCTGGTAGCATGTTGGTTGAAAACAACAAAGAAAGCTTTTATTCTTGGTCGAAGAGAAGATGATTCTTATGTAGTCCCTATAATCACTTATTAGGTATCAAATATTTATAAAGAAAAAAAGGTACAGATAAACCCATATAGACTATAAACATGTATATAGATGTGATTAGAATGCCAAGAAATTGTAAACATGTATATTGAATAATAGATGAACCATAGATCAAATGTAATCTGAAAACATATCTTCTCTAAACTTCATCGATTAAAAAAAAAGACCAGGTATTCATTGTTTTCATCTCCCAGGCTAATTAATAGAACCTCATTCACGTCAATATATATACCTATACCATATTCTTGTCTTGTGAAAACTCATAATTAGCTATGTGGGAACCCTAGGAGAGCCGCCGACTTACCGTCCATGTACGATCCTACAGTAATTAGCTACAGTGGCGAACTCTTTTCAAAGTCACACTTGAAATTTTGATTTGAACCCTAAAGTATGAAACTATATCCGGTCTAAAAAATTAAACAATTTTTGTTCATCGATAAAAGTATGGATACATACAATTTGGATAGGTTCAAGAACAAAGATAACGATAAAAATCATAACAATATCATGACGAAGATCAACAAATTCAAGAAAATCGAAGGGGAAAGAGAGAGAGGATAAACCCTAGAAAGGAGTTTTTGACGAACCTGAACGATGAGTTCCTGTGCTGAAAGAATCCTTGAAAAAACTTTGGTGTGGAGGTGGATTTCTTTGGAGCCTTGCTATTTATACTGGAGGCTGTACAATCCACCAGAATCAAATCCTATATAATTCACAAAATTTTTGAATACCCTCACACTTGCGTGGACTTATGAAAAGTTTTCAATGAATACCTTCAGATTTTTATAGACTTAAAATCTGAACATTAAAATCCAGATTGAATACCCAAATTTTTCTACAAACTCTTTAAAAGTCATAATAAATCATAATTGAATACCCACAAACTTTCAAAGTCTACAGAAGTCTTTAAAAAACCTTAGAAATCAAAATACAATACACCCCCCTTAGAGAATTAAAGAAACCAATCCTAAGAACTACAAGGCATAATGCAGAGGAGGCTTAAAACCCACTTTAGAACCTCCATTTCCTAATCTGTTACACCCTGCTGATTCTTAAATTAAAATCCTTGTTCTGCCTTCAGAAACCAAAGATTATCCGGAAAAACCTCAAAATCCAAAAACCTGAGCAAGCAGTACTCAATCTGTCGATTCCATTACATACATTTAGCAACAAAGTGGGCAATGAATCAAACCATTCTCATTGCACTCACCACATTTGACCATCTTCTTTTGCCCTTCATCCAAAACCTTGCAGCTTCCATTGCACTCCACACACATCACAAATCTCATTCCAGCACAACCTTGGCACCCACCAAGCGCTCTCGGAATCCCATCGAACAAAACCCCAAGCTTCCCTTCCTCCTCCAACTTCACAATCTCATCAGCTCCACCAATCAACCTCCCCTTCACAAACACAAGCGGCACTCTGACCTCTTTGCTCCTCATTAGCCCCCTTAACTCCTCCTTGAACCCCGAATCCATCGATATATCCCTTTCTAGCACCTTAACAAGGTGAGACTCCACAATTGACCTCACATTGTTGCAATCCTCGAAAGTCTTCCTAATCCCCCTCAACGTAGTCGTGTAAATCACAACCGCATTTTCGCCACCAGGAGGGAATTTCAACTCAAACAACTTCAGCATAGACTCCGAGTCCCTTTTAGAATACCTCATCTTTCGTGTCGTCGGCGAAGGCAGGACAATCCTCTTGATCTGCTCTTCCTCTTCCGAAAGTTCCTTCTCATACGAAGCAACCAGCTCTGGATCAAACAGGGGACTAAAACTCTTCCTCCTACACGAATCACTCCCAAAACTCCTCCTTTTCGGAGGCCCTTTCACCGCCGGACTCATATTCAGCGACTTCTTGCAAGAATTCTCCGACCCAATATTCGACTTCACCCCACCTTTGGGACTATACCCTCTCCCCTTATTCTCCTTCCCCCCAGTTCTTCTCCCCTTCATCGGCGACCCGAACTGGTTCAGCAACTTCAACGGACTCCTAGCATCGAACTCCGCAAAGCCCCGAAGAACAGACCTTGCCTTGGGACTATTCCTCTTCACCGGCACCGCTTCCTCCAAGCCCTCCATCAGTTCCCACGCATTGATAACCTCCGGATCGATATCTTCCTTTTTCGGCGAGAACTGCTTCAAGTTACTATTCTCGGAAACAATAACTGGGTCCTTATCGAGATTGAGAAGGCCGTAAGTGCTGGAAGTGAGGGAGACGACGTGGTTGAGGCACTGGCCGGCCCCGTTGGTGATTATGACCTCTTCTCTGAGATCATTCTTGAACAGTTTGGAAGATACGCAGCCCATTTGAGACTGATGTTGGTGTTGTCGGTGTGGGTTGTTTGGTTTTGGTGGTGGGTTAGATTGGGAAGGAGAAAAAAGAAGAAGGAGATTAAGTGGGGAGGTTACTGTTTTGGTGTCTCCAACGGTTACCTTCTCTCGTCTGCCAACGGGCTTCAACGGTCTGAAAATTTCGAATCTTGGTCAGGGGATTTTCGTAAGAAGCCCATGTTGTTTTTGCTTATTCGTTTTTTGTGCCCCGTTACTTTTTATATTTTATATCTTGACCCCTCTTCGCTCGTTTGTGCACCCTTATCTTTTTGGTTTTTTAATGGAGAAGACCACGTAATAGTCCATTATCTTGCCCTTTTTGTTCGAACCAAAAACCATCATCTTTCTCTATATAGCAATACTTTATTCGCAAAAGGAAGATTTTTCTATTATAACGACTTGAATAATTCTCATTACATTTTGTTTATGGGTCTGGATTAAGAGACACATTTTTTGACACAATATTTTACACTCTTTTATAGCCCTTAGATTTAAAAGCATCCGATGGTTATGATTAATTTTATTTAATGACATTAAATTTTGTTTTAACACATTTTATATTATATTTTCTTTGAAATGATAAATAAAAATGAAAATAAGGATTAAAAAAAAAACCTAATCAAAGAAAAAATAGAAGAGATGAACAAGAAGTCGTGTTTTGGGCAATGCATATGGAAGAATGATGAAATTCTTATTAAAAATAAAAAAGGAAACCCAGATCCCCTAATTTGTTCAACTGGTCGAGACAAACAGTCATGAAGAGATATCCTTTTGTTGAATATCTTAGCAGATTATGATGTATTATGCAAAAGCTATTTGAAGTGATCCAATCCACCACAGAGAAAATCGAACTGACTAAGTTAATAAACCAAAACAATTTGAGTAAAGACAAATTATGAATCCATAGGAAGGGTGGATATGTCCATCGAATTAGGGTTGTAAATATTTAGGTTTTGAAATTGATTAACCTCACTCTTTTTTTTTGTTATTTTTGAACAAAACGAATGGAAGCTAGAAGCTGGAGTTCTTATCCTTGTTCTTGTTTGATTTTGGTCCTGTAGTACTTGTTGATTTGTTCCAATCTTATATTTTATTTTAGTTTGAGTTTTTTGTTTAATAAAGGAATTTTAATGAATTTATATTTATATTCTTGTTGAAAAGAAATTTAATGTCATGTCATTAAAGACAATTAATCATAACCATCGGATGGTGTTAAATCTAAGAGCTATAAAAGAGTGTAAAATATTGTGTCAAAAAATGTGTCCCTTGATCCGGACCCTTTGTTTATTGTCATCGTGAAGATTTTTCTAACTACGTAATTGAAAAAATAAGTTTCTTTCTTACGTACATACTTAGCTTGATATTAATAATTTTGTTTTATAGTGATGTGTTATGTTCTTTTAGAAAGCAATTGCTTAAATTTTCTTAGATGACCACTATTAGCATTGTTAAACGTAACAGTAGCACCACTACCAGACCCACATACCTGATACCGAGCCCAACTGCAGACGACCATGCCATCACAGACCTATATATTAGCTCAACCTTCTTCATTAATGTGTAATAATTCTGTTCCCTATTCAGATTGTTATACTATCTCACCACTGTTATACTAACTTAGACCTCGAAGATTGAGAAACCGACCGGCTCCCACCGGTTTTTCTTATTTGATTATGGTCCAGTATTGTTTCAGGAGAGGAGGAGGAATTTATCCACCAAAAGAGCCAAACTAGTATTTATGGGTCCAATGGGATTCAACATAAACAACAATGTTACAGAAATGTAGTTTTAATGGTTGCCCGGGAGGCAACTGACAAGAAGGAAATGTTATACCATCTCGGCATCTCACTGGAGAACATGTATATGAAAATGCAAATGATGATTAATATTTTTAATCGATGTATAGCAAATAAGATTGGTTCAATTCAAAGTTCTATGATATATATGGAAATTTCAGATAACCCAATAGCCTCGTGCATGCAGGACGAGACTCAATCCGAAGATGTATACAACGAGTTCCGATCCTACTTCAGTGACATTATGCATGTCTAGCCGTTGATCGAGTTTCTCATATTTTCTTTTGTATGCATAGATTTCTTGCAAAATTGATAGCTTAGCATGTCAAACAGTGACAGACGTGGTCCGTAGATCAATTGTAACGATACTGTCCCAACTTAACCACCTTAAAAGTGTCGGGTTTTAATCATAAAAAGCGGCAGTATAATAATACACCGACTTATAAGTTATATTTTATTTATCACTTTTTTTACGTGAGATCTCTCATCTCTAACATAACATGCAAACAATAAGCACAATTCTGCACTTGTATGTTTCTTTACTTTGTAATTGCTATATAATATTTGGAACGACACAAGCTTATATATGGTGCACAATAACATGACGTACTAAATCTCAAATTCAAATATCAGTTCCCCCTTCTTATTTTTTCAAAGATAATTAAAGATATTGATAATGCACACTCACTGAGATTCGTCTCTTAATTGATTTTGAATCTCTAAATTGCTTGACATTGCAAATGATGATTATGATGATGCTGGGAACGCCATTGCACCTAGAGTTGGTATAAACAATATTCAGTAGTGGAAAGATAGGCAAACAAAAACAAAGGGGTAAAAGGGTTAACTACTAGGAAGCACAGAAGCGCGTCTTCACTCACGTTTCGCGCTTCGGAAGCGGAAGCGCGTCGGAAGCGCTCATAAGCGCGCTTCCGAGAAAATGAGGTTTTGGAAGTGCTATGGAAGCGCGAGCTTCCGGATGGGAAGCGCGTAGGAAACGTGGGAAAATTGTGGAGAAGAAAGAAGGGCTGGACAACTACTCTGGCGAGAGGCATTTCGGCCTCGAGCATCCGAAAAAGAGTCACATCGATCATTGGCTTGGAGCGGAATGCGGCGGAGGATGAGGAAGGGCGCCATGGGAGGGAGGTGGAGACGGCGGAGGAGAAGGAGATGGTGGGCTTGGTGGAGAGGAATGAGGAGGCCATTTTTTGGGGTGCGGAGAATGCGAGGGAGGAGGGGTTGGGGGGTTTTGAGTATTAAGAGTGAGGGTGGAGAAGACGAGGTGGAGTTGGTTGGAGCCTTCGAGCGGAGATTGCGAGGAAGGTGTTCGGTGAAATGCCTGAGAGAACCTGAAGTGTTACCAAGTCACCTGGCTGAGGAAAATGATGGGAGCCAGAAGTGTTACCAAGTCACCTGGCTGTAGCTGGATTGAGGTGGAACATAAAGTACATATGTTTACTTGGGGAGAGACCACGCGTCACCCAGAGCATGTGATGATCATGAGAATGTTAAAGAGAGTAGATGTACTGTTAAGAGAAGCTGGGTACTGCCCTGATAGCAGCTTTGTGTTGCATGATGTGGATGAAGAAGAGAAGGTCCCGAGCTTGGGTTATCACAGTGAGAAGCTTGCAATAGCTTATGGACTCCTTAAGGTGCCACAAGGGATGCCCATTAGGGTGATGAAGAATCTTCGGGTCTGTGGGGATTGTCATTCTGCCATTAAACTAATAGCCAAAGTTACTGGGAGAGAGATCAGTGTGAGGGATGCTAACAGATTTCATCATTTTAGGGATGGCCTATGTTCTTGCCGAGACTATTGGTGATTGCAGAACCTTGTGCTGATGGATAGATCCTACAACAGATTGTATATATCCAAATTTGTTGTCTCAACTCTTGACTGTCCAAAAGATTCAGCTTCAAAACTTAAATGTATGGCCTATGATGATGGGTCTGAATTTGAAACGGCTGGAAGTAATTTTTGAAGGTGACGCTATGTTTGAAAGGCTCTGCATGACTTCTTAGAGGTGTGGCTTCTTTTGAGTTTTGCTGTCAAAACATTTACTTGCACATTTCCAACTGGAATACATAACATTACATAGTGTTACTTTTTTAGTATTATTTTATTCGGCGCTTCCAAAACGTACCCGCTTCCAAATATTTTCCTAAAAAAACGCTTCCGCGTTTCCAAACACTTCGTTTCCACGTACCCGCACCCGATTTCATGCAACCTAGGTTAACTAAAGAATTGATCACACATATATCACACGAGTCTTAGGTTTTCCAAAGGTCCCAGCATTGCATGTATGATGTTTAATTTTTCTCAAGAATCGCTTTCTCCTTTTAAGAAAGCAAAACCATTGTGATGTGAAACACATCCGCAGTACGTATATGAATTATGGATCATCTAGAAACCTTTATAATACATATGGTGTGCCTCAGAAACTTGCATGATGCGACTGTATAACCAATGTCCTTAAAGGGTAGTGGTGCTACTGCTTTTGACGTCTGTGCCTGATCGAGAAACATCAAGCTTGATATATATTCTCTATTTCTAGTTTACGTTATCTTGGGTTGACGAAATGTAGCTTGTTATCTTTGATTGTAAACGATGACTCATTCGAGAGATGTTATCATGCATGTCATTGTTAAAAGGAATTTTTTTTTTTTGCAATAGATATAATTTTCAGTTTATAATTACTAATGGTAAGATTGATTTTTAAAATTACCACTAATAAATTTTCATTTAATTCTAACAGAATTTGTTAATCCATAAATTACGAAATTACTCTTTTTACGATATTACTGAGGGTCAGTAGCATTGCTCATTTATGAGGATAACTAATATTCCACCAACTGTTGTAAACTATTTGAATGTTAATCATACTGAGGGTCAGTAACATTGCGCATTTATGAAGATCACTGATATTCAACTAACTGTTGTAAACTATTTAAATGTTAACTATATTGAAGGTCGATCAGTATAAATCGCGTAATGCTACTAACTCTCAATAATGTTGGAAAAAAAAAAGTAAAATGACAATTTCGTAATTACTATTTAACAGATTCTGTTAGTTAAATGGATGGAAACTTACTAATTGTAATTTTAAAAACAAATTTTAGTAATTACGAACTCAAAAGTGTAGTTATTGATAATTTTTTATTATTAAAACTTATTGTTACTCCCGACTTACTTAACACGAAGATAAAAAAGATACTCTTGTCCAGGATGAGGCAGTGGCATGGGCTCCCAGAGGGACTTGAAGGTGTGACTTGTTTCCTATATTGTTTTCCTTTGAAGAGCTAATGTGTTGCGGTACGAAAATAGAAAGTTACTCTCCAGTTGAAACTAGTGCAGATGGTTTCACTCTCAACCCCGTGTTTGAAGCTCTACTTTTTGAAGTTAGTGTTGAGCTAAACAAAAACGAGCTCAATCTTTTAGTTAATTAAGTTCACTTTCGAGCTCATGCACGCCATCCAATCGATGCGTATAAGTGTGTAACCTGAGTACTTGGGTTTTCCATAAAAATAATCAAAAATAAAATGAAGTGGGTAAGGTCTCATTTCTTAACTTTCTAATTATATATTCTCATCGAAAAAAAAAAAAACTTTGTAATTATATATTCGTTCAAATGAACAACATATATAGAACCATGAGCAGTCTAAGCAGACAAACACGTTGCTCCATATTAATTTGTGTTTCTAATTAAGAGATCAAAGCAAAATTACACTGTAATTTTTGGTACTGTGTTTGTTCTTATACGGAGCTAGCAGAATAGAATAAAAACGAGATTAGATTATAAATTATATAAAGCTAAGCTTCGAATTCATTCCATCTTCTGGAAGCTTACCAAATGAAGATGAAGACGAAGACGAAGACAAAGCTTGAAGAATTAATCATGATATTTCACGGCTCACGTATAACGAGTTGATTCATATATGGCGGCGTCTTCGATCAATCTTATGCTTTACTCAGATTAAGGCTCATAACCCGGAAGAAACCAATGCAATAGGTAATATCTTAATCTTAAAGGTCTCTTTCTTCTTCGTCTCCATCTCACAAAACCAGGACTTAATTCTTCTATGAGTACTGATGATCCAAACATTCGCAACTCATAGACCCCAGTCTTTCAACTTAATTTCCATTACTTAATTTAATTAGTTAATTTACTGGCTCCATCGGCTTGCTTTAGTGTAGCTTTGCTAAGCCTAGTCTTAATCCAGAAACTAATATATCACTAATGTTCAAGGAAGGTTAACTCAGTAACTTCCGTGGTGTGTCTTGTCCTAATAAGACTAGAAGTCTAGATACTCTATTAGATAGGGAATCCCTGTTCGCCAGGGATACTTGATGTAATGCCTATATAAAGGCCTCCTTATCAATGAATAAAGACAGAGAGATTAATCAATCTATTTCTCCTACAACACGTTATCAGCACGTTGCTCTAGCCTCCCGTCTAATAAGCCCTAGAAGCCCTAATTCCGAATTTTTTCGAAACCCTAACCTACCGTCGGCCGCCGATTCTTCTCTTCGGCACCGTCGGCCTCTTCTCAGCAGCATCTGCGCTGTTCGCCTGCCGCACTGTACCTTCGAGTACTGCTCCTCCTCTGCCTCTAGGCAGACAACCCGCTCGCCAGCAGCTCTCCCTTGCGTGCTACTTTTTGCACGCATCTGCCAGAAGATCAAAATTGCTCGCAAGCCAAGCAAGCGATCCGCGAACCCTTATTCGTGGTTGAGAAGAAATCAAGAAAAATCGAAGAAAACAAGCTTCCCCAAGAGTCAAGTTTCGTTTGATCAAGCTTCTCTTGAAGAGGTAAATATTTTTATAAACGTTCCCGCTTATGAAAATTTCAATAGTTGGGTTTTGTTTTCTTCCGGGACCTTTCCGTGTCCCTGCTTCTTCATCCCGATTCTATCGCTTCTCGGGACGGCATACGGGGATTTAGTCACCCCGGTGCCAACGTTTATTGGGGTAACTGTGATGTTACCGGCCACAGTTATGCTTGTGACTGTGATGTCACTGTGAACCATAACGTATTATTCTTTTTTTTTGGAAAGAAAACAAAGGGAAGATATCGATTGTGACTTGAAGTCACGTTAAGCATCGATTTATGTGACCATGATATATCTTGGCACTGTTCTAAAAGAACAATCAAACTTGATTAGTATTCAAACATACTAACGTCTCCCTGTTTGTGTTCTGTAGATGGCTGACACTCAGCGTCCAGAATTTGACATCTTGGATGTCCAAGGCAAGGAATACAAGAGGTGGGTCTCAGATGTTGAGAACACTTTCATTGGTAAAAGATTTACTGCCACCATCAACCCTCCTGAGGATGAAAGCTTACACGCTTCTCCTGAACAGAAAGCACAAGCCCTGATGTTTCTCAGGCGCCATATCCATCCGACGCTCAAGAAGCAATACCTGAGGAAAACTGATCCCAAAGAGCTATGGGATATCCTCAAGGACCGCTTCGACAATGTGCATGACGCACAACTCCCAGACCTCATGTCTGATTGGGAGCAAATCCGCTTACTGGATTTTGATTCCGTCCAGGAATATCATCAGACTATGCTAAACTTGCAATCTGATTTGAGCTTTTGTGGGGTCGAAAAGACCGATGATGATATGATGGAGAAGACTTTCACAACGTTCCCAGAATCTGCGTCCATGTTGTCGCATCAGTACCGCGATCTCCGCGAGAAAGGCACTATCAAAACCTTCAGCGATTTGATGAATGTCCTTCAGAGAAAGGAGAGGTACCATGAGTTGATTCTTACCACCAAT
Source organism: Potentilla sterilis (assembly GCA_963682095.1). Taxonomy (NCBI): domain Eukaryota; kingdom Viridiplantae; phylum Streptophyta; class Magnoliopsida; order Rosales; family Rosaceae; genus Potentilla; species Potentilla sterilis. The sequence continues at coordinate 14,301,615 of OY821756.1, read as the reverse complement.
AAGAGGCCTCGAGGACCGAAATTCATTGCGGAATCTCATCAAGCCCGTGGTAAAGCTTTTAAGCAGAAGCATCAACCTCATGAACGTCAAGCACCGCCACCACGTACGCCAAGAGCAATACGTGGCGGACGAGGAGGGAGAAGAGGCGTCGGCCGTGGTCGACAGCTTTCTTGGACAAGGGATGATGGCAGAGCCGCCGCTCCCAGAGGGAGGAACAGTTTTGGTTCCGGTCCCAGGCGTGGTGGCCATACGCCGAACAATGCTTCGGCTCCTTGCTTCAAATGTGGTTCTAAGAATCATCTCCAACGCAATTGCATAGCAAGCAGAGATATTCAAGCCGCTTACAAGAAACACAAACAATACATAGAACAAGAAGCACACTATGTAGGAGACTTTGAGGAAGAAATATACGATGAGGAAGATACGAACTTCGCCATCGATGACTTCCAACCTACCAAGAAACGTAGGACTCAGGAGTATGATACTCCAGATTATGAATAAGTATTTGACTTAGGTCATGAGATACGTGTTCAAGTTTGATTTTGATTGTTATTTTGACAGAATAGTCAATAAATCACGACTTTGTTCGATAAGTCGTTCTATTTAGAACAACCATGATGTATTTTTGAGTTGTCATCAATAAAATCTATCTTATTCTACGAATGATTTGAGATTTTTACATCCCTGAAAGCAAAATTGGTTCAATGCGTCCAATTCTCAATGGCATAATCATTTTGAGTTCACCAAAATTCTGGTGATGTTAACTCATATCCGAAAAATCACAAAGACAAAAGGAGAGATCCGCGACACGCCATCCGCGATCCGCGATACGCCATCCGCGAGCCGCGATGCACGATCCGCGATCCGAGATCCGCGATCCGCTATCCGCCAACTTGGTCGCGATCCGCCAGGACTCGCTCGCCATGGCTATTCGCCAACTAATCCGCGATCCGCGATCAGCGATCCGCCAACTTGGCTGCGATCCGCCAAACCTCGCTCGCCAAAGCCCATAAGCGCTTGGCCGCGACTCGCTAGGCCTCACTCGCCATGGCCATTCGCCAGCTTGGCTCAGCACCGAATCCGGTTTTTGAAACCAACAATCGATAGCCTATCGAACAAATGCAACTTTTGCATCAATGGCTCGGCAACGAAGTGTCTTCGGACTCGCCATGCTTCGGATTTAGCTCAACCGTCGCATCGCATTGCCTCAATGCCTGACCGACTCTCACCACTCGCCTTGCTTCGGCTCGGCCTCTGGGTAGCTTTGGCCTTACCACAGCTTCGGCTTTGGCTTGGCCCCGGCCTTTGCCTTGGCCTCGGTCTTGGCTCAGCCACGCCACCTACGACGGTGTCCGGTCTCAATCTCTGACCTAGGCTATGATTATCAATGGTGATACTCGGTGATTAAAATGCGGCTTATCTCTTTCTCTCAAGTTTTGTCGTTGCCATGGCTATGTTATTGGCCTTAATGCACTTCATTTTGTGATGATATATTGTTTCAGTACACTTACTTTAAAGTGTTCGCCAAAGTCTAAAGTAGACTATTGATTCAATTTACATTGTTTTTGTAGATGTATCAAGGCGAGATTGAGTGTTTGTTGGATTGTGCAACAACTCACACGATTCTGAGAAATCGGCAATTGTTTTCGGATTTTACGCCAAGAGAATCGTCGTTATCTACGATGACAGGAACTGGACCCGTAATTAAGGGTCGTGGCACTGCTCAATTCTTACTGCCAAATGGCACTGAGATTCGGGTAGAGGACGCCCTATATGCGCCTAAGGCGCCAAGAACCTTGCTAGCTTTCAAGGATGTGCGTGACAATGACTATCACCTCAGCACTTATGTTGAAGATGGAACTGAATATCTGTTGATCACCTCCACTCAATCTATGCGCACTCGCATTGTGGAGAAGTGTAAGCGAGTTCGCAATGGCATGTATTTCACAACCATTCGAGCCAACGAATCTCATGTTGTTATATTATGTGATTCTGATGCTTATAAGCTTTGGCATGATAGACTCGGTCATCCGGGTCGTGATCTGATGATCCGTATTTTGAAATGCTCCCACGGTCATCCATTTTTCCGATCACAAAAGCACAGAGGGCGCCTCGGCCTCGGTTCGGCCGTGCCGTCGATAGCCGCCTCTCGGTTCCAAGGAGAGGTTCGGCCCCCTCCTGCTTCTCATGCTTCTGTAGCGATGTCTAATGCTCATCGTTCGTTTTGCAAAGCTTGTTCACTAGCAAAACTTCAAGCAAGACCATCTTTTGCTATTGATAATAAACAGAATATTCCGTTTCTACAACGAATACAAGGTGATATTTGTGGACCTATAACACCAGAATGCGGACCATTTAGATATTTCATGGTTCTGGTTGATGCATCAACGCGTTGGTCACACGTAGCGTTGTTGTCCACGAGGAATGCTGCATTCGCTAAACTCCTAGCTCAGATTATTAAGCTTCGGGCTCACCACCCGGACAATCCGATTAAGTCCATCAGACTGGATAATGCTGGAGAGTTTACCTCAAAGTGTTTTGATGACTATTGCATGTCAGTTGGGATTGAAATTGAACATCCCGTACCCCACGTTCATTCTCAGAACGGTCTTGCAGAAGCCGCTATCAAGAGACTACAGCTTGTAGCTAGGTCTCTTGTCATGGCCACAAACTTGCCAGTTTCGGCATGGGGATATGCAATATTACATGCAGCTATGCTTATTCGTCTACGACCCACAGATAGCCAACCATTTAGTGCGTACCAGTTGGTAACTGGTTACGAGCCTGATATTTCGCATCTGCGTACTTTTGGTTGTGCCGTATATGTGCCTATCACGCCTCCACTGCGTACCAAGATGGGTCCACAACGACGATCAGCTATTTATGTTGGATATGAAGCACCAACTATTGTCCACTATATAGAGCCTATGACAGGTGATCTGTTTACTGCAAGATTTGCAGATTGTCACTTTGATGAGACATCCTTCCCGCCGTTAGGGGGAGATGGGGCCGCATCCGTCCCAAATGAACGTCAGGAATTGACGTGGTTCTCTCCCACTATGTCTCATTATGATCCCCGTACGTCTCAGTGTGAGACTGAAATACAACGCATATTAGAACTACAAAAGGTGGCGGATACGATGCCCGACTCCTTTACTGATATTGCGAAAGTGACAAGATCAACCATACCTGCTGCGAATGTACCTGCAAGGCTTAACATTCCTCGCCATGTGCGAGCACGCGCCGCCGGTCTCGGACCCGCAGCCCTAGGTGCCATCGGCAGCCTAGGCTCGGCACCTCCAAGTGGAGAGCCGGCGTCGACTTCGGATCCTCCTAGAAAGAGGGGGAGACCAATCGGTTCCAAAGACAATGTACCTAGAAAGAGGGCATGTGTCCAGGCACAAAGCGATCCGTTCATCATTGATACTGTGACGCCGTCACACGAGATTGTCTCCGACTATACCTATGTCCAAGAATCAACTCTGAATCATCTGGGGGACGCCTCAGACTCACTGTTGATGTTGGAGAACAAGGAAATCTCACTAAACTACTTATGCATGCACAATCTGATGGAAAGAAATTCCATGTATATCGATGATGCATTCGCTTACGCCGTTGCTCAAGAAGTCATTGACGACGACGATATGGAACCCCGCACTGTTGATGAATGTCAACGTAGGGCGGATTGGCCGAAGTGGGAAGAAGCAATCCAGGCTGAACTAGACTCTCTAAAGAAAAGGCAAGTATTCGGACCGGTTGTGCCTACACCGCCGAACGTGAAGCCTGTTGGACATAAATGGGTCTTTGTCAGAAAGCGCAATGAGAATGGCGAAGTCCAGCGATATAAAGCTCGACTCGTGGCGCAAGGTTTTTCTCAACGCCCTGGAATTGATTATGAGGAGACGTATTCTCCTGTCATGGATACTATTACCTTCCGATACTTAATAAGTTTGGTAGTCTCAGAGAGACTCAATATGCAGCTTATGGATGTTGTAACTGCGTATCTTTATGGGGACCTAGATACGGAGATGTACATGAAAGTGCCAGAAGGACTTTCGTTACCCAAGTCAAGTGAGCAAAAACCACGAAGTTCATTTGCTATCAGGTTGAGACGATCTCTATATGGACTCCGACAATCTGGTAGGATGTGGTACCACGGTTAAGTGATTACTTGATTGGGAAAGGATACAAGAATGATGAGTTGTGCCCTTGTGTGTTCATAAAAAGAACAAGTTCAGGATTTGCCATTATAGCCGTCTATGTCGATGATATGAACATCATTGGAACTCTGAATGAGATCAATGAGACCGCTAGCTATTTGAAATCCGAATTCGAGATGAAAGATCTGGGAAGGACTCGGTTTTGCCTAGGCTTAGAACTAGAGCACCGAAGTGGTGGAATTTTTATACACCAGTCTGCATATGTCCGAAAGATGCTCAGGCGATTTAACATGGACAAAGTTATGCATCCTACAGGCACTCCCATGGTCGTTAGAAGTCTGGATATCAACAAAGATCCCTTTCGTCCGAAAGAAGATGACGAAGAGGTCTTGGGAGCTGAATATCCATATCTTAGTGCGATTGGAGCTTTGTTATACTTAGCTCAGTGTACTAGACCAGACATCGCTTTCTCTGTGAACTTGTTAGCTAGATTTAGCTCTGCGCCAACACAACGTCATTGGGTTGGAATCAAGAACATCTTCCGATACCTTAAAGGAACCCTTGACATGGGCTTGTACTATCGATACACTCATCAGGATTCGACACCTAGTCGATCTCTTGCATCTAACAGCACAAACCATGGCTCGGATTGCCATCCGCCAGCCATATCCGCCAAGACTGGCTTTGGTTCATCCATCCGCCATCTTGCAGACATATCCGCCAACTTATCCGGACCCGCGGATGCTAAGTCGTGGTCCCGATACGATTTTGGCGATACCCCCTCCTACTCAGATACACCAAATGATGTGATGGTAGGATTTGCTGATGCTGGATATTTGTCAGATCCACACAAAGGACGTTCCCAAACAGGTTATGTTTTTACCATTGGGAATACGGCGATATCTTGGAGATCAACCAAGCAAACCCTTGTTGCTACCTCCTCGAACCATGCTGAGATTATTGCACTACATGAAGCAGTCAAAGAATGTATTTGGCTTCGCTCAGTTATATCTCACATTCGAGAGTCTAGTGGACTTGAGTCTACTACGATGGGACCAACTTGCATATTTGAAGATAATGCAGCATGCATCGAGCAGATGAAGTTGGGATACATTAAGGGTGACAATACTAAACACATTTCGCCTAAGTTCTTCTACAATCAGCAGCAGCAAGAGACTTTGAATATCCAGGTGAAGCAAGTCAGCTCAGAAGAAAATGCAGCGGATCTGTTCACCAAGTCTCTACCCAAATCTACATTTATGAAGCATGTAAAGCGCATTGGAATGTGTCGCTTATCCGAACTCAAAGACTGAATGACTATCAGGGGGAGTTCTCATCTAGACTTCAGGGGGAGCCTAGTTATGCATGTCTCACATACTTGTAGTTGGTGCGTTGTACTCTTTTTCCTTAGACCATGCTTTTATTTTTGCCCAAGAGGTTTTTTGTTTGCTGGCAAAGGTTTTAACGAGGCAACAGCTCATGCACCATTGAGGACGCGACACAAGGGGGAGTGTTCAAGGAAGGTTAACTCAGTAACTTCCGTGGTGTGTCTTGTCCTAATAAGACTAGAAGTCTAGATACTCTATTAGATAGGGAATCCCTGTTCGCCAGGGATACTTGATGTAATGCCTATATAAAGGCCTCCTTATCAATGAATAAAGACAGAGAGATTAATCAATCTATTTCTCCTACAACAACTAATTAATTAAGAATTAATTCAGCTGCAATTTGTAATTGTCAACAGTAGCTATGGGTGACTTGCATTGGTGCTTAATCATTGTCTACGTACATGAGGTAGTTTATTAAGCTAGGGTTCATGGGTTGTTACGTATTCATGCAATTAACAAATTCCTCTACTTTTTTGTATGTACGTATATATATGTAGATAGATTATATTCGAGATCTATCATATATATAGTATTGATAGTAATGAATTTATTTTTTGTACTTATTAGAACAATTAGTCAATTGGTAAGTTAGTGATACTTTAAATGAGAAGTCCCAATCCAAGGTTTAGGTTTAAGTGTTTAACAACCAGCTCGATCACACTCTAGCTCCCTATAATATTTGGTAGTTGTAATTATATATTTAAGGAGTGGTGGGATTAGTTTTTCATCTAAGTTTGTAGTTTTTCCTAGCCTTTGGAGAAGACCAACTTCCTTCACTCTTATTTTAGAGGAGATGATAGTACGTAGTTGCCATTTTAGAGCGATATATGTATTAGGAATCGTCAGGTAGGATTGATTAGCAAACCAAGCATGTTAGCTTTATCTGGTGTTGAAATGGTTGATCGAACACCGTGATATTTGGTAGGTATATATATTTCAAACCAATATCGGGATCCTTATAATGATTACATAAAGAAATTGGGTGGTTGCGAAACAGTGTCCATAGTTGTTAAGTATTGCTGGAAATTAGCTTAAACATTCTGTTTATTAATAGAGCTGACATTCTCCTGATATACACGTATGTATATATATTGTAGGAAGATGAAGCACATTGGCTTTCCTATTTCATCTGGATTAACGTATTGGATGAGCTTCTTTGGTGCTCGTTATTTTAAATTAACTTACTTATATATATGAGCTGATCGAACAAAACTGAATATATATATATATATATATATATATATCCTATTCAGAGTGTACCTTCATTGTGAAATTAACGTGTGAAGTTCTTTTTTTGACACACTTTTTTGTCATATTTTAACATCTCCACTGTTAAGATGTTTGAACCTAATGTATAGATCATTCCTACAAAATTTCATCTAATTTGCTCACTGTTAAGGTATCGAAACTATATTAAATCAATGAACAAACCGAATATGTTCAACCTGAACTGTTTGTGTAAATCTCCATAATGAAAGGTCAAACGATTATCAAGTTGGATAAAATTTTGCAGAGATGATCTAGACATTAGATTCTAACATCTGAACGGTAGAGACGTGAAAATATGACTAAAAAGTGTGTCAAGAAAAGAACTTCGCACGTTAATTTCAGAGCGAAAGTTCGCTCTGGATAGAAACTGTATATATATATATATATATATATATATATATATATATATATATATAGTCCGGCTATGGTGCGGACGTCCGCACCACGTCCGCACCATAAGAATTTGTGCGGATTTGATACTTTGAGGTACTTTTCGATTGAATTTTTACATCTCCACCGTCTAATCTTTAGGTACTCATGTATAGATCATCTTTGAAAATTTTCAGCCAATTTGATCATCGTTAAGGCATTCAAAAGTGATATTTTCTATCATAAACATGAACGATTCAGTTTTGATAAAATACAGTCTGTCTATTTGTTTTAATCTAGTTTGATATGCTAATGGTTATCAAATTATTTTAATCTAGTGGATATGTAAAAATTCAATCGAAAAGTACCTCAAAATATCAAATCCGCACCAATTATTATGGTGCGGACGTCCGCACCTGAGAACTACTTTATATATATATATATATATATATATCCCTATTCAGAGCAGGATTCCGCTTTAAAGTTTAAGAGAGGGGATCTTTATTTGACTCACTTTTCGGTCAAATTTCTACATCTTCACAGTTCAGTATTTAGGTATATGCGTGTAGATTATTTCTACAAATTTTCAGCTCATTTGGTGATCGTTGAGGTATGAAACGATAAAAAATCAATGAACAAATTGAATCTGTTCAGTATGAACCATTCATGTTAATCACGACTAGAAATGTTTAAATGATCACAAAATGAACTAAAAATTTATAGAGATGATCTACACACATATTCCTAAATACTAAACGGTGGAAATGTAGAAATTCGACCGGAAAGTAGGTCAAATAAAGAGCTCCGCTCTTAAATTTCAAAACAGGGCCCGCATAGGGACTATATATATAAAATAAATTATTATGAATGTTTATCTGGAAATATATAATATATTTAGGGTAATACTGTATAAAGGAATTATTTGAATTCACTGACTGAATTATATATGTACGTACTTAAAAGAAAAGGAAATAATGAATGATGATCCTTATGTATGTGTTCCTGATTGGTGATATGATAGAGATCGATCATATGCGACATGGCAAACTCCATGATCGATCGATATAAATGAAGAGCAGACATGAAAACCTAAACACATGCAATCATGGATGGATATATGCTACTAAATATTCATGATTCTATTGTTTTCCCCTGATTTTAGGGCAACCAAATAGAGATCCATGCCATTATGCTACAAACTGACCAACCATCTGCATGCGGCCTCTCTCCATGTTTAACAGATGTGTCTGTTCATCGTTAAAAGTTTCATATGGCCGGCCGGCTTCGTATCCGATCCTAATATGTTTAATTACATACTTACCCTGTGTATTAATTATTTGTATTTCTTCATTTCTTTTTCACACTTTACTACAATAATAAAGAGTAGGACATTCTTCTAAAAAAAAAAAAAATAAAGAGTAGGGACATCGATCAACTCTGAGCTTATTGATTTTTAAAGTATATTTATGCAGCTCAAGATGCTTATTTAACGATTATAATCGTGATTAATTTTAATGTGATCTTTAATTTTTATCTACTGCATAGTACTAATCTGTGCATATGTAGTAGATACTATAGTTGTTACGTTTGATAATAGATGAAAGAGTGCAAATTACAACACTTTGCTATACTGATCTAGTTGTCATGATGATGAACATGTTGATCAAGCTAGTGAAGTGATGCTCGAGCAATCCAATTGTCATTATCTAGAAGGAGGGAGGGCGGTGGCATATATGTCCAAGCAGCTCAAATCTATTGGAGTTGGGGGAACAACTGGACAAGATTGCACATCGATCTATGACTTGGATCACTAGAGCAGTTCAATAAAATATATATTGCTACTAGTTGTCATAGAATAAATCCAGTAATACTGCTATATTTTCAAGTCAATTCATCATCAGTATTACTTTCTTACTTAAAACTAATTTATGTGGTGTGCTTTAATACGTTTGTAATTGTTAGAGTTAGTCGTAAATTGATTCGAGTAAGGTTTAAAAACTCACTAGGCGTTTTTAACACAGACAACTAGGGCTGGGCGCGGGCCGGGCCGAGCCCAAAATTTGCAAAGCCCGACCCAAAGCCCGACACCCTCGGTCCGAGCCGAGCCGAGCTTTTTCAGAAACGAGGACCGGCCCGAGCCCGACCAAGTCGGGCCGAGCCGGGTTTTCGGTCTTTTTCGGGCCCAAATCATGGTCACCAACCCCATTCCTCTTCAAGCTCGTGACATGAGAAATGGAGCTTCCACGGTCAACGAAGATGAAGATCAGTGCACCTCCACCACCATCTCATTCAACAATAATTAGAACCCAAACTCAGAAGAAAAAAAAGGAATAGAAACCTGTATCCTTTAGCCTCAAGTTGTCTCCATACAAGACCATGGATGACACCTCAGCTGGTGAATCATGGATGACCTCCACCTGCCGCTCCCGACTCAAGATCATAACTTGATTTAAGACAACTTCCAAAGCTTCACCAAGGTGGAGGAGGAGCTGATCTAGGAGGAGGAGGAGGAGCCGATCGACGAGGAGGAGGAGAGGCTAGGAAGGAGGAGGAGCCGATCTAGGAGGAGGAGGAGGAGGCGGAGGTCACGATTTCCGATTTGGGACTCTAGGGCACACTGCAGCGGCAGCACAGAGGCAGGGTCGTGGAGACTCAGGCGAGGAGGAGCTCGGGAGCGAAGGGGCCAAGGCGGTGGAGCGGTGGAGGTCCGGACTGAGGGAGTGGAGAGTGGCTCGGGGGGGAGGGAAGAAGTGACTGGCTTCGGGGGATAGTTTGATTAGGGATTAGGGTTTTTTTTTTTTTTATATATATATATATATTAACATCGGGCCGGGCCGGGCTTTCGGTCCCAAAAAAATTCAGGCCCGAGCTCGGACCGACATTCACAAAATCGGGCCGGTCCTTCCTCGGGCCGGTCTTTAAAATTTCAGGGCTCGGCCCGTGTCGGGCTTTTTTCATCGAGCCGGGCCGGGCTTTCGGGTTTTCGGGCCCAAACGCCCACCCCTACAGACAACTGTCTAGAATTACCTAAATGGTTAGGCGGTCTTAAAGTCTGATATGCAATTTTTTTTATTATTTTTTTATTTTTTGACATATTTATATAATTTAAAATATTTAAACTTAAGATACATGCATCGTTTAGAGTCCGCTTAAATCCGCTTAATAGCTACTTAGACCCGCCTATTAATTCGCCTAGACTCGCCAGGTAGCCGCCTAGTTCCACCTAGTGATCCGCCTAGTAGCCACCCATATACCGCCTAGTGATTCGCCTAGACTCACCTAGTGACCTCTGTAGGTCCAACTTTGCCTAGACCCCAAAATACCCAGAAACCCCGATTAGGCATATTATCCAAGTTCTCCCGACCCACCGCCTTAGCGCCTAAAAATATGTATTCTTTTAATGAGAAGCTCCTATATCAACCGATTATATCAAACTAAATTTTGATAGAACTGTTTAACTGCTAATTTTATAAGCTGTGCACATTCTCATGGATCAGGATGATGATGCAATTATGACCTAGCTTGGATTATCCGATAAAGCCTCGATCCTTTGAAATAAGACTTGTGTGTTGCAGCTAAGTTTTAATTCTCCTATTTATGAGGTTCAATATTCAACTCAAAGCTTTCGTAAGCAAACCTTAATAAGCTAGAATTGATATCCCAAATTTTTTTTAGGACAAATGTTATATATGGTCCTTGTGATTTAGGGTCATGGTTATGTCTGCCCTTGCCCTTGTGGTTTAAAAATGTTCGATTTTAGTCCTTGTGTCTCATAAATCACCTATTTTTTGTCTTTATTTTTTTTTCTTCATTCAATTCGTGTTCAAATTCACAAGAAGTCTGGAATTTTAACACTTGGTTGAACAATTCATCTAGAATTTGAGAGAACAAGTCATCAAGAATTTCATGATTGGGATGAATCAATGTATAATTACATTCAGTTTGAATATACACGAGTAACTACATAAGGCTGTAATAAACAATTCTTTTATAAAACCTTTAATTTGTATACATAAGAACTATTTTAATGAAATAAGTTTTTTTTGCTTAACATATCAACACATGTATTAGGGTTCATGTTAAAATAAGACCAAAATTAAGTGATTTATGAAACACAAGGACTAAAATTAAGTGATTTATGAAACACAAGGACCAAAATTAGAAATTTTTAAACTACGATGGCAAACATAGACATGACCCCAAACCATAAGATCTTTTTATAACATTTATCTTTTTTTTTTTAAGTCTATGCATGATATCTTCCAACATTTCCTGGAGGTAGATGAAGTATGAAAGCAATGTTAACTAAAACCTGGCATTTATTTTCATCACTTATTCATTAATCGTTGATTAGAAATTAATGAAATTCATTACATGCCTTAAAACTACCTACAAAGTCGACCAAGATTTAAGGAATTATGTCTATGGCAAGTTTGCAACCGTTAATTTGGACTCCTATAAGATATGTAGGGTCTTGGATATTTATTTTCAAACTTGATAATGTGTACCATCCTGAATCTTCTCGACCAAAACTCATTTAGATGTAGATGATGATACATTGATACATATATTATATATCTTAATAATTTATCATGTATTACTATCATATATTTTCTCGCCCATATGCACTCTTTAATTTGTACGTTATTAGTTTATCTATCGTTGTATTGAGTTTATATGACATGATCAAGTATTCATAAGATATAAATCTACGAGTTGATGATACGAGACTATTCTCCACCAATGCGTAGTCGAACCGAGTGAGAACAATCACACTTTTTTTTTATTTTTTTTTTTGAAAAATAACAGTCACACACTCACACAAGATTACAGAGTGATCAATACTTTAACTACTAACTAACCCCGCTAATCTTGCACATGAGTAACAAATCAAGCAGTACAGAAGCTGATTTAAAGCGAAGCGAAGCCAAAGCCACTCACAAGTAAAGCAAATATAAAATTCCATTATTAAATTACATTAAAGTAGTTTAATTAGAGAAATAGAACCTAAATACTTCTTAAAAGAAAAAGAGTTAATTAAAGCAATCATCTCGTACGTAAAGCAAATCAGCGTTTCCCACCCATCGTATTATTTTGACGAACCTAAAAAAATGTCTCTCTCTTCTTCCCCCACATGGGTCTCTCTCCAAACCAACCAGGTTGAAGAGTCAACTGGTTAAACAGTAAAGTAAAAAAACCCCCTAAAATTTACCACTCCTTCCGACTCTCGGAGACTTGAACCTTCCTATCTCTCTCCGTTATATATAAAACCTCCTCTCTTTCACACCCACCTCCATCTTCTTCTTCTTCAACCTTCTCTCTCTCACACATTTTCTTTCCTCTTCAATTTTGACATGCCACAAGTCGATTTGGAAACCCTAGTAACCGCCTGCGCCGGCGGCTCCATGGATCGCAAAATCGCCTGCGAGACCCAGGCCGACGCCGCCGCCGAGCAGAACCTTCCAGAATCCGACGCCGACCCCAACCCCAACCCCGACGATCCGGTTTTAGCGGCGGACTTCCCGCCGGAGTCGTTCTGGCTCTCGAAAGACGCCGAGTACGACTGGTTCGACCGGAACGCCTTCTTCGAGAGAAAAGACTCCACCAAAGGCAACAACTCCAACTCCACAAATCTTCATCCGAATTCAAACAACAATTCACAGCGATTCTCGATGAACTTGAAATCCAAGGCGGCGATAATCGGGCTCCCGAAGCCACAGAAGACGAACTACGCCGACACCAAGCACCGCCGGAACTGTAAGGCCGGCAACGGGAGGCTGTTTCCGAAGCGGTCCGGATCGGTCGGAAAATCGACCGACGGGTCGATGATCGAGCCGTCGTCGCCGAAAGTGTCGTGTATGGGGAGAGTCAGATCGAAGCGCGACCGGAAGCGGCGGTGGAGGAACCGCCAGCAGCAGAGGTCGATCAACGACATGTCGTCTTCTATGGAGAAGTCGGTTACAGCTAAACCGGTCGAGAGAAGAAAGTCCGGGTTTCTAGCGAGTTTTCGGGGTTTGTTTCGGCACGGGAGACGTGATAAGTCGAAGAGTGACGGACACGCGCCGTTTGCTGCGGAGTCGCCGCCGAGGAGGAGCAGCGTGGCGAGGAGGGCGGCGTTTGATTACGAAACGGCGTCGTGCGACTCGCTCCCGAGGCAGAGCACGGAGAGCGAGCCGCCCGGGTTGGGAGGGATGAAGCGGTTCGTGTCGGGTCGTCACTCCGGGTCGTGGGTCGGGGAGCACGGCATCGACGTCGCGTAATGGAAATCGGGTCGGGCTCTCGGGAATCGAGATTTCTTGATCCGACGGCGATCTGTGGGCCCTGCGGGAGACTCGGGAGGGAAGCAAAGTTGCGTGCGTGGCGGTCGTGAATGGCAGTCTAAGAACGTGGGGGCCCACTTGTCCTCTCTGATTTGTCGTAGGGATGACGTGGCACGTGGAATAAAACGGTTTTCCCTTCACCGGATTTTAAGAGGTAAAAAGGAAGTCTCATTTACCACTTTGCCGTTTTCTACGTTTCGTTGTCGTTTGTTTTTCCGATTATAATTTTTTAGACGATGAGGGTTTATGTAAATAGATATATGTTTTGCTGAGTGAGCAGTTGTAAATTTGGTTATTTTGGGTAATTTGAGAAAGTTTAGATTGGTGTGAAAATCAATTTTGATTGCTGTGAATTGGAATTTACCGTAAGATTAATTTATTGACACAGTGGCAAAACTGTTCTAATAGACCATTGACCACATGCTGTCGTCAATGGAGGTGTTCTCGCCTACCACACACAGTATACAAGTTAGGTTGTCTTTACTCGCTTTTTAAGATTTGGATGCTTTTCTTCATTATTGTACACTACTAAGGAGATGCTGAGATGCAGAGGGAGACCAACCTTCTATATATGTGGGATCTCAAGAAAAAAGCAAATAAGAACAAACTCCTTAAGTTCCAAACTACTCCAACAAGAAAAGATCTACATCTTAATGTAAAAGTAGAACCAAATGGTTATAGATGGTCAGTATTTTCTGGTCTAAAAGTGATTAGTTCAACCTCATTCCAAATCGTATACTAAAACTGTTACTACATATTTAAATAGGGATTCCATTACACTGATTTCGATGACAGAAAAACAAATCGTTCGTCAAATTATATAGTTTGGTATACAACCCATGAAGGCCAAATTTAGCATAATGGCTTACTACAAACACCTTATTTTGTGTAGCTAGCAGTTTCACTACATGGGTTGCAGCTTTAGTGGTATAGAAAATTGTCAAATTGTTGCACATTTGCAATATACCGACACAAATTGATGTTTTCCAATTCAAAGTTTCTTCATATCATTGTTTTTTCAACATTTGAACCTGAAACTCTATTAGTACTTGTTAAGAAAATATTATTGGACCAACTATGTTTCATTGTCTATATAAAATGTACTACTGACTTATTTAAATAATGACGTGAGAAGATTCACACACATATAGTTGCACATATACGAAAACAACCTCTAAATCTTTGTATTAAAAGAAATAAACTAAATCTACAATATGAAAGTTCATATTTTGATGATTTTTGAAAGAAAGGACCAAGATGTTTACATCATGGGGGTCGTAGATTTAAAGCTTGGTCGCAAAACAGTTGCCTGAAATAGAGTCAATAAGTCTTAATCAAATTATATAAAGCCTACACTTGGTTTTAAGACAATTCATGTACGAATTGTAGTCTGTTTAAGTTTAACCATAGATGATCAAATCTAGTTGCTATAATTGTATGACCAAAATTAGGGCGGAGGTTTAGGAGAGAATGAAGCAGCTAGTAGTTGTCACTTGTCAGGTTAATGAGTCACACAATTGGTTGTTTTAGGTCCTTGTTTAATCTGGATATGCAACCTTTTCATTATGAAATCAGGGGAAAGGCATCCACCCCCAACTCAACATCATATCATAAATGCTGAAATACTGAAATTGATGTATATAGATGAGGTTGATTCCTTCTTAACATGAATGTTCTAGCTAATTAATCATCCTTTCAAAATGTGATATACGTAAACTGAATGGTCCATTCATAGAATATCTTTGTAAAAAGTCTATTTAATTTGAAATTACTCAGGAATCTAACAATTTTACTGGATAAGACTTGTGTAATAATTTTGATAAACATTGAAATGATTGAGAATATATAAACGGTGTTTAAAACACGCTATTTCGTTTTATTTTTCGTTTGAATATAATTTTCAAAAAAGAAATAGATCAATAAAAAAAAAAAAAAAACTAACAGGTTAACAGCAGTAGTTACAAGATCATCGATCTATCTCAACTTAGCAGCTAGAGCATAGGAAAAAATACTCGAGAGTTGAGAAAGGCATAAGGAAACTTATTTTTTGAATTTTTTCTCTTCCACTCATCACAAAAAATAGCACACTTATTGTTGACATATTATCAACTAGATGGTGATCTCTATCAGTACTACTTATACCAATCTCTAGCTAAGCTCCTCGAAGAGCTCAATTTTGCGTCCATTAAGTGGCTGCAGTGGTCTCGCGTTGTTCTTGTAATCTGCTCCCAGTGGTGCTCTTATAGCCTCTAACTGAGCCTTGGAAATGTACCTCACCTGCACGTAAGCATTTATGCATTATACATGGTGTATGCATGCATAGCAGATATAGATATGTTTGTGTTGAGAATATACATTCCACATGGAAAAATGAGACCTACTCTGTGGGTTTATAAGAGTTTGGGCTACTCTTTTCATAGCTAATTGGTTTTGAATTGGAACCTCAGACTACTTTATCATGGCATCAGAGAGGGTTACTCTTTCACGTGTAAAACCCAAATGGTCACACAGACTTCATGTCACCCAAAATGTTGTCCACGTGTATGGTTTGAAAATTCGCCACATATGCGGGAGCGTGTTGAGAATATACATCCCACATGAGAAGATTGGACCTAGCTTGTGGGTTTAGGCTACTCTTTTCATTGCCAATTGGTTTTGGATTGGAACCCTGACTACTTTATCAGTTTGTGTATGCAGATATATCATATGCTCATGCTTTAAAAGAATCAACCGATACCAGTAGTCCAGGTTCACGGTATGTATCTATGGTGCTGGACTGTTGGTAAGAGAACATTTTTGATATATACAACAAGGAAATGAGGAATTAATAGTACCTTTCCAAGGATGTTCCAGATAACATTCTCAGTGCATGGAGGAGAAGATAGAGAGCCAACATATCTCCAATATTTGCGTGTTCTTTTTTCAAACTCCTTCATGTCTAAATGTCCGAGGGGAACATGAGCATACTTATCTCTTCTACATACTTCCTCGGTCAACTCCGCCAGCTTGTCCTTGATCTGCAAAATATCAATTGTAGTTATACATGTCAAATTAGTCTAACTAGTTGACTGTCTACATTAATCCATTGAATCCTTGTGCTAATTAGGCACGAAGTTCAGCACACTGGAATGAAGTTTATCATATGGAATGCTCATTCAACCATTTGGTCAGCAGATGAATTGTATTTAGTGGTTCTTTTTCCTCATGTTAGACAACCATTTTCCCCCAAAAGTTGAGCTACCAGGCAATGAATCAACTCGGGGAGAAGGGGGGACTCAACCTGTGTGAAGCTACCAGGACCTGAGGTGCCCCTGGCCAGAATCCTCTATCTACCAATTAGACAACTATTATATACTGCTCTTTTGTATATAAGTCGGACTAAGGGATCATATAGTGGTTCTTTTGTAAAAACATGTAACATAATTAATGATGTACCTGAGAGATGAATATATCATCTTTGCCAAATTGGAAAAGAATTGCCACAACTGCGATGCTATTGTCATCTGCCAGGTGAACTAGATGAAGCTCTGCTGGAAATCTGTAAGAAAACTCAATGTAAGGCCAATTGGCTCTGCAGCTTTGCTAGTAATTAGGATATACAAAAATACTTCTTCTTTTTTTCGACAATTCCTAGCTATATTAATCTCAGTTTGCAGTAGTCTTATGTGCTAATCTATTCTCTTTTGCAAATCAAAGTGTCAGTAAATTTAGAAAGAGAAGTTTATTGGCAGAGAGAGACAGAGAGATCGAGCACATACTGGACTCCATTTATACGATGTTCAGAGGGAGTATGCCAGTGCAGCTGCTTCAAGTTATAGTTCTTACCATCTATGACAAATGTTCCGGCGATTTGTCCATCAAAATGCACCTGCATACAGCAAAATCCGTCTCAAACTTTGAACTAGCTCGATCAGTGGTTGAAACGAATGACAATATGTTTCCACTCTCCCTCACTTGCAGCCTCAACATGTGAGATTGCAATACAAAACGTTTAGCACTCATGTATGACTTGTTAGGCAATCTGTAACCCCACACTATCAACATGTTATGGATCTCATAAGAAACAAGAACAAGTGTATATCTATGCATGATGAGTATTGTTCATATTGCCACATTATCAATCTGACACTCCACACAAATCAAGAATCCATGGATTACAATTTATGTTTTCAGTCCAACAGTCACTGACTTGTAATATGTGTAGTCAAGTGATGACCTCAACGATGGAGTAAAAGAAGTTAATTTCTAACATAATCTTGGTAAGATTATGATAGTAATAATATATACATGAGGACTATTGTAACTGTAAGATGCACAAAGTCTGGAGAAGTTGAGGAACAAGTACCCCAATGTTAAAGCCATTGTTGTATAATGTGGCATTCAGCACAAGGTAGTTTCGGGTTAATGGCTTGAAATTCCTCATACGAATAACCTCGTCCTTGGCAAGGTTCAATGGAGACTGCCTGTTTCCATTACATGCTGAGAAATGTGGATTCAATCTTCCCCATCTCCGAGGGCCAGTTGGACCCGTGTAAGTAAATCCAAGCGACTTCACCTCTGGACCCTCTGGTTTCATAAGCGGATATTTGTTTCAAACAGAAACCATTAGCAACAGTTTCAACCATTATGACAAGAACTAATGAACTCAAAACTCTTAGTGGATGACTGTATATTCATGGAAGATAACTAACACGACTGATACAAGAACCGCAGGAAGCTTAGTCTGCACTTTACAATAAATTGGGGGAGAAACTATCAAAGAAGATTCAAGAAAACAAAACGGAAAGGATAAATAGTTATATGGATTAGAAAAAATCATCTATGAACTTATGAACTTGTGCTTATATATGCTAACTTGCTAAGAGGTTCTGAGGGAGATATAGATATCTTACCTTCTACAAAGCAAGCTGAAGAACCAACGAGCAGTAGCATCGCAACGAGGATCGACAACATAATTCTAGGAGCCATTTAATCTGTTCAATGTATTCTAAGGTCGTCCAACCTTTAGATTCAAAAGCAAAAGAGAGAGAGAGTGGATCTGGCTAAGTTTTGATCCAACTTGTGGGGTGTTGCTAGAGGTACCTGAACCACTCCTGTTTTATATAGCCGTTATATCTCGACATTCTTGGAGGCTTGGAGCACTCTAGCTCATATGTCTTGACATATTTATACGAGCAATGTCAGGTGAACTACCTTTTGGCATCCCACCTAGAACTCACCTTATGTATCAGCTTATGTGACACAACCACGTCATTTAATGAAACATTCTGATTGAGTGGTGACAAGTCATGTACATGCCACATAGGCTGACACATAATGTAGACTCTATGTGGGGATGCCAAAAGGTGGTTCATTTAGCATTATTCTATTTATACACTTTCTGCTAGTCACTATTCAACCAGTTGAATGATTGGCTTTCTAATTAAGTAGTGCTACACTGCTAACTCGTGCTTAATCAAAGAGCTAGTATCTGTTTGTCTGCTTTGTTAATCTATACAAGAATCCTTCTCATGATTAGAACCTGCAATACAATAACAGATGAGCGATTTAACTAGTATTGTCACAAGTTGTTATCTCAGGTGGTTACTATTCTTCAGTAGCGCATGCGCGCGGTTGACTTAGTAGTTAGCACCCGTTTATTGAATCTCAGTGTAAACGTAGACAGATCGAACTACTCTATTTTAAGTTGATGATTTGTTCCAGTCTTCATCCCTGAACTGTGTTCTTTGGAAAGGCGTAACTGAGTCTTTTAAGGCAGGCATCGAACACAATTAGAAAAACTTATAAAATTAAGGGGTGATGTGTGACATATGCTCCAACATAGATCCCCTAGTGCCCCCTAAAGCCATTGGCTTCTGAACATAATCTTCATATTTAAATTCTTTGGTTGTCTCAGGCTCTCAGCAGTGGTAGATGTAAAACAAGTTTAGTGTCACAACTCAAAATCCAAGAAAACTCAATTTGGCTTGGAAATACATATGATGTCAGTAATATCAAATCGATCATCAGAATTGGTATGTTTATACCGTCTCTTCTTCATGCAAATGGATTGGACATAATTGAGGCAAACAGGATTTTGTTGGGGACTAATAGTTAAACTTATACCACTCTTTAAGCTCTGGCCTATATATGCCTCATCATCCACTATTGCACCCATTTTCCTATTGTGTTTGTGGGACTAGGAAGCATGATTACATATAGCCAAAGTTTAGATAGCACCTGGCATTCAATTATAGGAAGACAATCCTGCATTCCTATTCCCAACACTATTTTGTGCAGGCTTCTAGTTTCTTCATCCTCCAATAACAAAATTGATTGCATTGTCTAACGTAAGTTTACATGATGGAATTTCAGAATATCTTCTTTCTTGAAGAAATCCTGAAGCTGATATGGGCTATGGAATTATATGGGAATATCCTTTTATCCCTACAGATGGTGTTAGTTTAGCTAGCACTTCAGTGGCTCCAAAGCTCAAGTTATTAGCTACTAAAGAAAGGGTCGGGGCTTAATTCTAACCATAATGAATGGTTTTCTCTCGATAATTAGATGGGAAAGGGATGATATGCTGTACCATTAAAAGAAGAAAAGTCAATAAAAGTATGGAGCTTAGCAAAGTTCATACCAAGCAAAAGCTAGGAGCTGAACCAAATTTCCATCAACCTGTGTTTAGGAATAAGTTCCAACAATTTATTTAAAGGAATAAAAAAAAAAAAAAAAAAACAGGAAAAACCAGCAACACACAAAGTGAAAGCTTTTCTGTAGAAGCTTGAGGATGGAGAACAGCATAAAGAAGAACGTGGCTACCAGATGCCCCTAGTTCACATTTGAGGACCATCTAAGACAGATGACCAAACCAAACATAATGGCTAGAGCACCACTACAAGTCAACCATTCTGGTCAACAAGTGCTTCTGCACACCAGATTATATAACTAAAGTCATGATGGAATCAAAACAAAAAAAAGCAAGTTCAAAAGGTAATTGTGCTCTTGGTGTCAAGGACCTTGAACCTACAATTATAGCAAAACTACTTCCCCAGTTAGACCTTTGCTAGGACATGATGAATAGCCAATTCAGATTGGGTTTCATACCTTCTTATTCATAAGTTAACCTCAGAATCCACTAAAGAAGAGCACAATGGATGATAGGATGACCATTCTTATTGTTCCTCAACAACTTAACCCACAAAAGCCTAACATGCTTAGGATATTAAAGCGAAAATTGGGAGGGAAAATGCAAGGGTACAAACATTAATCCTCAAATCCATTCGCCCCTCATCTTTATTCTTCAAGACAAATACTACCTCCCACTGCTACACATGGTTTGACTCCCAACTGATAGACACTAACCCAAGGCTATGTCCTGTTCTGGTGCTTGTGATGGGTTTCTGGTCCCTTGTTCAGAAGATATATACTTGGCCTGGTCCCTTGGTTCTAGAGTTTTCTAATGTGCTGTCCTGGCCAACAGCAAGCTGTCAAATTATTTTAGTATGGAGATAATCATCTGGAATCCTACAATAGAAACTCTCCTATATCCTTCTATATCCCTTCATCCACTGTGATTGTCAACCTAGAAAGGGAGAAAGTAGGAACCTTTTTGCGATGAAGTTTGGATGCTGGATCTATAGGTTGCTGCAACACATAAACAGACTACTAACCAAGCTACCACCATACAGCCTACATCTAGAACATAAAGTGACAGAATAAACAGATAGCAAGACAGAAGCACACAAGCTCAATTATTTACGTGCCAAAACTTAAACTGTTAGACTCAAACAGATTATGTAGTTGAGCACATACGAGATGGGTAGAGTAAATAATATTCATGAACAATTATTATGGAGGATAATACCTTAACAGCTTAACTAACCAAGATTCGAGGATAATTTGAAACGCAGTACTACAAAACTTGCAGCTATATTAATGTAATTTTAGCTTACTACTGGCTTTCGTATCTAATGCCTACTAAATTACTAATCAGATACTTCATGGAAACAAAACTAACGTTATGAAGATAAAAACAAACAAGATTGCATGATGACAAAGAAACCCATAATTTTCCTTTCAAAATGTTGCTCGACAATGATGTGAACGACTGGACTGGACATACAAATTGAAGCTTGTTTTTGTATTAAAGTGAAGAATCAAATGCTTTATCTGACCATCATAGCACTTGGATTCAAATCTCTTTGTGAAAGGGGAGTGTCTGGTACTCTGGTATTATTTCATGATCAATCATGTAACATGCCCAAGTTGCCACAGAAAATGGCCAAATTAATGCCTAACTATTGACAACTCTTTTCTTCTCTACTTCAAAACAGAGATAGAGATTCTCCACCTACAATACAGGCTCCACTTAGATATACTTCAGTCGCCTAAGTCGGAGGATCACAACAACACTTCTGTTCTGGTACTACATTCTTTTGTTAGTTTTGTAGATAATCTTCAGAACTTGGGTTGCACTCTTATACTAAGTCAAAAGTTCTGATTAACTAGATAGACGAGGGGCATAATTTATAGCAATAGTTCCTCTGGGACGGCACCAGTACTCAATCGCGTGATCTAATAATATCAACCTTACTCTCAAGGAAAGTAACAGAAACATAGCTATGTAATTAGGGTTGTTACTGGAGAACTCATTATGAAGATAATGAGTTCATACTTATTCCTAGGGTCAACAGTGAATGCAATCCATAGCATATTTTCTTTCTTGCTTAACATTTTCAGCATTCATTCTTGTCTTTTAATGTTTCGATTCGAGTAAGTTAAGGAGTGCAGCTATCAGCTAACAATGTTGAATCACTTCTACAGTTTTACATCTTAAGCAATACTGTCCAACAAAACAAAGATTTGTTCATCTTCAGGCTTTTGAGTTTGTTTTAGTTTTTACTCATATTGCAGGAGTTCTTTTTGTAAACTGACTTCAAAGGCTTCAATCCTATAAACTTCTGAAGGATGACCATAAATGAAACATGGTGTAAAGCATACGGTGTGATTACAAACTGTAAAGCTAATATTCAAACATATCAGTCTTTGATTTATTTCCCACTACACAGTGAACATATGGTGAGTGATGATTCAAAAGGAATTTGTAGTACCCAATACGAAAAAATTAAAGGAGAATGCCATTTTTTTTTTCTTTCAAGAGCAACCCATCATTTGTTAGCTACTAGTTATCAAATTCTATTACAATTTTCTTCCACTGGAGAACTAAAATCTACAGTAAAAGTTAAAAGTAAACCTTAAGCAAACATGGGGTTAAACAAAGGGAATTGATTCTACTGGAAAGATGAATATGAATACATTCTATGAAAGCTGTTTATTCTGGTATGAGAGTAGGGCAAATAATACTTATAAATGTAAGAAAATATACAAATAAAGGTTAGTAAAAATGAAAGAGAAGCCCACATGCCTTTAAAACGTATTGCTCATTAAAGAGCATAAGTTGCTTTTAGATATTCGATAATTTCTGCGCTTTCAAACATTTGCACCCCAGTATTGGGATCTTCCAAGTAAGGCGCCTGTCAACCACCATTAATACATGATTAGTATTTATATTTACTACATTGTGCATGTCAAACAGCAGTAAAATTTCATTATCATAGGGATCAAAACTTCAAAATTAAACTTCAGTAACAGACAGTATGATATTGGAAGTACCTGAAAATGTCCAACTTTCTCATATAATATCTGTCGTTTTGGGCTGCCACGAGCACAGCTGAAAAGAGATTGATATTGACTCAATAACAAATTGTATACCTTTGTACACAGATACAAAAACAAATTATACTGAAAAGAAGATTGAACAAAAAGCTCCAAGAAAAGGTGGTGGATTACTTCACAGAATAAACCATGAAACAGATACAAGAATCGTTTACACCATAAAAGAAAAAAAATTATAGTGTAGAAAATTTTGAGATAACAGGTATAATCACATCAGAGGAATACATGAATACATGATAAACCCCCTTTGAGAGCATATATATGAACCATTCTACTACGGAAGACTTAGACCATAGATCATCACACTGACGTTGCCAGCATAATATAATGCAGGACGACTAAAAGTCATAGCAGATAGAATGCAATAGTCAATTATTTGTTCTTCATATGTAATCATTATAAGTACAACTAAGCATACTAAACATTAAATAGGAGCGATGAAGTGGGAAAATATCACTCTAATGTCTACCTAACTCGTTGCTTGTGGCTGTATATTTAGTGCAGATTCGGTCATGTTTCTATGAAAGGCATTGTGCATGCACAAATTAAATGTCTTTGCAAATGTGATGAAAACTTCTGAATTGACACCAGACTACCAGAGAGATGATATTGTAAAAATTCTTCATACCGAGAAAAAAAAAAAAAAAAAAAAAAACAATCATCCCAGGTTTGCTCTGGGTACCGTACACAGAAAATGTGTGCAGCTAAAGAGTTCAAGTTTTATAACTGTACAGTACCCCGTGCTAGATCTTTTTAAATAACTGAATGAGGATTAATTACTATGTGAAGTTGTTGCTACTCATATTTACCTGCGGTATAAGTGAGGCAGTTCTAACTCTACTAGCACTTCTCGTACAAGTTTGCAAAAAGGGGATCCCTGAAAGAGAAAAAAGTTTAGAACTAAAACTCGAGAATCATGAGTGTTTGAAGATCATGGTAGGAGCAGTATGCAAATCTATGAACAGAACAAGTCATGCATCTAGTATTTTACTGAGGGACTTCATTGCAAAAGTATGATCTAAAGATAAATCTCAAAGATGATTATAGTCTAACCTCATATGCCCATAATTCTAGTGGTTTGGGCGGCAGTTTTGATGGAGTATAGACACTTCCCTGAAGAGAGATAGAATACACATGAGACTGGTCAATGAAGTTCATAAAAGAATTTGCATATAATAGCAAAATCCAAGTATTCTAGCATATTCATGAGGGATAAACTAATTATGAGAAGAAATTTTGGAGATCATCCTTTAAAGATGATATGTTTGGAAAAAAAAAATTGGCCTACTTAAAGCAATTCAAACAATCTAACCTTTCCTGACCGACCAATCAAAGCAAAGCCGGCAGTCAAAGTCTGCAATAGACAATCAAGTAAATAATAAATAATAAATAATAAACAATAAACAACTGGCAACTTGACCATAGATTGAGAAAAACTACTAACAGAAGAGTTAATTGCTAACCGTCAATAAACCAAGCGACAATGCAATAGGAACATTTCCATCACCTGCACAAACATTTAGGAGGAAAGGAACTATTCAAGAATTTGAGGTAAACACTGCTATGCACTGATACACAAAGGACAAACTGATCATCATGGAAATATATAGACGCAAATGTGTAAAACTTTTCTAAAGGGCCAGTCCGTAATTGCCTTATAAAAACACTAAATCTCAAGTTGTGTATATGTTCTTCCGTTCATATATATATACAAATGAAGGTGACTATGTACCATATTTTCCAACCAAGTACTTGATTATGTCATCTGATTCGTACATTGAAACTCCAGTGTTTGGATCCACCTACAACCAGAACAAAGTTTTAAGCATAGCTGCAAATCTAAGCCACTAAGAATCATATTAAGCTGAACAAAAGCATAATATTGTAATACATAGAAGACCGAAGCTACTGAATGATATTAAAGATTATAAAATCTCTACATTTTAGTATTACTACACTATGGAAAAAAAAAATTCTTAGCATCTTTGTTAAAAAGAAAATCTAATGTCAGGTCTTTCTTAATGAATTTCTTTTCACCGAATCATTGAAATATATTTTAATGAGTTTTTGTGCGTGCGCGCTCACACATACACATACATACATATATTCAGTGTTCACAATATGCGTCTACCCTTCTGTTGGACTTTTTTCTGCCAGCTTCTCACACAAAAGAATCTCAAACCAGCACTAAAGATCCTAAGCTTATCTGAAACTATTACATTATGGAAATGGACCACAATCTCAGAGGTTAAAAGAGTGCAAGATAAACTGGAGATAGAATATGCAATAACAGATATATATATATTTACTAGTGAAGTTTTATAAACAACAAGAAAAGCTACTCAAATCCATCTAATTTCCAACAAACACGGTGTAAAAAGCAATTCAGGTTTATTTCCTATATTTATAAACATCCTGTTTCTGGATCGTTTTCAGTTGTTCCCTACAGAAGTGAGGATAAACTGGGAAAGTAGTTATAAGAGAAAGGTATGATATCTGACCAAGTAAGGGAACTGCTTCTTGCCACCCATCTCCCCAACCTTTGGACGGAAGTTTGGACCATTCTTCGGGCACGGATAATATATAACATCAAGGTCCAGTACTGCAACAATTTCCCTAACCTGCGCACAGTTAGAATGTCATCCCCCAAAACAAAGAAAGCGCAACATGCTATTCAGTGATCTACCACCACTATAATAATCAATTGATACGTACATGTGATGAACTTCATTTACAAATTACAATATATTTGTGGACCTTAAACATCACAGAGACACATTTTCAAACAAAATATTGAAAATCTAAGCACTCTCTTAATTGTTTATCTAATGGAGAAACAAAAAAATCACCAGCACTATCTGAGTTACAAAACTCACTATCAATATGCCTAAACCCAAAAGCCTGAAGTCGGACTAAATATGTCATGACATTCATTAGAGTGTATTTTTAGCATGAGAAAATTATGGTGCACTAGTCTACTCACATGCATAGTTTTTCAAACATGATTTCATTAGGACATCTTGTTTAATCAAAATCTTTAGTAATAAAGATAACTTCCTTTGTTGTTCAAGTTACCTTCCGGCAGAATGGACAGCTGTGAATGATCCATCGCAATTTGTACGTGTGGGTAAGAAAAACATATACATCCAGTCAGTTCAATGATGGTAATCATGGTATACATTAAGGGTGGGGAACAATTGCTGCCAGAAACTACTGAGGGAAATGAAGTACCCTTCAAACTCATAAATCTCAACAGGCTTCTCCGGACGGGGTCCTAATTTTGAAGTCTCCTTGACCTTGGAATCTGTCATATACAAATTTAAATAGAAAAACTCTTAAAACTTTCAGATGGTACTGAAAACTAGCACGCTATTGGTCATTCTTCAAAAACACTGACATATGATCAACCAAAACTTCATATTTATTATGACAACAAAATGCGCAATGCTTAAGATGAACAAACATAACTCCAAATCAGTTACTTCCCCCCTCTCTGATTGGTACATACACTACCACCAGTCATATTAAAAACTACATAAACCAATTTCCATCAACAATGCCACAGCAGGGCATTAATCAGAGTAACATTTACCATTAAAATCGAGAGCATACTGGCCTGGAGGGATCTCCTCCTTGGGAACAAGCGAAACCGAATACCTGGTACATCCAACAATGAAACATAGAATATGTCAACTATATATTGCTAGCATTATAACCGGAGCTCAATAACTAGAACAGTAATTCAGTAATTCTAGCTTATTGAATCATCTCCATTTCTATGGCCACCTACTTTCAATAACAAATTGACATTTTTACAGGACAAGAAGATCAATTTACTTATAGTACTAGGAAATAAAACAAAACAAAACAAAGATGAAGGGAAGTACCCAGAAACGAAAACGCCACAGCCAAAGCGAAAGAATAAGGCAAGAGAAGCACCCAAAACGTCCAAAGACTTATCGGGTCGGACTCCAAACCGCTTGGGCTCCGGAGCCTTGAAATTGGGAGGAGGAGTGAATGTTAAAGGTTCAGACTTTACTTGAACTGAACTTGTGGGTGTCTCAGGGGACTCTGTTGTGGCTCTAACAGACAGTAATCTCCTGCTGGGTAGTCTTCTGGGGCATGAAAATGGCGGGAAACTTGAGGTGGGTATCAAGTTTAGAACTTTGGCCATGGTTTTTGGTGGGTTTTGGAACTGAAAAGATGGGAATGATTGAGAATGTGAATTTATAATTTGACCCAAAATTCAGTTGGTGGACACTGAAGAGACGAGTTCTTGCAGTCAGTTACTGTCTTACACTTACTGAACTCGTGAAATAGAGTTGACTGGCTTTGGGTTGAAATCAAATTTCCTTTTATTTTTTCAGTGTTGGAAATATCAAATATGTGATTGGTGTATTTGTGGGTATGGTTATCTATCAGAGGAATGTGATTGGGTGGAGAAATCCTCCTTGTGCTTGAGTAACGTGTCAACTGTTGGTGGAAATATCTTAAACTCAATGAGACAAATGTGATACTTACGTTGGGGACTTGTCCATTCGATTCATTTCCAGTTTCGAGGAAAAGAGAAACTAAAACTTGTTGTTTAGCCTGGTCTGCTTCTTGGGGCTGGACCAGACCTTGGATTTAGAACAGCCTACCCTACTCTTTTTTTTAGCTTTATTGAATGCTTTGATTGATTTAGTTTTGGTAGATTTTGAGAGCGAACTTGAACATATAGTTGGGTATTTGCCAGAAAAAAACGAAGACATGAAATTGGAGAAACACATAATGATTTGAAGTTGCCACCACAGCTTATAAGCTAAACCAAACCAAACATACTGAGCTGCTACACATGCATTATGTATATGGGTAAAGAAAAATCCGTAGAGGGCTTCCTTATATCTTGTAGGATACAAAAAATGAGGTTTACTTTTCTAATTTCAGTACAAAATATTAATTTTATAGCCTCTTATTATTATAAATATTTAAAATCTAAAAATTTATAATATAATATGACTAAACGTGCTATATGCTAATAAAATTGACTCTATTTAAAAACAAAAAAACAAAAAAAACTGAAATTACAGCTTAAGAAAAGAGTTGGCATATTGAGAATAAATATGAGCGATTTTCATGTCCCAACATGTAATGTGGAAACTGACCCAAACTTATGGAAAGCCTAGGGATCTTTCTAATGTCAACTCTTCCCATTAGGAAAGAGCTTAGCTAGCCGCCCCTATTTCTAATTGCCTCTCTTATTCGTAAGAATTCCAAGTCCAAACTCTTACGCTGCAAGAAACTCCCATACCTTGTTCTTCATAGCAAAGTGCCTCCTCTGAATGATCGAGGCGATTAACTATTAATTAAGTACTCCCCAGAACAAAAGATCGAAAACTCTACTGAGTAATTCTCCTATCATAACAAGTTAACAACCCAATTAAGGCATAGTAATTGGGCGGCTGGCTTGGTTGCCACACCATGAGTACCCAACTAACTACCCATCCATCATAGATAACATCTTCATAAAATATTGCAACGTAGGAATGTAGATCATTGCGCCCAATCCTTTGTATATGTATGAACTGTTTGTTATAAACGTGCAAAATGTAAGATTCTGATGGTTGGCATTTGCGAAAAGCAGGAGTTTGAATAAGTTCAGTACTCATAGTTAATTTAGACTATCAGAACTAATTAATTAAATCTTTTGAGTATGGGTGATCGACCAGGTCACTTAGCAGTCCGTCTCACTAATCACAATTCATCAAGAAAGGCAAGGTTATTTAAAATTTTGTATATCGGCTTAATTTACCGGAATGTAATTAGTGAACGTGCACGACAATCTCATAGTTCTCACTAAATACTTTTCTCAAACACGGTTATGCATTGACGACTAGAGGTGATAGTAAACAAAGATATGTATATGATAAGTATGATTCTATGAGACCAGAATCAAGGTTCATTCATAGTCTAATAGTCTTGATATATACCTCATCAGTGACTAATGACTCTTAATTAACTTAATCATCAAGGTCAAAATAACAACCCATTTCAGTGAGAATTTTTACCGGGGTGGCACCGTCCAACTCCAACCAGTGAGAGGCAAGTTTCAGAATTCTGTGTGACTCTGTGCATGCCTTGTCACCCGACCATATGTTGGTCCCCAAGACTATCTAAGCTAGAAGCATGAAAGTAACAAAAGATGTCACGGGAGAGAACGTTGGATGCAAAAATTCATCATCCTCTAGCTTAAATCTATAGTACTTTTGGGACTATATATATAGTCCACGTCCGTCTATAAACCTAACGAAGTTGAAGATCAGATTCAGATCAGAATGGGAAAGGAATACTGTTGTTCTGATCTAAAAGTCTCTACTGATGGAGAAAGCAATACAGTTGGTTTTCCACTTCGGGTTGTTCTTGACAGACAAACCTTCCCAACGGGAAAAGATCGAATTCGGTTAACAATTCAAATACCATCTTTCATCTTTCAGAAAGGATCGAGCTATTCAACTACATTCTGCAGCATGCATGTAACTAATGATGCCCTACAAGCCATAACAGAGAAATCTGTGAGAACTGAGAACCCTGTCCATTTCTTGGACCTGAAGGCTGAAGCAAGCATGCAAATACAGATAACATAAAGTATAACAGTAAAGTATGCATAATGCTGACATAATAAAACCATAAGAATGATCCAACTTACCCCTAGCTACTTCATCGAAAAAAAAAACTTACCCCCAGCTACTAGAATGAAAATAAAAGGCTAGCTAGGTCATGATCGAGCACAGAGTTCAGTTTGATTACTGACTTCTTTGCATGCCGGCGGGCCATCTTAGAATATCATCTTCAAGTTTCAAAGCATCGAGTAGATACGACGACAGAGATTTTGTATGATCTTCATCATTCATCATATTTATTTACATGGTTTTTTAATTAGTTGGAATAAAAATCTTCTCTTCCTCAAAGAGGGAATATCCCGTCTTGCTAACTTTATTGTTTATATTTTATATGTAAAGAACGATACTTCCACTATCTATTGAATTTATAACTAAGCAATCTTTATCTTCTTTGATAAAAGGAGGCCAGAGGCTGGAGAGAAGAAATTAAGGTTTTTCTTCCAAGAAAACTATAATGTTTAGTTCAGTAAGTAAAGTTTCCTAGCTACGTCCAACGATATAGTTATCAAGGCCCTTAATTATTTCATTCGGTGAGAACTAGAAGGATGACATCCATGCATCATGACTACATATAAACTTACATATATATATATATATAACTACGTACATAAAATCTAAATATATAATTACCAAAAATGACATATATATTAGTATATATACAGTATGTCCGAATTTTCATTCATACAAACTCAGAGCACGTATATTACACTATTCATAATTCATCAACTGATTTTGCACAAACTTAAAACTCGCAAATGCATTAACGATTAACCCGCGCTTAATTAGGATACATATACATATGTAGATGGCACCTGCGGCCACGAGACCACAAATAATTAAGGTTTTTTCAGAGTCTAATTGTCTAGATAGAGAGCTCCACGAATGATTGATGAGACTTAAACTAGCTAATCATCAAGGTCAACAATAACGACCCAATCGGTGAGAATTTCTCCTAGGGTGGCACCGTCCAACCTCTAAGAGGCGAGTCTCAGGGTCCTGTGTGCATGCCATGTCAGGCCATACATAGGTCCTCAATACTCTATCTAGAAGCCTCAAAGTAACGAAACATGGGAGGGTGGAGGAAAATCAGCTAGCTTAGGCTTAACACTATTCTTAAAAGAACAATATAGTGCTTTAAGACTATTTATAAGGAATCCATGTCCATCTGTATTGTATATTATGATCAAATTCTGATCAGAATGAGAAAGGAATACTGTTGTTCTGATCAAGAAGTCTACTGATGGAGAAAGCCATACAGTTGCTTTTCCACTTCGGGACGTTCTCCAAAGACAAACTTTTCCAACGGGCAAGAATTCAGTTAACAATTCAAACACGATCTTTCTTCTTTTAGAGAGGATCGAGCTATCTAATTCAGTTAATCCTAGCCTAGCTTACTCCTACGAGAATTAAATTGAAAAGAGAGGTCATGATCGAGCAAAGATCAGTTCAGCTTGATTACGTATTTGTTTGCATGCCATTCTAGAATACCATCTTCGATCATTTTTCAAAGTATTGAGTAGACGACAGAGATTTTGTAGGATCTATACTCA
The DNA here is from genome assembly GCA_963682095.1 of Potentilla sterilis. Taxonomy (NCBI): domain Eukaryota; kingdom Viridiplantae; phylum Streptophyta; class Magnoliopsida; order Rosales; family Rosaceae; genus Potentilla; species Potentilla sterilis. Next base: position 14,270,180 of record OY821756.1, on the reverse strand, counting down.
TCATTCATCAGGTTTATTTAATCAGTTGGAATAGAAATCTTCGCTTCCTCTAACTCTAAGAGTAAAGAGCCCGGCCCTTAATGTTTGCCAAGTTTATCTGAAAGGGCTTATAGTTTATATTTTATATTCTACATATGCACAGAAATGATACTTCCACTATCTATCTATTGAATTTACAATAAGCTATTGGTTTAGCGAAAGGAGAAGGCCGGACAAAAGATATTAAGGATTGTCTTTGTCTCTTTGAAGAGAATAAGGTTTGATTTACCAAATAAAGTTTTTTGAGTTCAAATATGGCCAATCCCCTTTAATTTCATTGGGTAATAACTAAAAAGACAATTCAATTTATCTTGCGCGCTTTACACTCCTAAATGACTCTTGATTTTAAAATTTAGCTACATCGTAAATATAAATAGCAAGAGGAAACTCTATAATTTCTATTGATTCAGAACATTTTTTAAGTCATTTCGTACAAAATAGAGTTACTTTTTAAAACAAAAGTATTTTTTTTTCCTATGTAATCAATAATATTGTAAATTAAACTTTAACTAAAATAGAGAGAATTATACAGAAGAAGGCAAGAAGCTAGTCAAAATGAATTTATAACTATTTTTGCTAAGGGAAGATTTGCCATGTATTGAGATTAGTATATCAAAATTATTTATTAATATATAAAAAATAAATTCGTCTTTTAATAATATATAACATAAACATATCTCGTACGTCATAACATCTCAAAAACAACATGGAACACGTAACACACTTTTATCACTAACCTAAGCTACGAGACTAAGATCAAATCAAAGTCACCCCCGAGCATGCTCATGAGCACTCGATTCCTCCAACCAAAGTGGCTGAAACCTCCAAGCTATACTAGCTAGATCGTAGGTATGATCTTAATGCTTCGAACACTTTGTTTCTAAATTCCTATTCAGGGGAGATATAAGCTATTGGTAAAGTTAGTTAAAGCAAATCGACATATCTTTTAGTCAAAGAAACAAACTGAAAAAGAGCTAGCAAGTGTTTAGTGAAAGAGATTGCCCTGCATGACCGAACTCCAGCAGCTCGTGTTGAAGAATAGATGGGATCGTTTCGATTCATAATCAAGTGCCTAGAGCATAGCCTAGAATTTACTTACTGCCATGTCCAAAATCATTACAAGTTTGTGACCACATATATTTTCAATATACCATCAACCCATTAAGCAACTTTGACCGGGTCAACTGTTAAAATAAATTTGTTAATATTTTAAACATTTTTCGTACTCTTTAATCAAGCGTAAAATAATGATGTGAGATTAGTTCATTAGATGGTTGAAATATCATATTTTAATCCCTAAAAAAAAATCTTATAAGTGCACACAATTTAATTTTTAGAGACTACCGATCATTGTAACACATAATAAAATAGATTAAAACAAAATACATCTAATGGTTGCGCGAGCATGTAAAGACCTTTAAAAAAAAAAGAAGGTGGGTTGTGAATTTTTTTTTTTTTTTTTTTGATTGTTTGGGATTTCACATTTCCCTGACATATGTAATAGTGAGATGACACAACGGATTTTGAAGAAAAAGTTGAAAATAAAAATAAAATAGTATCGATAGATGTTATAAGAAAAGCTATAGAACAGTCATTGTCTCTTCTTGCATGTCTCATGCTTCTCTTTCTTGGAAATTCTGAGAAAGGGTGCACAACTTTCTAAACTCCACTACAAAACCAAACCAAATAACCAGCAATTTTCATATCTCACAGCATGCGTATTGACAACATCACGCAGCACTACACAAGCCCACTTCCTCCTCCTCCTCCTCCTCCTCCCCTTCTTCCTCTATCTTCTTTTATTTATAACTCTCTCCCTATAGTACTTATCCCCATGCCATGATGCATGCCCCTCTATACCTCTCAAGTGGGTCTCCATCTCTTTCATTGCTAGTTTGCTACCTCATCATGGATCATCATCTCCTATATATTTCATTCTTTCTGAAAACGACATAATTCTTCCTCCAGATCACAACACTACCATCTTGTGTTTTAGTTTTTACCCCTTGGCTTTTAGCTCAAGCAGTAAAGCAATCTAAGTTTCAGTGCGCCTCAAATGGACAAATCTGAGCCGTGGACGGCAGCAATGCCAAACTGACATGTACCTGTCTAGATGGGGATGGAAACTCTGAAACTGATCAGCACATCATGGTCTTTAACATTTAGCAGTCTACCAGGTCCAACATTCTCATTTAGGAAACAAAAATTTGATTCAAACTACCTCCTTCGTTTCTCAAAACAGACCAGATGCATAACAAGTTGATAACCGATATTCTGCAACAGAAACTGATGCTCGCTCTGCTGAAAATAAAAATTAAGAGTATCCCTCAGTATGTATAATTTATGTTCTGGTAATGTACTATACTCTAAAACAAAAGACATATACTGATCCTTATCTGAAAAGTATATAACTCCAAAATCTGAAAACAAAGTCGTATTAACATGACTAAATATCAGTACCAAAATTATAAGTAGAGGATCCTATTTCACACAGAAATTCTGCCCGACTCATAATTCTACAGTTGCTAAGCAGCTAAACTAGAATTCAAGAGTAGTTGCTGCCGAAGGGAAATGGACTCGATTGCACGCAAGTTACACATTTTTAATAAATTTGAGACATAACTGTTTTTTGGTAAAGAATAGGAAAGATACCTTAATATGTAGGCATCCATCCACACACCATGGAAGGAGGGAAACTGTTTTCTATGATTTATGCCTTCCAACTTTACCGACCTCAATAAAGCATATTTGGAAGTAACTGCTGGAGGCAGCTATAGCATAAAAGCTTAAAACCAATGTTGCAAAGGTGGTGAACCAAAGGACAAATATATAAGGCATAGTAGTCAAACACTGAGCTTTATAGTGGCCCTACTGGATCTTAGCTGATCTTTCCCTGTTCTGCATGATAGGGAGGGAGATCTGGTGAAAATCCATTTTGGCTCAGATGCAAGGTACACAATACTGGATTTACTCAATAGTCTTTTAACTCGGTGAGTCAAGTTACCAACTAAATCACAGCCAAAAACAGATCTATAATTGCAGCAATTAAGTAGTAGTAATCCTATTCTATGTAACCTACAATACTACATGCTGTTCTGATTACTACTTGTTCTTACTCACCAACCTTTTCATCCACCCAACTTATTAAGCGTGTATTGAAAAGCTATAATTACCCACTTGAGTTATGAACTCTATAATTCTACCTAGCCAGTTGCTACCCAGTATAAAAATCATGAAAAAAATCAGACAAATGGGGTCCAGAGACAAACAAGGTATATCTGTAATATAGATGAAGTCTGAGGGGAAGGTTGTAATCATCTCCTTTAAATACCACTCTTATTCCCACCACCCTCATTCCTTCCCAACTTATAAACTAAAAGTTTTGCACCAAGCTTTCATAAAACAGAAGTAATGGGAAATTGCTTGGTTCTGCAACAAAATGTTACAAAGATAATGAAACCAGATGGGAAAGTCCTAGAGTACAGAGCATCCATAAAAGTTTACCAGGTGTTGTCCGAGTTTTCTGGCCAGGCAATATCTGAGACGAGTTCGGTGTGCCAGCATCTCCGGCCAGATACCAAGCTGCTCGGTGGTCGCCTGTACTATCTTGTACCTCTTCCCTTGCCATCAAAGAAGGCATCTCAGAAGAAGGTGAGGTTTTCAACTGATCCTGAAGGTGAAGCTCAACAAGAGACTAAAGTTGTAAGAATTAAGCTAGTTATAACTAAGCAAGAACTACAGGAGATGTTGGGAAAGGGAGGGGTTTCAGTAGCTGGCATGGTTTCCAGGATTCAATGTCAAACAAGCATAGATAAGAAGATTGACAGCTTCGACAATGATGGTAGTTGTGAAGGGTGGAAACCTGTTTTAGAAAGCATTCCTGAAGTAAACTAGCAGTAGCCGATCCTTTGATTATTACGCACAATGCTCTCTCCTGTCAAAACGAAGAAGAAACGAAAAGAACAATAGTTCCCTCTCTGCTTGAATGTCTTTCTGTAGGCTAACACATATATATGAACAGTGTAAGTGTATCCATGAATGATATTGCAAAAGAAAAAGAAAAATCGTTTTAGCTTTTATTATTTTCTTCTTGCACAGAAGTGCTTATAATTTATAAGCATCCTCTCAATTTTGATTCGGTTATAAATATTTCTGCAGGTAATTAAAAAACATGTTCCTAGCTCCCTGCATATCTCTCAAACCCCAAACAGGGTAACTGGGTGTTTATTACAAGAGTAGCACAGAAATGAATAAGCATCACACATACAGAGAAAGATTCGCGACTGAAAGTTAAAGAGTTGAATATATCGAATGAAATATCAGTAAATTTTTTCCATCTTACACTAAAGAGGAAAAGAAAGTCCCATCTGACTACACATGCCAAAACCAGGTTGCGGTTTGCTATATCATGGTGAAAAAACCAAATATGCGAAAATATGACGAGATTGTGATGTGGCAATACATATCACAAAAATGTACAGAAAGAAAAAGGAAAGTAAGTTATGCATCGATGAAATATTGCCTTTACCACTTTCCTTTCCCAACTGTAGAAAATCTTAATAAATTTTTGGGAACATAATTTCTCTTGTCCATAATAATTACATTTGTGGTGGTGCAGCTAGTGCTCCCATAGTTCCATTATGAGAGCATGGTGGTAGTTCTCATACTCGAATAACTGGTACTCTGAGTCAACTTGTTAGTAAAATTGCTAGAATATGTATACAGCTAGTGGAAAAAAAAAACTCAGGATCCATAGCTTAGGTTATTCATATACCAATACCAATAGAATTAGAGAGCTCTGTTATTGCTGCTTAGGACTGTGCTTTGCCAATCCCATCCATTCACACTGATTATCCTATTATTTAAATCCCAATTTCCTGCATAGGACAGTTAATAAAAAAGCACTTGATTCTCTTCACAAGAAATATACGATCTTCAGGACTAGATTTAAGGGGCCAAATCCAGTAATGGTGGTAATGACTCAGTTAAAAAGAAGGCTGATTGTAGTCATCTGAGCCTTATGTTACACAAATCTTCTCATTACTAGTTGTTAACCTCAAACAATTTAAAAAAACACAGGAAACAAAGACCTTGCTCATTTATGATAGGTCCACATCAGAAGTTTATGAAATATGCAATCAAGTAACAGAGTAACAAAACTCAAAGAAGTATTTACTGTAATGGTTGGTCTTGACATAAGTTATAGGAAAGCCTTTGAGGATACTGTCGTTGAATCTATCAAAACAAATATATATAGGAAAGCCAAAACTTTTGCATTCAGTAATTATCTGCTGGTCATCAAGTACAGAGAGCCATTGCAATAATATATCAAATTACAAAGTAAAAGGACACTCGATCTGTGTAGAGAACTAGTTGATTCATTAAAAGTGCAAGTATGGAGAATCTCTTAACCCAGGTTATCCATCCCAAGTATGCTACTATTTGAAAGTCTGAAATAAAAATCTTCTCTATCACTGTCCTGACCAGATTGCCATAGCATCACCATAGGTCCCCTTTTAAACAAGAGATAGAAAAGGCCCCGGAAAAGGCACAATACTTTAGATTTTTTTTTTATTTTTTTATAGAAAATAATTCTGTTATTGGAATCCAAGTTTGCAGTATAGTTTACTAACTTATGACATGCAATTTTTTGAACAAAAAAGACGCCAAATAAGATCCATTATATCTCAGTGGATGGTAATATATTCAAGGTCCACTATGTAAGTTATGTCCACTACAAAACCTTATGATTGACTTACATGCCATTAGTAAGTTTGGCTTCCAATAGAAAAGCCTAGACACTTATTTGTAGTGGCTACTTTTATGTATGGGCTGACATGGGTATATGCAGTAACATATGCATTTCACATTCTATTAACTTGCTCCCAATATTTTGTATTAACAAGTTTATCGAGTCAGTCAACAGAACTTTATGCGAAATTCATTTAAATGAACAATGTATGAATGAAAAGGAAACTTAAAGAGGATGCCTATGGCAAGGTATTAAACAGTACTCAACCATTTATTTAGAAGACCTTTTTCCAATATATGCTTGCTTTTACATATTACAATTTAATGGAGTACAAGAACATATGGTGCTAGTAGATAATATATTGAGGAAGTGTTCATCCCAAACCCGTACTTGTCGATGAAACATAAGATAGGTATGTCATAATTTTTATGTATTTCCTAATCCCTATGACTATTCAAATGCTGTACGGTATTACATAGTTTGATTGAGGAGATAACAAACCAGCTGACTTTAGTTTCTTTACAGAAGAGATGGTGTAGTTGATAGACTGCAGGATTGTAAATTTTCTGATAAACAATCAGACTATTATTCCTCTTTACTTTCAACTTCCAGACTGATCTCATTACGCCGTTGAAATGGAAGTGTAAATGGTGGGTTATACTGCAATCACATTAAAAGGGGAAAGATGTAACTAAAAGTTCAAACATGCATCCATCACCCTAAAGGAGATTATTCTGATACTTTCCGTCAATGATTGGGGTAATGAACTCACCTGTGCAACTTCCACTGAAGTGTCCTCCTTCACTCGGAACTGTCTATCATCTTTCAAAGCTTCCCTTAACTTGGATTCCCGTTGCTTAATTTCCTCATCAGTGACAAAACCTGATTTACATCAAGAATTTAATAAAACCTTTGTCAAGACGCAGTTGACAACACTTACTTATCCAATCGCTAACTATATCTTTGCAAATAAAGCTACAATTTTCAGGCAATTGTGTTATCTATCTAAATTCCCAGTACAAAAGCAAAAACTTCATCCGCATTTGCTTACGCTCATATCACTCGCATGAACACCAGACAAGAGTTTGATTACAAACACTCATGTATAATCAGCAACACTAATAAATTTATGTATATAGCCAATAGGTGAAGGAGAGGACTGACCAGAAAAGGCAACAACTGCAACTAATTTCCTTGGAACCTTTTTGACCTTTACAGATGGATCTTTAGGCAATGGCAAATTGGCACCGTATTTTGAGGGCAAGACAAAGGACATTTTCCATTTATCTTCATCTTCCACCTATTACATATTATAGTTAAGATAGGCCATGACAAAAGGAAGAACAGATAGTACTTAAAACTAACAGAGCAAGCATGGAGAAGATTGTACCCTCTTTGTTATCACTGGAGTTGTCATTTCCATTTTCTCTCCATCAGATTGATCTTTACGTGTAAAAACCGGTGTGGTCATTTCCATTTTCTCCTTTGCAGTATTCTGGAAAAGCAAACGAACAAGGTCACTATTGGATGAAAAAGAGGACAGAATCAAGTGATTCATTATGAAAAAAACATCATTAGGAGAACAGCGAAATCCTTAAAAGCAAAAGGGGAGAAATTTTCTAAGTACCTTACCAAACAGGTATCCAGCTAAGACATTGAACGATTGTGAAGCACCATTGAAGTCAAAACCAGTCTTTCCCGGCATTGTTGCCTCCGCTATAAAGTAAGGCTGATTTCACACAATCACAACAACCGAATTGAATAAATCACACAAAGCCTAAACATAGAAAAAACGATCAAAATAGTAAAACTTTTAATAGAGTACCTCGACTAGTCTAATCTCATACTGGTCTCTCCTACTCAAAACCTTAAACTTCACCGTCTCCAGGTCCGGAACTAAACCAAATTTCCACAGCTAAATCTCAAACAATGCAAATAAAAACAAATGAAACTTTCACTTACAGCAAAAGTAGCAGGATTTAAACAATACCTGACATGAGAGCTTCCTCGAGACTCCGAGCCTCAAACTGCTTGGGGAAGACATACTTGGCCGTCTCCGTAGCCAAATCGAGCAAAACTGCAACAAAAACAAATAAATTACCATATGTTAAGCCAAATTTGAACCTATTGAACCTGAATATCAAGTAAAAATTAGGAAAATTTACGTCGCTGCGAGACGGAGGAGGCTTGGACGGCGAGAGCGGCGACGAGTGAGATTCGGGCCTCGAGAGCGGAAATGGTCCTTCTTCGCTGCGGCGGCGAAGGTACCGCGGAGGCGCGGTCGGCGGACATGGATATTGTTGCGGCGGTGAGTCCGTTAGGGTTTCGTGGCGGGACTTTAGATTGGGGTGGGTGTGTGAACACTAAAGCTTTGTGAAGAAGCATTTCTCTGGTTTTGGATTTTTGAATTTCAGAGTTGCAGAGAGAAATAGAGAAGAAGGGTTTTGGGAGTTTGAGAATCACTCGTGGAATGTGGTTATGATTTTCCCGGGGAAATTGTATGTTTGACTTATCATATTCGCCCCGGTAGTTGTTGGTATTTTTGAAAGTTGCCGAAAAAGATGGATATCTTTGCAGATATGACCCCAAGATTTGCTCACCAGTACTCTTCTTCACTTCTTCTGCTGGTGGGAAGCATATAATTTCGTGACATGAAAAGTTGTACATCAAAGATGACACTAACCATTTGATTTACATGATATATGTAACAGGGTTATCAAGTCATCATGTTGTTTTTATTTTAACTAGCCTTTCTGCACGCGCGATGCGCGTGCGGAAGGACCGCGCTCACGCGTGCGTTTATTTGTCTTTGTCGTTTATTTATTATCACTATGTATAAATACGTTGAGTATATACATAGTCTTCTCTCTGTCGTTATGGTTCAAAACGTGGAATTTAATTTGTTTTACCTTCTTTCATTTTGTTTTATGGTTTTTCTTATAACATAATCCTTTTATGTAATTTAATTTAATACAAAGGGTAAAATTGGCATAACACAATTTGGTGATATTTCTAAGGTCCTGTCTTTCTAATAGTAGAGATTAGGTGTGTTTTTAGGTATAATCCAAACACAAATCTAAAAGCACAATTCCATTCCATATCCTGCAGAATAATGCAGACAGCAGAATCAAAGTTCAGTGTTCCTCTCTGAATGTATCAAAACAAATGCCCTTGGTACACAAACATCCGAATTAGTCTAAACCACATAGAATATTACTAACCAATGTCTCCAAACTAGAACATAACTCAACCATACATCCTCCTAATAGAAACCTTCATCACTGCAACCTTATTTGTCTTTGAGATCAGCTCAAAGTTACAGACATCTCCCTTTTGTAACCTGTTCTCGTCCACAAATTTTAGCCAGCCTCCACTCAACCTACTAGATTTCTCGTATGTATGGATCCAATTCACATTCCAAGCCTTGTTTCCTACTTGAAGCTTTACTTTCTCTGGCTTGTGCATGTTCCTTATGAAGTTCCTTGGTGTGAGCTGCAAAAGTTGTACATAAAAGAGGAGGTACATTAATCTAATTTGATACCAAAACTCTATTCCAAGACAACAATTCAGTTCTTAGGTATCAAAACTTTGAAGAGTTATGGCAATGACTCTTCTTTTGGTTTCAAATTAAGTTAAATCAATATACATAACAAGCACTGCTATACTTGGTCAAAAAAACAAAGTTCATATATGCATCAGTTTGTTGGGTTCATGTTCCATACCATTGGTCCCCTGGTGACATGAGTTTTGCACATCTCAACACTGAAGCAAGGATTTCCAGAACTGCTTGTGGTGGCTAGAATATTATAACGTCTTAATCGTTTTACAGAACTCAATCCCCCTGCATACATTAACAAAGTGAGTGCAGATTTTTGAAAAGTTTCGACTTAAGTTTGTCAATTGATAAAGTAAGAAACTTACTAGAAGACTCAATCTCAGACACCAAGCTGATTGCAGTGTTTCGAGGTTCAGAATCAGAATCTGATTCAATAGTAATAACATCAAGATCAACTAGAAGCCTGTCACTTTCTATGGCCTTCGACATCTTACTGCAGTGATTGTGTCCATAGATTTCAACAAAGAACTTTGCATGTTCAATGTAATGAAAGACTACAAAGTCACCTTGTTTTAAACGATTTCCAACTGAAAATGAATTCCAACCGTTTTCCAAGAAGAGTTCACCAGAACCCCCTTTCACATCAACAGGCCAATTTCCACAAGGACTCTGAAGAAGGCACTTCTGAGGTACCTTTCCTCCCAAATCCTCGCAAAAATCTTGGGGGATTTTCTGCCACAATCGAAACCCCACAAATGGTCATGAAGGATTTACAAGCAGAGAACTTTTACGAAACACAACGCATATATATTCATTGGCTACAGTTCAGAAGCTCAAGGCTACCAACTACCAAGTATGTTAAGTTTGATGAGCAAGAGATGTAAAGCTTGACGTAAAGCTTTCAAACATCTCCTAACAATCTTACACCATGTCCTAAATATCAAAGTCCTAAACACTAATCTTCTAGCTAGCCTTTTAAAAGCCATCATATAGAACACAAGAAACTGAAAATCACACGTCTTGTATCTGTTCTTTTGCTTTAAGAAACATGTAAGGGTTTCAGCTTTCCAACTGTACGTAAAGAAATTCATCAAAGAGAAAGCTGACTATGGAGAAGAAGTATGGAGGAACTTACCAGCTTCCAATTTTGAAGAACAGAGTCATCAATACACTTGTAGAAGCCTGGGAATTCAGAGTCTTCATACTCGCTTCTTCTGCTGCAAGAACCCATCACAGTCTCACAGAGTTGATACCTTTTCTCTGTAGGATCAAACAAGAAACAGCGGTTCAAAGAGAAATGAAAGTGGCACAAAGCCTAGCAAACCCAACAGAGAAATATATACAAAGAAATACAAATAAGGGGAAAATGGAACATGAAAATAATTTTAATAAATGAAGCCATTAAACCAATCTATAATGAGCAGACTTACTGAGAACAAGGACATAGTACAGAAAAAATCATTGGTCCAAATATAAATTCTGGAGTTTATTTCAAAATAAAAATAAATAAATGCTTGAGAAATTCTTCAACACAACTACCTACAAAGCCTGTCATATACTCTCTTCAATTCAAAGTACAAATTCTGAAATATAGATAAGCTTAATCAGTTCAAAGCTTGTTTGGTTTCTCACTTTGTGCTTGTCCTACATATATTCCTATCCTTATCTAGTGTCAAGTTGCTCTGACCTTTTGATTTTGCATGTACTAGTTTTAATTTTCTGATAGTCTCTGATGGTATTGGCCCTTCTTTGATTTTAATGCAACTGTTCTTAAAAATTTGATTAGAGAAGCCCTGCACCAACCTCAAATATGTTTCACAGTATCCCACATAAAATTGCATACAAAATCAAAGTTTGTTGTTCTTTTTCTATACCAAAAGTCTAAAACACAATGCGGTTGGGAACAAACATCCAATCAGTCTAATCATGTAGATAAAACTGAAAATCAAACTGAGAAACGACTCGACTGCTGCATATCCTAATAGAACTCTCCATTACTGCAACATCATTTCCTTTGAATTTGCTTGCACATTTTACTACCCGGTGATGCAAATCAGGGCACCGAACTCGGGCCTCAAACAGCTAGTCAATAGACACCAGAGATAAAAAGCAGTGAAGTCATAAAATAGGGCAAATTCATGTCACAAATAAATTGATTTTATTCATAAAACATAATCTTCCTAACAACTATTACAATACCCATGTACATAAGCTTTACAAAATTTAAAGAATAAGAACATCTTTAACAGACTCTCTATTTTGACTTTTTAGCTATTTTAGAGTCTGTATAATTTTTTTTATCAAAATTAGGAGCTCCACCAGACTCCTAATTATAGAGAGCAAGATGAGGCTCTCTATAATTTAATACATTCTTTTTAGATGATTCTATGTAATATATAACTGCATTTAAGGTAATTTTTATTAAAATTTAATTAATATGTAAATTCAAAATAGTTAAAATAGAGAGAACTGGTACATACATATTTTTAAACTGGCTAGCTAAAATGACATTTTTAACTATTTTAGCTAAAATTTGACTAAAAAATGGCTAGCATTGCTAAAGTTGCTTTAAGTAGGCTTAGACTAAAATGAAAAACTAATTAAACAAAAATTGTTGTAGGAAAATGGGAATAGGTCTACTCATTTCATTGATAATCCCCTTTATATAGGGTGAGTATTACAACGGTAATAGGAAATACATTAATGACAATAATGACTACATAATTATCTATCGTCAGTTACATTGACGAAGGCACATAATACGTTTTTCCTTCAACACTCCCCCTTGTGCCGAGTCAGAGATAAAATGGTGCATGTGGTGTTGCCTCATTAAAAACCTTGCCAAGTAACAAAAACCCAATGGGAGAAAATAAAACTTTGGTCGAAGGACAAAAAGAGCGCAACGCACCTATTACATTTGAAAACAACATGTATGTGCTAGACTCCCCCTGATGTCTGCACATCCCCCTGATTTTTACATTAATCATGGGATTCTCCCTGATTCTTTCATTTGATCAAGGGAGCTTCAGTAACATTAGCATAGTTATGCATTTTCACATGTTTTTCCAAATATGACTTTGAGCAATGATTTAGTAACTAAATCTTGCCACATCGTCCTCAGATCCAACTTGATTTACTTTGATCTTGAGGATAAGGTTGTTCATGAACTGAATACATAGGTTAATATTGAACATCAGGTTCACTCGTGGTATGACCTTCATATAACAAAATAGTCATAACTTCGTCTAGAGTATGAGTGAACCATTAAGAGATTTGAAATTGATCTGTGACAACAGATTTTCTTATTTCACCTTTAATGTGTTTTTCTTTACGCATAGTTAGCTATGACGTGGATAATTTCTTTTTCATGTCACATTCTATGTAGAGATTGAATAAGCCCAAATCTTTCATATCTTTAATGAAAGAACGATTTGCGTTGCGTAGGCGCAGAGCTAAATATAGCTTTACAAATTTACATCGAATGAGAGGTCGAGTCTTACATATTATGTTTAAGTACAATCATGCATCATTGCACTTGTATAGGAATTTCATTTCCCAATACTTCTTCGTCATCTTCCTTTAGATGAAAAAACGGATCTATTGTTAGAGTAAAGACTTCGACTGATCATGGGAATATCTGTAGGCCTCACTTTATTCTTTAGAGTGCCTAAGCCGATTGATGGATGATCACCATCATTACAGTCCTTGAGTTCCATTTCAAGACTGTGTATTCCCAAAATCTTTTTCATTCTCAATTTAGGATTTACAATACACTGAGTTTCTCTTATTTCATTTAGAGTTCATATATATCCATAATGAAAACGTAAGGGCATAATTCATCAATCCCTTTCCAATCAAGTAGTCACTTTAGTGAACGTTTCGATTTCTTTTGCAAACGTACTCATGTGATCTAGAGTCACTTGATTTGGGTGGATCAAGTCCGTTTAGGATCCTCATGTATATCTCTTAATTTAGATCCCCATAGAGATATATGTTTTGATCACTTTTCGTAAGCTGCATGTTCAGTTTTTCAGAAACTACCAAACTGATAAGGTAGTGGAGTACAATGACATCCATTACGAGAGATTGTCTCATCGTAGTCCATTACGAGAGAATATCTCTTCGTAGTCGATTCCAGTGCGTTTTTGAGAGACCTTGCGCCATAAGGTGAGTTTGCATACTCTTATTCTCATTACGCATTCTAACAAAGATATATTTGATAGGGTTTATATTTGCGGTGTCGGCGTCACCTGCCCAAAAGACCTATCTCTTTGTTTATACTGGATCGCTTCTTTCCATTAGGCCAGTTTACTAAGTTGACATTTTTCAACGAAGTATGGTTCGATAGTAGACTCATTATTCCACGTCCTCATGTACACTAGTGTAATGTGTTTGTAGAGATCTCTATACTTTAAGGATTGGTTTTAACATTTGAGGCGTCCCCCAATGATAACCACAATCCATAAATATTCTCATGAGACGGATTTGAGTATCACTAATCAATAGATCAGGTTGTGCCAAACTTGTTTTCTTCCTTTACACAAGTATGTATCGAACCTAAGGTGGCCTCCCCCTCTTCCTTGGAGAGCCACGGCCTGTGACACCATTTATGCCACTTATGGCGTCACCATGCCACCATCCATGGTGGCAGTGCAATACCCAATTCCTCTTGGGTGATACCATGTCCTTTTGATAAAACACAAGGAGGTATATTTGCAGCAGGTTTATATGATCTCGTCACTTTAATGTATAAGATATGTACACACCTTACTTTGTGTGATTTTTGGGGATCAAGATGAGACACAGTGGGGACAAACCACGACAATTCCTGTCGTTCCACTTGAACATGCTTGTTCTTATCTCCCCCTAACGACGGGAAGACTGTCTCATCCAAGTGACACACCGCAAATCTAGCGGTGAGGAGATCGCCTGTCAAGGTTTCGACATAGCGGACTATAGCTGGAAGTTCATATCCAGCATAAATATTTATTCATCTCAAGTAACCCATCATTGTGCGCGGTGGCGGCGCAATTTCGGCACATAAAACATTTAATGGAGCTCAAGGATTGTAGATCCGTGTCAATCCAAAAAAGCTCAAGGATTACAAGTTCGTTTGAAATCCTTTAAAATCCTCACACATAGTCACTAGCTATGGTGTAAATTGGTTCAATGATGCTGGTCATAGATGAAAAAGTAACGCTGCATGCAAAAATTGCATAACCCAAAACGGAAGTATTGGTGTGCTTTACCAATATTAAGACTATTACTGTAGTCGTTTTCCGTGAGACCAATTGAGTTTTTATATAGGAGTATGATGTCCATTACAAATCCCATATAATAAGCCATAAAATCATCACACCTACGGAAATTAACCCGGCCTAGGTGCTTTGACTTTCTAGCATAAGCAGCATAAATTTTAATTGTGGATGGTGTCATGACACGTGACCAGCGTGTCGACACATCAACCAACACCATAAAATATCTAAGGTGTCCGCAAGTTGGTTGAATCAATCCACTGAATCCTATTTGAATTCAATATAAGAATATAATGAGAATACATGTGTCCTTTACATATGATGGTGTCAATCATAAATTTTACGAGTTGGCTTTGAATGATATACTTTTATTCAAAAAAAATCACGATGGATGTCAGAAGCATAATAGGATATAAGTGCATGTACTTTGTGCATCAATCATAATGTCACCTTAAGGGGGTGGTGGAATCTAGGGTTTGAACGTACGTCTTCAACCCTACATGGATTGTACCGAAACAATATTTGAGGATAACATGTTCTTTGGTCGTCCTCGGTTTCGTGTGGGAACCATATTCTTCTGGTGTTTGCTTCTATTGATCCAAAATATGGGTGTCCATAGTAATTTCTTTAATGTTCGGATCACCAGATCAAAGCCAATGTATGTCAGATTTCCAAAAATATCATTTTTTTTTTGACTTTGGGTTCAATTAGCGGTTACATATAACCCACTAAGTTGACATATAAACTACTCTAATACTCGTTTACATCCGCAGTCATTAGAGGTAATGCAAAGGAGCTCAGATGAAATTCTCATCTATGTCTTATTACATGAACATCGTGGCAGAAATTTCTTTAAAATGTGGAATAAATTCAATTTTCTTTTATCGCATAAATTGTCAATTTGACATATGCTCAATATATACATCGAAACGTAACTCAAGTTCTTTAGAGTAAATCGATGGGGATTGCAATGAAAAGGTATTGTAATCCCAATTAGGCAGGTGTATTATGAATCCCAAAGGAAAATATATACTGATCCTTATCACTTTCTTTGATATACTAATCATTATCATATACTATTGATATAGTGTTACTGTTCTTCAGTACTATTATTTTAGGAATTACATTGTGCGTTTCTTTGCACACGGTTCTTTGTTTCATGCCTATATTATGATATGTTGCTTTACTTTATGCAATACTTTGCAAAGTTAGATGTAGAAAATTGAATCATGTGTATTATGAATAAAATTTGAATAATCTCAATTCCTTTAGAGAAAAGTCAAAAAATTAACATGCCAACGATTACATTTAGTCTTGTCCAATTTAGAGAGAGAAACTTTAAGACCAAAAGTCTAATTTAGGACCAAAAGTCGTATTTAGGCGTAATGGCCTTTATAAGGATATCTTAAATTTTTTTAAAGTAGACTAATCAAAGTCTATCTTGGATTGAGCCAGATCCTTTTTGCTCTTTTAATAGCTGCAATGATGAGATTTGTCATTTAACATATTCTTCCCAGATATTATGTTTTTAGTTGTAAACTCAATTTCAATGTTATTGTTGGATATTGAAGATACTTTTCCAAAATCCGCGTACTCATATGATTCTTCATATTTATTGAAAGTCGTAGCTAATTCTTTGCTAGCTTATAATGTACGTATCAATAGTTCATTGAATTACAACAATGGCAGAGTGCTTCACTGCACATGACATGTCCCCTATGTCATCTTTTAAATGTTACATTGTTTCCACTTTCTCTTGGATGATTATATGAATTTTACGTCCATGGTAATTACCCCTTGTTTTAGGGTCATTGCAGTACTTTGCTCAATTTGTTCAAGAATATATATATATTTTTCTAAGACCTTACATCGTCATTGCCTTTTGATTTAGGGTTGTTGCATTACTTTGCAAAATGTGTTCCAGGAAATTTCTTTTTCTCATACCTTACATTGTCATTGCCCTTTGGTTTAGGGTTGTTGCATTACTTTGCACAATTTGTTCCAAGAAATAATTTTTTTCTCAGACTTTACATCGTCATTACCCTTTGTTTTCTCAGACCTTATATTGTCATTGAATATATTATAATTATTTCTTAGCTATTTACATAAAGCAATTTGCATAAATATACCATGCTCAAGCCTTAGTTGGCTTAATAGGGGAATTTAGTACTCAAATTCTTCAGAGTCCAATATGTCAAAACTAAACTGTGATGGTTAGACCTATCTATAAAATAGAGGAAGAATAGAATGGATTAATCTCGTGGTCTAAATGACATGCACGACGACCAATATAAACCAATATACATTATGGTAAATCCATGAAATTTCGTTATCACAATAAAATTTTGGTTTCTCCATTTTCATTGCATGTGAAGCTAATGAAATTCCATTATCGTTGCTTTCTACACAATAAATAAGATATCCATGTTGAAAAATTTTCAATAAATAAAAATTGGATTTCAAGACCAAAATTTGTAATGGTCATATTTTTCTTACTTCGTGAAAATGCTTTTTCACAATATAGGTTTGGCACTCTTTCTTTATATTACAAAGCTCATGAAATTACATTATCAGGGCAATGTTCAAACTAAATAATATGTTAAATAAAACAATTATTTAACACTAATAAAATAAACATATAACGCTTCATGTTTCTCATTTATATAAAATACTAATGCAATCAAATTTAATAGAGCATTATATCATATAAATAACTGAAACAAAATATAATGAAAGCAGAGCGTCAATATAAATATTACTTGTTAGTTTGCCAAATAAACTGCATATGAAGCGATTGCTTTATCTCCGTCTCCAAGTAGTCGTCACATATTGATCGCCGTATCGTAATTGTTATGCCACATAAAAATAATATTCATATGATTAGTCACTTTAATCATATATATTTCACATTTATCATATAAATTAAATAATTTCATATGATTTTCACATTTAAACAATATCGATATGAATAGCCAGACAGTAAATATAAATTACTATATGGTAATTTCAAAAATTACCTTCAAATTTTTTTTCAAAAAAAAAAATTGTTTTTTTTTCGTGGGTCGGGTCACCCAGATCCGGGTCGGGTCGAGTCGGGTCGAGTGCAAGCTCTGCCGACAAAATTTTCGTCGGGAGAACTTCTGGATCAGCCTTTTCCCGACGAGCTGTCGTCAGTAGAAGCTGGATCGGGTTCTTGTGCTTCCGGGTTGCAGCGGCGATCGGAGGGCGAGCGATGGCCGATCGTCGGACGAATCGGAGGTTGGATCCGATCGGAGAGTGAGCAAATCGGCTGGGCTGGCGTCGTCGGCGCTCGGCTGGGCTGATGGAGGCCTAGCGATGCTAGGCTGAGAGGAGGGTATGATCAGAGGAAGGGCTGGTCTGATCGAAGGAGCAGCGTCGTCCGATCGAAGGGTGTCCAGTGGGTGTCCATATCAATCTTGATCTGCTGATCCGGTTCGATTTTGGGTGGGGCGGGGCTGCTGCTAGCAAGGGTAGCGGCGACAGCGACGGTGGGGGGAAGAAAAAAAAATTAGGGTTTTTTCTGATATTTTTTTTTTCTGTTTTTTTCTTGGCTAAAAACTCTAGGTTAGGCAAAGTGCTGATAACGTGTTGTAGGAAAATGGGAATTGGTCTACTCATTTCATTGATAATCCCCTTTATATAGGGTGAGTATTACAACGGTAATAGGAAATACATTAATGACAATAATGACTACATAATTATCTATCGTCAGTTACATTGACGAAGGCACATAATACGTTTTTCCTTCAACAAAAATTTTATATTAAATGTAATATAGTACCCTAAATTATTGAACTAATGAAATATTAAAAATTATGAATCTATAATTAAATTACAAGTAATATTTTTAAAGTTGCCTTATATACTCCACATCACCTGGTCAATGCATTTTCAGAACAAAATACTGAGGTTCCATTTGGAATGCAAGAAATCATGGTATGAAATGGAAAATAATTTGGTTTTCCATTCCGAGGTGTTGTTTGGTTGTAAATTGAGACCGGAAAGGAAACAAAAAATGATATATGATTGAAACTGAATTCCATCATAAAGTCTTAATAGAATTACTTAGTTAAGGGTGGTATTTCAATTACATTAAAAGGTAAAATTACAGAAATTATCCCTCTAAAAAAAAATTATCCCGCTCACCAATTATTTTCGGGTTCATAGTTCCCGCTATTGGATCTGTATATACTTATGGAAAAAAAAATTTCGACGTCTTCTTTTAATAAAGGTAATCTTCTTCAGATTTACTTTTCTTTTTTATTATTTGTCTTTGAATTCTTTTATCTTCTGTTATTGAGAGAACTCGAAAGATAGGATCTAGGTTGCATGGAATCTGGTGCAGGTACGTGGAAGCGAAGCGTTTGGAAATGCGGAAGCGTTTTTTTAAGAAAATATTTGGAAGCGGGTACGTTTTGGAAGCGCTGAATAAAATAATATTAAAAAAGTAACACTATGTAATGTTATGTATTCCAGTTGGAAATGTGCAAGTAAATGTTTTGACAGCAAAACTCAAAAGAAGCCACACCTCTAAGAAGTCATGCAGAGCCTTTCGAACATAGCGTCACCTTCAAAAATTACTTCCAGCCGTTTCAAATTCAGACCCATCATCATAGGCCATACATTTAAGTTTTGAAGCTGAATCTTTTGGACAGTCAAGAGTTGAGACAACAAATTTGGATATATACAATCTGTTGTAGGATCTATCCATCAGCACAAGGTTCTGCAATCACCAATAGTCTCGGCAAGAACATAGGCCATCCCTAAAATGATGAAATCTGTTAGCATCCCTCACACTGATCTCTCTCCCAGTAACTTTGGCTATTAGTTTAATGGCAGAATGACAATCCCCACATACCCGAAGATTCTTCATCACCCTAATGGGCATCCCTTGTGGCACCTTAAGGAGTCCATAAGCTACCCTTTTGGCACCTTAAGGAGTCCATAAGCTATTGCAAGCTTCTCACTGTGATAACCCAAGCTCGGGACCTTCTCTTCTTCATCCACATCATGCAACACAAAGCTGCTATCAGGGCAGTACCCAGCTTCTCTTAACAGTACATCTACTCTCTTTAACATTCTCATGATCATCACATGCTCTGGGTGACGCGTGGTCTCTCCCCAAGTAAACATATGTACTTTATGTTCCACCTCAATCCAGCTACAGCCAGGTGACTTGGTAACACTTCTGGCTCCCATCATTTTCCTCAGCCAGGTGACTTGGTAACACTTCAGGTTCTCTCAGGCATTTCACCGAACACCTTCCTCGCAATCTCCGCTCGAAGACTCCAACCAACTCCACCTCGTCTTCTCCACCTCACTCTTAATACTCAAAACCCCCCAACCCCTCCTCCCTCGCATTCTCCGCACCCCAAAAAATGGCCTCCTCATTCCTCTCCACCAAGCCCACCATCTCATTCTCCTCCGCCGTCTCCACCTCCCTCCCATGGCGCCCTTCCTCATCCTCCGCCGCATTCCGCTCCAAGCCAATGATCGATGTGGCTCCTTTTCGGATGCTCGAGGCCGAAATACCGCTCGCCAGAGTAGTTGTCCAGCCCTTCTTTCTTCTCCACAATTTTCCCACGTTTCCTACGCGCTTCCCATCCGGAAGCTCGCGCTTCCACAACGCTTCCAAAACCTCATTTTCTCGGAAGCGCGCTTCTGAGCGTTTCTGAGCGCTTCCGTCGCACTTCCGCTTCTGAAGCGCGAAACGTGAGTGAAGACGCGCTTCCGTGCTTCCTAGGATAGGATTATCTTCTTTAGATTTCAGTAAACAAGATTCAAGTTTTTTGTTAACTATTGAATTTGATGTATAGTTTAGATAGTAAAAGGGTTTAAGTGGAAATTACAATATGTATTCTATTCTTATGAGTTTACCAAACACTGTAATAGAAAGAGAAAATTAATTTTATAATTTAATTTCTGATACTCACATGAAATTACCAAAACATTTTCTATTTCCATATCCGTCTGGAAAAGAAATCAAATCATTTTCCTTTTCTCACATTCGTTTTAAACAAACGGAAACAAATGGGGCTGAGTGTTTACAATAGAGCGCTACCTTTGAAGAGCAGAAGTTATAGAGTGACGCCACCATTTGTGGCTAAACAAAAGCCTTCTTTTGTTGCTAACCCAAAAGATGAGTATTTCCAAGTATAACCCTAATTTGGAACCAATTTGCTCACCAGTACTCTTGTTCTGCTGGTACCTGAGGGCACATACGGTCTAGGTAGCACGGAAGCGTCGACCCGCCTCCGTTTCGCGCTTCTGAAGCGGAAGCGAAGCGGAACCGCTAAGGAAGAGAGAGCCAATTCGGGACTTACCAAAATTATTCTTCGGCTTCATATTGTCCAAGACAGAGGGATTAATGGGTTGGCTGAGCAAGAGCTTTGAGAAGTTCATGGCGTCTTGGGCTTTTCTGGGTCCTATGAATTGGTAGTATGTGGAAAGAATGGAGGTTCTGGATGTAAGGATATTAGCATAAGAATGTGACAGATGTTAACATAAGAATGGGACAGATGTTGATATGAGAATCGGAGAAGAGGAGAAGACATGCTTCTGTCAGGCCTTTGTCTCCGTTAAGTCTCCTATTGGCTTGTAGCAAATTTTAGGAATTTTGTGAGTAGAGAGTGAGGAGATTGGAATGGAGAGGACGTCTGGGAACTGGTAAAGAGGATAAAATAATTAAAGATGAAATTTTCTTAAAGTTAATATATATTTTAACTCCAAATAATCTCATTAAAGCCTAATCGTTGGATTAAAATTGGCTCGATCTTATGGTAATTTTGCAAATGTTCCCTGGTCAGTTACCGACCAGGTGAACGGGACTGTATATATATATATATATAGGAAGTTTCTCAGGTGCGAAAGTCCGCACCGTGCGGATTCACCTCAAACGGCTGCCGCCGCAAGCCGACGACGGCACAGATGTTGCCGGTCGTACTCCTCCCCTCCTGGCGCTCCTGTTTGTGTCGGCTGGAACTCCAGCGCCTACCCACGGTGGCCGGAATCTGGAAAATTCAAGGAATTTTCAAGTTGCTGTCCAGAAACTTGAATTTTCCAGATTCCGACCGATGTGGGCCGGCGCTGGAGCTCGGGAGGGGAGGAGTGCGACCGGCAGCATCCGCCCGTCGTCGGCTTGCGACGACAGCTGTTTGCGGCGAATCCGCACGGTGCGGACGTCCGCAACTGAGACAGACTATATATATATATATTATTTTATTCGGCGCCTTCCGAAACGTACCCGTTTTTAAATATTTTCAGAAAAAACACTTTTGCGTTTTCAAACGTTTCACTTCCACGTACCCGCACCCGCACCCACTTCCATGAAACCGAGCATACAATTTGTATTTTCTGGCATGACATGAAAACTCCGTCGTAACATGAAAATTAGTAGTCATATGATACAAATGACACTAATCCCTTAGATATCTGATATACATGATTTATGTAACAGGGTTGTCAAAGTCATGCTGTTTTAGTTTTACATGTGTTTTAATTAGTAACCTAACTAGTCAATAGACCATCTAGGGCTGGGCGTTTGGGCCCGAAGGACCGAAAGCCCGGCCCGAAAACCCGAAAAAAGCTCGAAACGAGCCGAGCTCAACTTTTTTAAAGACCGGCCCGAAAAAAGCCCGGCCCGAAAATAGGAAATTCGGTCCGAACTCGGGCCCTGTTTTTTTTGGGACCGAAAGCTCGGCCCGGCCCGAATGTTTAATATATATATTAAAAAAAAAAAACCATTTACATCTTCTGATTCTTCTCCTCCTCGTCTCCTGCCCTCTTTGTGCGATTCGCCGTCCACCAACTCCCCGTCCCCGTCCCCGTCGCCGCCCCGTCTCCCCGACCACCCTCTCCGTCTCTCTCTCTCTCTCTCTCTCTCTCTCTCTTCAGATCGGCTCTGTGGCTCAGCTCCTCCTCTCCTCTCCACATATAAAATAAAATCCCCAAATGAAAACCCTAATTTCCCAATTACCCTCCGTCTCCACTGCCGTTGTGGTGTGCCCTAGAGTCCCAACTCGGAAATTGCGACCTCCGGCTCCTCCTCCTTCCTCGCCTCTCTTCTCGCAAAATCGCGACCTCCGGTTCTGCTCTCTCCTCATTCCCGAGCTCCCTCCACCAGCTCATCCACTCCCTCGCAAACGACCAGATTCAGATGTAATCTGGCACATAGCTTCCGGCGCATCTGCTTTCTCCTTCAGCTCCTGCAAGGAAGACTGGTACTACCGCTGCCTCGGCGTCGACCCCTGAATCACTCTCGCCGCCGCCATCTCCTCCAATTTTCTCGATTTACTTTTTGTTTTTCCTCTTTCTCCTCCTCCAATTGGCTTCTGGATACATTTGGATTTTGGAGTTCCGGCAATGGAGCTGGAGATGGAGTTGGAGGCTGGAGGGGTGGCAGAAACTAGAAAGGAGTTCCGGCGATGGAGTTGGATTTTGGAATTGGAGATGGGAGTTTTGGGCCCGAAAAAGCCCGAAAGCCCGGCTCGGGCTCGGGCCGGTCCTCATTTTAGAAAAAGCCCGGCTCAGCTCGGACCGAGGGTGTCGGGCTTTGGGAATTTTGGGCTCGGCCCGGCCCGCGCCCACCCCTAAGACCATCTATTACAAAAACCTTTTTTACAAGCATTATGATTAATGGAATGTAGGTATGCTCTATCGATTAAATATTGTAGGAAACTAAACCCGTTCACATATTTGATGTCATTGAGTTGCACAACTTATACAATCAATATCTCTATGGTAGTTTTTGTTCCCTTAAGTGATCGAATATTTCTATATGTTGTAGATATTTGTTAAGTAATTGTGGTAACCTTAGATACTCAAATCCATCCTCTACCATAAATCAAGTCATGTTTAGGCAGTTATGATTTCGTGTAAATACATGTCATTGAGTCGCTGAGATATATGGACATGATTGCTCTTTTACTAATATAAGTATTCTCTTGTAACAACAATGACATGCCCTGCTGTAAAAATTACAGAGCAATAGCTCTACTTCTGCAGTCGTGCTTCGAACATTTTGGCCAAAGACAATTATTTAGTCTTCAGCATTCGTAGTAACTTGGTATGCAAATGTTTTTTCATGCCAAAAATACAACTTTTTTTTTGTTTCAGTATTCTGGTTATGAAGAACATAAGACCTTTCAAATGGTGAGATCCAGCAACTCTCCGAACTAATCAACCCATTGCCCATTTTCAATGGTCAAGCCAAGTTTGACGGGTCACAAAAGCCATACGTTAAATCGGGTCAAGCAAATTGATATGCTTGTTGACAATTTTCTTTTCAGACATTTGGTTTTAATATGGATTACTGGAAGCTGCAAGACCTTGCTTTTACATTCAACTTAAGCATTTTACTATAGAGCTTTGCAGTGGGTCTAATGGAGTTGAGCTGGCAAAGTTTTGCTGAAGTACCGAATTTGCAGATAATGGTTGTGATTTGTTTGCCCGAAGATCTAAAGGAAGTTATAAGGAAATTAAAGAAAATGAAGAAGATATCCAATGCCAAACTTGTCATTCGGAAAAAGTAAGAAGGGAACAAAATCAACAAATAGACCTTTCTCTTATAATTTGATTTGATTTTTTTTTTTTATTAATGTTGCTATATGAATGTTGATTGATTCGCAGGCAATTATGTGGATCTCTGTTGTTCAAATTTCAGTAGTATTCCTTGTTTAGGGATATATTCAGTGCTCAGTAAAATTCATATTTACTGGACTCTTTTGTTAATTTCTTTTTGTTTGCAAGTTTTTGTTGGCATTACTTTTCACTTCCAGTGAACAAGATGCGTTTACTACTGATTTTGAAGCATTAATCAGCTTTATGTTTCTTTTTCTTTTTGTTTCCTTTGTTTTTAGGTTCTCTAAAGGTTATTATTAGCACTGAAATAAAGAACAATACCATTCCATATCCTACAGATTAATGCAGACATAATCCAAGTTTCATGTTCTTCTCTAAATGTACCAAAACAAGTGCCTTTGGTACATAGACGTCTCAACTAGTCTGAACCACATAGAAAGTTACGAGCTAAAGTCTCCAAACTGAAACATAACACAACTCTACCATTTCAAAATAGAAACCTTCATCACGGCAACCTCATTTGTCTTTGAGATCAGCTCAAAGTTACAGAAATCTCCCTTTTGCAACCCGGTCTGGTTCACAAATTGTATCCAACCTCCACTGAATCTACTAGCTTTATCAGAAGAATGGATCCAGTTCACATCCCAAGCCATGTTTCCAACTTGAAGCTTCACTTTCTCTGGTTTGTGCATGTTCCTCATGAAGCTCCTTGGTGTGAGCTGCAAAAGTTGGATATAAAGGACACATTAATCTAATCTGATACCAAAAACTTATTCCAGAAACCCTTTTCAATAGTAATGCCAATGCATTTTCTTTTGGTTTGAAAAATTAACTAAATACATGAATACTAAGGAGTGGTAATCATAAGCACTGCTATACTTGGTGAGAAAAAATATATTTGGTATATGCATCAAGTTGCTGGGTTCATGTTGTTCCATACCATTGGTCCCTTGGTTACATGCGTTTCACACATTTCGAGACAGAAGCAAGGATTTCCAGAACTGCTTCTGGTGGCTAGATTACGAACTCTACCTCTCTTTGACAATCTTTGTCCACAGCCAGATTCCCCTGCATACATTTAAGAAAGTGAGTGCATATATCTGAAAAGTTTCGATCATTGTTTCTCAGTTGATAAAGTAACTTACTACGAGGTTCAATCTCAGACACCAAGCTGATCATCCTGTTTCGAGGTCCGAATTCAGAATCCGAGTCAACATTAAGAACCGAATGATCATCAACAGGCCTCCCACATTGCCAATCGGAACCATCAAACTTTAACATCTTGCTGCAATGATTGTGTCCATAGATTTTAACAGAGAACTTTGCTTCTTCAATGTACTCGAAGACCACCAATTCACCGAGTTGTAAACGATTTCCAATCGAAAATTCTTTCCAACCCTTTTCCAAGAAGACTTCTCCACTAATCTCCTTCACATCAACCTGCCAATTCCTAGAAAGACTCTGAAGAATGCACTGCTTAGGGACCTTTCCTTCAAAATTCTCGCAAAAATCTAGGGGGATTTTCTGCCAAAATCAAAACCCCTCAAATGATTATGAAAGATTTACAAGTAGAGAACTTTTACAAACACAGCATATAGCATATCCATCAGCAGTTAAAAGAAATCAGTTGGAAGACAAGCCAAATTATATTGGTTGTCTACAGTTCACAAGCTAAAGCCTACGGAGTATATAATCCAAAAACAAAGATGCTCATGATCAGCAGAGTTATAAAGTTTGAACCATCTCATCCGTTTCAATCAAACATCTCATCCGTATCTAGTCCTAGCTCTAACTTAAACATCTAACAATCTTACACCTTGTCCTAAATATCGAAGTTTCAACACTAATCTCCTTTGCCTTTTAAAAACCATCAGATAGAATACAAGAAAAGTACACTTAATGCATCTGTGTTTTTGCTTTAAGTAACATGTACAGGTTTCAGTCTTCCAAGAGTAAAGAAAATATATATATCCAAGTGAATGATGACTATGAAGAAGAGGTTTGAAGGAACTTACAAGCTTCCCATCTGGAACAACAGAGTCATCAACACACTG
Organism: Potentilla sterilis; assembly: GCA_963682095.1. Lineage (NCBI taxonomy): Eukaryota > Viridiplantae > Streptophyta > Magnoliopsida > Rosales > Rosaceae > Potentilla > Potentilla sterilis. The sequence goes on along the minus strand of OY821756.1, from coordinate 14,243,924 downwards.
GTAGAAGCCTGGATATTGAGAGTCTTCAACCTCTCTTCTTCGGCTACCAGAACCCATCACAGAGTTTATTTTGCTACCTCTTCTCTTGCTACTCTAGGCACAAACAAGAAACAGCAAGGTTCAAAGAGAAAATGAAAGCAGAAAATGCCTAGCAAACCCAACAGAGCATTATATACAAAAAAGTACACGGAATGGGAGTATGGAAACATGAAACTAATGTGGATAAATGAAGACATGAGTAAAAGCTGTAATGAACAGACGATCTGAGAACAAGGACATAGTACAGCGAAATCCATTGGTTCAAATATAAATGCTTGAGATATTATTCAACCCAACTACCTACAAGCTTTGTAGATACTAGTCTTCAATTCAAAGTACGGATAAACTTGATTTGTTCAAAGCTTGTTTGGTTTCTCACTTTGTGCTTGCTTCACTCTGTTGGTAATGTCTTTCATATATTGCCTACCATTTTCAAGTGTAAGTTTGTTCAGTCCTTTTGATTCTGTTTGATTCTGCATGTACTAGATTGATTTATTGATAGCCTCTGGTGGTGCTGGGCCTGCTTTGGTTTTAATGCATTTGTTCCTTAAATTTGAGTAAAGAATCCCTACACCAACCACAAATCTGTTCCACAACATGTAAAAAATAAAAATGCGTTTGTGGCTAAAACCATCGAGTTAGTCTAAACATGTAAAAAGTCTAAAAATCCAACTGAGAAACAACTCCACTACTACAGTCTACATTTCCTAATAGAACTCTTCATCACTGCAACACTATTTTCCTTCAAATTCGCATACACCTCTTGCTACAAGGTCGATGCATTTCCAGAAAAATGCCAAGTTTTACAGTAGAGCGCTAGCTTTAAAGAGCAGAGGTTATAAAATGACACCACCGAATCTGGCTAGACAGAAGCCTCCTCTTCAACAAAAAACCGAAAAAACCAGCCCCAGCTGAGTAACTAATGAAGTATGTTTCAAGACCCCAAAATATGAGTATATGCCCCAAAGTACAGTAGGTACCAATTTGCTCAGTAGTATTCTTTTCAAAACTGCTAATACCAAACTGTATTTTCAAGCATGACGTGAAATTTTGGTCATACAATATGAAAATTTGTAGTCATATGATATAAATGACATTAACCGTTGAGTAGTTTTAAATACACTCCCCTAAATACTTGATACACACCCCATACTTGCTTAATACACCACCCATAAAATTATTAAGATTGATATTTTACTAAATACACAACCCAAATTACCTAAAATATCCCTAATCTCAAAACCCATGAATTATCTTATAAATGCAACAACTTAATCTATACATCATCATTTTCTAATTATACTAGTATTAAATGTTGAAAATACATTAATAGATTTTGTATTGTATTGTATTGTATTGCCTATATAAAGAGATTCCGTATCTTTTTTTGGGTTATATAAATTTTATATCATTTACGTTTTCATCCACTAAATACTCAAATGATTCTTGATTTAAAAAAAATTAATAAAAAAAAAAAATTGATGATCGATTCGCCTATATGTGTTTTAGCTGAACATTCAAGAAAACTTTATCATTAGACACTACTATGAAATTGTCATTGAAAAGTTCATCGTTTATTCAAAAACTAAATCATATAGTCCTCACCTCCATTTGATTATAAATTTATTAACGAGAATTTACATTAGGTGTTTCATAATTTTATTTTTGTATTAAATGAGGACGCCATGAAAAAAAGAAAAAAAGAATTTATGTCATTCTAATAATTTATTATAGATTTATAATTTTAGAGTAATATAAGAAAAATGCGTTTTGACTTTTTAACACATAGATGTATATTTTGGTCATTTAACGTGCTTATAAAATCTTGTATGAAATATATAATGTTTAGGATGTGTATTAAGAAGTTTGAGGAGTGTATATAAAATTTCTCTTAATCGTTTCGATTGACATGATTTATGTATCAGGTTTGTCAGGTCACGTTGTTATGGTTTTGAATGTGTTTTAGTAACCAACCCATCTAAGCCAATAGCGTGTTTGTTTTCAGGCACTACATTTGGTTGAATGTTAGTAACTCAGTATGCACTAACCATGAAATATTGTAGGAAACTAAGCATATTCACATATTCTATACCATTGAATTGCACATGTTATACAATTACAACACAGATGTGTTTTTTTTACTATTAAGTCCATGTTAGATTTGGGGATTTTCTTTCATTAAATTGATTGAAATGTATCTTCCAGCACTCAGTTGGTAAGATTGTCAATGGTTAATAATTACATATGAAAGGAGTATTTTTCAGATCTTAGATTTAACTGTGTAAGACATCAACAATAAGTTAATATATATATATATATATATATATATATATATATATATATATATACATATATTTATATATTTTTACCTAATGCAAAACTTGATCAAACAAGTCATAAAATCAAGCAGGAACCTTTTGAAAAGATACTTCAAAATGTGGGAGGGGTAAAAACATCATTGCAATCAGGCTTTCAAGCTCAGTTTCACATATTAGATTGTTGCAAATTTTCAATTTAACTTGGTTTCCCCTAATAATGACTACTTCTATTTATAGGGTATAACAAGCCCTGTTTTAAAGTTACAGACAATTGAACTCAAACTCGTCATTTCATAATACATAAGCCACAATCAACTAGATACCGGATAGTGCATAGGCTTGCACCCCCAACAGACGATAGGATGATACTAAACAGTCAATGCTCCCTGTTGAGCATGCCAAGCAACGACTTCTTTGTACGGCAAGTTGCCCCCAAAAACATCCAAAGCGCTACCAACAGTAACATCTATATGTCCCTGCCCTGCTACTTTAATCCTCTCTAAATCATCCATTACTGTGACACCACCAGCATATGTTACTGGAATCTGGCACACAAATCATATAGCACATCAGTAATTTTACATATACATAAATGTCAATACCAAGGGCAACAGTAGTGCTTCACACATGTTGAGAATAAGTTAGTGTTTAAGGGCTTTAGCCAACGGTATGGTCATCAGACCGGCACATTTAAATCAGCATTCATTGGCAACTTGGTATACAAATATTTTGGATGACGATATGCAACATTTTAAGTTTTCTTGTAATGAAGCATGCATGGTTTCAACGTTTATTATGTGTTTGGTAGAACATACGTCTTTCCATAATTAACTAGATAGATGTGCAGACCTAAATAAAATTTTCTAGCAATGATCAGGTTAAGGGAAATTCCCAACAAACGACCAACCTGGTATCTAAAACATGAGCAGTTGGGCAAAATTCCTAAATGTCACAATAAGTTACTAACCGGAGAATTCTTGCCAAGCAACTCCACAAGCTCTTCATCAATCCCCAGTCTGAATAAACAAAAGCAAAAATGAAATAACATGACAATTCAGGTGCATATTAATTTTTCTGTTGTAACTTTCAACAGTCAGGTTGGGGCAACTGGCTACTTGTGCCAAATTATATGGTTGTAAACTTCCTACAACAGGATATTTAATACTGAACTACAAAGCAGCCAAAGTTCTTGAAAATCATATATTTAAGGTTGATAACTTATATTTCATCTGGATCAACATCAGGCAAAGATGATATGTATGCTTTCACCCCAAGCAGCCTATCTATATCAGTCATTATTTTAAGATACAGTATGTCAACCTATAGCAGTATTCCAGTCAACTGCACAAAGCAATGATAGCATTACACCTGGAAATGGCTTTATACAATCTCTATGGCCATTCTAAGCAGTTCGGGCCAGCACTTGAATAAATTTGAAAATACAATCGAAATTGACCTAAAAGAGTACCATCTATGATTTCAACCTTTAGAAATGAAAGAACAATCAAGAACTTTAAGTCTTTAACTATATGCATATTAGTCTAACTGAACCAACTCTTTGCTTGATAAAAAGTAAACTTATAATCTGGGAACCATTAAACTTCCTCAGTAGTAATTTATAATTTGGGAATCATCAAATTACCTCAACTATTATAATTTATTGGTAAACTCTGTTTTATTGATAACAGCAAAAGAAGTGAACTTACAAAGAACATGAGAAAATTAAAAACCCTTGCACAAGGAAATATTTTTAATGAGCATTTATTTAAATATAAACATTTATACTGCAGGTGCATAAGTGAGTGTATTGTAGTGATGAAACATGTATGGCAGTATATAAGGCTTACTTTTTCCCTTCAACATCAACACCATGTACCAGAAACTCGTCTGCATAGTTGGCAAGGAAGTCTAATATTCCCTTGTCAAGATACACATCACTGAACTTTTGCCATCTATCTGTGACAATTGCATATTTACCTTCCTGCACATGAAAGACCAGATACACATTAAGGATGACTTATAAAAGAGCGACTGGAAAGTATAAATTAATGAGCAGGTGAATGTATGACAGTTGCATATTAGGCTAAATTGTAAAAACCTATCAAACAAATGTCTAATATTCTTTTTAGAATATTAGACACTTGAGAACACCCGAGAAAGAAAATACAATAGTTCTGATAAAATATGAAAAACTCATTCACTCTGTTGTATCAATGATACAATCTGAGTTTCACTAAACTAATATTTCAAAGGTAGTAATAAGAACTGCTCAAGAATATGTAGTCCAATGATAATGCTTAGCCTCGCAAAGAAAGTGAACAAATAGACATTGGCGGAATAATTCTGGATTGACTTCATACCCTCTTTCTGCAGCTAAGGTCTAAAACAAGCCTCTCTTTTCCAATAACATGAACGAGATCTTTAAGCCTTTCAAGGACCATTTGTCCATTATTAAATACATACTGCAAGATGACCAAGGCAACTTTAAGTTAATGTTATCCTGAAAGAATACATGGTTTTTCAATTTAAATGAGGGGAAAAACAAAACTCACAGAGGTAACAATGACGTGGCTAGCACCTTCTTCTATGTACCGCAAAGAATTATCTGAATTGATCCCACCACCTACTTGTAAACCACCTAGATTATACCAGTCCTCGCAGCAAGTTCAGCAGAGGAAAATCTGTAAGTTTTAAACTTATCATCAACGATAGAGAAAAGTAGTGAAATGGCACAATCCCAGGGTTCTTACTAGTCTCCGCATAGGCAATGAATAAGAGAAAGCCGATGGTTCTCAAAACAGTTCTCTTTGATATCAGGTTTCCTAAATCTCACAATTCTATTAATGCAAGTCACAGTCTATTGTCTGATTCAACCGTATCCAGCCAAAGATATAAGTGTATTTGCACTGGACTAGGTAACATTTTACAGAATCTAAGACAACAACCAACAAGAACCTCTATCTCGGCTTATTAAAGGGGTTTACTTGCTAAAATGACTAATGCATCAGTGGAATTTTAGATCGATTCAAAAAGCATATAAGAGCAAATGAATATCAATAACAAGAAGTCAGCTAGCTATAGACCCACCAGGATATGCACGCAGAGCTTCAATGGCCGCAGCTCTACTCAAAGGGTCAGCTCCCAGCATTATAACATGGCCACCTGTAAGCCCATCTTCCTTATACATCCTTGCATACTCCCCCGCCGATTTATCCGACTCAAAATTGGTCACAAGAGCCTGCCCATCTTCTTTCAAATCCGAAAGCGTCGACCCAACAATCTGCTTCACTTTCCCCTACAAACCAAATCCCATAAAACAATCACAGAAATGCAGCAATTCAGAAAAGATCCAAACTTTGAAAAGCTCCAATACCTTGTGTATATCAATGCAGGGTCGGAAACGAACAGCACAGCTTATGGGTACTCGCCTAAACCCTTCAACCAACCAAAAACAAAAACGGGTTCTATGTTATTACCGCATACAAAGGCTCATAGACCAAAAGCAGAAGCAGAAACTTACTCAAAAGATTCAAACTTTGAAAAGTTGCAGATGGCCTAGACCCATAAAGCTTCTTAGCACCAAAAATAGAACAACTGCTCTGATAAACTCTAGGACTGAGGCTCTCAATTCTCATTCTGCTCCAAATTGGGGGCCTTTCTCTTTCCCTTAAGATCTTCTTTTATATAAAAGCAGGGCATTTTGGTCAAACCATCTCTTCCCCTATAAATCCATCCATAGCGAAAAATCAAAACAGAGAACCCATTGTTAATGCAATGAGGAGGTTCAGAAGACCAAAGGTGATACCTTTACTGGAGCAAAAGCCTCCGTCACAACTCCCACACCTCTCTCCAATCCCAAACCCATCTCTCCCAAGACCCCAACAAAACCCTGCCCCACCTTCCCCAACTCTCACTCTTTCCCAAAACTCAAACCACACTCAACTCCTCACTTTCATCAAAACCCACATCAAAAACCCACCTCTCACCCCCAAAACCCTCCTCCATTTCCTCAAGTCCAAGCTCCACCACCACCCCACCTTCACCCACTTCGACTTCCACGTCTTCACCTGGGCCTCCACCGTCGACTCTTACCGCCATGACCACACCACCATGGAGTGGATGCTCTGCTCTCTCGCAAACACCGACCGCTTTATCGAACTGGGTTCTCTTCTTGAGTTCATTACCTCCAATCCTTGTCCCTGTTCCGATGGCATCTTCTCATGCCCCAGAACAGAGCCGATGTTCCGATTTTCGATTAGTGCTTATTGCAGAGTAGGCAGATTAGACAATGCTGTTAGAGCATTTGAGTCCATGAGGAAACTGATTGATGGGAAGGTTAGTGTTGTGGTTTATAATATATTGATTAATGGGTTTGTGAAATGTGGGTGGCATGATGAGGCATTGGGGTTTTATGAGAGGATGGGGAGGGATAGAGTCAAGGCTGATGTGTTTACTTTCAATATTTTGATTAGTAGTTATTGTCGAAATTCGAAGTTCGGGTTGGCTTTGGAGTTGTTTAAGGAGATGAGGGGGAAGGGGTGTAGTCCCAATGCGGTGAGTTTCAATACTTTGATTAGGGGGTTCTTTAGGGAGGGGAAGTTTGAGGATGGGGTTGAGATGGCTTATGAGATGATTGAGTTTGGTTGCGAGTTTTCAAGTGTGACTTGTGAGATTTTGGTTGATGGGCTTTGTAGGGAAGGGAGGGTTGAGGAGGCGTGTGAGCTGTTGATTGATTTTTCGAGGAGAGGAGTGGTGCCTAGGTTGTATGATTATTATGGTCTTGTTGAAGTGCTTTGCAAGAAGAGGAAATCGGAGAGAGCGTTGGAGGTGTTGGATGAGCTGTGGAGGAGGGGGAGTGTTCCGAGTGTGATTGCTTGTACGACTTTGATTGAGGGTTTGAGGAGGTCTGCGAGAATTAATGAAGCATTGGGAGTGATGAAAAGGATGCTTGAAGAGGGTATGGTTCCAGATATTGTGACTTTTAATTGCCTCCTTCAAGATCTTTGCAATTTGGGAAGAACTGAGGAAGCTAATGACCTTAGGTTGTTGTCTTCGGGTAGAGGGTTGGAGCTAGACGGTATGGCGTATACCATTTTGGTGTCGGGGTATTCAAGAGAAGGGAGAAAGAAGGAGGGGAAAGTGTTGGTGGATGAGATGCTGGATAGGGGATTTATACCTGATCTCGCTACATATAATAGGTTGGTTGATGGATGAATATGTGGACATTTTCAGTTAGTTTGCTCAATTATGATTTTTCTCTGAGGACTTGATTGCCAGAAAGGGATCTGAGGGTCTATATCAGAGGTTGAAAGCTGGAGGTATGAAACTGTAAACAAGATGGTTACACTCCTTTTCTATCATGTAACTTATCATTTTAACAGCATGTTTTCTGGTGTGGTCGAATTTGGAGACGATTAATCAGCAAAACCAAGTAAAAATGAGCACTGCTCAGTCTTTGCTTAGAATGCGCTGCATGATGAAACTCTATTTGGTGCTTCCACAATGGGAATGGGACTAGGAATACTTCATCATCTGTTCGATAACGTGATGGACCTAAAACAATGTTTAGGCGCTGGACATAAGTTTCTACAATCAGATGCACTCATTGATACAGCAAGATTGGTGGGGGATGGCAGGGGTCCAATATGAAGGGCATTCACAGCAGTACCCTTTTCCCAACCTTTGCCTCGAAGGTTCAAGTCCTCAAGACACCAGACACACCACCACCACTTATAGGCCCAGCGATGCTGTCAAGAACGATAAGGTCCTGGCCTTCTCATGTGAGAAAGCAAGGAATGGAAGATTTGGACACTGGTGGAAGAACAGCTATTGGTGGACTCTTTGCAAGCTCTCTCTTCTTATACTGAAAGACTTTTTGGAGGTAATTACTTTCAAAATATACATCCCAAGGCTCCAATGAACCTTATTTGTCTTCCCTTTTTCTTTTTTTTGGGTTCTGGTGATTGTATTATATGGACAAAATGAGGATAGATGGTCAAGATATATAGAAAAACTAACATCTCGATTCACAATTTATTCAAAAATTATAGCATTATTGATAGTATATACGGGAAATAAGCTAATAACACTTTTGGACTTTATATTGAACTATTACGTCTGTACAGCTGATCACCAAATAGGTGATAGGCCAAGGAGAACAAGACTTCAAGAAGGAAAAGTAAAATCCTAATTCCTAAGCAGGAAAGAGTTCAGAAAAGTCTTTCAATCGAGAGGGAAAATCAGAAAGAATTTTTTTTTCTTTTCTTTTGCTGAAGTTCGTCGCTTTTATGTGAGCTTTTGATTTAGTAATGGTTTTTTTTTCCCCCGGACAACCTCATCGAATTGAAGCATGTCATTTTCTAATTTGCTAACTTAGGAGTAACTTTGTGTTTAACTGGACATGTGGAAACGCAGAGGCAGATGTGCAACACTAACGTACCTTGCTTGAGCAAACATTGATGAAGAAACTTATCATCTATAGTGATTTGTTATCCATATCGGGACAAAGGATGAGGTGAACTGAAATGAAACTAAATAAACTTAAATTCAAGAATCCAGAGCATCAGCAAGAACCAAATAACTGAAAGCATAACCACGGCCTTAAATTTTCACCTATTGTATACATTAGTTTCAACTTTAAACAGCTCTATACAGTAGCTAGCGTATATACCAATTATCTATATGTGTGTATTTTGGTCTGGAAAAGCAAAATAACACGTTCTAAGATGGCTCGCGTTCTCTCTCTTATCCTAACCCTAGCCGCCCTCTCTTTCTTTGCTAGGGGCGAAGGATTGTGGGATAGCGGCGGCAAAGGCTTCGGCGATGATGGCTACGACTGGGCTCCAACATTGGGGTCTAGCATCTCTGGAGACATGTTCTCTCGCTCTCTCCTTGGAGAAACCCTACGAACGCAGACGACATCTTTCAACGGCGGCGGCGGTTCGACAAATTAACTGCCTCTTGGCTGTAAACATTAGATTGGGAAGGGTGGTTATGCCGTCCTTTCTTTTTCCCTCACCGACGGATAACGAAGATGAAAATCGACGAGGTTTGAATGCTTCGACTTCGCAGCATATTAGATGCTCAGATTCATCTTCTCCGGCGTTCATGAATGGTAGCGGTTATGGGCGCTGGATCCAGTGTGTCTTGGGGCTGGTTGGGTGGTGAGAACCACTTTAATGCGGCGACGGTGATCTCGGTAGTTTTGAGGGTGACACAGTCGGCGGTGAACCTTTGGTTGTTGTTGCTAGACGAGGTTTTGGTGGGAGTGTGATTATGTCGTGTTTAGGGTTTGAATTTGGGAGCTGGGGGGCCACCTTGTCGGTGGTGGAGGTTCTTCTCCCTGGAACCGACGCTGTTGAAGAGCCGGCGGAGGCTTTGAGCTGGTGGTGGTGGCTTCATTTGGTTGGACTAGATTTTTATGGCTCAAACGGGATTCTAATTAATTGTGAATCGAAGAGTATGCTCTCTATTTGGGTGAACAACTTTATTCTACACTTCTAAGTGGAACGAGTTTGTTGAAATAAAAGCACTGCAAACAGTTTCGAGAAGGTGGATGTCATTTTGGTTGTTAGAGACCTAGATGCAGCTAGGTATTTGATAGTCATAGGGGTAACTCTTATTATCGGCTATTCTGGGTGTGTTATTTCTTGTGCTGTTTGCTGAGTTTTATATAATACATACTTCTGATTAAAAAAAAAAACACAACTAGACTAGACAAGAAATCGGAAAGTAGTAGATTGGCCAAAATCGTGATGGCGGGTAAAATCCATTGGTAGCTAGGGGGTAAGACGTATGGTTAACCCAGTTGACAACAACAGAGTAACACAGCAAATGCAATTGGTTCGGGAATGCTTGATGTGACTGGTTCCCTTCTTCCGATTTCGTTTCCTTTAACTTTATATCCTAGCTTAATTAATACCCCATACTCATGGAAAGTAGTAGATTGGATGTCGTAAGATCGTTTGATTCCGTGAGGAAACTCATCGATGTGAAGCCTAGTGTTGTGGTTTGTAACATTGTGATTAATGAGTCTGTGAAATCACTGAAATGTGGGTGGCATGATCAGACTTTTGAAGATTTATTAGAGGATGGGTATGTGCTTACTTTCAAATATCTAACGAGTAGTTATTGTCGAACTTCGCAGTTCGGCTTGGCTTTGGAGTTGTTTAAGGATATAAATGGGGAATCACCACACGTGATCTAGTTGGCAAAAACATATATGTGAGATGGCAAAAACATATATGTGAGAATCTCACATATGTAGGCTCGAATCCCATTGACACTATTGGTGAAATGGTTGTTTGCTTGCTCTCAATGACGCTAAGAACTTCCTGCAAGCTCTAGCTTCTGATACTGAAGGCTGATGCCTCTAATTGACATGATTATGTATATAAGAATTCTTGCTCTTTCCTAAGTGCTAGAGGCATAAGCTAATGCAATTCCTTGTACTTAGGTAACAACTCTTTCCAAGTTCCAACCCTACGCACTGCCATCGTGGGTAAACGGGAAATAAGCAAATAAGTGAAATAACACTTTTGACCTTTTTTTGAACAATTACATCTATACCGTCCCCAAATAGGCCTAGGTGAACAAGACTTCAAAAAGGAAACACTACACGCAAGTTGAGCAAATGCCACATTTTACATGCGGCCTTTGGAGGGGTGAAGATTGCAAAAAAAAGCAACAAATCCCATTAAATGTGGGACTTTTATTATATAATATTACAAAAACTCATTTGTTGGGTATATGTGAGTTTTTTTTTTTTTTTTTATAGCCAACCCTTTAAAGGCCACATATGAAATGCGGCCATTGTACATTTTTTTTTTGTAGTGAACGTAAAATCCTAAACGGGAAAGAGGTTCAAAAAAGTCTTTCAAATCGAGAGGGAAAATCAGAAAGATTTTAAGAAAGTCTCGACTTAATGTCAGCGCTTACGCTTTTATTCCCCCATATTATAAGGCAATCTTCTTGTATAAATAGACCAACTCCCCCTTCATTATTGTACGTACCTCCATCGTTATGTCCCTCTATCAATCTGTAACATTAGTTCATATGGCAACGCCATATCAATCACTTTCCACCGTTAGAGTTCCCATTGTTATTCTCTTCCTCTTAGTTCTCTCTGACGCACAAGTTCACGTTCCTCGCCATTGCGGTGTAATTAGCCTCAACAAGGTCCACCGTGACGCACCAACTTCTCCCTTCTAAAATGCTTCGTTAACTAATCGGCAACGAGTAAACAATGCCTTGCAACGTTCGCACGACCGCATCAATCGTTTCATCCCATCGGAAGGCAAATTGCCTGATCAGCTAATCTACATACCAGGTCTAGGAGAGTACTTGCTGAACATATCCATCGGCACACCACCAAGACCTTTCATTGGAATTGTTGACACTAGAAGCGATCTTACATGGACACAATGCATGCCATGCACGAAATGTTTCGAGCAAAGCCCTGCTCTCTTTGATCCAGCTTCTTCATCAACTTATAGAGCTCTCTCGTGTGTGTCCGACGAATGTAGTGTTAAACAACGACAAGCGTGGCCCGTGGATCCCCATTGTACTGATACTATCTCAATTTAACCACTTTTAAAGTGTTTGCATTGGTTTTAATCACAAAAAGTCTCAGTACAATTGAGTACTATCCACCCACTTATAATTTGTATTTTATTTGTCATTTTTCTGATGTGGGATCTCTCTTCTTCAAAACTCCCCCTCACGTGCAACCTAAATTTTTTTATTAGGACTACACGTGTAATTTATTCGTCCAATTCCGACATTAGAATTTGGTATGTGCGGATTTGGTCTAATTTTCCACATCGAAAATTGGTATATGCGATCTAAGACCCATTGCAGACATTTTGTATGAAACCAATCAGAATTTCTCTTATGGCAATTCGATGAACCTAAATTTAGGCCATTATGTTTGGGCAAACCCTATACGATTAAGATAACAATTGGAGAGGGACCCGTTCTAATACCATGTTAAACTACGACAAGCGTGACCTGTGGACCCCCATTGTACCGATACTGTGCCAACTTAACTACTTTTAAGGTGTTGAGTTTTAATCACAAAAGGTTTCGGTACAATTGAGTATTATCCACCACTTATAATTTATATTTTATTTGTCATTTTTCTGATATGAGATCTCTCCTCTTCAACATGTAGATTGGTAAACGGAGCGGCAAATTGTTCCAGTAATTCAAGCTCTTGTGAGTATGATATTTCATATGGCGACGGGTATACCACCGGAAACTTGTCCCTTGACACCGTTACGCTGGATTCCAACACTATTTGGTTTCAGACACTGTAATGGAGGAGAGTTCCGTGGAATTCAGTCAGGAATTGTTGGACTAAGACGCGGAAATGTGTTGTTTATCTCCCAAATAGGGTATTTTTCTTATTGCTTGGTTCCTGATCCTGCCATCTCTAATCCAATCTCATCAGGCAAGATGTATTTTGGTCGACCCAACACTTCATCAGGTCCTGAAGTGGTCACCACTCCTTTGCTTTCGAATGGCGCTAGAGACACTCCAAACTATTATTACCTTGAGCTTCAAGGCATTAGTGTTGGAGCCAACAATATCACACCTGATGCAGATGCCAATGCCAAGGCGAAGGCCAATGCCTTCAAGGGTAACATGGTCATAGACTCGGGGACTACCTTAACGTACTTGCCGGAGTCGCTTTTACAACCACTACTGGAGAATCAAACTGAAGCGACGACTTTTTTTCGTCGTTTCAGACCAAAAGTCGTCGCTTCAATGTCCAAGAGACGAAAAGTCGTCGCTTCGAAGTCGTCGCTTCATTTTCGTCGTTTCAATTTTGAAGCGACGAGTTTTGATCCAAAAGTCATCACTTGGATGTTTGAAGAGACGACTTCAAAATTCGTCTCCTCATAACTGAAGCGACGACTTTAGAGTCGTCTCTTCAAAAATCCAAGCGACGACTTTTGGATCAAAACTCGTCGCTTCAAAAATCCAAGCGACGACTTTTGGATCAAAACTCGTCGCTTCAAAATTCGAAGCGACGAACTTTGGTTCAAAATTCGTCTCTAGAGTGTATTTTATAGAGAAAAAAATATGGGATGATAAAATTTGATGCGACGAATATTGATCAATGTTAGTCGCTTCATGCAGTGTTACAGAGAAAAAAAAAAAGGTTTCTGGGTCTGGTTTAAACCAAATTCATTCGCATCCAAATAACATAAAACACACATCCAACATAACACAAACACACTACATTTTATAAATACGTAGATTTTGTCCAAAGCTACAATTTGTTCAAATTACGACAACGTACAATAATCAAATTACAAGGAAAAGGAAGGGTCCTAATCAAGTCCTCCACTTCAACTCTTTGCTGACTCGGATGAGTTTAATTGGTCCTTTGCCCTCTTCAGATCCTCTTGCAATTGAGAAAGTTGTGATTCCAATTCTGACACTCTTCTTGGCAGCTTCCTCTGTAGCTCATGTAATGAAAATGGAAATCAAATGAGCAAGTAACCTCTAAAACAACTACGCATAAAAGAAACCGAGAACATCAGGTGCATGGGGAGTAGGAAGAATCAAGTAGAACACAGAGATTTGCATGAGTATGGGGGTACTTAGAGAGTGGGGGTTATTCCTCATGTTTTTGGAGGCATTACCCAAGTAAGGGGAGCTGAGGTACTTACAGAGCTGCATAAGGAAATCAGCCTGAGAGAGTCGTTTTCAGTAAATCCAGTAAAGCTGTTCACCTCATCTTTAAAACATATGAGAGAGAGAATAAACACAAGTTCATACACATCTATCAGTATAACACCAGCACAAGAATGAAAACAGTATAATAAGCTTGGTTTCCATCTCCTATGTCACCATATTATACGCGACACAGATTTACAACAGACGCATGCATAGGATGTACGGAACATAAAGTAAAGAACAAAATATAAGTGACTGAAATATCAGACATGCTCAAACTTATAAAAGTGATTAGACCATTATAGAGTGAAGTTATAAAGTTCCATACCATGTGGAGGGGCACCCATGTCTAAAACCTCAAGATAGCCAAACTTCGCTTCAGCCTGCAGATAATGTACAATGCCACCACATTAGACAGAGTATGTTACACAGTAGCCAAATCTCACTTTAGCTCCCAATCACTCAAGTACATAGATTAAATTTCAGTTACGGAGAGCTGGAACCTACAATTCTAGAATGGCCACTGCCAGTGGTATCATCAAGGAGAGTCAGGATTGAGCAATAGCAATTAATCCTGATACTATTTATACAACCACTTTGTCCTTGGTAAACAAATTCTGATGACAGTTGTACCAAATTAAGAATAACAAGCAATTGACAAGTCAGCAGAGCACCCAAAAGGCCAAAACAAGACACCATTCTAAATTTTTAAGATTAAGGAGAGTTTAGAAGCTGAGTATCAATATATTGCAAATTGAAGCTCCCCACACACTTTAAAGCAGAAAAAACTCCCTTTCAAGACTTAAAGCAGAAAAAACAGTTCTCCAAATCTTTTGATCAATGCATTTTGGGATGATAAAGCAAGATCAACTAGACTAACAAAGCACATTTTAACCGTTGATTATAAACACGGACAGTAGCAACCAATGACACAGGAGATTAGTTAAGTCCACCATCTTTCCATTCTCTGGGACTGAAAGTTAACTGCACTAATTGTCTAACTTGAGGCAGAGTAGTACTATACTAATGTACTTCCCAAAAAGGAATAGATGGCAACACAAGAATGAATTCTAGGAAGTTAAAAACTGATCAGAACAAAACATTCAACTAATACATAACAATGAAGTAAACAAGGCAGCACATATACCTGTAAACTTGACATCACAAGAGTAACCTTTCAATTCATTGTCGTCAACCCGCTCTTTGTTTGATTTGAATCTGTTCACTCTTGTTTGAAGAATCTGACAATTTTCCGCTACGGATTCACCACCTGCATCACAATCCCAATTCTCAACAAACTCACCATCCAAAACAAAGAAAAACCCTCTCCTATGTGTATGTTGTAAACTGAGAAACAAAAAGACAACAACTTTGAAAACCCAAAATGCCAAATCAAGTAAACCACACTGTTCTCTATGCTACCAAGCAATCCAAGACTACAAGACCCAATCTTGGACACGACTACACTTGAGAATCAAAGCACAGAGACCCAATTCACTAATGAGCTCAAGCAACCAGTATGTACATTAAATTTGACAGATTTCAACTACCCAGTAACCCAGATCAAATCATGAATGCAAAACCCCAAACATAAACAAACCCAGAAAATAAGTGAAGCATTAAACTGGAGAAACCTTTGGAGTAGGGGAGTATGTGATCGTACTCAAAGCAAAGGCATCCCTGGCAATTGCAGAAGCGCTTACAAACAATGTTGCCGGCGGCGTCTTTGCGCCACCGCTCAGGGTGTCGACCTGGCACTATTGCCGCGTTCGACCAACACTTGCTCTTTGCTTTTTGGTCGAAGAATCGCGGCCTATCTTCGCTGTTACTGTTAATGCCACCACGAGAACGATGAGGAGATGAAGATGATGAGGAAGTACTCATATTTCTCTCTCTATCTGTCTCTCTATCTCTCTATCTCTCAGAATGCAAACACAATAAGAAAAATGAGACTTGATGAACAAAGTACCTGTGCCTGGAGAGCATTTCATCGCGAGTTTCCTGTATCTTTTCAGATGAGCTCTCCGACATCGTCTCCGATAACTGTTGGGCATCCTCCATTTCAGCAACCCTGAATTCAACTTTGATCCAGTACAATACACCAACAATGATTACAAAGTTTCAGCCTTTACTAATCACTCACCAAACTTAAAATCCAACAGAGACAAGAAACTTCAAGACTATACCAAATTCAACAATCCAAAACTTCACTTAAGCAACATTTTTGGATTAAGAAAGATAACACAGTGATGTCCCAAAACTGGCATGATTGCATCTACATAGTCTATAGACCCTTTACCCATGACAAAATCCAACCTTTCACTCGCAAAAATTGAAACCTTATCGTTTATTGAAGAAACCCCCAAAATTAGTGAAAGGGTTTTGGATGCTTGAATAAAAGGTATGAACTTGAAATTACAAAATTGAACAAGTCAGAAGGGTAGAGCTAAATCACTTACCGGGAGAGTATTGGGTTCAAAATCCATAGGCGACATGCAACTCAAAATCCAACAAGTACTCCAGGCCATTAAGCCTGGCATGCAAAAATCACAACACATTTTTTCAAACACTTTCGTCTATCCCCAGAACCGAAGTCTACTAAACTCATGAGTACACTGACAGAACTAAAAATGGGGCTGCCCCTAATCTAAAGCACTGAACTCCGATATGCAAACCAAACCAAAATATTGCACCCAATAAACCCAGATAAACACAAGAGATCGACATAATAACAAACCAAATGACGAAGGATTTGTCGGAGACGAAGGACCGGACCAGAGCGGAGCGGAGATCGTCGAGGAGCGGAGGCAGGGACGCGAGAGACTGAGAGAGGAGCGGAGACGGATCGAGCTGAAGAATGAAGACAGGAGGGGAACGAAATCCAACGGAGATTGGGGGTTTTGAATTTAGGGTTTCGGGGTTGAAATCGAAGGAGAGTGATTAGGGGTTTCCAAATGGGGCTGATTTTTTTGTGGGGGAGGGGGGGGGGGGGGGGGGGGGGGGGTTTCGAATGGATTAAGGATGAATTTGATCTGAAGAATCGAAAAGGGGAAGCTGATTTGGGGTTTCTGGGTTTTCGAACGGAAGGAAGAAGAAGAGGGGGGAGTTTTTTCGCGTCTGAGGAAGAGGACCCATTTCTGGGCTTATAATAGAAATGAAGCGACAAACATAGTCAGTATTCAAGTTAGCGACGGCAAAACTTTCTCAAAATTCGTCGCTTCATTTATTGTACAGTGACGAAGTCTACGAAATTGGTCGCTTCAATATTTATCTAGCGACGAAGATTAATAAAACCAATATTGGTCGCTTCAATAATTTGTGAGCGACAAATTTGAAGCAAAAGTCGTCGCTTCAATACATCCAAGCGACGATTTTTTTTTTTCCCAAAAGTCGTCGCTTGGATGTATTGAAGCGACGACTTTTTTTTTTCCATTTCATTCTTCGTCGCTTCATTGCTTTGCTGCAGTAGTGAACAGTTTCGAATCAGCAATCAGAGAGGGACTTAATGATCTGGAGGTGAAGCAAGATCCGACCGATGATTCTGGGCTTTGTTTCTCGACTAGATATGATATTCTTCCCGGCCCCAATGTCACTTTCCATTTTAACGGGGCAGATGTGAAGCTACAATCTGCCAACACTTTTTATAGGGTGGATATTGAGAATGTTTGCTTAGCATTCCGTCTTTTGGGGAGCTTCGATTCGGAATCTATGGGAATAGGACACAGGCAAATTACCTGGTAGGATATGACCTAGAAAACAAGACTGTCTCCTACCAGCCAACTGATTGTTCAACTAGCTAGCTAGCTAGACGATTTGGCCACTAAGAGTGGAACTCAATTAATATCGGTTATATGAAGTTGTAAGCATGCATGTTCATTTCATAGATAAGGAGATTTGCAACCATATTTGTTTCTTTGAGAAGATTGTACAAATATTAATTTCAAAAATTATTGTAGGTTTGTTTTGGCCGAACTTCGTGGCTTATGTGGGCTTTTGATTTACTAATGGTTTTTATCAGACAACCTTAGGGCATGTCATTATCCAAATACCAACTTTGGAGTGACCGCTAGTGGTTCTTAGTTCTTACCTTTTGTTTGTTTTCACTCCCAACACACTAAAGCCAGAAGCGATGATGCATGTGTTGACTTGCGAAGCAAGCCAGCAATGGCGTCCATGGCTGCCTGCTTCACTCTTCCACCAAACCCTTGTCATCGTCTCCTTTTCAAAGGCGGGGCTACCTCCGGTTGTGAGAGCCGGCATTGATGCGGCCGTGATCAGACCCGGCGGTCCCGTTGAGAGCGATAGGTTATGTTCCGATGTAAGAAAGCGAGCAACGGAAGCTGTGGACGCCTGTGGAAGAATTAAGAGTGACTGTTGGTGACGTGGCCGGCAGAGTTGGTCTTAAGCTCTTTGAGTCTCAGAAAGCTTTGCAAGCTCTCGCTGCTGATACTCATGGCTTCTTGGAGGTACTTACTTTCACAAATATCCATACCCTAATGTTTACGGAAACCATGTAATATGTTAACAATTTAGGAATATGTTGCTCTAATTTTAGATTATTCTGTGTTCGTGAAATCACTGAAAATGGTACAAATATATCTCCCTATGCTGTGAATAGGTCTCCAATGAAGGCGATGTACTCTATGTTTTCCCAGAAGATTATAGAGCAAAACTTGTGGGCAAATCGTTCATCATGAGAGTTGAGCCGCTTCTAGAGAAGGCAAAGGTAATACAATGCTGATTGTTTTTGATTATTTCTTCGTTAATTGTGTTCAAGTTATGTAAGATAGAGCCACTCATATATGATGCGTTTTGACAGGCCAAGGCTGAATATTTAGCAAGGGTTTCATTTGGAATTGCTCTGATCACTTGGAGTATTCTTGTGTTCGCTGCAATTCTTGTTGCCCTTGTTACCATTATATTAAAGTCAGTTTTTAGGATACTGTTTTCAATTGAAACTTGAATACTTTTGTACCACTAGGAATATTAACAATATTGTTTTGATTAAAGTGATGACAGCGGAACGTGTTTAACTTCTTCTTACTCTGGTGGAGGAAGCTCATTTTTTATGAACTTTTATTTTCCATCTACCTCGCGTTGGAATGAAGTGTAAGTTTTGATTACACCTGCTATATATACTTGTTTCTGAAGTGCTGTGCAATTGTTCCAGTTCATGATATTTTAGCTGTTGAGAAGTGTTTTGCTAATACGTCCTTTAAATTACTGTTTATGCCATTCATGTTCTGGGATTCCATTTACTATAGGAAGGGAGTCGAGCCACAAGAAAAACAGCAAACAGATACTGCGCCACTGAAATTTGGTGAATCTGTATGTGATATGGCTGAATCGTTCATTGTATTTATTCATTCATGTTTTGTTGGAAATGACATAATTGACTGTATGATGTCCTCTTTTAGTTTTTCTCATTTGTATTTGGCGATGGCAATCCAAATCAAGGACTTGAAGAAAAGAGATGGAAGATGGTAATTAGTGATCAAGTACTTATGATCTGCATTAGTGCAATAGATATCTGTCATGCAGAGAACTTTAGACTGATTTGCAACATAAATGCTTCTAAAAATTCCTTCATATATGTTGAAAGATAATTAAATAGGAAAAGTTTACAACTTTTTGGGTGTCTAATATCTTTATTCCAGCTTAATAGTTAATAATATATACTTTGTCTATCTAGTTCAAGGGGATAAAAGTAGAGAGGAGTGGACTTGTGATGTGAATTGGGACAGAAAAGAAGGATGCATTTGATAGAAGCTTTGGTATTTCTAGTCTTAACATCAAAATTGGCTCTGTGCATGAGCTTACCATGATCATTTCTTAAATCTTTGTTGCTGCCCTAAATATATATTAGAGGATATGATGTTATATAAGGTTCTCGGTCAACAAATACTGAAGAAAATTGAGGACCTCACTCAGAAACTGTGGCCGACATATGACAAAATTGGAACTTTTGTTTGGACAGATTTATGACTGTATATGTTTATCTATATAATTTGATAAACAATGTCATATTGGACCTGTTGTTATTGAATGTTACTGTAAATATAATGATACATCTGTATATAAATGTATAACACGTACAATCACTTAGTGAACTTCACCTGCAGATTGGGCAGTACATATCTTCTAAAGGGGGTGTTGTTGCAGCTGAAGAACTTGCTCCCTATCTTGATATAGAAACATCAGGGAAAACTCTGGTCAGTATAGTTATGATTGCCAAAAATTGTCATCAATTCCCAATCTATTTATGCTAAACTCTTGTTACTAGTTCCTGCTGAGATTTATTTTGTAAGATCCCAGTAAGCAGCTGTACGTATTCGTTAGTTAGTTAATTGAGCACCTCTAGCATATGAAAAACTTCCCCCTTCCCCAGGGTCCCCCAAAAAATGAATATCTGAAAGGTTCAGCATGCGTTATCATTTCATGATGCTCTATAGTTCAAAGTTAACTTTCTTAACATAAAAGAAGCTCACAGATTATGTTGTGTTGGCTGGCGTCATATTGAGCATTGCAATCAGATTGTTTTGTCCCAAATTCTTTTCTGCTGTGAACTTATGTTCAAAGCTACTGAACTTCTTTTTTTTAAGTGTTTCTTCTGAAACAAAAAAAAAAAAAAAAATTGTTATCAAAGTCAAAAAACTTCATTTATGGAAAATTTCACTTTTTTTTTTCCTCTAAATATCAGTCTTTCATTTTGTTTCCTTATCCTGCCGCTAAATCTTTTTTACTTTGTATATTTCAGACTGATGAAGCATACATCTTACCTGTGCTTTTACGGTATGATGGTCAGCCTTTAATAGATGAAGAGGTATGTTTTACATATTTGATTTAAAGCAATGACCTCTATTTGTTTCTGCATATACATATTGAAGCAAAGAAGTAATTGGAAAATCAACTTCTGCTTTGGACTATATATCCTTGCAAGTAATGAGACCGTCAGGTCATCACATTACTTGGTTGTTTACGCCCTTGATGCTATTAACTCCTATGTTTGAAAGCTTTTTCTTCCTACAATCCCAGCTACGCCTTTTTTACTGGCTTAGTTCTCTTAGCTAAGGGAATGAATACATTATTCTTTCGGATGTCTATAAAACACAAAAAGTGCATATTATGCAGGGAAACATTCTGTACCAGTTTCCATCTCTACAACGCACAGCTTCTAGGAAGACAAGACTATGGTCAGAGGTTATTGGACACACTTATAAATATTTTAAGGAGGAGAGGTGGCATTTCAGGTCCTTAATGATCTATTTGCCTTGTCCAATTATTCCATGAGTTTCATCTGCAATTGAATTTAACAATCAAGTTTTCTTTTATCAGTAAAACTAGCATTTCAAAGAGAGCAATGGTCATAGGGGTTGGTGGACTTAATTTATATGGGGTTATCATTCTGAGAGGCCTGTTAAAGTATGTTTGACTTGAACTTTGTTATTGGCTTATTTCTTAGTTGTTTTTGCTCTTCAGTTATCTGATCTGACCACTCCATTCTCATTCAAAGGCATCCTACAGTTGCACAAGTTTGTTTTATCAAGTTTATTAGAGTCATATTTCCTCTACTTCAGGTAAAAATTAGTTTCAATCAATCAAATATAATTTTCCTACTTGGACTTCAGTATGTATATTTCTGTGAAATAGTTGAGCTAGACAATATTCAGCTCAGAATTTTGCATGAAATTTCATTTATCTTCTGTTTGTGTGAATGTGGCATTACTTGTGTTTCCCTTGAATCTCATTATGGTGGCAGAACTTCCCAACTGTCTACTTTCATATAATCATCCTATGATTCCTATCAACTTGTTCTGTGGCTTTACCGCTATATTCTAGCTTGTTCCTTATAACATTTAACATCTAAAGACTTATAAACTTTTTGCTCCCATGATCAATGTGTAATCCTTTAGTTAACAGATAAACTTTTTAGTAAATAATCAGCTCAACTGATCTCTAAGTAGTTGCAAAGACTGAATTTCACTTTATGAGATAAGTGCATTGTTAACTCAACAAGACTCTATTGAGTTTGATTTATCTCCTAGAGAAACTTTTTTGCAGATTTATGCTGGTTCCTTCTTTGTGATTCCTTTATTTCGGTGGGTTGTCTTGCTCAAGACAAATGCTGACATCGTGAAAAGAAATCAAATTAGGGAGCAGTTTTCTCGAGAGAATAAATTGCCTGATCTCTCTAAGACAAAAGGTATCCCTTTGAAATTTTGCATCTCTTTCGCAGTTAAACATGTACAGCTCTCTGCTACAGTCTCAAGTGTTGCATAGTATAATAAGTTTGGAGAATTATGCCCTAGCTTATTGCCGATCTAGGATCGATCTCAAAATGCACAGAATCTTCATATTCATACTGTGATGCATGATTTACTTCGATTTTTGTTGTAAGAGTGAAGTGTATTTTGTTAAATGAACATTTACTTTTTCTACATGATTGTATTCAGCTCCTCAGTGCTCGGAAGATGGCCGAAAGAACTGTCATTGGGCAGGACAGAATTGTTTATAGTACTGGCGAGGATTTGGTTGAGCAAGACTTGGATAGGGCCCAACAGATAGACAAGCAGTCAGATCAATAAAAAGGCTACAATTACTTGATATAATATCTCATTTCTCGGCTAATATACATACTATTTTACCATTCTAAATTTGTCTAAAGTAAATGCTTACTAGGTACAGGATTTAAGAATTATAAGGATTGATGATCAAGGAATTTCTTGTAGTACTTTTTCCAATTTACTGATACCAGGTAATATCATTGTTTTGTTTCAGTGACTGCAGGTTATATCTTGGAATACATGAGCCTGCTACAAATGACATTAATTAATGTTTACCAAGTCTGGCTGTGAAACCTTTACACTTGTGCAATCTGCTTATTTCAAATTCTTTATGGGGGTGCAGCTGGGAAACGATACACTGTAAATTGTAATGCTGAATAGGTTAAGAAATTAACTGTTTACAAAGACTATAGCAGGCTCATCTATATGTATGTTTTGTGGTGCTGCATCCACTGCCAAATTAATCCAGGTAACAATTGACCAAAATGTCTCATCTTCTGAAAGGTCCGGTGACTTTTGTATTTAACTTACACCAGTACACCTTATAGTTAGAGGAACCCAAACTGAAATTTTGGAAGTTCAGAGACAGATCACAGATGTACCGCAAATCTTGAGCTACTTGGTCGAAATCTGAAAACCAAGACAGTCCATACTTGGAGAGCTTGAGATATATAGTTGAGGAGGTCCATCATTCAAGTTAGTGATGACGAGTCATAGAAAGACGTAGTACCCTTACTGATACCATAGACAACATAATTCGTCAGAGTTTTCTCCTCAAGTCATGACAGAAACTAAAAATAAATATCAAAGATGTATTCTCTATGCCCTTGGCTATGAATATTGGAGGTGCTAATTGTAATCCAGTCTTTGCATGCATTTGCTAGCTACACTTTTACACTTTCCTGGACAATTCTGAGATAAGGGGACTGAAGGCTCCTCTTTGGTGGCAGTCCGTGGCACTAATTGGGTTGAGGCAGGAAATCGCAGCACAGTGTCTGACTAGCTAGTTCATGTAAATCACTTGCAGCGCTTGGCTTGGCTTGTTAATGGGGTTTTGGTTTGTGTGAATTTTGGTGGGGAAGATGGGAAGGGAGAGAACCGGTGGCATGAGATGAAAAGGGGAAAGTGGTGAAGGAAGGAAGTGAAGAGATCGGATTTAAGCGGGGGTGAGGTGTTAAATGTGGTTGGAGAAGAACAAAGAGGGAGAGACTTAGCTGAATCAGAAACAGAGTACAACAATGGCTTACCTTTAACTTGGTATCCCAGCTTAATTCATATACTTACTTTGCAAGATAGGAACAGATTATGTGAGCTGAAGATATTAGTTCGCCAAATGTAAAAGATGGATGGAGATGTGAGAATGATGGACCGAGAATGCAGGGTGCAGGGTGCTGAAATCCAAAGATTTATCTGTCATGGCGTCGTTTCTGTAATTGCAAAACACATGGTTGTCTGAGGTACGAGACATTGTTTACCGTCTTCGCTCCCGCTGATCTGAATATGATGGATAAAGGCGACCACATGCTAAAATTAAGTGGCCTCTTCAGCTGGATGATGCAGACAACCATTTTCAGAATGTTCAAATGTTTTGGTGTTTTGCAGACTACGGCTAACTTGATATCCTAGCTTAATTGATATGAAAATAGCTTAATTGATACGAAAATAGCTGTGGGTTGCTGACTTGCTGTGTAAAGAGGAAATGGCGCACACAGTAATGGAGGAGACATAATGAGAGAACATGAAAGCAAAAAGGTTTGAGATACGAACTGAGAGAACACAGAGGAGGTCTGAAGATTTATATAGGGGCATATGTTCAGTGGTCAAGGTTTCTTCTCTTTAATTTGGTCAATATTCAAAGCTTTGAAGATTTGATTCCTGAAATCAAAGATCGGGGCTTCAGAGATGAGTACCATTTGTCAGTCACTACTGCAAAATGGGTTGATCTTGATCATATTATTGCGGATCGACCAACAATATAAATAAATTCTGATTTCTTTTTTTCTTGACTCGGAGAAAATCATATTCAAACTCAGTTTTCGACTCTCTCTAAAATCAAACTCACGGGGATTGGGATTTTGATCTAATTCACGTTTGTAATCTCAAAAACATCGATCAACGTTTGATTTATTACAGATTGTGTTTAACAGATCAACAACTAAATTTTGTGATGCATTTGATTGAAAATCAACCATGTAAAGATTTCTTCATGTTGCTTGATGCTAGTAGTTACATTTTCCAATTGTCACTACGTTAGTATTCTCCTATCCTTTTTTTTTTTCTCTTTTTATCAAATCAACAATGGTATTCTCAGAAACATCGTAGGCCCAATAATTAAACTGCACAACTGACCACTAAGAATAAATTGTGATTGAACTCCAAATAGCGTCAGCGAGATTAAAACTTTAGTATATACGGAGTTTCATACTTAGGTTTTCACCAACTCAACCACCTATAGTGGTTAAATCTCATATTATTTTTTTTTCTCTTGTCTTAAAAAGGTAGGTAGGAGGGCAACATCTTACAATATATGCTTAAAGTATCGGTATTTTGACGTGTTGGTAATATAATGATCATCGACCGTCACTAATAATGTAAATTCAACGGTTGAAATTGATATTAACATCAAAATTTTGAGTCTATTTAAAAATTCTTGGATTTCAGATAGAAAAGATAATAGGTATTATTAGAAATTTAATGGGAAAGTATATTTGAGAAGGTCAAGTAGCAGTATTACCGTATAATTCCGGGGCAGAGGCACCGACGCAGGGTCACTATTACTGCCGGCTATTTTTATCTTGTTGTTTTTGACTCCTCAACAAGTAAAAAAGGACTCTCAGACTTGCTAAGCAAGCCAGCAGCCACAAAGGTCTCTTTGAAGTCCATCAATGGCGTCCATGGCTACCTGCTTCACTCTTCCTCAAAACCCTTATAATCGTCTCTTTTTCAAATCTTCACTCTTACCTAATCGTTCCAGAACCCTTCCTATTCTCCAAGCCCCCATTTTTCCCTCCCTTGCCTATAAGGTTCGGCAATCTAGGGTTTCTCTGCCGGTTGTCAGAGCCAGCATTGCCACCGCGATCAGGCCCGGCGGCGCCGTCGAGAGCGAAAAGTTGTCTTCCGATGTGAGAAAGCGAGCAATGGAAGCTGTGGACGCTTCTGGAAGAAGAGTGACTGTTGGTGACGTGGCCGGCAGAGCTGGGCTTCAGCTCAATGAGGCTGAGAAAGCTTTGCAAGCTCTCGCTTCTGACTCTCACGGCTTCTTGGAGGTACTTATTTCTAGAAATTTCTACTTGAAATCATGAGATTTGTTAGTAATTTGTGTAATTCGGAAGAAATTGAGAAAATGTAGGTCTTGTTTAGATTATTTTACTGTTTGTGTTAATGAAATGGTACAATGCTTATGGTTTGAACAGGTCTCGGATGAAGGCGATGTACTTTATGTTTTTCCCAAAGATTATAGAGCAAGACTTGTAGGCAAATCGTTCATAATGAGAGTTGAACCGTTGCTTGAGAAGGCAAAGGTAGTAATGCTTTGATGATTTTACTTTTAAAATTGGTTAGAAATCAGTACTCATACGATGTGCTTTTGGCAGGACGGAACTGAGTACTTAGCCAGGGTTTTATTTGGAACTTCTCTGATTGTTTCCATTATTCTTGTTTGTACTGCAATTCTTGTTGCGTTTCTATACGCGGCTTCCTCTGCTAAAGGAAGGTAATTTTGTAGGATACTGTTTCCATCTGAATTTTGCATACTTATCTTCTCGATGGACTGCTGACAATATTGCTTTGGTTGCAGTAAACGTAGCAAGAGTGATGACAAGAAGAAGAAGTCTGGTGGAGGAAGCTCATACTTGAACAGTTTTAGTTCTTCAACTCGTACCCATTATTCCTGGTGTCGAGATGAAGTGTTTTGGTGACATTCTGCTATATACTTGATTCTTAAGTGCTGTAGAAGTGTTGCAGGTTCAGTTCTTTTAGTTGTTGAGTAGACTTTAGCTGATACCTCCTTTATTGTTTATGTTGTTAAGGTACTGGGATCCCAATTACTATAGGAAGCGACAAGGGAAACCACAAAAAAATTCTGGGGAGTTGAAATTTATTGAATCTGTATGTGATGAGCTGAATCATCCATTCAAGTTTTGTTGAAAAGGAAAAAATTGACTGTGTGCATGTTTTCTTATAGTTTTTCTCCTTTGTGTTTGGTGATGGTGATCCAAATACAGGAATTGAAGAAAAGAGATGGAAGATGGTAATGAGCAAGTACTAAGTTTATTCTTGATGCTTTCGATCTGCTCGTTGGTTGTAGTTATATAAATTTTATTAAAATTCGATTTCCCCCTTTGACAACTTACGTAATTTGTTGGTATTTGTAACTCTCTATCTCTCCCTCCTGTCAATTCTATATGTCCTTACCATTTTATGATCGTTTGTGAAATAGAGTCAAGTACTATCCTTCATGCAGAGAACTTTAGACTGGTTTGCAACATATTTGCTTTCGAAATTCTTCATATATGTTTATGGATACTTAAATGGGAAGTGTCTATTATCTTTTACATCTTATCATCAATAGCTTAACAATATTTGTAAAATTATTTTTTCCGTTATTTTTATTTAAAAAAAGAGGAAAAATAAAGAGAGTAGTGGAATTTGATGTGAAATGGGAGAGAGAAAAGGGATGCACTTGATAGAAGTTTTGCTATTTCTAGTCATAACATCAGAATCACACTGGTTCTGTGCATGTATGATAAGGTTGAAACTTTTCGTTGGTTGGTTCTTTTCGCGGGGACTTTTCTTTATCTTTATTATTTGATAACCATGCCATCTTGGAGGCGTTATCATTGAATGTCATGAGAAATAATGGTAAATGTCTATATAAATGTAATAACACAATCACTTATTGAACTTCACATGCAGATTGGGCACCACATATCCTCTAATGGTGGTGTTGTTGCAGCTGAAGAGCTTGCTCCATATCTTGATATAGAAACTTCAGGGGAAACACTGGTTAGTGTAGTTATGATGGCAAATAATTTGTCATCAAATTCTCAATTATTTTTTGAAAGGGAAATTCTCAATCTTTTATGCGAAAGAGTTATGCTCTTGTAATTGTAGTCTCGTTTATAGGTCCTGATATTTATTTTATAAGAAATAGTAAGCAGTTGTATCTATTAGTGCAAGTACAAGATATTGAGGTTCCGGTTTGGAAATCTTATAACATTTGCATAAGTCCTCATGTAAAGCAACTATAATCGATCCTGTACATTTCCTTTCCTTTATTTGTAGATAATGAGTTAAATTCATCTTAACTTATATCAAGCATTGTGTTGATTGACATCATATGGAGTATAGCAATCAGATCAGTGTCATCCAAGTTCTTTTCTGCTATGAATATCTTGTTCACGGCTCCATTAATTCTTTTCCTTTAATTGAAATTGTTTCTTTTCATAAAAAGAAAAGAAAAAAATCAGATCAAAGCTCAAACACTTCATGTTTTTGGAAAATTTCACTATTATTTTGTTTCTTTTTGTATGTTTTTCCCTTTTATTCCTTATTCTGCCATTTAACATCTTTTACTCCATAAATTTCAGGCTCATGAAGCATACATCTTACCTGTTCTTTCACGGTATGAGGGTCAGCCTTTAATAGATGAAGAGGTATGTTTTAACATATGGTCAAATTCAATGACCTCTGCTTTGTTTCTCCATATACATATTCAAATGAAGTATACAAAGAAAAAAAAAATCTGCTTTGGACTGTGAAATCTGCAAATTATGAGATCATGACTTTAATTAGTAGTGTTTATTGCACGGCATTGATGTTATTAACTCATCGGGTTTAATAGCTATTTTACTTCTACAATCCCTCCCTTGGCTTTTTAATTGGCTTATTAAGGAAATCTATCAAATATTTTAAAATTACAAAAATGCATATTATGCAGGGAAACGTTCTGTTCCAGTTTCCATCTCTACAACGCACAGCTGATGAAAGAACATGGGCACGGTCTGTTGGAGAACCTGAGAAATTTTTGAAGGAGGAGAAATGGCAATTCAGGTCCTTATCCAATACAACTTTTCTAATTGTTCTGAGAGTTTCATCTGCAATTGGATTTAACAATTAAGTTTTTTTTTTTTTTTTCAGTAAAACTAGCATTGCTCAGAGAGCAATGGCCGTCGGACTCGGTATTTTCAATTTATGTGGGGTTATCATTCTGAGGGACCTGTTAAAGTATGTTTGACTTGAACTTTTATATTGCTTACTTGTGCTTGCTCTATATTTTTCTGATTTCACCACTCCATTCTCATCCAAAGGGATCCTGCAGTGGCACAAATTGCTTTTATCAAGTTCATTACCAGCATATTTCCTCTACTTCAGGTATAACTTAATTTCAATTAATTGGCTACAACTTTCCTACTTGTAGTTCAGTATTTCTGTGTCATGACGGACAGTATTACAACTGAGAACTTTTGCATGAATATTGAATTATGCATTTTTTTTTTTTTGCAGTTGACTTGTGTGAAATTGGATCTATAATTTTCTAATGATCTATTAATGTTCAACTGCTAAAGATTATTGAACTTGGTCCTGCGATGCATGACCTTTTAGTTTTCATTTATAATCTGCTCAACTGATCTCTATAGTTGAAAAGACTGAACTTCACTGTATTTGCAATGTTAACTCAAAAAAATCTATTGATTTTTTATTTATCTCCTCGACAAACTATTTTGCAGATTTATGCTGGTTCCTTCTTTATGATTCCTCTGTTGCGTTGGCTTGTCTTGCTCAAGACAAATGCTGACATAGAAAAAAGAAATCAAGCCAGACAGCAGATTTCTCAAGACATTGAATTGCCTGATCCCTCACTAAGACAGAAGGTAGTGCTATGAACTTTTGTATATAAATTTATTGTGGGCTCTCTATCTACAATGCATGCTGATACAATGAAGCCTTGCTTCCTTGAGGAAGACGAGCTTTCTAAATTAAGAAGGCGTTTCTACTTGTCTGAGCAAGATTTTTGATATCTGCCGCCGCATCATGCAACACATCTAAAATCACTAATCCGATAAACTACTTCTATGACCTATTCTGGCCAAACTTAACATACAGTATGCACTTGATTGCTCCCATATTGCTGATATAGGGTATTAGGTACTCCAGGAAACATAGGATCATATAGTTATTAGTTATTACTTAATGGATACTAAAGTTGTCCTACCAAACTCGAGTTCGTAGATTACCCATTCAAGTCTGCATTTTCTACTGGCCTCATTAAGACAACTGATAGCCAAGCTTAACAATTGACTTGTTTCTTCACTGGAACAAACATTTACTTATTACATGCTTGATTCTATTCAGCTCCTCAGTGCTCGGGAAATGGCCCGAAGAACTGTCATAGGGCAGGCCAAAATTGTTTATAGCTCTCACAAGGATTTGGTTGAGCAAGAGTTGGATGGGAGTTTTCATCAAGTAGACAAGTCAGATAGAAAAGAGGCTACTATAACTGGTAAGATCTCATTTCTCTTGTCTAATTCACTACGTTTTCATTCTAGAATTGTCCAGAGCAAAATGCATACTTGGTTCCGGATTTAAGACCTTAAGGATTTATGGCCAAGGATAATAATATTTGTAGTGGGTTTTTGGATTTACTGATAGCGGACTATTTCACATGTTTTGTTTCAGCGACTGAAGCTATTAAAGGCATTAGTGTTTAACAACTCTGGCTGAGAAACCTTTACTGGAAGTCTTATTTTGGAAACTGTGTGTGCATGCGTGGCGATTGGTACCTGCATTTGTTCGAAAGCTTACTTATTTTGTGGGGGTGCAGCTGGGAAATGGCACGTTGTAGTTTGTTATGTAGATTTTAGGCAAACAGAGTTATCTATTTGTAGACTTTTAATCATCGCAGCTGCAGGCTCATGTATATATCTGTTCTGTGGTGCTGAATTGCCAATTTGTCCAGGTAACAATTGACCAAAATTTTTCTCAACTTCTCAAAAGTCCAGTAATTTATGTGCATAGAGTCCCTGTAGTTAAAGGGTAAACCTGGAAATTTTTAAAGCTTTTGGATCCTCAGAGACCAATACTGCAAACACATGTTTACCTTGCTAGAGCTTCAAATGGTGAAGAAACTTATCACGTATAGTGATTTGTTGTTTATATCGAGAGACAAAGTAGATGAAATCAAATAAATCTAAATAAACTTAAATTCAAGATCAGCAATAACGTAATAATCACCATAACTCTTTACTGTGTTCTTAATTAGATATCTCAGATTTGGATCTAATTTTATAGTTTTACATTTTGATATACCGGTGAAAAGGTGAATATCTATGTCCATCAGGACACCAGTATCTTAAGTTTATGACCATATCATGTTTCATGGTTCAAAATAAAAAAAAACAAATGGAAGTTTTTCGCCTCTCTGCTTTAAGATAGCGCAGAAGATGAGAGGGCTGACGATCTAGGATGCTCAACCTCTGGGCCTTGCATATTGTAAAGTCGGGACTCGGGAGGATGCAAAGTCGGGGACTCGGGAGGATGCAATGGGCTGAAGGGAGAACAAAACAACTCCAGACCTATGCTTTTACATTAACTTGATATTTCAGCTTGCTGACTTGCTGTGTATAAGGGAAAGGCTCCCCCATAGCAACGGTGGAGACATAATGAGTGAAAACCGAAGCGCAAGGGTTTGAAATACGAACCGAAAGAACTCAGAGAAGGCTGGAGATTTATATAGGGGCATATTTTCAGTGGTCAAAGTTTCTTCTCTCTAATTTGGTCAATATTCAAAGCTTGAAGATTTGATTCCTGAATTTCAAAGATCTGAGCAGTGTGTTCTGTCAGTCACTCTGAACTTGTTTTTTTTTTTTTTCTTGTTGACTGGGAGGAAATCAAACCATAATTTAACTTGATTATTATTCAAGTAAGAACCAAAAATGGTACCTGGAAATTTCTCATTGGGACTTTCTATAGCTTGACGAATTTATACAAACATAAACTTGAATGTTTTCTTCTTCTTAATAGAAACCCACCAATTCAGTCCCTCTTTGATACAGCAGCAGAAGATGGATCATTTGGACATATTGAGAAACTTTCCAAGTGGTGTTACCCAGAAAATCTTGTCCTACATCTATAAAGTAATCTATTGCAGGTAGACATGCAAGTTATCTATTTACAAAGACAGCAACGCAGCTGGCTCATGTATATCGTTTTGTGGTGCTTCACTTCCAAATTAATCCAGGTAACAATTGCCCAAAATGCTTCTCATCTTCTAAAAAGTCCAGTAACTTTTGTGTGCTCAACACACACATACAGTCCCTTTAGTTAAAGGGCCAAGCTGGAAATTCTAAAACCTTTTGGAAGCTCAGAGACCAATACTGCAAACACATCTTGCTTGAGCTAAAAGTTATTAGCTATTGTGATTTCTAGATAAACTTCAATTCAAATTCAGCAAAACCAAATAAATGAAAGAGCGAAAAAATCCCCAAATCAATCTTTCCACCATAATATCTCTGTACATACATTAGAATACTATACGTGTATTAGAATACAAGAAGTTCACCACCATTGTGTTTCATTGTTCAAAATCCAAAATTCAAGATAACAACAGTGAGGGTGTATTGCAAAGTCTTCCAATGCTCAAGGATTTGGTTGAGCAAGAGTTGGCATAGGAGGTTTCTGTTGAAGTTAATCCTTTCCTGCTCCAACTAGGAGACTGCTAGGAAAAGCTGATATGCTTTCCCGCTGCATGCATTTTTGCTTTCTCCACTCACAATTTGGCTAGATATTTTCTTGTATGTAAAGTGCAATTTTAATCTAGTTAATTACCTACTTTCTAAGATATTTTGTAGCTTGCTTTGTACCCTATATAAGGGAAGAGATGCTGATATAATCTCCAAGAATTCTAGATTTATTGAAAGCTACACAAGTTTAGTTTTCTCTCAAAGTTCATCTATTGTTCATTTGCTACTGCAAATTAATCGATCATACAAGTTTGTGATTGATTATATTTTGTTCAAATACATACAAAGCAGGAATTAATTCTAATAGTTTCAACAAATAGACAAGTCAGATAAAGAAAGGCTGCTACTACTGGTAAGATCTCATTTCTCTTGTCTAATGCACTATGTTTCTACTGTAAAATTGTTTAAGTTAAGCGAAATGCGTACTTGGTTCAGGATTTAAGAACTTAAGTAATTATGGCCAAGGATCAAAACATTTGTAGTGAGTTTTACTTTTTTTTTTACTGATAGTGGACAATATCACATGTTTTGTTTCAGTGACTAAAGTTTTTCAAGACACTAGTGTTTAACAAATCTGGCTGACTGGAAATCTTGTTTCGGAAACTGTTAATGAACACTTGGTGGTTGGTCCCTGCATTTGTTCAGAAGCCTAATTCTTTTGTGGGGGTGCGGCTGGGAAATCATTCTTTGTAATGCAAGTTATCTATTTACAAAGACTTTTGAGCATTGGAGCTGGCTTATGTATATATAAATGGATTGTGGTGCTGCACTGCCAAAGGTAACAACTCAACTTATAGAAGTTCAGTGACTATCGTGATCAGCTAACTGGAAATTTTGGAACTTCAAGGACTAATACTGCAACACATTACCTTGCTTGCTACAGTGGTGAAGAAACTTATTAGCTATAGTGATTTGTTGTTCATATCGAGACAAGGTAGATGAATTCGAATAAATCTAAATAAACTTAAATTCAAGATCAGCAATAACCAAGCATCTGAAAATGAACAGATAATTGAAATAATGAGGCTATTGCAAAATCAATAAGTTTATTGGAATATAAGAAGTTCACTATCGTGTTTCATAGTTCAAAATAAAAAAATTCAAGATAACAACAGATGAGAGTCTTTACAGGCTCAACTCCCGTGAACTGGGTTAGCCGTGTATATACACTGACCCTGTGAGTCAGGATGCTTCTCTGTCGCCGGTTCTCAGCTGAGATAGTGGTCGTCCGAATTCGTCAGTGCGCTATTTGGCTATTTCCTTCCTCAGACTATTTCCTTCTCGGACTATTTCCTTACTATTTCCTTTACACTGAGTCAGGAATTTCACAGGGCATGATAGGGAACGAGATTGATAGAACCGATTTGCTAGCTAGTCGATGTTGAGTCCATAGTGGACAGCCCTTTTAACTTGTCATCCTAGCTTAATTAATGAGGCAAAACCTCCTAACTCCAAGAAACCATACATATTTGTCAAGAATCAAGATAGGTAGGAGCAGATATGTTAATGGCTAGCTTATTGGAGATAGATAATGGCAGCGATTGAGCAGTGTGACTTTCGATCAGATTGTGGCTGGGGATCCACTGAAGGTCGCGTTGACGTGAGGCCGTGGCCGGAGAGCATGTTCTCCGGCGATGGCATAGAGATAAGGGATAGGAGAAACAGAGAATTAGATGCGGCCGAGAAAGTGATTTGTTT
Organism: Potentilla sterilis; assembly: GCA_963682095.1. Taxonomy (NCBI): domain Eukaryota; kingdom Viridiplantae; phylum Streptophyta; class Magnoliopsida; order Rosales; family Rosaceae; genus Potentilla; species Potentilla sterilis. The sequence continues at coordinate 14,209,880 of OY821756.1, read as the reverse complement.
CAAGCAGACGAGGCTCTTGTTTATATAAACCCTGACTACCTCTTCCCCAAATTGCACTTAGAAAGAATATCGATCGTGCTCCATCTTCTGGAATCTTGTGAGCTCTATATTTCGTCGAGATTTTATATCTATTAAAGATGAATGTAGTGTACGTAAACCATCCTATCAAAGGCGAATCTAGGATCCGAAACCTGTCTAGGCTGATAAGAAGTGCATAAATTTTTTAGATCCAAGTGCTTCTGGAAATTCTCTCTTCATAAGTGTATTTTGTTGAATTTTGATCATATAGGAGATTCTTAGTACACAGCAGTGACAGCACATGCATGCCATTGTTTGATATAGTTGCTTGAATTCTTTTTTCTTCCTAATTGATACCTCAGACGTGTCAGATCATAAGAAAACACACCAATTCCATCCCCCTTTAATTTGATACAGAAGAAGAAGACGATGGATCAGCTGGACATATTGAGCAACTTACCAAGTGGTGTTCTAGAGAAAATCTTGTCATACTTACCTATCAAAGAGGCAGTGAGGACCAGTAGTTTATCTGGTGATGTGGATATCGAATTGAAGAAGCTGTGGATCCTGTGCTGTTACTTCATCGGGCTGCCATAGACACTTTCAAGCTCTCTAGTAATTGTAAAAATGCACCCCATACTGCTATTGATAAATGGATTGCTCATCTATCAAAGAAAAGTATCAAATTAAGAGTTCGTACTAATGGGGGCAGTACTCTCTCTACGATATCTTGTCCTGCTTCTTTTCTTATAAAAGATTTGACTCATTTAGAGTTACACTATTGTTTGTTGAAACCTCCAACGACGTTCAAAGGCTTCCCAATGTTGAAGAGCCTTCATCTTCAACTAGTTCATGTCTCTGGATATGTGTTGAAAAAACTAATTCGTTGCTGTCCTCAGCTTGAGAGAATTATTCTATATGACATGGAAGGTACGTATTAGTAGTGATGTTACTATCTGTGCACCAAGCATTCAGTTCCTTAAACTTGAAGGAAGTTTTGAGGATATTATACTAGCGAATACCTTAAATCTTGTTGATTTTTCAATTGACTGGAAACAAGGTTCTACAATCAGTCCTGGCAGATTGCTCAGATATCTTATTGAACTGCCTCGTATTGAAAGACTCACACTTAAGCATAGCTTTTTAAAGGTAATTTGATTTCCTATTTTCTTTAATGATTGTATTTAAACTCATTTTTGATGTTCTTGGTTTATCAATCATTATTCATATTCTTGTTCTATGTATCCTCTTTGCTCTAGTGTGCTGTTGGTTCCATGACCAAGATGCTGCTCATACCATGCCTATCTCTGAAATTTCGTTCTATAAGCTTACACTTGAATAATTTGGAGATATTAACTGCCATGCACCTTCTGAGAAGCGCACCTGCTCTGCCAGATCTAAAAATTTAGGTGAGTTATTTGAATCATGCAACTGCAAACAGTTGTCGATTGAATTAAAATTTCAACTTTCTTTACTTTAATTATGAGTATGAGATAAATCAAATGCCATTGATAACCATTGTTACTTAGAATGTGTAGGTTCGAGAAGGAGAGGAGAGTCAGGAGACTAATGATGGAGAAGCAACCTATCGTTCAAGTGACAAACAGAACTGGAAGTTCACTCAATTGCGACGAGTGAAAGTGATTCTCTGGTGTCAAAGCAGAAGTAGACTTCATCAAATTTCTGTCATCATCCTCACCTGGTCTTTAAGAACTAGGAGTCTCAGTAAGTTATTATTCTAGTGGAGTATGCAGTACCTGTTGAAACTACAAATAAAACGAACTCAGCTCTATTATATGATAGCTTAAACAACAGGTTAGGAATGTTTAGATTCTGATGTCATTTACATTGTACATGTAGTTTGGCGAAGATGTGGAAGGAGTGGTCTGTTCTTGTTCAGATGACGACCAGAAGACTTGTGCATTTAGTCAACTACGAGTTGTGAAGGTAACTCGCTTCTCTGGTGTCAAAGCTGAAGTAGAGTTCATCAGATTTCTGCTCTCAAGTACTTCACAAATGCTTGAGAGTGTGGTTCTTCAACCTTCTTTTGCCGATGTTTCTTGGGAATTATTTAAGTTATTGCCGGCGTTCAAACATGATGCATTACATGCTGATTTAATCTTCCTGGACTCATCAAGTTTGCAAATAGCATTGTTTTATTTCATAGCTGATGATTTTGATTGTATACGCTCGTGTATTATTATATATTCAGTCGATCATGATTGAATGTTGAAGTCGTATTAGGCTTTTGAAACTTTTTGCAAGTCTGGAGACCTACAATTTGTCAAAGTGGGAGCTGAGGCCAAAGCTAGTAATATTATCGAAGCATTTCATATAAATGAGGCGTATGAATGAGGCTCACTCAGTTTCTCAAATTTTGCAGCAGTGCGCTAGGCATTTCGTATGAATGTCCCAAAGAGTCCATTAGGCATTACTTGTGTGGAATGATCAAGCCGGCCCGTCGTGTCTGGACAATGTAGAGAGGCAGACATTTTTCATTCTCGATCAATTTTTATGATTCCAGGGGGGAAATCGAGAGTACTTTGGTCTCCACAGTTGCATTAGTTCTTATAATTAACACATATGATTATTATTTCACCAAAGTAGTTCACCTCTGCTCTTTTAATAGATGGAAGGCCAAAAAGCCACGGACAAAATGTCACATTTCCTACGCAGTTTAGGAAAGGTATACAAGTAATTAACGATCACTAAACTAGTGAAAAATATTATTTCATGAACATGGTTTCAATTTCAAAATCCTAACGAAACATGAGGAAATGCTCAACGATCATGTTCACTGCTCTGTAAGTGTGGTTGATGTTTACAATCGCTGTATACTGTACACCATAGTCTTATCAGTACTGCCAAAGCTGCCAAAAACGTCATGAGAAAAAAAAAAAAAAAAAAACAAAAATAATTTTCTCTTTATCCAATAAGAAAAATCCAGTCATATGTGACGAGGGGTATAATCGTAAATTCAGTACCATCATCCTGCTAGTCAAGTCCCAAGCTCCAATTCTAAGCCACTCAGAGAGAAAGAGCTTTGTGTTTCTCTCATGGCCAGAAATACTTGAAATACAAAACCCCAATTACAACCTCCCAACCTCACTCTCCTCCATAACCATGGCTTCCATAGCCACCTGCTTCACTCTCCCTCCAAAACCTCACCCTCGCCTCATTTTCAAACCCTCACTCTTCCCCCACCGCCTCCACACCTTCCCTCTCCCTCTCTTCTCCCCCAAGCTTCGAGATTCTAGGGTTTCGGTGACCGGCGTTCGCGCCAGCAGCCTCGACGCCATCACCGGAATCCGGCCCGGCGGAGCCGTCGAGAGCGACAAGCTGCCGTCCGATGTCAGGAAGCGCACCATGGACGCGGTGGACGCGTGCGGCGGGAGAGTGACGATTGGTGACGTGTCCAGTAGAGCTGGGCTGAAGGTGAATGAGGCTCAGAATGCCTTGCAGGCTCTCGCTGCTGACACTGAGGGCTTCTTGGAGGTAGTTGTTTTCGAATAATTGATATCTGTGATTTTAACTCTATGCAATTGTTAGGGATTTTGTGATTGTAGGTTTGTTTAGTGAGTTGAAATTCTATTTTTCAAGATGGTCTCAACAGGTATCGGATGAAGGCGATGTGCTTTATGTTTTCCCCAAGGATTATAGGGCCAAGCTTCTCGGCAAGTCGTTTCGGCTGAGAATTGAGCCTATCTTGAAGAAGGCAAAGGTAGTTTTTCTTTGTGGAATTCGATTATGCAGTCGTTGTAGTTATTGTGTAGTATGTGTTCGAGAATTGGCACTAAGCTGATGATTTTTTGATAGGCCGGGACCGAGTATGTGGCGAGGGTTTCGTTTGGAACTGCGCTCATTGCCTCCATCGTTCTTGTTTATACTGCAATCATTGTTGCTCTCTCCTCTAGTAGTCGGTATGTTTTAGGATAAGGCTGGTGTTTTTATTGTTGAACTGTTTTTAAGTACTGGCAGCAAGGTTGATTGTAATGCTTTGTTGCAGTGAGGATGACAACCGTGGACGACGTGGAAGATCTTATGACTCGGGGTTCACTTTTTACATGAATCCTGTTGACCTCTTTTGGTAATGTCTTTTATACTTGTTTCTTAAGTAACCTTTTAGAAGACTTTGGAGATGTTTCAGGCCAACCTGTTTTATTTTTGGAAGAGATTTTTACTAATACCTCCTGTATTCTTTTTCTTCACTAAGGTTCTGGGATCCATATTACTATCGGAGGCGACGAGTGCAAACGGAGGATAACAAGCTGAAATTCGTTGAATCTGTATGTGATTGTGGCAATTAATTATTTATTATTTCTGGTTCTTTTTGAAGGTTTTGTTCACGGAGAAAATATTGACTCTATGAATATTGTCTTTCAGATTTTCTCATTTGTATTTGGCGATGGTGATCCAAATCAAGGAATTGAAGAAGAGAGATGGAAGTTGGTAATAATCGTGCACTGAGTTTAGTGGTTCGTTGCTTTCAACAATTTTTTCAAATCATTGGTTGTATCTGTATGCTTTCTATGCTATTAGTTTCTTCGTTGCTTTCAACAATCTTTTCAAATCATTGGTTGTATCTGTATGCTTTCTATGCTATTAGTTTCTCTATGCTATTAGAGTTTACATTATTTTTGGGGTTTCTCAATGACCTGGGTCCTCCTTCCCCCCTCCCTTATCAAGCTGTATCATATAGTTAGAGACAACCTGATAATCTGCATTTATGTTATACTCAAGAAGCCTCCTGCAAAACTTTTAGACTGGAAGTTGAAAATAATGTTCCAATATAAATACTTGTCTAATTCCTGAGTGTAATACTTTTTAGGAGTCTATAGAAGGTGTTTGCAAATATATTCAAAGCAAGGAATTAAAAATCGATATTATCGGCGATATTTCGCCGATATTTTCGTTTTTCCGTTGAATCGATATTTCGATTCAATTCTTTCAGTTTCTCGTCAAAATTTCCCGATATTTCCGATATTTCGCCGATATTTCCGATATTTCCGCGAAATTTCTGATATTTTCTGATATTTTCCAGAAACTTTTTATCTTACCTTCAAAAACTAATTTTCAACAATTTAAAACACATAATTTTCAACACTTAATTTTAATTTCTAACTTACCTTCAAAAGCTAATTTTATCATACTTATGTTTTGATTTCCTAATAAGTTTCTTACTCATGCATGCTTAATAGTAATGTGTCTTACACTATATATTTTACTGTAATGTATATTTTTGTAACATATAATTAAAATAGTAATGTGTAATCATTTTACATGATAATGTATGTAATTACAATTCTATTGGCATGATTTTTCTATGATGTTCTAATAAGCTAGCTTCTCTTTTTTTTTTATGTAGCGATTCAGCGACTATATAATGGCTAGTGGCAACGGGTCAACGACTATATAATATCAATTTCTGTATGGTTTTAAAAAAACTTCATGTAGTTGCTTTTGTGAAATATTATGTACAAATAATGTTAAAGGGTGTGATAGTCTAGCCTCATTTTAGGTTTCAAGCATAAATTATATATATTAAATCATATTTCAATAAATATCAGCTCGATTCACATAGTAATTCATATAACATTTCAATAAATTGATATGTATTTGAATTTATTAATATTTTCTTCTCACATATGATCGATAACATAGCATAAAACAACCTTAGAAAGTTTCAATACAAATTTCCATGTATTTCTTATAGTTTCCGTCGTTTTTGTCAAAATTTCTAATGGATCGATATTTTATCGATATTTCCGTCGAAATATCCGTATTTTGAAACACCGATATTTCCTCGATATCCGATATTTTACTCCTTGATTCAAAGACTCTTAACATTCCTACTTATCAATAGTTACCATAATATAACTAGTTGGAAAAACACGTTAAGCTCCATATACTTTAGCATTTCCAATCTGAACAAGGGAATTGTGCTTTAAAGTTAATTGATCGATGTGAATTGGAGAGAAAGGGGTGAAGATAATACTGTTGTTTTATCACAATAGATATGGTGCCAACGCTAGTCAGAATTTCAGAAGTCCGCTGACCTTGGGCACCATAACCTAATAAGTTTTACAGTTTTGTTGTTCCCTAAAACTGTATATGAATCATTTGTTCGAATTCAGAAATTTATGGTTAAAACACTTCTAACTTTCTAATGAAAGCGTTCTTTTTTTTAGAAAAAAATGATTCACCAATTTATGAATCAAATTGGTGAAGCTAATATGATGAAAGAATTCTTAAACTTATTTTTACATAGGAATTTTTACTTTCTTAGACCAAGAGGGTTTAGTGGAACACTAGAGCCTTTAGAATAACATGACATGATCTTCAATGCAATGACATAATTGTCATACAACTGTACATGCAGATTGGGCAATACATAACCTCCAATGGTGGTGTTGTTGCAGCTGAAGAGCTTGCTCCGTATCTTGACTTAGAAGGGAGAACTAAGGTAAGTTTTATGAAGTGTTTTTTTTTTCCTTGTAGGTCTAGTATTTATATTACTTCAAACTGAGATTGCATAATCTGTTTAATCATTAATGGTCTGTTTCCATCAGCAAGTTAAAACATTACTAGCTTGAACTGCCTGATCAACATTTCTAATTTTGTATACTTAGGAAATTCCTGCATGCATTATCGTTTCATATTATGGCTTGATTTTTTTGCTTTTTGGAAGGTTTGGTGTGGAAGTATAGTTAAATTTGCAGAATTTTTCATGAGAAATTGATAATAGAGTTCTTTGTGTAGAAGGCTCTGGAAGTTTTCATATTTAATACTTTAGGTAGTGATCACCTTTCCTTTCTTTAAAGGGAAAAAAGAAGAAGAAAGAAAGAAATACCTTCAAAACATGTCAAAGTTCAGAGATACATCTCTGTTGTTTGGCTTTGTGTCATTATTTCAATCAGCTTGTGTTTTGTTTTTTGGTTTTTATTCCTTTCACCATATGCAAACTTTTACTTTCTCTTACTCGGTGTGCTTGACAATTTCATTTTCTGCTGATTTCAGGATGATGAAACATACATATTACCTGTTCTCTTACGCTATGAGGGTCAGCCTGTAATAGATGAGGAGGTATGTTTCTTTTTTCAAGTTTAAAGCGATGCTGCTTTTATTTTCTTTCTGCAGTACATATTGAAATAATGGATGATGCAAGATTTTGTTTCTGTTTGTTATAAACTAGTTGATCCTTGAAAAATAATTAATAAATTACTGATGTATTTTACTGGTGCTAAGTACTCATGGACTTTAGCTTCATAGAGCTTGTCCTCCTTGAAACTTTCTTAATGGTTTACTAGTCATATATATGATGAGAAAATGTATTCATTTATAATGCTTCGTAGAGCTTGTCATCCTTGAAACAATATTGCCTTTTATTGTGCAGGGAAACATTCTCTACCAATTTCCTTCTCTACAGCGTACAGCATCTTCTCAAAGAAGTGGAAGGAAAGAATATGTGGGGAGAAGATGGGCTGGTTTTGTTGGTGGAGTTGATAAGTTTTTTACTGAGAAGAAATGGCAATTCAGGTCCTCTTCTATTTGGTTTCCCGGTTGTATTGTGAGTTTCGCTTTGATATTGAAACTAAAAAGAATCATTTGATGCAGTAACACTAGCATTTCTGAGAGAGCACTAGTTGCGGGACTTGGTGGACTTAATTTATTTGGGGTTATCATTCTTGGAGCCATCTTAAAGTATGCTGGATTTGAACTTTGTCGTTGCTTTGTTTTTTTTGTGTGTGTGTGTGTATTGTTCTGATGGTCCCCATTTCACTGCTCATTTGAAGGGATAGTGCAGTTGCACCAGTTGGTTTTATTAAGTTCATTACTAGCATATTTCCCCTACTTCAGGTATGATTGGACTTCAATTCTTTTGGTTCAGTGTCTAGATTGTTTTGTTTAATTCTTTCTTGTTTAAACAATATTACCACTGCGGATCTATACTATTATTAAAAGAACAGGGTATGTTAGCCAAAACTGAAAAAAAAAAAAAATAAAGGGTACCTAAACAGCCCTGAAACTTATGTATATGGTAAAATTAAAAAAGAAACAGAAAAAGAAAATGGATAAAAGGTAAAATAGATAAATATGTGGGAAAACTACCCACTTATCTATTTTCTCTGCAGATAACTACCTGATAACCTTTTCTCTTTTTGAACTAATTTTTTTTATAGAAAAATTACAACTTACACATGCAAAGCATGTGATTGCAGACTAGTTTGATTTAAATTTTCAATTATATTCTGGTTTACTAGGGAAATGGTATTTTCTTGAGCAATAATGATAACAATCCTGGAATCTGGATTCTGATTAAAAGCAGCAGGAACTTGCCTGACTGATCACATTCACATAATCTGGCTAACCTACTTTGTTGGTGGCATCGCATATGAGATGTCTTCTGATCATTCTCAAAAAAAAAAGAGATGTCTTCTGATCTGCATTTGTTTTGTTTTGCTTTAGTTATTTATTTTCTGTGCATACTAAAGTCTGATTTCTAGTGTATCTATTTTCTTCGGTTATGAACAAGCGGCCTTCATTGATGTGATTTTAAATAGTTGAAAACATGGAATAATGCATGTTGTTTGCAATCAGAATAGAGATCAAATCCTGAATTCTGGACACATGTTTGCTCGATCTTTAATTGCGATCTTTTAGAAACAGATAGGGTTCTTGGTGTGTTAGCTCAATAATCTCTTTATTTCCTAACACTGAGCTTGGTTCTGTGAATGATATATACATAATGCAGATATGTCCATTTTTTTAACATATCTGATTAAATCCTCAGCATTCATTGGGTTTGTCTTTATCTGTTGGAGCAATCAATTTGCAGGTTTATGCTGGTTCCTTTTTTGTAATTCCTTTGCTCCGATGGTTCATTGTGAGTAAGACAAATGCTGACATAGAGAAAAGAAATCAAGCAAGACTAAAATCTGCTGGAGCTCTTGAATCGCCAGATATTTCACTAAGACGAAAGGTAACGGGACTAGTACTTCTATAAAGTTCTATATCCCTTTGGATGTTAATTAAATGTTGCTGTTTCAAACTCCACATCTTGCTGTATAACTGTTGACAGCATATTGACATCTATTGTATTTGTCATTGATGTTTTTTCACTTAAGAAGTAGATGGTATGTGCTACATATCTAGCTTCTGGTTCATAAACCTTCATATTATAAATTTTCATCAATGGCAGAGACTTATTTTCTGTCTTATGCACTTCAATGTTGTTAACAGAAGTACAAGCTTCTTTTCCTGCTCGCCCCATCTCTCTGATATTTTTTTTCTTTCTTGAGGAAAGGAACATTCTAAAACTTACCTGCCACATTATGTGCATACTATCAACAGTTAAATTTTATTTGTTTCTAGCTATTAAGACGTACTATTCTGATATTTTTTTTTTAATAATATTTATTAGCTATTGAAAGTGAACCCAGTATCTGGTGGTTGAGGAAATTATAATTCAAATGCTCAGATGAGGTTGTCTTAGGTTATACAGTGTCGCTTTGCAGATAAGATCATTTGGTAGCTGACTTGAAGAATGTGTCATGATTTGTAGCTTGTTAACTATAGATATCATATACTGGTGGTTAACATAAAACAAAACTATTTTCATTGGCCTGGAAAAACCAAACTGAAGTAAAGAAAAAGAAAAAAGCAGCAGACTAAATTTTTATTTTCACTGATAAAAAGCAGCAGACTAAATTCTTTTGCTGTTTGTTGTTATTCAGCTGCTCAGTGCTCGGGACATGGCCCAAAGAACAGTCATAGGACTGGATAGAATTGTATATAGTACTGACAAGGATTTTGTTGAGCAAGACTATGAGGCCCAAGATTGGGATAGAAGATTTCGAGAGATAGAGAAGTCAGATTGAAAAGAGGCTGTTGTTGCTTGGTAAGGCTGTACATTTCTTGTGGGATAGAATTTGTTAGTTCATTCGAGTGCCGAAATATGGGTGTGATTTCTATCAGTTGCATGACTCCTCATTTGGTAAACTCCAGCACGCTCTAAGCTCTAATCCATTTTAATTTCTGCAATATAGTACATGATCTGCCCTGAAGCATATCTACACGTAGAAATTAAAATACTGCCTATCTAACGAATATAATTATTGCATTCATGAAATGAGACAATATGGATTTTATGAAATAATGAATCTCTTGTGCTTTTTTACTTTACTGATTATCTAATTAATTGCAGAGAATAGAGTTTTGAGTTCTCTCCTTCAAAGACATGAGAGATTCACAATTGTTGTAAAACCATCACAGTGGCAGCTGTCGATGCCCCCTTGGAGCCTGCAGTTGTTTTCATTCTGAAATTTGTGGCGGGGTACAGCCAGAGTCACACCTTGTAATATAGATTTTAGGTGTGCAACATAACCATTTACAACTGTGAACTTGAGCATCACAGGGCCCATGTATATTTTCTGAGAGTCCCATATTGCAATTAGTTGAACATTTGGGAACAGAAAGGCTTTTTGTGGCACTGAAATTACCGGGAGGGCCGTAACTAAGAGGGTGATAGCATTTTACTTTTATTCAGTGAACCGGTAGAACATTGATTGTTCGAAGCAATATTGCAACATTGTGTAACATAAATAGATGGTTCTGGAGACCCTTAATTTTGATACCATATGCAAAGCTAAGTTTATCTTATCTTTCAACTTCCAAAATAGTTTGCCGCATTTACCACAGCGGAGGTATGCAATTGGGGACAAGTGTTACCTGCGCAAATGCAAGTTCTTGAATTACGATAGAGCATGAAGTTTCCTCCTGTTATATAATTACATGTCAGCTCAATACAAGCAGCGCTAATAGAACTCAGCTTCTCTGCTTGGACTCTGGAGGAGATCTTGCCACATCATTTTAATGAAATCTGATGGCTGAAATGAAAGAGCTGCAGTAATGCAGCACTACAAGAAATCGTACGCTAGCTGACGTATTGACATACGTGTACGTACGTAATGCATGGTGATATATCTTCCTTGGCAATTTCCATGCAAAAACTAATCTCAAGTTGGACAATGATCGATCGTAATCATCGTATACGTTAATTTGACTAATAGATCATCAAGTATTTCCAATGCATATCAATCCAAATTAAGTTGGATTCTTCCCATGCCAAGTGGGAAGCTTTACTTCCTTGAAGTAATGCCGTAATGGGGACGATCGACCTCATCTCGTTGTTGTACGCACGGATCTCAGCTGTCTTCCTTCTTCTATAAAAGGACTGGTTGTCTATAACTTCTTTATTAAGCCAATAGATTTTGTAAACTATTATTTTATTCGATCTGTTACCATCACTAGTTAGAGTACTGCTGGCCAAGGTTTAAAATATCGATGTCTGTAGAGATATTGGTCGGCCGAAAAAAAAATATCGGAGATATCGAAGATATTAGAAAATATATTTTATTTTTATTTAAATATGAAATTTATTCATTTTACACATAAAATCTTAAACACATACAAATAATAGCTTCATTTAGTACCAGAAAGAGACTCTAGGTGCTTCAAATTCCCCACACTGATCCATGAAAATACAATAATCTGACCAAGTTTGACCCATATAGTATGAATTGTAGTGATTAATATAATAATCATATATCTCTTTGGAACTGCCGACGGTATCCACTATAATGGGATAGTAAGGATGAATCAAACTATATGATTGGTCATGCACTTCTCCATATTGGCCATATTCAAAAATATTATAACCAAATTGATTGTTGCCTTCATGCGATTCATTTGTCGTCCCACTACGCACTGTGCCTAAACTGATAGAATCAAAATTTAAGGCAACTGAAGCAACATCTGATGGGGTACTTTGATCATCAATTGCACATCTAGTCTTGGTGCCATGCCGATTCTGCTTTTGCGCACCATGACGAAGTTCTCTAGATCTGTGGTCTTCATCTTGGGTGATATGATCAAAATTACTTTCATATTGTTCGTACCTAAACCCGTAGGCCTGGTAGAGACAGAATAATAAAGATGGAACATGAACACAAGGATCTATAGTGGTTCACCGTGCCATCGGAGGGCACGGCTACGTCCACTTGGAATATACTATAGCCGGCTAATAAGCCATCGGTGGTGGTTACATGCCAAGAGTAGTAAGTATCTAAGATCAAGAGTCCTTAACACTAAGGGGGAAGCCTTCTATTTATAGGGAAGGAAGGCTCCCTCCTTTACAACTTCTCCAATGTGGGATGCTTATCACACTATTACACAATTCCTTACTCACGAAGCTACTTCAGGAGTCCGGTGGCACGCCCTCCGGGTGCGGCACCGGTGATGTGGAACAATGGAGATGTAGCCGGGGTTGCGGTCTACCTGCCGGATGCCGGAAGTAGGACCTATGACGCCGGTTGCACGGTCCACGAGGTCGCCGAACATGCTTGGCGGTGTACCATATGTACTGTCAACACATATGTAAATTGGTTTATGTCTCCACCCACAGAAGATTGTCCATATTAGAATCCTGTATCTCCACCACTTTTTCCGCTTCCACCACCATCATCATCTGAACTATCCGGAGTTGCAGTGTCCCTTCCATGAGGTTACTTATTCGAGCACTCGAGGTGATTACTTATTCGAGAACTCGAGGAAATTACTTATTCGAGTAATCGAGACGACTACTTATTCGAGAACTCGAGACGATTACTTATTCGAGCAATCGAGGTGATTATTTTTTTCTTACTTTCTTACATATTCCTCGAGGAGAACACTCCTCACCAATATTTATGAAGACTGTTTGTCATTTCTCTCATCCGGATATCTTTTGAGGGGAATCTGGAGTACTTATTTTTTTTATATCTCTCGAGTTGATTACTGATTACTTATTCAATTACTCTTCTCATAAACATTCTTGAATCTCGAGAAAAAAAATATTATTGAAAAATTTTACAGATATTTCATTAAAATATCAGAGATATATTGCAAATATCTTAAATATCGGAGATATTTTAAGTTATCGGAGATATATCGTAAATATGGAAAAAGAGAAAATATTTACCTCAAACATATATCGGTCGGCCGAAAAAAGAAGATATCGGGGGATATATCGGATATATCGTAGAGATTTTAAACCTTGCTGCTGGCTAGTGCCATGGCCTTTTTACACTGGAGGATGCGAATGATGATACTCTCTATCTATGGCGATCTTATTGGCAGCTGTAGCAACAACAGCAGCAGCTCAAGCCCTATCTGGTTGTCTAGAAAAGTGCGGCGATGTAACAATCCCGTATCCATTTGGGATAGGCGATGAATGCTACCTGCCTGGGCATCCAGAATTCAGCATCACCTGTGATGAATATACCACACCCACGCCATCACCAAAGTTCGTGAATAGACTAGAAAAGAATGGTTTAATATTTGCTTGATTATTATTCTTCTCCATAAGGAGGTATATATAGGATACAAAGCTATATCTACAAGGAAAAATATATCCTAAGATTACATAGAATAATCTACCTATATATACAAGGAAAGTAAATATCCTAGTATATTCTACACTCCCCCTCAAGTTGGTGCATAGATGTCAATCATGCCCAACTTGTCAATTGAATCGTCAAATGTTTTCCTTGACACTCCTTTTGTAAGAACATCTGCCAACTGGTTTTCTGTATATACGAAAGGGAATCGAATGACTTTCCTGTCTAAGTTCTCCTTGATAAAGAATCGATCCACCTCCACATGCTTAGTTCGATCATGCTGAACTGGATTATGGGCAATTTCAATTGCTGACGTATTATCACAATGCAAGTCCATAGGCTTCTTGAGTTTGACGCCTAAGCTCTTTAACACATTTCGGATCCACAACAATTCACATACGCCATGTGCCATACCTCAAAATTCTGCTTCTGCACTTGATCTAGCAACAACTTTTTGTTTCTTACTACGCCAAGTCACTAGATTTCCTTCAACAAAAGTGAAGTATCCAGATGTAGATCTTCTATCAGTCTTATCACCTGCCCAATCAGCATCTGTGTATCCCATGACCTCTAATTCATTCTTCTTTTCAAACAACAAACCTTTTCCAGGTGCCTTCTTGAGATACTTTAAAATACGATATACTGTATCCATATGCTCTTTACTGGGACAATGCATAAATTTGCTAACCACACTCACAGCATAAGCAATATCAGGTCTAGTATGAGAAAGATAAATAAGTCTTCCTACTAGACGTTGGTACCTTCTTTTATCTGTTGGAACTTGATTTGGATAGATGGCAAGGTTGTGATTCATCTCAATTGGTGTATCAGCTGGTTTGCAATCAAGCATCCCTGTTTCAGCTAACAGGTCAAGGACATACTTGCGTTGGGACAAAGAAATTCCTTTCTTGGACCTTGCCACTTCAATCCCAAGAAAATATTTTAGTTGTCCAAGATCTTTCATCTCAAACTCCTTCGAAAGATATTTCTGTAGGGCCTCCATCTCTTTCGGGTCATCTCCTGTGACAATCATATCATCAACATATACTATCAGGGCAGTAATCTTACCCTGACTATGCTTAATGAACAAAGTATGATCTGAGTTGCTCTGTCTATAACCAAACGCCTTCATTGATTTTGAAAATCTTCCAAACCAAGCTCTGGGTGATTGCTTTAAGCCATATAATGACTTCTTCAATTTGCAAACTTTGCCTGCATCACAATGCTTATTTTTGACTCCTGGTGGTACATCCATATAAACCTCTTCTTCTAAATCTCCATTGAGGAATGCATTCTTCACATCAAACTGGCGAAGAGGCCAATCTCTAGTTGCTGCTAGTGAGATCAATATTCTGACAGTGTTGATCTTTGCTACAGGTGCAAATGTCTCTTCATAATCAATTCCATAGCGTTGGGTGTACCCTTTGGCAACCAATCTGGCTTTATATCTGTCAATACTCCCATCTGCTTTGAGTTTCACTGTATACACCCAACGACATCCAACAGTCTTCTTTTCAGGTGGCATTGTCACAATATCCCAAGTTGAATTTTTCTGCAAGGCTTCAAGTTCTTCATTCATCGCTTGTTTCCACTTGGGATCTGCCAATGCATCTTGTACACTACTTGGAATAGATACAGAAGATAATTGATTGACAACAAATGCATGTGACCCAGACAACCTATGATTATACATAAAATTGGCTATAGGGTATTTTACTTTGGCTGTGATGTCTGGCTCATAATGTTTTGGAGGAATACCCTTAGTAGCTCTATGTGATTTTCTAGGTTCATTGGAAAATAATGGTACCTGATGAGAAACGTTGGCAGCAGATGTAATCGGTGGATCAGTAATGATAGGTTCACAATTATCAGACAAAACAGCAGGAAAAAGACCTGCACCATCTGCATGACTTGTCGGCTCAACAGGAAGGGGATCTGCACCACGTGTCGGCTCAGCAGCAGATTCGGCAGACACAGCAGCGCGGCTCGGCTCGGCTTGAAGACTGGGCTCGGCAAAAACGACATGTCGTTTCGGTTGTGTCTGTTCAGCAGGACAGCTTGGCGGCTTGACGGCTCGGCTTGATGGCTCCACGGCTTGCATCTGTTCAGCCTCACTTTGTGGTCCACGTGGACCATGTGATGATGGTGATTGGTCATGATCATGATCATTTGTTAAGCTCGGCTCCACCGATTCTTCAGCTTGTTGTGTCGGCTCAACGGCTCCATTCAGCTGCTCAAGGCAGCTGGGCCCTACCTCTGTGTGTTTGTCTGCCTCCCTATATTGATTTTCAACTTCTGCGACGCCAAACCTCAATTCTAATGCCTCTAATTCTTCAAATTCTTTGAATAAATTCAGCGGATTTTCTTCATTAGCTTTCTCCCCCTGAAGGGAAGTCGCTGAAACTCCGCTTGAGAAATAAGACTCAGATTCACGAAATGAAACGTCAAGTGATGTATGTATTGTGTCAGTGTGGGGTTCATAACATCTGTAACCTTTCTGAAACTCTGCGTAACCCACAAAAATACACTTTCTTGCACGATGATCGAGTTTACTCCGTTGTGGCTTGGGAATATGAACATATACTGTGCAGCCAAATACACGCGGCTCTAAGTTAGTCATTGATGGAATTGAAAGAAGCTTGTAAAGTTGTTGCTGAGGGTTTTCAAACTCAATTACTCGAGAAGGAGTGCGATTGATGAGATATGCAGCAGACTTCACAGCTTCTCCCCAATATTCACGAGGCACATTCATGCCAAACAGCGAGGCACGAACAACTTCAAGTAACTGCCGATTCTTCCGTTCTGCCAATCCATTTGCTGAGGAGTATAAGAATTTGAAGTTTGATGTCGAATTCCATGAAACTGTGTGAATTCTTGCATAAGGCCATTAACATATTCTCCACCATTGTCAGACTGGAAAACACGGATGGTCTGTTGATATTGTGTAGACACCATTTTGTGAAACCCTTGAACCTAGAACAAACATCACTTTTGTTCTTCAAGAGGGACACCCAAGTCATTCGGGTGCAATCATGAATAAAGGTGACGAAATAACGAGCGCCATATAGTGAAGGGATTTTCGCAGGGCCCCATACATCAGAGTGGATCTTCATGAAAGGGACCGGACTTTTGTGAAGACTTGGTGAGTATGAAACACGGTGACTCTTAGCCAGTTCACAAGTGTCACAATGGAAATCAGAAGCATTGACACTAGAAAATAACTGTGGTTGCAGCTTCTTGAGATAATGGAAGTTGAGGTGTCCTAGGCGACGATGCCAAAGCCACACAACTTCTCTTCCACTTACGACGCCATGAACCTGATTAGCTTGCTCCAAAAAATGTTTATGTTTTTCTCCAGTCTCTGTCAAATCCAGGTAGTATAATTTCCCTTTTTCTTACACCATAACCAAGAATTCGTCTGGTCAGAATGTCTTGAAACACACAGAATGATGGATAAAAGGTAACAATACATGCAAGGGATAGAATAATCTGACCAACAGACATTATATGCTAATGATGGAACAATTAAGACAGATTCAAAAGTTAATGTATCAGATAAAACGACAGAACCTTCTCCAATAACTGGGGTTGGGGTACCATCAGCAGTAGACACAATATTTTGAGACGGAGATTTAATTGTGGTCAAGAGACTAGGGTCATTAGTCATGTGGTCTGATGCACCTGTATCAATCATCCAAGTATTATGTAAAATAGTCTGATTCATACTTGACTGTGCATGAGATGAAGCGGCAGATGAATTGGATTTGATAACTTCGTCCTTCACCATCAGAAATTCGGAGGACCAGAACAAATCCTATATTATTTGTGGTGTTGCTGGCTCGGGTCCCACTTCATCAGAGAGAAAGGGGAAGACGTGCCGTGTAGCAGACAGGGACAACAAATGATGCAGGTACAGCAGGTCTGCTGTGTTGCAGAGAGGGAAAAGCTGGGCTGCTAGGCTGGGCTGGGCTGTTTCTTCGGCTCGGCTCAGCTCGGCTCCTCTTTGCACGTGGTGTGGGTGGTATGGTCCTCCTTGTATCCTTTTTGTTTGTGCTTTTGTTGTGTGGATTTCAGTTTGCTGTTTGGATGTGCTATATGGTGGGTTTGTGCTTTGCTTTGCTTTGGGTTTTATCTTTGCAGCGGAAATTTGTAGGGTTTGTAGTTTTTGTTTTGTGTTGGCTCTGATACCAACTAGAAAAGAATGGTTTAATATTTGCTTGATTATTATTCTTCTCCATAAGGAGGTATATATAGGATACAAAGCTATATCTACAAGGAAAAATATATCCTAAGATTACATAGAATAATCTACCTATACATACAAGGAAAGTAAATATCCTACTATATTCTACAAATAGTACCTATACTTTTCCCATATCCATAGCTAACTTTTCCATTTCTGAGGGTGATCAGTTGCAAGTCATGCAGGACGTAGCCGAAAATTGTTATGCCGAGACATTCGAGACGGAGGTATCCAACACTACACTGGAGCTGCCGCCTTCTTAAACGTACCATCTCTAAAAAAACAAGTTATTTCTCGTTGGGTATAATAGTGTAGCAGTTTATGAGGGTCTACGTCTGTTCCCAGACCCAAGTGAAGCAAATGACCTCAATGCAACCGGGTTCGCAATGACCATGTGTGCGGATGAACTTGGCAAAGAGTTGCACGAGTCTTGCGTCGGCTTTGGGTGTGCCCAAACTTCCATCTCTAGTGGACTCCAAAACATCACGGTGGGTTTGGGAGCACTATTGTCTTATAACAAAACAGACCCGTGGGATATAAAGTACCTGTGCAGCTACACCTTCATTGTGGACGAAGGCAATTTCACATTCTCCCCGAAGAAAAGTTTTGATCAACTGAACACCTCAAGGCAGCTACCAGTACTTGTTAACTGGGCGATTGGGGATGAGGCATGTGAAGTTGCGAACAAGAGCTCGACTAATTCATGCGGAAATAACACCATCTGTGTCAACCGAAAGACCATCACAAAAAACACGGTTGCTTAAATTTGCCGCTGCTTGCGTGGTTACGATGGAAATCTGTACCTTGGTTGCGAAGGTAATTAACTATGCGTACCTCGTTCAGAACTCAACATGAGATTTACTTCATTGATCTTTACATTATATAACCTTTTCATGATATCATTCTTTCACTTCTTTGTTTTGATTTTTAATTGTAATTTCAGATATAAATGAGTGCCGGGCTTCAACTAACCCGTGCGGGCAGAATGGGAAGTGCCAAAACTCACCAGGAACACTACTGCAGGAAAGTAATGAAGCGACGAAGAATGAAATGGAAAAAAAAGTCGTCGCTTCAACACATCCAAGCGACCAATTTTGGTTCAAATTTGTCGCTGACAAATTATTGAAGCGACTAATATTGTTTTTATTCAATCTTCGTCGCCAGATAAATATTGAAGCGACTAATTTTGTAGACTTCGTCGCTGTATTATAAATGAAACGATGAATTTTGGTCAATATTCGTCGCTTTTTTTTTTCATCAATCATTGTACTTCCTCTTAAATGACAGCTGTATATATATGTAAAAAAAATTGGGAAAGCCACATTTCGGGTTTCTGCATCTGTTCTTGGAGGAGAAGAAGGAGAAGAGGGAGAATTAGAAGAAATTGTACATTATTGGACTTGTGTTGCTAATTCTTTGATTCTTAAGTAAGGTTAGTCAATTTCCTTATATTTATCCCTCTTTGTGAGCATATTATCTATTCATTCATGAGAAGTTGTTGTTTATATTGGTTAATGGAAGTTGGATTTAGGGTGTTGAATTTTGTGATTTGTTGTTGTTTTAGTGTTAGAATATGGAAATTGTGATAAACCATGGAATGAGTTCATTGAAAATGTTAGAATTTTGATGAAATTTAGTGAAATTAAGATTAGGTTAGTTAGTGAAATTAAATTTTAGTGTAATTTAGTGAAATTTTGAAATTTAGTGAAAATGAAATTTTGTGAAATAGTGAAATTGTGTGAAATTAGAATTTTATGGTAGATTAGGTTGAAATTATTAATTAATGATGTAATTGGTTTGTGTTGTGTGTGGATTGTGGTAGTTAGGGTTTCTGAAACATGCGAGTGACTGAGTGAGGGAGTGTGATGCAGTGTGTAAATTTATGTTTTCATATTATATATAATTGTGGTGTTTATCAGTTTAGAATTCCGTTTGAGAATCAACAACTCATCTATTTGATCGAGATGATGAGTTGTTGATTCTCGAATTGTCCCATTTTTGGACACTTTATGCGAACACGACTTTGTTGATCCTTTTGCTATTCATGTGGTTTCAGTTCCAGTTTTGAGATATAGTTTCGACAGTGTCTCTCTACAATGTTCCTCGAGTGCAAATTAGGTTGTTTAGATTTTTGTGCACTTGAGGAACTGTAAGGAGATGCTGCTGAAATTTTCCAAAACTGTAGCGGAAACCACATGAATAGCAAAACTGCAAAAGGATCAACAAAGGGTACAAAAGTACAGAAATTGGTTCAAACTAGACCAGGAAAATGTTTTCCTTCTCTATAACAAAGAATGAAGCGACGAATATTGATCGATATTCGTCGCTTCATTTTTAATTTTCAAATTTTTTTTCCTTTGATCAATATTCGTCGCTTCATTCTTAAAACAACAGTTCAAAATTTGTCGCCTGAAACTTCAAGAGATGACCAAAAGTCGTCGTTTGGATATTTGAATAGACGACCAAAAGTCGTCGCTTGGATATTTGAAGAGACGACCCAAAAGTCGTCGCTTCAGTTATGAGGCGACAAAGTTTGAAGCCGTCGCTTCAAATATCCAAGCGACGACTTTTGGGTTAAAAATCGTCGCCTCGAATCGAAACAACGAGAATGAAACGACGACTTTTTGTCTCTTGGATACTGAAGCGACGATTTTTGGTCTGAAACGACGAAAAAAAGTAGTCGCTTCAAAAGGCATATGCAGTAGTGGAAGTTATTCTTGTCATTGTAACAGAGGGTACAAAAATAAAGATCCAAAAACTTGCATTAAACGGATGAACACTTCCCTGAAAATTTTATTTGTTGGGTCAGTAGTTACATATACGCGTAGCACTTCCAAGTTCCGGCAGGTTCGGACGGTTAATGTAGAAATGGATTTGAGTTGTACTGATCTTTTGCATTTTAGTCGTATTGATTATAACATTTTCAATATACTGCGAAATGAAAAGAAGAAAGTTCAATCAACAAAAGAAGAAATACTTCAAAGACAATGGTGGTTTCTTGTTACGACAAAAATTGGAGAACTACGAAGGCTCTCGGGAATTGAAAATCTTTACGATAGAAGAGCTCAAGAAAGCAACCAACAATTTTGATGACACTGGAAAGATTGGTGAAGGAGGCTATGTATTTGTTTACAAGGGAACATTGCCAGATAGATAGGAAGTTGCCTTAAAGGTGTCAAAAATTAATGCTCCTATTACCCATAGTAATCAGTTCGTTAATGAGGTGATTGTTCTTTCTCAAATCAACCATAGAAATGTGGTGAGGCTCCTAGGTTGTTGTTTAGAGACTCAAACGCCTATAATATTAGTTTACGAGTTTGTCCGCAACGGCACACTTTATGAACACATTCATAAAAACAATGGCAAGGGACCTCTTAGCTTTGGGCTACGAATGAAGATAGCAACAGAGACAGCTGAATCACTAGCATACTTGCACTACTCCACTTCCATGAAAATTGTGCACCGAGATGTGAAGACAACGAACATCCTGCTGGACGAAAATTTCACAGCCAAAGTATCGGACTTTGGAGCTTCAAAATTGATTCCGGATGACCAGAATCATCAACTGTCTACTATAGTGCAAGGGACGCCAGGGTATTGGACCCTGAATATCTTCAGTCAAGCACACTGACTGAGAAGAGTGACGTATATAGCTTCGGCGTTGTCCTTGTGCTAATAACGAGTCAGGTTACAGTTTCTTTTCAGAAGCCTGAGGCAGAGAGAAACCTAGCAAGATCTTTGGTTATTTCTGTGGAAGAGAATCGCCTAGAACAGATTCTAGATCATGAAATAATCAAAGAGGGGAGCTTCGAAACTGCTGAACAAGTAGCTCACCTGGCCAAAAGATGTTTGAGTTTGAAAGGGAGTGATAGGCCGAACATGAAAGAAGTAGCAACGGAGCTAGAGGGAATATTGCAAGCTATGGCAAAGCATCCGTGGGGAATGACTGATACCTCACCAAAAGATGAGACTGACAACTTGCATCGGTCGCTTTTAAACGCCTACATTGCTGATGTCAGAGGTGATGAAGGTGAAGTTATAACTAGTAATGACTACGACCAGAGCATGCAGAATCAATCCAATATGAAGCCTTATGATGGAGGGCGATAGTTGATCAATATTAGCCTCTTCTTTGTTCTACATAGCTGTTGCTGTATATTGCATTGTTCTTAGTTTGCTTTGTGTTTAATTGTTTTACATCATTTGGGTTGAGTGAATTTTCTTCACTACCTTCATGTATATGATAACTTCATTTACAAATTTGGGTTGAGTAGTACTTGCCTCCTAAAATAAAACGTATGGTATGCTATCCAGACGTTTCCTCATACTTATAGCTAGTGTGAAAGTTTTTCTTTTCTGAAATGAAACTGTGTAATCTGCCAGTTACTGTGTCTACCTTTCATGGCACAACCTAATTTACTTAACTTTTTTACACACACATATAAATATATTTTCTTTTCTTTAATAGTTGTTTCTGTTGGTCTTCTTTTCCACAAGTCAATATTTGGCATGAAAAAGAAAAGGAAAAAAATAAATTTGCTTATTTAGCATGCCAACTGATCTGTTGTGGAACATGACTGCAGGAAACAAATTTTTAAGGACACGTCTTTTTTTTTTTATTTTTTTTTTATTAAATCTAAAGGTTCCACGCCTATTTCTTGTCTTCACTCGACTTAATAGCCTACTTCCTAGGTAATAGTGCTCTTTACCACTTGAACTATCTCATTTCGTCAGGTACTGAAATATGCATATTCTTGGTGGCTCGCCTGCCAAAGGGAGGAACTTTACCAAGACTAAAATATCGAGTTTCGGGAAGATTTCGACCTTCTTAAAAATGGATATTTTGAAGAAAAAAAAATCGATTTCGAATCCGGATTTGATTGATTTTTAATGTCTAAGTTAAGATAGATTGTTGGACTATACACTATGATCTTATGAAGTAGAATAACTTATTCGATAATGAGGTGATTATGCTCAGGTGAAGAGTTGTCCAATTCTTTATATATTTTGTGCTCCTCTCATTATTATCAGCATTACCAAGTTCATGGATTGCCGATCGCAGGAAACAAATATCCCATCATCTGCCACACTTTGCTCGGCATTGACTAGCAATGCTCTTCTTTATTATTAAGACATTTGAAAAGTAAAGTTTTGTATCGATGTATTCAATGCGTGTACATACTAAGTCACAAGTCTTCATTTCCATGACTAGTAAACAACGTATGAATGCTGTGTTATGTTTGATATGATACGATGTCCAATACAAAATAGAAAATACTTTTCAATTGTAATTTATAATGCTTCTGATTTACAGTAACTTGAATATGACCTTGATAAATGATAATGAATGATGAGAATTATTGAAAATGTAAAAGAGAAACTTATTGTGATCGATTTACTTGCATGGGAGAAGACCTGTGCCACTGGTCGTCACTACCAGAAAAAAGGCTTTTGCCGACGAAAAAAAAAAACGGACGACGAAATAATGGCCGACGAAAATTGTTTTCGTCACTAAAAAGAAAAAAAATCGTCGGCTATTCCCCTAGAATGGACGACGATTTTTTTTTCGTCCCTAAAAAAAAATCGTCGGCTATTCCCACTGAATGGCCGACGATTTTTTCTTTCGTCGCTAAAAAAATTATTTCGTCGCCTATACCCCCTAGAATGGCCGACGATTTAAAAATTTCGTCGCCTATTCTCTGAAAGTATAGCCGACGAAAACTTTAGTAAGTTTGGCCGACGAAATTGTCATTTTAGGGCTTTCGAGTTCGTTTAGGGCCTCAAAACGGCAGTTTAATATGTTTTCAAGATTTAAGTTTTCTAATTTATTTTGTTTTAAACCATTGCTTCATCCTTCAAATGCAAAAATGTTGTGAAATAAGATATGACCGAAATAATGAAATACGTCTACGGTTGAAAAATGACAAAGATTCTGATAAAATCTGAGTGTCGAAAGATGCGGTCAAAGGTTTTATTCTTTCGTTTCCCTAAAGGTAGCGTTACCTTCTGTAAATATTTTGAGGAAAATTTTTATACGATTAGTTGCATCTCATCGATTTGAAACTATTATCTGTTGAAGGTCAGGCAAAAAAATGTCATTTAGACAGTCCAATTACCATTTCTAAGCGTTTAGAGGTTTGACTCACCCGGTTGACCGTTTCAATCGAGCCTTTAACGTTGTCAGCTGAAGTTGGATTTTTTTCCCATACATGTATTTAATCTAAACGGTGATATCTGACGGTTGAAATAGATTTTCTAAACTTTTACATTCAAAATTAGAACATATGCACTAATGTTCCTTAACTTGTTTACTAAGTGTTTAAGTGAATGTATAGTTTCAAATAGTTACTATACGTACACTCTTCAATTGCAAATATGTCGTCAAATAAGATATGACCAAAATAATGAAATACGTCTACGGTTGAAAAATGACAAGATTCCGATAAAATCCGTGTGCTGAAATAATGAAATAAGTTAAAACCCGGTTTACTGCAGATTTGGCGTCCGGCGTCCGAATGATGATTGTGATACCATTCCGGAAAGGGAACGACGCCAGGAATCAAACTCATAGCTTTGCTATGATGTGTGGGCATTTTCGGGCTTTCTAGTTCGTTTAGGGCCTCAAAACGGCAGTTTAGTATGTTTTCATAGAATAGCCGACGAAACATTGTAAATCGTCGGCTATTCTCTAAGTTTAGCCGACGAAAATTAGATTTCGTCGGCTAAACTCTTGTGATCCGCGCTTTTTTATTGTCCGCCGTTGGATGGCTCAGATCCAACGGCTGTTGATTTTCCAAAGTATAGCCGACGAAATATATTAAATCGTCGGCTATTCTCCTTCTAAATCTTTTAAATCGCTTCCTCCCGCCTTTTTTCTCTCCTCCTTCCCCCCCTCCTCCGGCCTCCGGCCTCCTCCTCCTCCTTCTCCTCCTCCGATCCGGTATTTTTTTTTTGCCCAAAATGCAGTTATAGCCGACGAAATTGACATTATTTCGTCGCCTATAACTTTAAAATATTAATATATTCCGACGAAATAGCCGACGAAATAGCCCAAATCGTCGGCTATACTTCAGAACAAATAGCCGACAAAACCAAATTTCGTCGGCTATAACTTTAAAATATTAATATATTCCGACGAAATCGTCAGCCATACTCGAAAATAGCCGACAAATTTCGTCGGATATTTGACCAAGCTTTGGTCGACGAAATCATTTTCGTCGGCCATAATTCGTCGCCCAAGGTTGGAATGGCCGACGATGTCGTTTTTTTTGTCGGCCATTACTTTTACCGACGGGCTTTTACCGACGAATTATAGCCGACGAAATTTTCGTCGGTAGAAGGAATAGCCGACGAAAATTTGGAATAAGCGACGAAAAAAACTTCGTCGGCTATTCTGTCAAAGCTGGTAGTGCGTTTCTATTATCCGTTATTTGGATGTGTCTATAGTTTATATTCCACACTAGTGAATAAGGTGCTTCCAATACGGTGATACTCATAATCAATGAATGACAATAACCATTCTGAATGATCAATATTTCCATGTCTCTTTGTGTTCTATTGATTTCTAGGAAATATCGGAGATAACCTAGTTTGGAATAGAAAGCTAGCTAGTGTAAACTTGTCCCCAAGTTATATTCCACACTCTCAACCAAAAATTAATGGATGGCTAATGGTACCTCGCAAGGTGCTTCCAACATGGTGATGTTAATAGTCAACGAATGACAATATAACTTCTATATATATATTCCACACTTGCAGCCAAAGTGTTTGGGCCCAAATTGACATTTACCCGAGGTTATAGACCGAGGTCCAAGTGGTTATTCATTAGTGAATAATCTGATATGTTTTAGATTGTATTCTTTTTAGGAATAGATTTGAAGTCCCTTCAGGAGTCCGAATCAGAGTTGGTTTTGGGTAATCGAATCATAGTTGATCTCAGAATCTATTATGCTTGATATACAAGTATTAAGGTTTTGCATTCTCTATATAAAGAAATCTTATACGACTTGGAAATGGTTCACAACCATCTAACAAACACACAAGTTTTTGCGCATTGCAAATCTTGCAAAGCCTCTCCGGAGCAATCTTACGCGAACTGCCTCCACCAACTGCAAATAACCACCGTTCCAACCCTGCCGCAACCTTACGCCCGCACCGCTCGCTGTATACTTGTCGCGTTTGTCGAAAGTGTGCCTTGCATTCGTGTCGAAGCATCGCTAAGACTTATCGTGTCTAGTCGCCACCCTGTGGCAAATCGAGTCGTTACTCCGGTAACAAAACCTAGAGCCAATCTGCAATAGGTTGGAGCAAACCATTCCCGCGGTCTTGATAATAGCTTTGCTTTGCATCTCAGGATCGAAGTAAGATTTCTCAATCTACAATAGATTGGGAGGAAAATCCTAGTAGAAAGTTTATTAGGTCTTGTTTGAGCCTTTTACACCGGCCTAGTCAACGCCCGCGTAACAGTCACTTGATCGAGAAGTCAAGTATTAGAGAGCAGACGAACACGCTCGCCAGAGGTCATCCGCTCGCCAGAGATCATCCGCACCAAGGTTGTATCTAACCCAAAGATACTGGCACGCTCACGCATATCACAGGAGGATTGAGATCGACGTCCGCCACCCTCACGTGTTGACTGTTCGTCAGGTATTAAATCCGACGCGAACACAGAGATGGCTAATGGTACGTCGTAAGGTGCTTCCAACATGTTCATATTGATCGTCAACGAATGAATAATCATCCTGGATGATCAAAATTTTTATGTCTGTTTGTGTTTCATTTATTTCTTAGAAATATCGGGGATAACAAAGTCTGGAATAGAAAGCTAACTAAAGTTGTCTAGAAACTTCTTGTGAAAGATATAGTGATGGTGCGAAGGGCCACGGGTGCATTGTTTAACAATTCATACCCAACCAATTAATGTTGAGGTTATGATATAGCTAGGTTACTACTTACTAGAGATAAAATGAGCAAGACACACATCAACAATTGCTGACACTAGAATATATTGAAATCGGCACTCACATTTCATAAAAAAGACGATAATTAAATAAGTAAAAACAAAATAAAAAAGAGAAAACTTAACTTACTAGAAAAGAAAACACGAATATATAAATTGTAAAATATGAAGTGTAAAATAAACGAAGATTACAACGAGACTAGTTACATGAGCTCCAAAGAACGCTGCCCACTTAGACTTTGTCTATGAAGCCCTAACAAGTCTGTATTGACTAATTCATCCATATGCATACTGATCGATATTAGATAATACTGGATTCAGGACAAGGTCTTCGCGCGTCAACGGCCAGTATGTAGCTACCACAACTTAACAAGAGTCAGTTAAATCCATATCGATATTCAGCAATAATTATGAGTTACTACTGCATGCATGTAATTAATTAGTTCCATCGGCTATTTTAGTTTGAGTAATATTAGGTGAACTATTTTTTGACATCGCATCTGGAACCCACCTTATGTGTCAGCTTATGTGACACAACCACGTCATCTAATTAATAAAACACTCTAATTGGGTGGTGACACATCATGTATATACCACATGGACTGACACATAAAGTGGGTTCTAAGTGGGATGTCAAAAGGTGGTTCATGGAATCCTAGATGAATTTCTTTCTTGCAAGCTTATAAATAAAGTAATGCTACTTCAATTTCAGAGCGCCAATCTTTTCTCCCAGTACTGCTAGTTGTACGTCTAGATGATCCTGCCTTCCTGAAGTAAGTAAGTAGAAACTCTTTCTCTGCATGTATATCAGTATATCTTCCTTGATCGTTATTTCTGCCTCCAATATTTTAGATTGTAAAATGTACGGTGACAAGTTTCTAACTTCCGAATACTGTAACTCTTTTTCTTTTTTTTTAACTAATTTTCATATATGTTTCATATAAACATATCCAGTACTGCAGTTCGGAAAATTGCTGGACTACTGCACGAAGACTTTCTTTCCTCGGCTGTATTAGTGCTTCAGAAACCATCTCATCCAGCATAAGAGACGGGCATAAATATGTCTAAACATCAGGGACCATACGATTCGAGTACTCATTCGAACATCCAACTGAGGTTTGTTTTATTGACCTAGCTAGTTAGTTTTCTGCTGCATGAATACTGTTCATTTTCTTTTGGCAAAAGGTCTTCTGCTTTTGAGGGCATCGACTCTGAAAAATTTAGGTTAAATATTCATTGAGATTTTTGTTCAATGATCAATTGTGGTTGACGACTTCAATTTTACATTATCTTTGTTTTCCTCTATCAGCGGCATTAACTTATGGCTTCAATAATCCCGAGGCACAAATGCATTATCCAATACTGCAGCAACAAGAGCCTGGAGAACCTCAAGCAAGGAACAAATGGAAAATACCAATATTTACGGAAAATATTCTTTCAGTTTTGAACCCATGGTGGCATACGATACTGGTATTTTCATGCGTGATTGCAGTTTCATTTGATCCTCTGTTCTTTTACATACCATACATCAAAGAGGACCAGAAGTGCATGGGAATTGATAAACAAGTGATGGCTGCAGCTCTGGTTTTACGATCATTCACGGACATCACTTTCCTAATGCATATCGTGTACCAAGTTCGTGAAGCAGCCTCAAAGGTTCCAAGGGATACAAACTCGAAGTGGAAATCGATATCATCTCGAGATCAGATGATTTCGTTTGCAAAGGCATTTTCACGCAAGTTGTCATGGCGATCTTTCCTAACTGACATTTGCGCAATTTTCCCCATGCCGCAGGTATTAGACAGTGTCTTTAATTTTTTGGTGTAAATTGATTTTTAGATAGAGATTAGCCAACGGGATGTAACTAATAGAGTTTTAACCCACGATTTTTTTGTCCAGCTGCTAATAGTCGGATTATATTTCAACATTGGAGGCAATAATTACTTGTTAAAAAGAAAGATTGCGTGCGGTTTTCTTCTACTCCAATATGTTCCAAGAATCTATCGGATTTACCTTTCGTCTATTGCAGTTACGCAATCGGTAATATGGGTTAAAGGTGCATTCAACCTATTCCTCTAGATCCTTGCCAGTCATGTAAGTTTATTCATCTGACCCCTAACATCAATACTTAAATAGAAACTCCTTCTAATTTATCTTTAAAAAAATCATTAAATTAGTCATTACCTCATTATACTGATCCTATTTGAGACTATCAGTCAGTATATATATATATATATATATATATATATATATATATATATATATATATATATATATATATATATAACAATATTAAGGATTGATATATACGAATCTGTTTTCTTTTAGGTATTGGGAGCTTTTTGGTATTTCTTTTCCATTCAGCGGGAGACATCGATCATGTTGGTATCAAAGTTGCCTTCATACAATAAAATCAGAATCTAAATGCTCGTTTTACTGCCATCGCATTACTTCACCTATAAGTGCAGAATTCAATCAGACTCTAAATGATAAATGCATTCTAAAAGTTCCATACTATATGAAGGATCCACCGTTTGATTTTGGAATACTTTTTGATGCCCTCAAAAATGATATCCAAGGGCCAATAAAGTTTTCAGAAAAGATTGTGTACTGTTTTTGGTGGGGCTTACGAAATTTAAGGTAATGTTCATAATTGTAAGCGTAAATTAAGTTGATTACTTTTGTTAGTCAGTGATCGGTTCTTATTTCACAATTACTTATCATTTAACAATTTCTTATGTTGCAGTAATTTTGGCACAAGTTTAGAAACAAGTACCAATTTGTGGGAAAACAGCTTTGCGATTCTTACTTCTATCACCGGCTTGCTATTGTTTTTATATCTCATTGGAAATGTACAGGTTGGAAATTAATCATGCATTCATGTTATGTATATATTATATATACTGGTAATAGCAATGATTTTTCAGTAGGTGATTGATGGAGTTTATATGCAACAGATATATATAGCAAAGGGAACTAACAGAGTAGAGGAGGTAAGGGAGAAGATTCAGTCAAAAAAGAACGATATAGAAAAGTGGATGGAAAAAAAAGGTCTCCCAGATGACATGAAGAAGCAAATCATGAAAAACATCAGGCAAAAATTGGAAGAGGATATAAGTGCAGATCTGGAAGATATATACTCTCTTCTTCCTTGGAATACCAAGAAATCTCTAAAGCGCTTTCTCCGCATGAGTACACTAAGAAAAGTATGTTCCTGATAATCACAATTCACACCCTTCTTTATGTAAGCTCCTATACTAATTAGTGCTCTACATACATGCGTAGGTACCAATGCTTAGCAAGATGGATGAAAGAGTTCTGAAAATGATGTGCGACTATCTGAAGCCGGTGAAGTACCAAGAGAATACAGTGGTTTTCCAAACGGGAGAACCACTTGATCGGATGGTTTTGATTGCAGAAGGGTTAATGTGGACTTACACGACTGCTACTGAAAATACTCATTTTGGAAAACCAACAGGACTGGCTACTTCTGCATCAGTGGACGCCAACTCCCTCAAGAAAGGTGATTCTTATGGACATGAAATTCTGCAATATGCATCATCTCTATCATTTACAACGCTAGAGATGATAGAGATGATGCATATTGCAGAATTTGGCACCACGGTCCATGGATAGGGTGGCACCACGGTGGCAGTTTTAGCAGGCATCAAGTGCCATAGAAGTGTGTCTCAACATTGATCAATGGATGATGCGAAGCTGAAGCCTTAAAACCACTCCTTGCCAGTGATCTAGGGCACTGGTGCATTTTGTTTTTACAGGGCAGCTAGAGCTATCGATCAGCTCCTTCAAGCTGCTACTTCTACTTACATATGTCTCGTCGTTTCTCGACTTTCTAAATTGTCGCTATGTACTTGAGCTTTGATACTTGTTATCCATCGATTTTTTTTTGCCTATTTTTGTATCAATTTGAGATAAAGATGAGACTGAGATTTAATTTTGTTATATTTGGTCAATATCCAAGCTAGTTATTGAATTTACATATGATTGCAGCTGTGATTGCATAAATGCACTATATGAGTATATGGTTTGCAATTGCCCTGTTAAAGAAAGGGTCATTGAGAAAGAATTAGGGTACTACGTAGTCGAATTCAAAAAGACTATTTGTTTCCTCTAGTGATGTCCAAGCTAATCACATTGGGGATTTACATAAAATTGCAAGTTTGCAACAGTTATCAAGCAATTTCACCAAATGGTTTGCATTTGCATTTTTATAAACAAAGCGGTTGAAAAAGGTTTAGTGTACTACGTAGTTGAATATAAAATGGTCGTAAACAATTCGTTAGTAGTGTGACCGGTGTCTAAGCCAATCGCCGGATTTACATACAAATTAAGTAAATCAACGATATTTACATATATGAAGGTAACTGCTGCCCATGAGTTCACACTTTCTCTAAACAGTGATGCGCGTATTTGCATCTAATCTAAACAAGTTAAAACAGTCAGAATGCTGAAAAAGCAGTCATTCCTATGATCAAACTCACAAAGAGACCCTAGCATGTACCTGCATGACGGTCTAGAGTGTAGCCAACCAACAAATGAATGTTTTAAACACGATGAGACACCAGAGTACCTGCTGCATGAAGAGTATATTAATAACCTGAATCTAGACCAAACTAAACAATATTTTACAGAGATGATTCTGTTATTCCAATGTGATACAAGAATTTATTTCAAATGTTGTTTCTATATAGCACGTGTAATGTAAGTCGAAACATGCTACTTAAAGTAAAGACTATCTCTCAATGAATTCTTGCTACACAAATAACTGATGTCATCTTTAAATAACAGATGCAGTGATTATGCAAAGTCGTAGCATGATAATCAGTGAGTTATATATATGCTGTGGGCTAACAATCCATTAGTTTTGTTTATTACTTATTGTTAATTGTCATTATTTGATACCTAAAAGTAGTTGATATCAGATAAACAATATGGACATGTCCTCACCCATAAAAATGAGTCCCATTACTATTATCAAAACCAACAGGACAGCATATCTCTGGACTTGGATGCGATAAGGTGATCTTTGGTATCTTGCCCCAATTACACCAAGCCCGGTCTTCAAGTGCATAATCTTTGTCTGAAACTGCACAGATAATACATTGAAATTTCTATACCCATTGGCTAACCCCGTCCCCGGATGACCCTGCCAATTACAAGCAAACCCATAAGCATTTAGGCTGAAGAATGATTGACCACACCAAGTTTTCCATGATAAGTTGATGTAGAATCAAGCTGTATTAGAAATAATATTGCATTATACAACATTCTAGTTTTGAACTTTGACACAGAAAAAAAAAAAAAAAAAAAAACATTGGTGTGGCTTCTTACAATCTCAACAGTTCACTAAAGAATATGGACGTGACATCAGAAACATGAAGGGTCTCTTTATTTTTCAAGAACGAAAACTCGATTCTTAATCACAGATTTTGAGAGTAAGCAAAAGAGATGCCAACTAGTAGAATCATTTAATGTGCGAGCCATGATACTTATTTAACTAAGTGTAAACATATTCATTTATCTGTGCACCATTTTCTATTTTTTTCGTTTTGGTAAGCAGGAAAGTCTACTTTCCAGCACATCTTTTGAAATATTTGGAGTGCAAACAGTGTCGCACGCAGGCAGAAATATAATAGAATAATGATGCATCGCAATTTGTATTCCAGCAATCAAAATATCTGCGTTTAAGTATGTCATACGTCCATAAAATGCATCACATTAGAGTCCACTTGGTGGAGCTTATCTAAACAGTATTTCATTGTAAGTACTTATCAAGGTCCTGCTGGAGAAGCTCCAAATTTAAGGTTCCATAAAAGTCTTTTGCAAAGGTACTTTTGTGGCACAAACAGTTTTAAAATCCAACCCAAAAATAAAAGTCTTTTACAGAAATATATAAGGTTCCCATTACTC
Source organism: Potentilla sterilis (assembly GCA_963682095.1). Classification (NCBI taxonomy): domain Eukaryota; kingdom Viridiplantae; phylum Streptophyta; class Magnoliopsida; order Rosales; family Rosaceae; genus Potentilla; species Potentilla sterilis. The sequence continues at coordinate 14,177,293 of OY821756.1, read as the reverse complement.
ATCTCCAGAAGCTATTGCACAGAGGCCCTGGAGCCAGACATTTCATCCTTATCAGGTTTTTTGTTTGTTTTTGTTTTAAGAAAACAAGGACATAACAATTTATCTTTACATAGTGGGCCTAAAATGCTGGCCTGGCATTTTCCCTAGCTTCAACTAATGTTAGCTATTCTGAAGAACTTAAAATAAGCATTTGGCACTACAAGCAATCTAATTACCTGGGGAGAATGAGATACATCAGCAGATGATGGGGTATGACTTTGTTCTTCTCCATCTTTAAATCTCTTTGAATAATTCCTAGTGACCCTAATACCATAACGAGCCCATATGTTAGTAAAGAGCCCATATGGATTTAATCTGCTCCAGACACCTTTCAACTGGTTCTTGCATAAGAAGTTTTCTGGTTTGCCTTCATTAGCCTCCAGATCCCAACTACCACCTTCACCATATCTCTTAGAAGAAGTATCTGTAAATTCAAAACCTGACCTTGTATTAGGAGATGAACTAACTTTCCTCAAGTTGTTCTCCTTTCTAGAACTAATATTATGGTCCATACGCACTACTCCATTCCTACTCAAATTCTCAACTTCTCTGCTTTTCTGCTCAGCAATCCCAGAAGTACTGTCTTTGGCACTAGATGACGTGGTTGGATCAAGAAATCTTCTCAACATATCACTGTCTTCTCCATCAAAAGATTAAGAGTTCTGTGAGACATTTCCCCCAGAAAGAAACAATGCCAGCCCATCTCTATCTTGTTCATTCAAGTTGACCCATTCCGTATTTCTCATTGGATCTCCTATTGATTTTCCCTCCAAGCTCTTCTCCACATAAGCTATTTGTTCCCTAATGGCTCTGATAAACTGTCGGTGCCTTGAAATTACATCCCCCCTTATCTGGGACTTGCCTGTCATAGCTGAAAAGCTGACTGCTCTTTCAAAATCTTCCAACTGGCATGACAGTCACTAAAACCTAACTAAACAGAAAACATGACAAAAAAAACATCTAGGAATAAAAGGAGTTGACACTGAACGAAATTACCACCTGCCATTTCGCCGTTTCAAGTGTGGTTGCAAGCTCACGTTTATGATAATCTATCGAGGCATGCAACTTTGGGTCTGGAAAGTCATCTTGAACAAGACCGAGCTCATGCAGCAGAAAGCGGAAAATCGATTCCATCCTAATATTCACACCACAAACTCAAAGAGCTTTAATTTCAGAGAATGCACAATCCATAAGCAATTCCATATAATGCAACAACGGAAAAACCAAATAGAACAATACCTCAAACGAACTGATATATAACAATATACATGAAACATCTTACTTTCATTTCATTGGTTACATTTAGAGATCAACATTGAGTAACAGAATTATATAGTTCCTCACATGTGAAAGACAATGTAAAGTTTCTAAGAATGAACATTCCGAAAAGCAATGAATTTTAGAAGATTGGTTTATCATCTAAATAAAAATCAAAGCAAAGTAGCAAAAGAGAAACTTGGATTAAAATGAAAAGAGGACGAAGAAATGAACCTGTCAGCGGAATCTTGAACAACTTCAGCTGCTGAAAAAAGAGGGTCTGATTCCCATTGGTGCAAATTACCCGACGCCATTTCTTCTTTACATTCACCTCCACATTCAATTACATAAAAAATTGAAATTGAAATTTCGATTGAAACAAAAAGCCCATGAATTTTATATTCAAATGATCAAATGGAATTGACTTTTAAGGTTTAGGGTTAGGAAAGGCGTTCGTGAAAATGTGGGACACAGATACCTTCTCTGGAGAAAACGTGAGTTTTGTAAGCAGAAACAGTCTCATAAACAAAGTAACCAATTATCTTCCACCACGTGGCATAAAAATTGTAAAAAGGAAATTTAATTGCCTTGCTATGTTTTTATTTTTAAGACAAGTTCATCTACACTTGTACTGTCCGTTCTACATAAATTTGGAGAATGTGGCTGACGACGTTTTCTACGTTAGATTTACATACAACCATGAGACTCAGATGGTGCAGTGTAGAAATGAAAAAAAAAAAACAAACAAAGACTGGTAACATACTAATTGTGAGAGTGAGCAAAACTGAAATCAAACAAGTAAAAGAGGGGCAAAATATGAGCCAGAAAACGCCGTAAAAAGTGGCTGATATGATCTTTGTTTACACTACTGGATTTGTTGTTTTGGTACTGTAATAAGAGTGCTTTGGTACTAGATTCTTTTTTTTGGATTTAGATTTGCTTTGGTATAATAAGAGCCAACACTACCAAAATACATCAGTTTGATGGATATTGCCACAGCGATTAACATTGGAGCTTTCACTTCCAACACTTTCACAAGGTTAAAGGAAACTACAAGAACATGAAAGCACTGAATTATCAGTCATATACCATCCTGGTAACTCATATCCTCTTCATTACATGCTGATCATAATAAGGGTAAAGAACTAAATATATAAGATCATCATTTCGGCTCTACTCAGATGTATAGTCCTAAAACAAACTCTGAAGACAAAAACACTTCTCAAATGAAATACTTCACCATCTGAATTTCTTTCTGCTTATAGCCACATTTCTCGTAGAATGCTTTATTGTCAACACTGCAATCAAGAATCACCTTATAACAGCCCACATAATGAGCATAATCCGTGAGGGAATCAATAATTTTTTTCCCTAAATGCAATCCACGGGCATTGGAGTCAACCACGACGTCTTCAATGTGCCCTACTTTACCACAGTTCCTTATAAACTTCCTTTCAATGAACACACTTCCGGTTGCAACTATCTTCCCAGCACTATCATCTTCTATCACAAACACCTGATGGTCTTCAGCACGGGACTGAAGCTCCCTGAACCGATCTTCAAAGTCTTTGTCAGATACAGAATCGCAAGTGGTTAGCTGTCGCAGTAGCTCTATAAAGCCCTTGCTTTTATCCGAGAGCTCTAATTTTCTAACTTGGAATTTCTGTTCCTCATTGCTTGCCATCTTTTCCAGTCTGAGCACTTGTTACCAACTAAAAGCTAAAATTAAATCATAACTCAGTTACTCAAACACACAGAACAGATAGTCATGAATTAGATGTTCAATCCCCAAACCAGTAGATACTACCAATTACAATTCAGTTCCCTGTTAGTTTATGAAGTTTGTATCTTACCCACAGGCTTTCACATTTACTCTATTGTTTCATTCAAGGTTCATTCAATCAAACATGACCTAATGAGGTTCATAACAACTGGGTTTTGAATGGAAGATAAATTGAAAGATAATGCTGTAGGAAGAAGAGTACAAATTGGTTGATCGTATACCAATGTACCAAATTTACTCAATTTCATTCCATCCATCCATTGCAATTGTAATGTTTAGTAGTTTAATGCAGGAAACACATATATTCAGTCATCTTAAAATGGAATGACCCATTCCAATTCTAATGTCCACCACGGATCCAAAAGATTCCGACTTTATGAGTTTATAATTGTGATCAGTAAATGCTCTACGAAACTGAACCTATCATACATCATTAACAGAGAAATAAGTAAGTAAAAGTAAGAAAACAATAAAAGTACCTAAAAACTGAAACTTGAAGGATGAGAGTGGTGAATTGTGATGAGTCTGATCTGGGTTTCTGGCCTCGTGGCTGTAGAAGATCCGCCAAGACTAGTCTGCTTCTTATATTTCGGCTTTGGTTATAAAGAAAGGTAAAGGCTTTAAAGAAGGGTCAGAAATGGAAAGCACGTGACTTTGGGTGTTGGGCACGAGCCATGTCGACGTAGGAAGCCCAGACACGCGAAGCGCTCTTTGTTTCAATTTTAATGGCCTTCTCAGATTAAGATTTTGATTCTGAGATTTTAGAGAAGAATAAGAAGCATCATCATCATCATCACCACCATCCATGGCTACGAGGACGTTGATTCTTCGCCGGCTGACGGCGCATTTTTCCAATCGAATCAGACAAAACCAGAGGCTTCTCAGCTCTCATCTTTATTCCTCTTCGGCTTTAGAAGAAGCCCCCTCTTCTTCTTCATCTTCATCTTCCTCGCCTAACTTGGATGGCGTTCACATGACGGACACTTGTATCCAGGTGCTCTTTCTCTCTCTCTGTATTTCACAATTGATGTGTGGGGCTTTCTGGGTTCTCTCTTTTTCTTGTTCTGAATTTGGCTTCTGTTTTTCTTGCTGTGAATTTGGGGTTTTTGAAATGGTATGGATATAATCTAGTTTAAGGGTTTGTGAAAAAGGTTTTTACTTTGCTTCTTTTTTTAGCTACGAAGACCAACTCCAGGAATTGAGGAGATAAATTGTGACGGAAAATCAAAGCTTGATATCCCTAAATTCAATTTTTACATGCTAGTTTTAGTTTTGAATTGGTTCAATTATACTAAACTTTACATAGAGCAATCCGCTTAGTATAGTGTTGGGAGATTTAAATTTTGCATCCCAATTTGTTCTATGCTATATCCTTGTTTTCTCTTAATAAAAGCATTTACTTACCAAAAATAGATATAACTTACAGGTGTAGAAACCAGACCATTGAAATGATTAGAATGTTCATCTAATTTTCATCTACTGATTTTTTTAAGAAACTAATTTGCCTTTCTAATATTGTTGCCATGAACTAAGGTATTCTTGTATTGTGAGTTTGCAACATACGTTTGTTTTGCTGACATTGGCTTCCTGATGAATCTGATATAGAAAATGAAACAACTGCAAGCCAGTGAAGCACAGGAAAAGATGCTCCGCTTGAGTGTAGAGACGGGTGGATGTTCTGGGTTCCAGTATGTTTTTGATCTGGTGGATGACAAAACCAATCCAGATGACAGGTATTTGTTCTCCCTTTATCATTCTATGTACGTGAATAAGTAAATATGCTTCTTCTTATCAAGCTTGCTTGTTTAATTGAAGATTTATACTCTACCAATACATTATTGACACTTTATTTATTTTTTTCTTTCTTACCCCCCTATTGGTAGAGTGTTCGAGAAACAAGGTGTAAAGTTGGTGGTCGACAGTATTTCGTATGATTTTTTGAAAGGGGCAACTGTTGATTATGTTGAAGAGCTGATCCGTTCTGCTTTCCAAGTGAGTCATTTATTTTGTGGACTTTGCATGTTTATTGAATCTATTCTTTTTATGGCTTTCTTAGAAGTGCATTGCATATTGACTCCTATAACTTTGTACCCAACATTGAAACTCTTGGTTTGGGTAGAACTATAGTTGTATAACCAATAAATAAACTCTTCATGACCAAACTTTTCAGAATTGTTGATCTTACCTATAATGACTTATCATGAGAGAAGTAAGATACCAGACAACTAGCATAGTGGTATTAAGATGTATACAAATTAAGATATCGTATACGCTTTAGCTCACCTTGACAGACATGTAGCTATGCTGTTGATAGGGATGTCCAAGATACCCGAAATATTATACAAGTGCGTGTTTGTATTGCCATAGAGGCATTGACATCGTTTGAGTATTTTCCTTTATTTGGCACACCTGCCTTCTGCTCATCTACCCGCACAAAGAGATTATTGCGAGAACTGGGTGGTTGCCTGGATGTGTTGTTAGTGCCCATAACTGATTTTATTCAAAGGGAAAACTTGTGGTCTGGAACCTGCTGACCACCTAAATTGGTAGGAAAATATCTTTCAACCTCCAAGTAAACATGTCGCTGATTGTACTAATTGATACCTGCTGAGGGGCCAGTTCCACAATGCCGAGGTCTATTGTCCCAATGTCCCCTGATGTTTTATGTTTTAGAATGTTGGTTTTGTCTAGAGTTTTAGCTAACACCAATTAAAGACACTGAACCGATCACTATAGACTTTCTGCAAAACCCAAGGCACACCGTCTATCTGATTAGGATACTGTAGTCTATTGCAGAACAGATCAAATTAATAAAGCTGTAGCTTACTCATCAAGGTATTAGATCCACAACTTTGATGTTATTATTCTAACCTGTACTTGCATTGCTATATTGTTACTGGTTGGTGTACCATGCTCAACAGGATGCGCATGATGTACCATTTTTTTTCATGTTTACTTGGCTAATAAGCATATGATTGTCGAGTAGCATCATGGCTTTGAACACAAAACAGAACTGTTACTTAGGTGTCAATTCTATATTACAAGGATTTGTGTTGAACTGACGTAATTCTGGTTTCATGTTTAGGTGACAGAAAATCCAAGTGCAGTCCAGGGTTGCAGTTGTAAAAGTTCCTTTATGGTGAAATTATAGACTTGTCCCATTATGCTGAGAGGGCTGATCTATATCCAGCTGAAATCAATTTTTGAATAATGATTCTTTGACTATATAGAATACAGTTTTTTTACATCAAATATCAAGTTCTTGCATCACATGCCGTTTAACACTTGTACCATTACAATGGCAGCGTCAAACGTCTGATTAGTATCCTTCCATTACAAAGTCCGAACTAGCCTTTGGATCAACTGTAATGTAGTTCTTTTTTCCTTTTTTTTCATTTTGTTGATTGGGTAGTGATGATGATTATAAATGGACTACCATTTGCAAGTTGGAATCCATATCCCCAACTGGAGGTCACTCCCATGCTAAATTTTGCTTGTAATTGAATCAAACAGCTTTCAAATGTTGGTATATTTGATAATAGTTGATGAGCAGATGTTGAGTTTGAAATTAAAACTGAATTGCATTTGCAGCAAGTATAGATATTTGCGCAACAAGGCTTTGTACAAGGAAAACTTGGGGAATGGGAAATTATTGAGTATTCAAAAACATACTTAACAACTGCATTCAGTTGACACACGGGAACCAAAACTGATTCTTAAGGCTATCTACCTTTGAAGGTTGAAGTCATCGTTACAGAAACACAAAAAGGCGCCATATGAGACTTAGAAAGTAAGATAAGCATCATGGTTAACAAGGGGATGAAATTTGGCAAGGCTAGGACAAGTAATGCTGCATTCCAATGAGCTTATTGAAGGAAAAACAAACTGAATAATCCCAATGTCTAGTTTCAGCTTTGATTCACACCCAAAACTGAAAATAACCCTATGATTGTATCTTCTGCCAAATTCATCTTTGCTTCAAACCCAAAAGTGGGTTATTCCAAATATTAACAAAGTGAAAACTAAGGCAGGAAATTGTAAACAGCCAGACACTACGATATCTTCAGCATCGCAAGTTGATTTGAAGGAGAATCACACATAACCCAAAAACAAAACAAGCAGGCATTAAAGAACAAACAAGATCCCTTCAAAATTAAGCATTCACTTGAACAAAAATCACAGTACTCCTTGTAGTTTAGGCTAGGAATTTAAACTAAAGTAAACAAGAAGGAAGATAGTTTTTCTACTGCGCTTCTTCCACTTGAAAGCTCCTGCTGAAACGTAAGGAACTTAGTAGATTCGGATTGCCTTGCCCATGGTGCTCTTCAGGTTCAACGACCTCACCTATTTGACATTCAGAGAGAAGAGGAAAATTAGTGTCACGAAAGCAAAGGCACAAATGAGCTATGAAAAGACAAATGCATCAAGTAGAATGTAGCCCTGATCTTACATTCTGCCAGTTCTTCTTCAATAGAGAAACCAAGAAATTGACACTGAGCTGCACATTCTGGAAAATCTGTTTCTCCTCCATGGCAAGGTTCCCAACAGCAACACCCATACATAGAACCTTCTTGAGTTGGAACTTTACCATGGCCTTGGTTTCGTTAAGCTTTGCCTCCAGAGATTCCTGGTGACTCACCAGAGTTGGAAACTTACCTGCAGTTTGGCCACAAAACAAGACTTAGCCCATCTACTAATACTATCTTGAAAATTAGTTACAAATGTGATTATCAGGCCAATGAACACTCGACGGACAAGCTAACTAATACAGTCTCATATATTTGGACTATAGTAATTAGTAAGGACCATGCATGTATATGGAAGACCTATTAATTCCGATAAGATATCAACATTGCAAGTGTCCCGTTCTTATTTAACCTAGTGAATATCAATTAACTCGAATGGCATGCACAATCTTAAAAAATATAACACAAGAGGGAACCTAAACGCTACAACAGGGTAAATTTTACTTGCCTGCCTTGTTAAGCCCAGGGCCCAAAAGACGAGGAATTTGCTTGATGACAGCTTCAGAAGCCAAAAAAGCATGATACTTCTTGGCAAGCTTCTTAACAAGTTTCTTGTTCTTGTTAAGCTTCTTCAGCGATTCCACATCCATGTAGGCCAATCCCATCTTCTCTGCCTGTACAACACAAAATAGCACTCATCTGATAAGCAACGTGTGCTCAACAACATATGTACCCATACAAAGCACAAACACAAACACATCAAAAGCGTAAACAGTCGGGTTTTAATATGTATACCTCTTCGACATGCTGGGCATCTCCAAGCATGCAAACCCTCATCTTGGGGCGAGGAATGTGGGGAAGCCTGACGGAACCACTGAAACGCTTGTCCTTTTGTGGGTCGTAGTTCTTCAAACCAATCTGCAGTTCCACTGTCTCTGTGAACTTCCTCTTCTTTGTCTCCGCATTTGTCTTAATCTGGGAGATGGCCTCCCTCAGTGCCTCACTTTGCAGTTTACTGTTCCCAAAAACACAAACAACAACAATAATAATAATCAGCAAAAAACCCAAATCCTATAAATCAACACAAACACATCAACACAATACAGATTCTAAAACCCTAATCAATTCCTAGTTAGACAAACTCGAAATGTACTGAAAGATTCTGGATCTATTTAGGGTTGAGAACAAGCGAGAGGGTAAAAATGGAATTGGAATCTCAAGATTACCTCATGGCGAAATCTGAACAGGGAAGGGAGGAGAGGAGACGGCTGGAGTTTGATCTCTATTGAGGGTGGAGGAGTGTGGCTAGGGTTTTGAGGCTTTTATAGGTGGGGGAATATGGGGGTATGGGCCTGATGGGCTTGTTGGGTTTTATGTTTGTTGGCCCAATATGTCATTAAAAGGAGGAGGAGAAAATCGAGAAATAACGCAGATTATGAATGAATTAATGAATATGATGTGAATTTGTGGTGACATTAGAGCTGGCATATTAAGACTTCATGTGAGAGTATATGTGGGACTAGGATACTGGTGTGGCTCATAAATTAGTCCATCAAGCCAAGATGTTTGGATGACGACTATGTCTAACTAGCGGAGAAGACTTGTGACAATTCATCATGTTTCGTGTATTTTCTTTTTAGATTTTTGGGTTCATATATCGACTTCTGATTTGATTATAATTGTTGTATAAAAACCTGTGAAATACTATTAGCAATATACACAGATAACGAAATCATAATGTATTCTCTAAACTCCAATTTCAGAGGAGAAAACCTAGCTAGGGTGGAGCAACAATAAAAAGGAAAAAATCATGAAATTCTTCTTCACATCCTTTCTTCTCTCTTACAAGCCACATAATGCATATGATAGAGTCGAAGAGAATAGAAATTGTAAGAGATAGCATTAAAGCTATTAGAGCAGGTACAATTTTTTTTTTTCAGTCGATCAACGACGGTATCTTTAAAGACTTTCTAGGCCCGAACACTAATCCGCGTCGGGAGATCATGTCAAAACGCTTCCTCCCTCCGGCTGCCAAGAATAAATTGAGATTTAAACTCCAATTAGCATCGGCGGGATTCGAACCTGGGTATGAGAAATTCTCATACAAAAACTCTTACAAACTCGACCGCATGTGGTGGTTGAGTAGATATAGTTAAACTAGAATATAAAGTCAACTAATAGAATTTGCAAACCGATAGCCTCCGTTCTCCACGGAGTGAGCAGTCGAACCCCAGGGTTTTGAGGTAAGATCGAGGCGGCGCTCCTCTTAATAATGAGCGGTGGTCGTGGTGGCCTCATCAATGTTATATTCATGGTCTATCAGCAGCAACAAGAATTTTACCTGGATTTGGTTCCTCATATCCAGTTAGAGGTGTGTTGTGTAGTTGCTCCTTGCGGGTTTAACACAACGGCGGTGACTTCGATCGAACTGGGATCTGTTTGTTGGGAATTGCAGGCATAGGTTACGGTCTTCAAATCTTACAAGTTCCAGTCTAAGGCGGCAGTAGATTGAGTCTAGTTTAAACGATCTTGGGTTCCCTTAACCGCCTCGATAGAAAACTTGAGCATGGAGACGAGTATCTAGGGAGATCGTCCACCAGACAATCTTGCCGGCGTGGAAGGACAGTGTTGTTGTCTTGGTTTGGGCCTGGGTCTTAGGGGTTAGGCTCAATCCATAGTCTAAAGAGGTGGTTTTGGGCCAGGATCAATTTTGGGCTCAAATCAGGACAAAATGGGCCGTAATTTACAGGGGGTTAAGCTCTTATATGAGTATTTCAATCTCTATTAGTCTTCTATGAGGACATTTAGACATATTTGTTCAACAATTTCGTGCTAGGCAAGTAGTAAATCTAGATTCATTAGTTTGTAGGAGGCGAGTTGTTCTACTCGTGCAGGAGTTTGCTTAATTGCGAGTGTACCAGTGACTTTATTAGTCTTGTTGTACTTCTTTGTAAGTTTGGTGAGCTACAACCGCAAAGATGTTGGCCTTGTAGTCAACTTCTATTTCAAAAATAAAGGTATAGTTAAACTACAAAGTTATAAATTGTGTAAGGTATAGTTAAACTACAAAGTTATAAATTGTGTGTTTGTCAGTTGTCACGAGTTGTTGCTTAGACATATAATTCTTTCTGCTTCCCAAATGAGCTCGTTCTCTTCTTTCTTAAATCCTTATTGAGATCTTTCCTCTTTCTTTTGGTCAAAATCCCTATTGAGATTATAGGCGTAGTAGTCATTAGTTAGAACACTGTCTCCTTCCCAAATGAGCTCGTTCTCTTCTTGCTCAAATATGGGAGTAGGGATACTAAACAATCTGATCAACTAATCATGATTCAATATTTTTGTTTGATCGCATATAAAACTAAACACCTACGTTCTACATTTCTAGGTGGAATTGAAGGGAATAATTACAAGGGAGCAAGAGACATACATGCAAATGACAAGTCTCTGCAAAACACAAGGAAACATGAAGGCAACCATTACAAAGGAGCAAGTCTGCCACTAAACAAAATCTGGAATGATATGGCCTATCTTCGGTATCTTGTACAGGAAGGTTGCAAATTACTCTTCTGTTGGTGCTTCCGATTTTCGATTCACCCTAATGTCCATCTTCTTGATATCGCTGATGCTGAAGTAGTTTCCCATTATATAAGGTCGGTATCCCATATTCACATTCAAGCAGAAACGGACGGACAATGGGCCAATACCCCCACTGAGATTTTGACTACTGCCGTGATTTTTTTTTTTTTTTAACCCATCATCTCTCAACATATATATATATATATATATATATATACTCCTAAACTGTCATTTAGTAAAGAAAAGTGAGGAAACATAACTAAACATGCTCCGGAAGTAGTTAGAAGCAGAGGATGGACATTTTTGGTTACTTGACGTGCATTGTCTGAATGTTGGTCTTTCCATTATCGTTAAAACATAATTAAGGTACTGTGTTTGACACACATTTCTCATTTATATTCATATGGTTATATACAAGTCTAAATCCTTTATGTTTTGACATTACAGTCTAGATCCTAGTATTCTGCTATTACAATTAATGCAGTATCTCTGTGATTAAGCTATCAACAATTACACAATTAGAGATTACGATTATAGACTTGAATGTAGAGGAGTGATATAAGGAATTAACTTGAAACTCTATGAGACCAGATTCTTGCCTAAGTAAATGCATGTTCCACCGGTGGAGATTCTAGTATCCGGATCACCAACATAATCAGAGTCATTGTAGCCTGTTATATGGAGAGAGCTTGGAGTGTAGAATAATCCATGGGTTGGTGTAGATTTCAAATACCGAAGAATACACTTAACTGCAGTCCAATGTTCAGTAGTAGGAGAATGAAGAAACTGACAAACCTGATTTACAGCATATGAAATGTCAGGTCGAGTGAGTGTTAAATATTGTAGCGCTCCCACAACACTTCTATTTTCAATGCCATCAGACAGAGGAGTGCCATCATTAATACTCAATCATTTATTGCTGGATGGAGTAGAAACCGGGCTGACATCAAGCATATTAGTACGATGAAGCAGCTCCATTGTATACTTAGTTTGAGTGAGACTCAGACCCTTGGAAGAACAGTCAACCTCAATTCCCAAGAAATAGTGCAGAGGCCCCATATCTCTCATCAGAAAAAGTGTGCTTAATTTGGATATGATAGACTGAATCTGAGTAATATGCGTCCCTGTTATCAAAATGTCATCGACATAAATTAACAAAAATATATGCACATGCCCTGACTGATAGATGAACAAAGAGGGATATGCTTGGGACGATATAAACCCCAATTCTTCCAAGAATGCTGTAAAACAAGAGAACCAAGCACGGGGTGCTTGTTTGAGCCCGTGCAAGGAGCGCTGCAATTTGCACACATGATTTGTAAATTTGGGATCAACAAATCCTTGAGGTTGCTGCATATAGACATCTTCAGACAAATAACCATGTAAAAAGGCATTTTGAACATCCAGTTGTCGGATGGACCAGTCATAGGAAACTACAATGGCCAATATCAATCGAATAGTGGAGTGTTTAATTACAGGACTGAAAATTTCGCCGTAGTCAACACCCTCTTGTTGTCGAAATCATTTGGCTACTAATCGGGTTTTATACCGCTCCACACTACCATCTTATTTCCTTTTTATGCGATAAACCCATTTATTGGGTAGCATATTCATGGATGGAGAATGAGGAACCAATTTCCTTGTACCTGCTTAGAGAAGAGCATCAAATTCAGTGCGCATAGTAGCACGCCATTCAGGCTGTTTTACTGCCTGGGTATAATAGGTTGGCTCAATTTCATGAGTGATGGAAGTGACAACCATGGCGTATTTTGAGTTGGGTTTCACAAATCCACGTTGGCTTCTAGTTACAGGACGCAGAGGTAGAATAGGTGCAGGTGGTAGTGGTGGTGGTTGTAAAGCAAGTGGGGACGGTGGTGGTGGTGGTGGTGGGAGGTTAGGTGACAACGGCAGAGAGATAGAGATGTTTTTGAGGTGGCGCTGGTATTGAAGAAGAGCTGGATTAGATTGAGGAGCTTGAGTAGAGAGAAGAGGTTGATTAGATGAAAGTGGGTGAGACGTGATTTGTGGTGATGGAGGAATTTGGGGGAGTGAAGACATGGATGGTGGCATGGTGTTTGAGCAGAAGAAGGAGATCTATTATTTGGAGGAAAAGATAGAGAGGGATTATGGGAGGATAAGGTTGGGTGTGGGTTTGTTGAAGTAGTAGTTACTGTGATAATAGTGAGAGATGGAGAAGTTGTCGTTGGAGGAGCCTTTGGAAAAGTCGAAGTAATTCCAGATTATTTGAAAGGGAAGGAAGACTCATCGAAAATAACATGTCGGGAGAGATAAACCCGACCAGTAGAGAGATTAAGACATCTATACCCTTTGTAGTTTAAAGAATACCCTAGGAAAACACATTTAGTGGAGCGAAATTCAAATTTATTTTTATTATAAGGCGTGAGATGGGGAAAATATGTGCACCTAAAGGTGCGAAGAAAAGAATAATTTGGAGAAGAGTTGAACAATTTTTCATAAGGAGAAGAGAAGTTTAAGACTCGAGTTGGTAGGCGATTGATAAGGTAGAGAGTCGTATGTAAAGTCTCGACGCAATAAGATTTGGGAACAGCAGAATGAGCAAGAAGAGTTAGGGTAGTTTCGATAAGATGACGATGTTTGCGTTCCACCAATCCATTTTGTTCGGGATGATGCAGACATGAATGGCGGTGATGAATGCCTTTGTCAAGGAAGAATTGTTTAAAGAGATTACTTGTGTATTTACCACCACCATCAGATTGAAAGATTTTATTTTCCTTGAGAATTGATTTTCAATATAGGTAAAAAAAAACCAACAAAGATAGAATAAACTTCGGATTTGCGTTTCATTGGAAATATCCATGCATAACGAGAAAAATCATCAATGAAAACAACATAATATTGGAAGCCTTGAATGGAAACATGGGGAGAAGTCCATACATCACTATGTATAATTTCAAAAATAGATTGAGTGACAGATTGAGAAAATTAGAAAGATAATTTTGTGGACTTGCCCAACGGACATGAGTGACATTGGGACAAGATTTTATTATTGGACAATAAAAGTTTAGATGAAAGACGCCGAAAAATATTGCTAGAAGGATGTCCTAGTCGAGTATGCCACACATTGGCAGTGACTCGGTCTGCATAAAAAGATGTAAGTAGACTCGATTTATTGAAGGACGTAGGACTTTGTGTGACGGGATAGAATCTTTGACTACTTCGACCCTCTAAAAGCGTCCTCCCGGTATGTAGGTCCTTCACAAAGAAATTGTTTGGAAACATTAGGATATAACAGGAATTATCATAAAGTAATTTATGGGCTGATAATATATTAGCTGAAGATTGGGGGCAATAAAGAACATCACATAAGGTAAGAGGAGAAGGAGAGGACGGGAAAGAAGAGTTACCAACTTTACAGATTCTCAAACCTTGACCAGATACGATGCCGTCAACGGTGTCGGTTCCATGATAAGTCTGAGAGTTGGTGAGGGCAAATGGGTCATTAGTGATATGGGTGTTGGAGCCTGTATCCAGCAACCAAGCAGAGGAGTTGTGGGGAGATACTGTGCTAGCAGCCATGACAGAGAGACGGGAGCTTAGGGTGCGGCTCTCATAGGCGAGGTTCAGACGTTGAAAACAGTCAAGGGCGATGTGACCATTCCTATTGCAGATCTGACAAGGACCTCGAGGTTCATTGCGGGTGAGAGGAGCCGGACCTAGGATCGACCCACCACGGGATGGAGGGTGAGAGGTGGAACCTCGGCTGTAGGTGGAAGGCCCAGAGAATGTACCACGACCTGGAGTTTGAGGACGACCACGATGAGAACCTTGAAAGTTGCATTGACCGCGAGATCCACCATGGGGAGAGCGGTGGGTGACAAGGGCAGTGGGTGGAGTATCCAGACCTGCAAGGTTTTGATTGTTAATCCAATTTTTAGCGCTCAACAAGAGAGCCTCAAGAGCATCATAGGATATAAGCGTGTCCCTTACTTGTGCAGCACTGATGGTATTCTCAAATAGGGGACTAACGTTGTTAATGATTATAGAGATGAGATCTGAATCGTCCATCGGTTGTCCCGAGAGGGCAAGAGTGTCAGCAACTTGATTGATCTTGTCAAGGTAGTCAAAGATGGAGAGGTCTCCCCGTGTGGTACGGAGGAGTTGGCTGCAAAGCTGGAGGATGCGATTCTGGTTTGTGGAGGCATAACGACGAGCCAAGGAGGCCCATGTAGTTTGAGAGGAGAAAGAACGGGCTACCGTGGCAGAACAGAGGGAGTGAGCGACCCATTGATCCACCCAAGGATCATTTGGTCAGTGGCAAGCCATTCTTCATAGGTAGGATTTACTTTATCAGTCAGAGTGCAGGTTGGATTGCGAAGAAACGCGTTAGGACAAGGTCTGGTGTCGTCCACGAAACCCATCAGATTTCGACTCTTGAGGAGTGGGGTGATTTGGGCCAGCCAGAGCGAATAATTAGTACGATCTAGCTTGATGGTGAGAAAATTGGAGACTGTGGTGGTGGTGGTTTGGGTGGGAGGTGTAGTGTTTGGTGGTGGAGCAGAATTAGTGTTAGTATTGGTGGTGGGTTCATTGTTGGGAATTTCGTTGTTTGTGTCGATGTTGTTGTGGGAAGGTTCAGTGCTGAGAACTTCGTCGGTGGCCATGGAGTAGGGAGGGAGGGATGGAAAAGAAAAGAATTAGATAGAGAATTATCATTAGACTGGCTCTGATGACCATGAAAGATTATTAAGGTACTGTGTTTGACACACATTTCTCATTGATATTTATCTGGTTATATACAAGTCTAAATCTTTTATGTTCTGACATTACAGCCTAGATCCTAGTATTCTGCTATTACAATTAATGCAGTATATTTGTGATTAAGCTATCAACAATTACACAATCAGAGATTACGATTATAGACTTGAATGTAGAGGAGTGATATATGAATTAACTTGAATGCTTATCACCTGTGTCTTAATCTTTCACTATCCAAGGAAAGTATTCAGTAGATATATATTGACCCTAATATCAGTTTATTATACTACGGGTTGATTAGAAGCTACCTGCTGAAAACTGCGTTGTAATATCAATAGCTTGCAAACATAACCTAATTAAGGTTTCTCACCAGTTTCTACATGTTTGATGTTTCTACGTATCAATAGTTCCACATCATATCATTTAGAATTAGTCACCTCATTTCTTCGAAACTGTATTAAGACTTCTCCCATCATATATACACCCCTCCGATTCTGCTGTATTCGTTCGTCTCATTTTTGAACCATGGCCCCAAGCAATTCTATCTCCATGGCTCAAGTCTGTTGTTGCATTTTCAAACCCATTCCAGGCCTTCCGGGAGGGGGTTTACAGATGCATCGCGAAAACTCCCAGTATCTTCCAAATTGGTGGTCTTTTTCCGCTGCATAATCTGCCACATCTTTTTTGGTTTGAAATGTTCCTACTAATTAATTTTCTGGCTAATCTTCCTTCCGCACGAGCCTAGGTTTACTGTTACCAATGCCTCTCTCTCCCAATTCAATTTCAACGATAGTGACAACAACACCAGTACTAATCTTCACTATTACATCGCCGTCAACATCACTATCAGAAACCCCAATAGAAGGCTCGGCTTTTACTACCACAGCATGATTGTGTCTGCTAATCATCTTGTGCATCAAGGGCAGCAGCCGTTGGTGAAATTCGGAGAGCGTCACATCTCCCAGTTTGACAAGGAAACTGCTGCTGGGGTTTATAGTATTAATCTGCACCTTAATTTTCAGGTCAGGGTCAGGTATGGAAAGTTCAAGTTTGAGTTTTTGAAACCGGCAACCAATAAAGACCAGTATATCACCTGCAAGCTGAAACTTAATTCCTTTCAGTGTTACTAATGAGACATCTGGTAGTGGTTTCAAGGCTACAAAGTGCGATGATGTTGATATATTTTCTTGGGACGTTTGAATATACCACGTACAGAATCAATATATGAGTACGTTAATTACAATCTCAAACAACTGTATACTGGTAGCAGTTGATCAAAAATTTGGCCAACAATAGATCTCCCTGTTTAACAAGGAGACTGTTGATAGGGTGTATAGCATTTAGGTGCAGGTTACTTTTCGGGTCAAGGTCAGGCATAGGAAAGTTAAAAGGCCAAGTTTTAGATGCCGGTATCCAACTAATTAACTGGAAGCTTAAAATTCCTTGAAAGTGTTGTGAATCAGACATCTGGTAGTGGTTTCAAGGCTACAAGGTGCAACCATATTTATATGCTGGCATCTTTTCTCAAGCCTCATGCTGCCACTTGAAGCTCCACAACTCCATATTATCGATGGTCTACCTCTATAAAAACAGGGCCACTAAGTAAAATCTCGGAAGCAAACAATGCAAGCTATTTTACAGTCACATTCATTATGACCATACGTAAATGATTCTTAAAATGTTAACATTATTGATATGTAGGTTGAATCAGCTGTATCTGTTATTACAAAAATGATTCAACTTAATTTCTCCACAGGCCACCACACCAAACCAAAAGGATTAAGTGGAAATTGAAGTAAATGGATGATGTAAATCATAGATTACAAATGAAATTATCTTCCTCATAATAACAACTTGCTCATTAGTTCAACCTACACAAATATGTTGGAGACTCGAAACCCTAATTTACAACTCATACAGTACAGCCGTACAGGATATGATTGATTTTTTCATATTTGTTAACCGGACATGCATATAAGCTCGTTCAAACCACCGTAAACCTGCAAGTCCTCTGTGCAGTGCACAGACAAAGTTTGACTGAATAAGTTTGAGGCTTTTCATTTCCTTACTTCTCTCGTCTTTATATATCTTCATTCATCCCCATGGAATACACACCACACCCATCTCCGGCCGGACTTTTCATATCATATTATGCTGGAGCTCACTGAGCCTTACAATGTATATTAAGTTAGGATCACAAGTTAACCGGCCGTCACTGTTGGAAGCCATGAGGTTAACAATGTTTTATTAAGTTAATTAGGTTCAAATTTTTCGTCAGTAAAATTTTATTGTTACTGTTTGTTAGCTCGTGGGTGATTTAGAGGAACTAAACGATGATTTAAAAGATTATTTAAAAGATGATATAGGTACCAAATACTGTATTGTATTTAATTCAAAATTAGAGATAAACCTATATTTCGAGCCTCCTCTTAAGATAAACTCACACCCAATTTTTTTTTTAAGTTACACCCAATACATACTCAACCTTCTTTATAGAGTTTGTTTATATAATTAACATTTTTCATTGTATTTTTTTTTTTTCACCTTTTTGTCTTTCTGGTTTAAAAAGAAAAGTTTCTTCATAAATATAGCTGCCACAATTTCTCGAATGTAATTAACATATAACAGGTCTAAAACATAAATGTACGTAAAAATTAAAACTTTAATTTAGTGAATTAGCGGGCAGAAATTTATGTTACGAAGAGTCAAACAAAGAGAATGAACTCATCTAATTTTTATTTATGTCTTAATAAACACGATTAAATGCCTTAAAAGTTGTCAAATTGGCCCTAAATGTTAGCTTTTCTCATTGATGACATTTCTTCCTCTAGCTCTCCAAGGCTATTTAGCCTTCTTACATACTTTCCTGGTTCAACAGACGGGTGTGGGGGATTTTCCTCTTTCCAATGTGAGTTAGATTTTATTCTATATTTTAATTTCTATATTCAACTGCTTACAAAAAATTTCAGATGGTATATTATGGAATCATTTGTTGGTTTTAGATTTTAAAATATAGGTGTATGATTTAGGATTTCAAACTTGATAATGTCGCACATATTCTCTAGGTGGGAGAACTCTTTCGCCATAACCTACTCATACAATCTGTTGACAACATGGAGAACAACATAAGAAAAAATATTAGGTAAAGAAATACTATTGAAACCAAACAAACTATCTACATATCTTAAATAGTAAAACATACCTAGTACACATGTATAACATGTAGGAACCATATAAACCTATGTAAAATGTATGTCCCCTACAACATAGATACCTATTTCATAGTTTCATAGACTTCCTATTGCAGAGTAACTCAATACGACACCCAAATTACCCACTGCAAAGAAACTCAATACAAAACCCAAATTACCTATTGCATAGAAACTCAATGCAAAAACTCAAATTACCTACTGCACATACAAATACTTTTTCAACTAATCAACCTATCAGAAAGAGTACACACCCGCTATAAATGTAAAAATGCCGGACTCACATATAAATTATACATGTACTGTAGAATCAAATTTATATTTTCAAAGAAAAACGAAACCAAATACACATAATAGAACTCGCAGTCATATCTACCGCACAGGCCGAAGAAGAAACGTCAATGCCTCGTTCAACAAATGGCGATGCCGAAGAAAAAACCCCACCCACAAGCCTCTAATTGTGCGATCCATTTATAGCACCGATTTAAATCAATGGATGACACCTTCTACCCAGGTATCGTTCTGAGATTCTTTGTTTTAATGAAGAAATATAACCTCATAATTTCCTAATATTGAATTTAATAGCGTCGATCATGGGGGGCTGGAATTGAGCATCCTTGATTGAAGGGCATATTGAAATTTTGCTGTATTTGTGGAAGAAAATCAAAATCGGTGTGTTTTGACTTTACTGGATGGTATTTCAATAAATATGTCCAAAAATAGGTTCTTTTGTTCATGCATAAAAGATATCTTTTTAAAAAAAATTAACCTAATTAATAGGTTTGGGTGTACTTTAAAAAACTCTGAGGGATGAGTTTAATTTAAAACAGGTATTCAAATATGGGTGTATATCAAAATCTCCATAGATTTTAAATGAAAGATGTTATGAAATCCATAACATTACTACATTAGAAGTCCATCTTATTGGCACACACTGGAACACTAAGGGGCGGTGTATTGTATATGGATTTATATGGATTTTTTTTTAATTCATAGACTTTCAAAATAGTACACAGACTTTTTTAAAAGACCACAGATTTACATAGATTTTTGTCAATTTCTTTAAAATCATTGATTTTGATTACAGACTTTTATTGATTTTACGAAAATCCTCAGAGTTCATTATGAACGACTTCTACATATTTCACCTCAAAATAATGTTATAACAGAAAATAATTAGAACTTAAAGGAAAAATATCTCAATGTAACGAATAAAACACAGGAAAATGTATTAAATACAAAACAAAAAAATACCAAAAAAATGGAAGAAAAAAAATTACTTTAACAAAATTTCATATTGGCGGACGAGTCCCTAAAACAATGAAAAAATCATTTTTCTCCTTAATTCATCGTCACTATCTTCATTGTTATCGTTTTCATTATTGGCATTTTGTTGAACATTTGGTTGGGCATCTTCCCACATATGACTGACAATACTTATTCTCCATTCATTAGCAATATCTCTTTGCTGTTCTTGGGTTTGAAAATCATCTTATTCAAAATTATTTTCTTGATCGACTCTAGGGTCCTCTTCTGGATCTGGAGGAAATTCATTGGAACGGCATTCTTGTTGAAAAAAATTGTGCAATCCTACACAAGCCAAACTACTCTACTTGTGTCTTGTATGGAATTGGTGGTGCTGATTTGAAAATAGTGAAACATGACTTGAATACTCCTAATATCCCCTTAATTACATTCCTCAAGGAAGTATGTCGAAAATTGAATAACTCAATTGCATTAATAGGATGATTTATTTCACCACCAAAGTTTTTGCGATGATATCGGGTACCTCGAAATAGAGCTAAAAATGGGCGTCGGTTGGGAAATCTGCAGTCACCTAAGTAATATTTACCTAATAATGAAAGAAAACGTATAGTAATTAGTGAGTTATATATTAGTTACATAATTATTTTATGTAATTATTGACTTTTTGTTGTCTTATATCCTATTATAGACCGAATATATGGTTTGATTTATATTCATTTGATCAATCTTATTCATTAATTAACGAGTATTGGAAAAAATAAATTGAAAACTCTATAACTGACTCGTGCAAACGATATTTATGTTTTAGGATTTCATAAATAAATGAGAAATAAATTAAAAATATGGCCAATTATAAAAAAGGGCTATTTAAAGCCCATAATTATAAAAAAGGCCTAAACTTTAAAGGCATTATAAAAAAGGGCAGTAGATAACAAATAACCAAACAAACTCATATAATTACACAATATGCCACTGGAATCGGAATTGGAGTGGAAAACAGAACGGGAAACGGAGTAGGTATACCATTGGTTGGTTACACACGATCATTCTCTACTCACACCACTACTACACTCTCTCTTTCTCTAAATGAAACACTGTTCATTCTCTCCAAAATAGGTCAAACTTTTCTCCTTCTACGAATACTAATCTCTGAAGCCGAATATCCGACGCGGAATCTCTGAAGCCAAATCTCCACCATCACAGGCTCACGCAGCACCTCCACCGTCACCGGCTCACGCTGCTTCTCGACTCTCACCAGCTAAAACGGTGAGAAATCAAAATCAATGAGATATATGAAGTTTGAAATAAAAAATGAGCAACTAGAGAAACGATTCGGTATTTGCTCAAGAAAAGGATGAGAAATGTAAGATGATTAGACTGGGTTGCAGAGAGTGAAGAGGAAGAAAGTGGAGGATGGATAATGATTTTAGGTTTGGGGGATTAACTGACAAATTGAAAGATGATTTTAGGTTTATTACATATATACAATGTTTACTAGTGTTTACCAGTGTTTATCGCACAGTTTGTTAAAGAAAAAATGGTTGGAACTATCAAAGTAACTATTATGTAACTGCTTTTATTTTGAATTTTACTTGAGCGCTAAATATTCTGACTGTTTGTGTGTGTGTGGAAGAATATATGAAACTGTGTTATCTACATGGAACTATATCAGTAACTATTCTAGTAACTATCAAACTGTTTTTTAATTTATGTGAATGAAACTATCTTGTATAAGTACTGAATAACTGTGTTAGTAACTGTGGGATTTGCTGATACATATATATGCAGAAAATGGCACCAAAACAGGTCACTAGCAATGATGATGAAAGAGAATACAAGTTCAGATCAAAGAAAAGGAACGATCAAAATGTCCAGAAAAAAACTTGAAAACAAATTCAGCAAAAGGTAACTATCTATCTTTGTAACTGAAACTTTTATTTTTTATAGAAACTAGGAAAAATAACTAGTAACTATCATAGTAACTATGAAAAATAACTAGTAACTATCATAATAACTATAAAAAAAATAACTAGTAACTATCACAGTATCTACTAACTATAATAGTGACTAGTTACTATGTTACAACTGAACGAGTGTCTCAGTCTATGTGTTTATTAAATGTGCAGCTACGCGAAGGTAAAGTATCGTCACTTGCCAAAAGAAAAAGAAAAACAAATGATGAAAGCAGCGGCGATGATGCTGCTGATGGACGAAAAAGACAGCAAGCACGAAAATCAGTAAGTAACTGTCATAGTAACTGTTTTTATTTTGAGTAACTATCTTAGTAACTGTGTTTAATTGAAAAAACTGTCGTAATAACTTTGTTTATCAAATGTGTAGATAAGGGAAGAAAAGGGGAACTCAAGCTAAGAAAAGAAAACTGAAGCAAAAGGCTGATGTTGATGATGATAATGAAGATGATGATAAATCTACACAGGAGCTCACCCTGATAGAAACACAAGAAGAACGTAAACTGAAAAGTCATGTAAGTAACTATCAAAGTAACTATCAAAAAATAACTAGCAACTATCATAGTAACTGTCACAATATTTACTAACTATAATAGTGACTAGTTACTATCGTAGTAACTATCATAGTAACTATCAAAAGGTACTAGTAACTATCACAGTAACTATGAAATTAACTAGTAACTATCAAAGTAACTAGTAAAAATATCAGAATAATTATTATTCAACTCTCATAGTAATTTTGTTGTTTTAATTGTGTTTTAAAATGAGTAGAAACAGAAGCAAAAGCAAAATGGGCCTACCCTACAGTTCAGAAGCACCATACCAAATTTCAAAGAATACGGGTGCGAAATACCACAAGAAGTAGTTGAGCTGGTCCAGAGGACTCAATTTGCCAAGCTGTTTGAAGCACTCCACCAAAACCTAATTTATGATTCAAAGTCAAACAACCAATTGGGGATGGTGCTAGAAGCTTACGATCACGTAACAGATGTGTTTCAATTTGCTGAGAAGAAGTTCCGAATAAAATCATCACATATTTCACAAATTCTGGGGCTCAACCGTATAAGAATGTACATTCAAAGAAAAGAGACTCCCATTTCTGATTTTGTGGTCAGATTTTTCGGACAAGCAAAGGAAGTCGACAAAAATATGGTGAATTCAGCCATAACAGCCGAATTGAAGAAGAATCCTCAATCTGATGAGGAAAGAGTCAGCAGAGATACAAATATAGCAAGGCTGATAATCATCGACATTCTGGTCAAGCTTCTCTTCCCAAATGCAAAGGGAACCATCCATATAGACATGGTCAGAGCTGTGGAGGATTTAGATGAGACATCTAATTATGCATGGGCAAAAGAAGTAAAAATATTTTTGAAAAAATGTCTCACAATGTACAAGAAATCAAAACATGCATCCAAGAATACAGGAGGATGCGTTCATGTCATTCTGGTAAGCGCGTGAGTTTTATATTCCTTTATTTTTTTTTTTATTATAACATTTTACTTCTTATAAAACTAACATTCCTTCTGCAACCAGTATTGGCTGTGCATGAAGGCGAATTTGGTGGAGCCAATTCCAGGGAGGGAAAATGAACAACACCAGGTCAGAAAATGGGACCTGGAAAAGTTGAAGAAAAAGATGTGGAAGTATCAACTGAAGGACTTGTCAGTAAGTATTAACTCAGTAACTATTAACTCAGTAACTATCTGAGTAACTACCATATTTATAAAAATGTCTTAGTAACTATCTTAGTAACTATCATCCGAGTGAATTATATGTGTGACTATTTTAGTAACTATCATAGTAACTAGGAAAAATAACTAGTAATTATCATAGTAACTATGAAAAATAACTAGTAACTATCTTACTAACTATCAAAAAATAACTAGTAACTATCACAGTATCTACTAACTATAATATTGTATAGTAACTATCAAAGTAACTATTATAGTAACTAATCAAAGTAGATAGTAACTATCATAGTAACTATGGAATTAACTAGTAACTATCATAGTAATTATAAAAAATTAACTAGTCACTATCTTAGTAACTATTATCTGATTCACTTTCATCTGAAAAATCTTAGTAACTATAACTGTAACTATGTTAGGAACTGCACCTATATGCTTACTCTATCAGTAAATTGTTTTTTTTTTCAGAAACATTTCACAAAAAGCAATGAAGACTTGAACGGGACCAGTGAGGAGGATGAAGATGAACTTCAAGAAATTGAGCAGACTGAAAAAGACGAAATCCAACCTGGAATGCTGAACGACGAAATTTCAGAACTGCTCAGGCAAAAAAATATGAAAATTGAAGAGTTGGAAAGAAAATTAATAAAAAAGGAGAAGAAATTAGAGTAGCTGTTAGAAGAATTAGAAGCTGCCAGACTGGAAAATGTGGTGTTGAGACAGACAACAACGGCACAAGAACAAGAAAATATTAAAATGAAGGCTGATTTAGAGAGCCAACAGAAGATTGTGGCCACGCTGTCTCAATTCTCCGAATCAATGCAGATGACACCACCAGAACCTCATTCAGCTGCCCTGGAAAACTTGGCAATTCTAGCAGAACAAGAAAGGCAGAAAACTGGAGTGAAGGACAAAACCAGTCAACAACAAGCAGAAGTAGAAGAGCTAGAAGCAGATCAGCTGAACGCCTTAGAAAAAGTAGAGGAAGAAATGGAAAGAAATCGTAAGCTGTCTGCAAAAAGAGCAGAGGAAGAAGAAGCTCAGAAAAAACTCAAAGGTAATTATTTTACTAACTACATTAGTAACTAATAATTGTCAGTAACTATCTTAAAAATTGTAGAGCTAACTATATGAGTAACTGCAGAAAAAGAAGAACTAGAAGCAGATCAGCTGAAAGCATTAAGAAAAGTGGAGGAAGAAATGGAAAGAAATCGTAGGCTGGCTGCAAAAAGAGCAGAGGAAGAAGAGGATGAGAAAAAGGAAAAAGAGGAAGAACAACTCAAAGGTAATTATTTTCGTAACTGCATTAGTAACTACTAATTGTCAGTAACTATCGTACTAACTATCTTAGTAACTATCATTCTAGT
Source organism: Potentilla sterilis (assembly GCA_963682095.1). Taxonomy (NCBI): domain Eukaryota; kingdom Viridiplantae; phylum Streptophyta; class Magnoliopsida; order Rosales; family Rosaceae; genus Potentilla; species Potentilla sterilis. The sequence continues at coordinate 14,151,932 of OY821756.1, read as the reverse complement.
AACTATCTGTTTTAGTAACTATCAACTATTTTGGTAACTGTCGTAGGAATTATCATTCTAGTAACTATCTGTTTTAGTAACTATTAACTATCTTACTAACAATCTTAGTAACTATCTACGTAGCTACCTTTGTAACTATAATTTGCATAACTATCTTACTAACTATCTTAGTAACTATCTGTTTTAGTAACCATCTGATTTCCTATCGCTCAGGTACAAAGGAAAAAGTTCAAGAATATCGTAGAAAAATCTCAAAGGAAGCAAGATGGTCACCCAAAACACCAGTAACTGAATATCCTTCTTTCAACATCTTGCCGGGGATTATATCTCCTTGGGGAGGTCACAGCACTCCAACTGCATCACCGCAATAGCAAATTGACATTCTCGCGGATCACCAACTCTGAATGACATGCTACACTACCAGAAAAATAAGTTGTGCCGACGAAAAAAAAAAACAACGGCCGACGAAATGATTTTTCGTCGGCTATTCCCAGGAATGGCCGACGAAAATTTTTTTTCGTCGGTAAAAAAAAAAAATCGTCGGCCATTCCTATAGAATGGCCGACGATTTTTATTTCGTCGGTACAAAGTAAAAATCGTCGGCTATACTCCAATAATGGCCGACGATTTTTCTTTTCGTCGGCTATACTCCAATAATGGCCGACGAATTAATATTTTCGTCGGCTATACAACTTTTGGAGTATGGCCGACGAATTTTACAATTTCGTCGGCTATAAGTCTTTATATTTTCAGATCTAGCCAGCAGCTGCTCATTTGCAAAAAACGGGAGAAAGAGTGAAAAATCAGTAGATAGTGTTGAAATCCGTCCTCTCTTACATTGTGAAGCTATATATAGGTACGTACATGTGTATATATGTTGATTTTGGGTTTTAGTTGCATGAGTTGATTTTGAGTTTTAATATATGTTTTGATGTTATTTTAATCCTAAAGAGTAATCGGTTTTGATGTTATTTTAATTAGTGTTAAAAAAATAATGATGATGTTAGTGACAGTTCGGGTAGGATAAGTCCTCTTTCTCGTGCTTCGATAAAAGGAAAACAGAATATCTGACGGTTTCTGGAGCTTTTATCAAAACAGAATGATGATCAGAAGGTCATCCAGGCTACTAAATTGGTCATACCGAAAGATCCTTTTTTCGCAGTTATCTTGCAACCATTCAACTTCATTAACTGTTATCTGGTGAGGATTAAGTAGTTAATGAAGTCGAATGGTTACAAGATAACTGCGAAAAAATGATCTTTCGGTTTGAACATTTTAGTAGCCTGGATCATCTTCTGATCATCATTCTGTTTTGATAAAAACTCCAGAGAGCTTGACATTCTGTTTTCCTTTCATCGAAGCACGAGAAAGAGAACTTATGCTACCCGAAGTGTCACTAACATCATCATTATTTTTTTATTTTTTTCATAGAATAGCCGACGAACAATGCATCATTTCGTCGGCTATAATAATAATGGCCGACGAAAATTAATTATTTCGTCGGCCATAAGTTTTTTTAAAATAAATATTACATTTATGGCCGACGAAAATTAATTAGTTCGTCGGTAAAAATTAAAAATCGTCGGCCAAAGAAAAAATTTCGTCGGCCATACACATAGAATGGCCGACGATTCATTATTTCGTCGGCCATACACATAGAATGGCCGACGATTTAAAGTTTTTCGTCGGCTATAAACCTATGGCCGACGAAATTGCTTTATTTCGTCGGCTTTACTATATCATGGCCGACGAAATAGCTTTATTCGTCGGCTATAATTCTATAATGGCCGACGATTTAAAGTTTTCGTCGGCTATATAACTTTGGGAAGAATGGCCGACGAAGTGGGCAATTTCGTCGGCTATAAGTCTTTATATTTTCAGATCTGGACAGAAGCTGCTCATTTAAAAAAAAAACGGGAGAAAGAGTGAAAAATCTGTGGGTATTATTGAAATCCGTCCTCTCTTACATTGTGGAGCTATATATAGGTACGTATATGTGTATATATGTTGATTTTGAGTTTTAATTGAGTTGATTTTGAGTTTTAGTGATTTTGATATAGTAAGTGATTTTTTGTTTTTTTGTTGTTTTAGTGTTAGAATGTATGTATATATGTTGATTTTGAGTTGTAGTTGAGTTGATTTTCAGTTAGAGTTTAATTATGTGTTTTAATTTGATGTTATTTTAATTAGTGTTAAAATATATATAAATATGTTAATTAATGGTTGTTGATAGTGTAATGAACTTAAATAATGGTTGTTAATTAATGGTATATATATATATGAGTTGATGTTGATAATAATATATATTGTAATATATATGTGTTAATTAATTTATTATTAATTAAAGTTATACATATATATTATTATCAGGCTATATATGAATCGAGATAAGAGTTGGATTTCGCTTCCAAGGCATGACCGACGATACACTACAGGAGTTGTGGATTTTATGCAGTTCGTCGAAGAAAATGCAAAAGGACCGTACCATTATTGCCCGTGCAAGAAATGTAAGTGTCGCAGTGATATGTGTCGATTTCCGATTAGGACAGTATGGGAGCACCTAAAGAGCAATGGGTTTTGGCCGAAGTACACACGTTGGATATATCACGGTGAGCCATCATTAGATGGATCGCATGATCATGGGCAGTATTTTGAGGTGGGCAGTAGTAGTACATCCAACGATCCAACAATGACATTCGTCAACGACGTGTTTCCTTTTGAAAGCGGTGTACATGGGGAACAATATATGCAGGACCCGGTTCAGCCGTTCCCACAAGTTGTCAACACTGCTGCCTTTGACAAGTACAACAAACTGATTGCATTGCAACAGACCCCTGTGTGTTCAAGTTCTGAGAAGACAGTTCTTGAAAGTGTGATGGAGGTAATGAGGATTAAAGTCGAGACAAAATCGACTATCAGGCAAGTAGATGAATATCTACAGTACACTTCTTCGTTGTTGGAGGAGGGTCATCGTAATCCTACCAATCACCGTCAGGTCCGAAGTATCCTCAAAGATCTAGGGCTTTCCTACATTAAGATCCATGCATGCGCATTTGACTGCGTTCTCTTCTGGGGTAAAGATGCAGAAGGGAATGACCTTGCTAGCCTTGACGCATGTCCGATATGTCAGTCTGACCGATATAAGTTGACGGGAGCAGGCAATAGGAAACTTGTGAAAGTGCTTCGGTATTTTCCGTTGAGAGATAGGCTTGAGCGGTTGTACATGTCAGCAACCACCGCAAAAGCTATGAGGTGGCACGGTGAGCGGGACGCGGGAGACGCAGATATCATGACACACATCTCTGACGGAGCGGCTTGGAAGCATATAAACAATGAGTTTCCTTATTTTGCGTCAGATGTCAGAAACGTCAGGCTCGGGCTCTCAACTGACGGGTTCAACCCTTTCGGCACCATGAGTCTTTCATACAGTATATGGTCGGTGGTTTTGGTACCTTACAACCTTCCTCCGTGGATGTGCATGAAGAAGGAATATAATATGTTGACGTTGTTGATTCCGGGGCCTGGTTACCCAGGGAAATGTCTCGATGTGTATATGAGACCATTGATTGAAGAGCTTAAGGTATTGTGGGACGTTGGTCATCCCACTTTTGACAAGTACAAGCAGGAGACGTTCCAGATGCATGCCATGGTTATTGGTACCATCAGTGATTTTCCTGCTTATGGGATGTTGTCGGGCAGCGTTGTCAGGGGATACAAGGCTTGTCCAGAGTGCCTCACCGATTATGGGAGCACCCCTCATTGCAACAAGATATGCCGAATGGGTCATCGTGTGTTCCTTCCGGCGGATCACCACTGGCGTTACGAGTCCGCCGCATTTGATGGAACCGAAGAACACGGCCGTGCTCCCAGAAGATGGACAGGAAGAGAAATTTTAGCAAGACTTAATGAGTACGATTTTGGGCCCCTCAGCAATCATCCCTATATTGTAGCGGAAATACCTGAAAGGCCTGAGGAGTACAAATTCTGGACACATAGGAGCATATTGTGGGAACTCCCGTACTGGTGTGAGTTGTTGATCCGACACTTCCTAGACGTTATGCACATAGAAAAAAATGTTTCTGAAAGTGTGGTGGGCACAACGCTGAACTTGGAGGGGAAGACGAAAGACGGTCCTAAGGCTCGCACTGATATGCAAAACATGAATATCAGAAAACCACTATGGTTGAAACAAGGGAAGAGAAAAATGCCTCAAGCTCCTTACACCGTCAAGCCTGAGCATAAATCAGAAATTTTGCATTGGATAAGTCGGGCCAAGTATCCTTCAGGCTTTGCTGGAAATATAGCCAAGTGTGTCAACAGACAATGCAACAATCTGTACGGGTTGAAAAGTCATGACAATCATATCCTGCTACAACGTCTCTTCCCTGTTTTCATTCGACCGTTCCTTCCCCGTCACGTTGTGGAGCCGTTAGTAGCGTTGGCAAGATTTTTCCAGAAGGTATGCACACGGGAAGTGAGAAAATCTGACCTCCGGGAAATGCAACAAGACATCGTTCATATCATGTGTAAATTTGAGATGATATTTCCTCCAAATTTTTTCGACATCATGCCTCACCTCATGATCCATCTTCCTCGGCAGTTGTTGCTTACCGGTCCTGTGCACTTCACTTGGATGTATCCGATGGAAAGGTACGTATTTTACACCTTATGTTAATTTCCTCATCAATATATGTGATATAGTGTTAATGTATTATCATAACACTTTAAAAACTTGATTTATAGGCAACTTGGACAATACGGTGGTTTTGTCCAAAACAGATCCGCACCTGAAGGATGTATAGCTGAAGCATATATTGCGCACGAGTGCGTTACCTACATGAAGCTGTATTTCGGAGCGTTACAGGAAAGCATACCGGAAGATGTACCTTCACAGTTCAATCTTTCCATACTCTCCGACGATGTTGTACTCGGTGGAAACATGCCAGTTTCCTATAAGTTGAAAGATTATGAGGTAGCCATTGCACATTGGTGGGTACTAATCAACTGTCCAGAAGTTCAGTTTTGGAAGGACATACATCTACGCTGTGAAGGAGTAGCAGGTGATCGCGATTACCACAACCAGACATTCGCAGAGTATTTCGGCCGCTGGGTACGTACCTTTAACACTATTCTATACGTGTTCATATATTATTGTGTATATATATTCATATTTATAGTTGATTCTGATGGTTGCAGATGGACCTTATTGCAAATGATAATCACCCAAATTGGTCGCACGAACTCAGACTTTTAGCGAGGAGGCCGGTCTATTCAAAAGTTTATGCGACGTGCAAGGTGAATGGTGTGTTATTTCGATGTGAAGACAGAGACCTCAGACTGAAAACACAAAATTCAGGGGTTATGGCACATGGTGGGGATGGTGGAGTTGACTATTACGGTGTTCTCCATTCGGTTGTGGAACTGCATTACGGGGAAGGCATGAAAGTGCACCTTTTCAAGTGTAGATGGTTTGACACACGGCCGCAGAGCATGAAAACCGATCAATACGGCGTAAGTTCTGTGAACACTAGTACATCATGGTATGAGGACGACCCGTTCGTTTTAGCCACATGGGTGAAACAAGTGTTTTATCTTGATGATCTCGCCAAGGGTGACCCGTGGAAAGTAGTCAACACTATCCACCATCGCAACATTTACCGGGCGTCTACACTTGGAGTGGCCGAAGAGAACGAGGAAGGGGGCACCGCGTATCAAGAGCCCAACTCAAACGGTATTCCTGACTCCTCTTTTATTCGTCTAGACACGCCGGTGCGAATTCGACGTGAAGAGCCACTGCTTGTTGATGTTGATCCAATTGAAGAAACTAACGAGGACTCTAGTGGTGAGGAAAGACATAGATTACCCCTATCGAGCAATTCAGAAACCGAAGAAGACTCATCCGATGATTCCGATTACAATCCGACGGATTAAGTAATTTAAATGATGTAATCCTTTCACTTGTAATCAACTCATTTCTAATGACCGGGCGTGGGGATGAGCCTCCCAGCTAGGCTGGGTTCCAAACCCCTTAAATAAAAATTTGAAATATGTTGACTGTTGGGTTTCTGATTTTTTATGTTCAATTTTGGTTATATGTGAGCAGGACATCGAAATAGGAGAGGTGTAAAACCACTGATTTTTAGGTTTTTTTTTTCAGAGAATGGCCGACGAAAAATGCATTATTTCGTCGGCTAAACGGAAAATGGCCGACGAAAAATGCATTATTTCGTCGGCCATAATGTATTAAAAAAAATATTTTACGACCAATGGCCGACGAAAACTAATTATTTCGTCGGCCATAATTTATTAAAAAAAAATATTTTACGAACAATGGCCGACGAAAACTAACTATTTCGTCGGCCATAAGTTTTTAAAAAAATAATAATATTACGAACAATGGCCGACGAACATTATATATTTCGTCGGCCATAAGTTTTTAACAGAAAACGACAAAACAATAGCCGACGAATACTAGGTTTGATTTCGTCGGCTATGATTAAAAAAAAAACAAAAAAAAAGCTGTTTCCATTTTCTATCACTATCGACAAACCATTGCTTCATCCTTCAAATGCAAATGTGTCGTGAAATAAGACATGACCGAAATATTGAAATACGGCTACGGTTGAAAAATGGGAAGATTCCGACAAAATCTGTGTGCCGAATGTTGCGGTTTGCTGTTTTTTACTCCCGTTTTCCTATGGGTAGCCTGACGGGCGGTAAATATTTTGGGGGAAATTTTTATACGATTAGATGCGTCGCATCGATCTGAAACTATTCTCTGTTGAAGGTCAGGCCAAAAAACGTCATTTAGACGGCCCAATTTCCGTTTTACAGCGTTTAGAGGTTTGACTTTGCAGTTTGACCGACCCGATCGAGCCTTTAACGTTGTCCGATAACCTTGGATTTTTTTTCATACATGTATTTCATCTTAACGGTGATATCTGACGGTTGAAATAGATTTTCCAAACTTTGAGATTCAAAATCGGAATATATGCACTAATGTTCTTTAACTTGTTTACTAAGTGTTTAATTGAATGTATAGTTTCAAATACCTACTATACGTAGACCCTTCAAATGCAAATGTGTCGTGAAATAAGACATGACCGAAATATTGAAATACGGCTACGGTTGAAAAATGGGAAGATTCCGACAAAATCTGTGTCCCGAATGTTGCGGTTTGCTGTTTTTCACTCCCGTTTTCCTATGGGTAGCCTGACGGTCGGTAAATATTTTGGGGGAAATTTTTATACGATTAGATGCGTTGCATCGATCTGAAACTATTCTCTGTTGAAGGTCAGGCAAAAAAACGTAATTTAGACGGGCCAATTTCCGTTTTAAAGCGTTTAGAGGTTTGACTTTGCGGTTTGACCGTCCCGATCGAGCCTTCAACTTTGTCAGATGTAGTTGGATTTTTTTTCATACATGTATTTAACCTTAACGGTGATATCTGACGGTTGGAATAGATTTTCCAAACTTTGAGATTCAAAATCGGAATATATGCACTAATGTTCCTTAACTTGTTTACTAAGTGTTTAAGTGAATGTATAGTTTCAAATACCTACTATACGTAGACCCTTCAAATGCAAATGTGTCGTGAAATAAGACATGACCGAAATATTGAAATACGGCTACGGTTGAAAAATGGGAAGATTCCGACAAAATCTGTGTCCCGAATGTTGCGGTTTGCTGTTTTTCACTCCCGTTTTCCTATGGGTAGCCTGACGGTCGGTAAATATTTTGGGGGAAACTTTTATACGATTAGATGCGTCGCATCGATCTGAAACTATTCTCTGTTGAAGGTCAGGCCAAAAAACGTCATTTAGACGGCCCAATTTCCGTTTTACAGCGTTTAGAGGTTTGACTTTGTAGTTTGACCAAAAGTATAGCCGACGAAGTTATATTTCGTCGGCTAAAGTCTGGTGATCCGCGCCTTCCCATTATCCACCGTTGGATGGGGGAGATCGGACGGATTCTGAGGGACGAAGACTATAGCCGACGAATTATGTAATTTCGTCGGCTATGCCATACCATGGCCGACGAAAATGATTTCGTCGGCTATGACATAGTATGCCCGACGAAATGACTGTATTCGTCGGCTATACTATACCATGGCCGACGAAATTGCTTTATTTCGTCGGCTATACTATATCATGGCCGACGAAATAAAGCGATTTCGTCGGCTATACTATCGGGTATAAGTAAAATGCAGTCGAACCCTAGCCTCCATTTGCCCGATTTTCCCTATCCTCCTCGAATCCGGCCCTCCTTCATCCGTCGATCCTCCTCCCTATTCCGGCAGCCCGGCGCCTCCTCCTCCTCCTCCTTGGTTCGGCAGCCCGGCGACTCCTCCTCCTCCTCCTTGGTTCGATCCGCCGCCCCTCCTCCTCCTCCTCCTCCCTGTTCCGGCAGCCCCGGCCGACCCTCCTCCTCCTCCTCTCTGTTCCGGCCGCCTCCCCCTCCTCCTCCTCCCCGATTCGGTACCGGCCGGCCCCCTTTTTTTTTTTTTTTTGTTATTTAATTATTAATAAATTAAATTATGGTTAATAAATTATATATAATTGTTAATTTAGATATAATTGTTAATTTAGGTATAATTTATGTATTTATATGTTAATTTGTGTATAATTTATGTATTTATGTTAATTTATGTATTTATGTTAATTTAGGTATAATTTATGTATTTATATGTTAATTTGTGTATAATTTATGTATTTATGTTAATTTATGTATTTATGTTAATTTAGGTATAATTTATGTTTTTATATTAATTTAGATATAATTTATGTATTTATGTTAATTTAGTTATAATTTATGTATTTATGTTAATTTAGGTAGAATTTATGTATTTATGTTAATTTAGGTATAATTTATGTATTTATGTTAATTTAGTTATAATTTAGGTTTTTATGTTAATGTATGTAGTTTTTAGGTTTTTATGTTAATTTAGGTAATTTTTGTAAAATTTATTTTAATTGTATATAATTTAGGTGTAATTGTATAATTTATATGTATAAATTGGTTATTATATAAATCGGTAAATATTAAAATATGTTAGTATTATTGGGTATTATATTAATTAGAATTTGTTATTTAATATAATATAATTTAATATTAATTAATGTATTAATGCGTCTGGCTTTAGATGGCCGATGCATTTAGGCAGTTGTTCGGAGGTCGTCGTTCTAGATCTAGAGGTTCTGGAAATGCCGCCGGTTCTGGAAATGCCGCGGGTTCCCCAGACTCCGAGAGGACGGCTAGCCAGCCTGAGAGGACCACCAGCCAGCCGCGGAGGAGTGTGGATGCAGCCCAGCCGCGGCGGAGTGTGAGTGCTCGGCACCAGACCCTTCTCCAGGCGGGGCGGCCGTCGAGCACTTCACTTCCGAATGTCGGTCCCTCTGTGGCGCCGAGGTTTAGTCGGCAGCTGTTTCACGAGGAGATAGCTGCCGACGTTCCTCAGGTTCGTATGCCTGAGGTTCATCGGGAGCCGATGCCGATGCCGAGTCCGACTCAGTCTGCTGGTGACTCGACTGAGGGGCCTACTCTCCCAAACCAGCTCTTCCTCCCATACAACATTCCTGCGATACCCGAGGTCGACTATCAGGGTCGGCCCCAGTGGCCTGATATGCCTCAGTTCGTGAGTGCTGCGGAGGCATACCAGCAGCAGCCATGGGAGAGCCCTGACCTCCTGATTTCGGCGAGGAGAAAAGGAAAGTCGACGGCAACCGAATCATCGGGTTCAGGTAACATTCGATTTTATTAATTAAATATTTTATTAAAATTAACGCACTAATATTTAATTTTATTAACCAATCGTCGTTTATGTGATATGGACAGGCGCTAGCAGTTCAACCCAGAGGAATACCAGAGGTGTCATCAGTTTTGAGACGCTCAGGAGAACGGTTGAACGGAGCGGGAGGATCCAGATTGACGAAGCTCCTAATCAGGAGGTTGGGGCGAAAAAGAAACGCGACTACTCGGGTTGCGTGGGTGCACTCATTAGGGACAGAGTCCCTATGTTGTGGGCTCGGTGGGCTGATGTGCCCGAAGAAATCAAGATGGAGTTGAACAACGCCGCGTCGGTGAGTAAATAAAAAAATTTAATTTAGTTATCGTAATATTTAAAAATTTTCGGTATTTTTATAATTATAAAACTAATAAAATATTATCTTTCAGACATACTTTGTGGTTGCGGAACACAAGCGGGGTTGGGCGGACTCCCAACAGAGCTCGAGGTACGTTGGGAATGTCTTATTTGATAATTAGAAATATTTTATGATATTAATAATATTTCTAATGCACTTTTGTTTTCTTCGTAGGTTCAAAGAGTGGAAGAACGAGCTCCGTTCCCACTATAACGAGTACGGCAACCGTGGTCGTATGGGTACTCTCAGAGAGTTCATGTTCAGGGAGTACGAGTGGCGTTGGTTGAGGACCGTAGTCTTCGACAACCCGGCTATGATGGTAAATATTAAACTTCACTATAAATGTTTATTTTATTAAAATTTTAATTATTAGTTTAAATATTTTATAATTATTTCAGTTATATTTTTTGATGCATTTTTCTAATATTTTATTATTTGTTTGAAGGAACGGTCTCGGATAAACTCGGAGAACCGCCGCCGTAACACAATCCTCCATCACGGCGGTTCAAGGCCGTTTGCACAATATCAGGAGGAGGCGCTCAGAGATCATCCTGATTGCAACCCCTACGTGGAGACGTTCAAGATCGCTTATCCACAAGCGACAGACGATCTCGTAAGTCGTTCATTATGATTTTAAAATTTAAATTATTAATTTTACTTAACTATCCATTTGTTAGAATATTAATTTTTTTTCCCCGTCCAATTAGGAGCGGGTGACCCAGGCCGAACAAGAGGTGCTCCAGCAAATAGTTCGGGAGACACAACCGGACATCTCAGAGGCAGATTTGGAGGAAGCCGTGCGCCAGGTCGACCGCACCAATATCCAAACGGCGGCGAGGATGTTCAACGCAGCCTTCCCACACCAGTCCAACGAGTACTACTGCCGGGGTTTAGGAGGTTCTAGACAAGGGCTCCTGAAGACCACTAAGGGAGGTCAAAAGAAGGGAGGCGGCCAGACCCAACATATGAGGGGGGAAGTGCAGCGATTGGCCGCAGAATTGGCGACCTCGTCCCAGACAGTAGAGGAGCTGCGCCGCAGACAATATCAGTACCAGCAGTATCAGTTGGATATGGTCCGTTGGAATGCTGAGTGCGCCAGAATTCGGCAATACAACAACGACGGCCAGCAACAGTGGATTTATGAGATGTTCGCGGCACAACAAGAAGGCCGTCCACCCCCGCTCCAGTTTCAGCAGTTAGTGGAGCCTCCAATGCCTCAACCTCCCGAGTTCGGTCAGCAGGATGATGCGCCTGATGCTGTAGATGATATCCTAGACTTTAGTAGTTTAGGGGATAATTAAGATTATATTTTATGTATATTGGAACGAATTTAATAAAAATGGTGTTTAGACGTGTTTCTTGTTGGTGCAAATGCATGAATTGTTTTTGTGATTTGCAGCTTGCTTGGAATGGTAATTTAGAAAATAATTTAATTTTTTTTCTTCCAAATGCAAGAATAGCCGACGATTTTTGCATTATTTCGTCGGCTATAACAAGTATAGCCGACGAATTTTACCAATTTTCGTCGGCTATAACTTGTATAGCCGACGAAAAGTGCCTTATTTCGTCGGCTATAACTAATTAATACCTATAAAATAGTAATATATTTCGAGGAAATAGCCGACGAAATTTTATTAAATCGTCGGCTATAGTTAAAATACCATAGCCGACGAACTTTTATTAAATCGTCGGCTATAGTTAAAACACCATAGCCGACGAAATTTTATTAAATCGTCGGCTATAGTTCAAACAGCATAGCCGACGAAATTTTATTAAATCGTCGGCTATAGTTAAAACATCATAGCCGACGAAATTTTGGTAAATCGTCGGCTATAGTTAAAACACCATAGCCGACGAAATTTTAGTAAATCGTCGGCCATACTTAATGGATTTCGTCGGCCATACTCAAAAATACCCGACGAAAGTCGTCGGCTATTTTACCCACCTTTGCCCGACGAATTTTTTGACTCGTCGGCCATACTTAACTATAGCCGACGAAATTTTTTTTTTCGTCGGCCATTGGTATTACCGACGACTTATGGCCGACGAAATTTTCATCGGCAGAGGGTATAGCCGACGAAAAAAAAAAAAGGCCGACGAAAATTTTTTCGTCGGCTATTCGTCCGTATCTGGTAGTGCTAGCGGAACCTCACAAGTTCCAGATCATAGAGTCACCGGTTGAAATGGCTGTTTACAATCAATCAGAGGCAAGAAAAAAGAAAAAAGTGCATTTCAAATCAAACCAGAATGTGACTGAATTTCCGATTGACGAAATGCACTCTAGGTGTTTGGCTGAGTCGCTGTAAATATATTCGTATGTTGTGTGGGTAAAAACCATAAAGAGGATTTCTAAAAAGGACAACATCTAATGGTGGGTGATGTCAAAGATGAAAGGGAGAGAAGAAGAAAGAGGCAAGAAGAAAACGAAAGGAAGAGGGAAGAAGAGATGAGGAAGAAGAAGGAGGAGGAGAGTCTGAGAAAGGTGGTCCAACCAGAACAGATGGAATCTGAAAATGCTGTTTAGACGTCACATTTGACGATCTGGCTGGGATCACAGAGGATGGTGAACCGATATACCTCATTGGTGATTCACAGGAACCTTTCCAACCCAGCCAAAGAGAGGTTCTGGACTGGGATGACCACATTGTTTACAAACAGTATATGGACGAGAAGACAAAGCTCAGGCTTCAAGACTACTGGAACAGGGCACCGAGCGGGTAATCTATCCTTCTATCTGTCTTACTAAATATGTCCTGGTATCTGTCTGGATAACTTCTTTAGTAACTATCTTAGTAACTATCAACTGAGCATCTATCTTTTTAACTATCTGTAATTAATTGAAGTAGCTGTCTAAGTAACTATCAACTAAAAATCAATCTTTCTAACTATCTTTCTAACTATTTGTGTAACTAACTACCTTAGTAGAATATCGTTTGAGTAACTATCTAACTAACTATCATCTGTGTAACTATCATCTGTGTGACTATTTTAGTAACTATCTGATTATCTATCAACAGAACTGAGTAACTATCTTAGTAACTATTATCTAGTTCACTTTCATCTGAATATCTGTATTAGTAACTACTAAATATTATAGTAACTATCATAGTGACTAGGAAAAATAACTAGTAACTATCATTGTAACTATGGAAAATAATTAGTAACTATCTTACTAACTATAAAAAAATAACTAGTAACTATCACAATAACTATCAAAGTTACTTGTAACTATCATAGTAACTAGTAACTATCATAGTATCTATCATAGTAACTATCAAAGTTACTTGTAACTATCAACTTATTTAATATCATGTGTGCAGAGTGTTCTTCTGGGAAGGGAAAGAGGTGGGAGCAGAAATTTCCAAGTATGAAATAGAACAGGTGGTGTTCGGAACTGAAGTTACGAACAACATGATTGATGCATTTGCTGCTCTGTTATACGCGGAAATGATTGACAAGGACGATCCAGATGCATTTAAAGTAGAATTTATGCAGACTCACTCTTGGGTAAGATACCAATTAACAGGAGCATTATATATTTGTAAAAAATTATGAGATAACTAATAATAGGTTTTGTTTGAAAATAGATGTCCAAATAAGAGCTAGAAGCAAAACCAATGCACCAGTTCCTGTGTGAACCATTGTATGAGAAGCTTGGTAAAGCGGACATGATTCTGATCCCACTTACACACAAGAGGAATTTTCACCATACTCTTCTGGTTTTTGACACGGAAGCATGCATATTTGCCCACTTAGATTCCATGAAAGCCAGAAGAGCAGAAACCGGGCAAAGCTATGATGATGCTCAAAAAATGGTATGTTAGTAACTATCAACTATTTTGGTAACTATCATAATAACTACCTTTGTAACTATAATCTGAGTATCTATCTTACTAACTATCATAGTAACTATCATTTTTAGTAACTATCAACTATTTCAGTAACTATCTATGTAACTATGGTCTTTCTAAAACTATATGTGTAACTATATTACAAACTATCTGAGTAACTATCACCTTACTAACTATCACATCAATGACTATCTAACTAACTTTGTCTGTAACTATCTGAGTAACTATCATATATGAACTATCTGACTAACTATGTTATTAACAGGTTGCAATGATTGACATATGGATGAGAGCTGTCCTTGATCAATCAGATGATATGCTGGAGCAAGGATGCCGGTACAAAATAGACACCAACAAGAGCACCAGCACCGAATTGAAGATGGTAGAAGAGGCTCTTACTGAAGCTGAAATTCAAACTATAAGCTGGGTCAAGGACAACTACAAGTCGAAGATGACTCTAAGTGCGTTCAAGAGAAAATTGCCTCAACAACTATCTGATTCGTAAGTTCTAACCCCAGCGTCTTACTAACTGTCTGTGGAACTACGTTAAGTAAATATTTGAGTAACTATCATCTTTATAAATTGTCTGTGTTTTTTACAGTAGTAACTATCTCAGTAACTATCATATCTGTAACTATATGTGAAACTGTGTTTGTAACTATATGAGTAACTGTCATCTTTATAACTGTCTGACTTTTAGTAATCTTTTTATTTTGACAAAACAGCGTGGACTGTGGAATATATGTGATGTACTTCATGAGCGTGATAATTTCACAAGGTGATTTCACAAAGAAGTTTGGGAAGAAAGAGGCTGACAAGTTTAGGGTTGAGATTCTGAAGCGGTTTGCGGACAATCGACATAGTTGGAGGCACTCTTAGATGGATTAAACAGATTTTTCATGCTTTATTTGAACAGATTATTTCATGAACAGTTAAACAGATTATTTCGGAGTAACTATCAAAGTTACTATTCAGAGAACAAATTTTGTAAAAAATAGCCTAGTAATTATCACTAAGCCAAAAACCTCAATAGACAATATTCATCAGACAATGCTATTGATAAAAACCATTGTTTGAAAAAATCAGACAATGGTAAGAAAATAAATATTGTCTGAAGTTGCTATTCAGACAATAGATTTTATGTTACCATTGTGTGAGTCTATTACAGACAATTTCAGTTTACTGTGGTGTTTTAACATTGCGCTGCCTGGGACTTCAGACAATAGTTTTTATTTAACCATTGTGTGAATACCAGTGGCAGACAATTGTTTACATTTATATGTTGTCTGATTGGTACCCATCACACAATGCTTTTAGTCAATTTTTGTGCATTGTCTATATTGTTTTAAGACAATTGCTTTAGACAATTTCAGTTTACTGTGGTGTTTTAATATGGCGCTGCCTGGGACTTCAGACAATAGTTTTTATTTAACCATTGTGTGAAAACCAGCGGCAGACAATACCTTTAACTTTATATGTTGTCTGATTGGTACCCGTCACACAATACTTTTAGTCAATTATTGTGCATTGTCTATATTTTTTTCAGACAATTGCTTTAGACAATGTTCATTATTATGCAATATTTTCATCATAACTTATCACACGAAAACGCTATTACGTACTTTTAAATGACCTTGTTTCGTCGACTCTTTCAAACATTAAACTCTCTAATAAATGAGAGGTAATCAGCCGTGTAAAAATTTGGAAACGTTTACCTCCCGATACTATGGTTCCCCATAGAGAGAGATAAGTTTAAATAAGGTTGACAGCATCGATCGGGCCTTTAACTTTGTCGGATTGAAGTGATTTTTTTACCATCACCGTATTTCACCATTATGATTAAATTACATTTCATATAATTTTTCAAAATTTAACTTCTTTTATATAGTTCTTTCGAAATGTGTTACACTTGAGTATAATCTACTAATCAAGTTATACCGCATTAGTAAGCATGTTGTGATTGTAATAGCTAAATTTACAAAATGAAAATTTTGACCGTCTGATGTGATCATCATAGTTAAATATGAGTAGAGTAGAAAAATCAACTCGTTTCGTGAACGTTCGATGCTCGATCGAAACGGTCAACCACATTTTCATAAAACGTATCACACGAAAACGCTATTAGGTACCTTTAGACAACCTTGTTTCGTCGACTCATCCAAACATTAAACTCTCTAATAAATGAGACGTAATCAGCCGTGTAAAAATTTGGGAACGTTTACCTCCCGATACTATGACTCCCCATAGAGAGAGATAAGTTTAAATAAGGTTGCACTACCAGATCGGAGTGAATAGCTGACGAAAAAAATTTTCCTCTTTCAACCGTAGACGTATTTCAATATTTCGATTCGGTCATATCTTATTTCA
Organism: Potentilla sterilis; assembly: GCA_963682095.1. Lineage (NCBI taxonomy): Eukaryota > Viridiplantae > Streptophyta > Magnoliopsida > Rosales > Rosaceae > Potentilla > Potentilla sterilis. The sequence continues at coordinate 14,135,572 of OY821756.1, read as the reverse complement.
CGACACATTTGCATTTGAAGAGTCTACGTATAGTAACTATTTGAAACTATACATTCACTGAAACACTTAGTAAACAAGTTAAGGAACATTAGGGCATATGTTCCGATTTTGAATCTAAAAGTTTGGAAAATCTATTCCAACCGTCAGATATCACCGTTAAGATTAAATACATGTATGAAAAAAAATCCAACTACATCTGACAACATTAAAGACTCGATCGGGACGGTCAACCGGGTGAGTCAAACCTCTAAACGCTTTCAAACGGAAATTGGCCCGTCTAAATGACGTTTTTTGGCCTGATCTTCAACAGAGAATAGTTTCAGATCGATGAGACGCAACTAGTCGTATACAAATTTTCCTCAAAATATTTACCGACCGTCAGGCTACCCATAGGAAAACGGAAGTTAAAACCAGTTAACCGCAACATTCGGCACACAGATTTTGTCGGAATCTTCTCATTTTCAACCGTAGACGTATTTCAATATTTCGGTCATATCTTATTTCACGACACATTTGCATTTGAAGAGTCTACGTATCGTAACTATTTGAAACTATACATTCACTTAAACACTTAGTAAACAAGTTAAGGAACATTAGTGCATATGTTCCGATTTTGAATCTAAAAGTTTGGAAAATCTATTCCAACCGTCAGATATCACCATTAAGATTAAATACATGTATGAAAAAAATCCAACTACATCTGACAACGTTAAAGGCTCGATCGGGACGGTCAACCGGGTGAGTCAAACCTCTAAACGCTTTAAAACGGAAATTGGCCCGTCTAAATGACGTTTTTTGGCCTGATCTTCAACAGAGAATAGTTTCAGATCGATGAGACGCAACTAATCATATAAAAATTTTCCTCAAAATATTTACCGACCGTCAGGCTACATATAGGAAAACGGAAGTTAAAACCAGTTAACCGCAACATTCGGCACACAGATTTTGTCGGAATCTTCTCATTTTTCAACCGTAGACGTATTTCAATATTTCGGTCATATCTTATTTCACGACACATTTGTATTTGAAGGATAAAGTTAATAGTGATTATAACTTAAATTTTGTCTGCATATGGGCGGGAAATAAACAAAGTTTGAAATTTGGGGACTCCGCCATCCAAAACAAAACCCTAAAATCATGATTCTCATATTCATTCCCACACCCAAATCAAAAACCCAATTAATCATCTCCCACATCCAACATGAGAGGCGGTCGGCGACCCAAGGCATCAATTAACCCACGCCCCCCGCCACCATCAACCCCACTGGAACACTTCCGCCACCGTGACTCCGACGCCAGCTTCGCCAGCAGTGACACAATCCCCACAATCAATACAGAGCAAAGAGGCCAGGTGTCCATCCTAAAGTGCCTTTACTCTCTCTCACTGACCTTCTCTCTCTACCCTTCTGTTTCTTTATCATGTTGATAGTGATGGCTTACACTTGAGGCCCCTGCTTCTTCTTCTTTCTTCAATTCTTGTTGTTTCACGTTCCTCTTCTTATTCTGGGTTCTGGTTGTTTTCTCTGCCAAGCGAAACCGATCATTAAAGAACCAATCTTTCAAGAACCCATCTTTGAGTTTGGAGTTGCAGATCAGTTTCAAGGTTCAAGAACCCATTTTTGTGGTGGAAAATGGGGCTGAAGCTTCAGTACCAGAATGAGTACCAGTCTCCTATGTTAGATCAATATGGACTTATCACATATTAAATGATAATTATGCTTAATGACAATATCTACTTCTACATGGAAACAAATACAGAACTATATCCAGTTAATAATGATTTCGTGTATTAGATCATTATTATAAGGAATCCTATTCATAGTCTAGAAGTTAGACAACTAATCAGTATTGTATTAGGAATCTAATTAGAAGACTTAACTCTCAAGGAATGTCCTTAATGGGAGGACTCTTTAGGGTTAATGATTCTATATAAATAGATGGTATTGGTCCCTGTTATCACTACGAGACATAGCGTAAGTTCTGTCCATTGAGAAGCTTATTGTGGTGACTAACAGAAGGCCTTGCCTAGTACTTTTGTGTTTCAGGTTTATATCAATGGAAGGAGCTATGATTCATAATGATGGTAAGTTTACTCAAAGCTAAAAGTCTAACGATTATGGTTATGCATATGATCTATTTGTATTGTGAACATTCAGAAATTGGTTTACAAATTGGTATCAGAGCCATAAAGGTTCACAAAATTTTCAGTTTTGCATAACAAAATCGTTTTAGGGTTTTCTTAAACAAAATTTTGCTTTACGGGTTAATGGGCTTTGCCTGTTAACCAATTCTTGGCTCGACCCACAAGCAAGCGCGGATCCAGTCTCGACCCGCTCGCCAGAAGTCAACCGCTGGCTAGAATTAACCGTGGCGAATGTATCCTGGCGGATGAGTTCGCAACAGTGGCGGATGTATCCTGGCGGATGAGTTCGCAACAGTGGCGGATGTATTCATAACATATAAAGAAGATAGAGCGGAGACTGGATTGGAAGCGCTGGAGACTTTTACGTCTCTTATGGGATTCAAAACCCGATTGCTGTGGATCAAGAAAGCCAAGAAATAGTTGCTGCATCAAGTTTATAGCTTCCGCTGTGTTTTGTAGCAAATTGGGGAAAAAGCAAAACAGGTTTTTCTGGAATTTTTGTTTTCAATTCAAGCATGTATATATATATATATATATATATATATATTGCATAAGAACCCTAGAGCACTCCCAGCGTGCATATAAGTTGGTGATTGTGATGTTCTGTGGCTGGATGATATTTCAATACAGATTATGCTCTATGGAATTGAATTGAAGTATGTGTTCTGTAATTAACAATGATGCATGTAGTCGTTAAAGTCTCCCAAAATTTATGCATTGAAAAATTTCTTACAGGCACAAGAGCTTAGTTTTCTTACAAAGGGTAACCTAGATAGAAATCAAGTTTTCAAGCTCAAACAAGTTTGTGATTTTCGGTTGGTATAAATGAATATATTGCACAAAGCATTTTTCATTGATATTTCCAGGAGATCATATGGTATAACAGACTTAAAGTTGTGTCTTGTATTTTAAATATTGCTTTTTATCTTCCAAAGAAGTGTCGAAGCATGATTTTAGAATGCAAACAGCAGTAAGCATATTTGATAAGAATAAATCAGGATACTTGGAATTTAATCTTCTGTCTAAAGATGTGGATTTGGTTCCTTGAATAACATATTTTTATCAAGTGTGGCTTATTGATAAAGATTTACAGTATGCTAAGTTTCTGCTCAAAAGTGTTACTTAGTATTGTTTTATGGATATGGACTGATGTGAATGCAAGTATATATGTATTGAGTTTTCTGAATGTTTTGTTTTATGAGTGTTTCTGTTATGTTTTGATTAACTTAAACTAATTCATAAAACACTGAAAACTCTAAAAGCTTTACAAAATTAAGAACTCACAGAATCTTTTCTTTTGCTCCTTAGGTAACACCTACATGACCTTCAACAATGTCTTAGTACTTACTGGTTCAAACTTTAGAGCCTGGAGAGATTCTGTAGAAAACTACATTTCTATGCATGAGACAATAGGATTCTGTTTTCTTGAAGAACAACCTGATACCCCAGCAGAAGATAATAAACCCTCAGTCAAAGCTCACCATAAGAAGTGGATGAGATCTAATATGATGGCCAAAAATGTGATTAGAAGTTCTATGTCTAGATCAGTGAGAGGTTGTGTTGAGGAACCAGAATTAGCTACTGATTTCATTGAGGCTGTGGCAGCTAAGTTTAAAGAAAGTGAAAAAGCTGAAATAGCTAGGCTGAGCAAAGAGTATCATACCCTACAGTACTCTGGAATATGATCTGAGGGTGTAAGAGGGCATATAATGGAGTTGATTAACATCAACAACAGGCTGAGAGAGATGTTAGTGGGAGTAAAAGATCAATTGTTGGTGCATCATGCACTGAACACGCTCCCTAGCAGTTTTGACAATCTCAGAACAAGTTATAATGCTCAAAAGGGAAACTGGACCCCAGATGAACTCATCTCAATCTGTGTTGATGAGGAATCTAGGATCAAGAAAAACCAGTCTCAGTCCCTCACAGTCAACCTAGTTGAGAAGCCTAAGAAGAAAAAGACTCAAAACAAACTCAAGCTTACCAAAACCATCACCAAGGCATCTGCAGCCACATGACCAAAAGAAAACAGGCCATTCAGATTCAAGTGCTACTTTTGCAAGAGAGTAGGTCACATGAAAAAGGATTGTACAGGTTATAAGGCTTGGCTAGCTAAAAAGGGTAAGAAAATTTCTAATACAGTATTTTCCTTAGAAATTAATCTTATAAATGTTGAACCCCAGTCTTGGTGGATAGATTCTGGTTCTCCTATTCACGTCACTAATTCCTTGCAGGGATTCACAAAGAGGAGAGTCCCAAGAAGTGATGAGGTGAACCTGAGAGTAGGCAATGGCATGCGAGTGGGAGTCAAAGCCATAGGAACCCTCAAGCTTGATCTAGGATATGAAAATCTTTTAATTTTGGATAATGTTTATTATGTACCTTCCATTAGAAGGAATTTAGTTTCAGTTTCTCAGCTGATTAAAGCTGGTTGTAGACTTTTGATGGATAATAATGGAAATTATTATTTCTAGAAATTCAAAACAGATTGGTTCTGGTGTGATATTGAATGATTATTTACAGCTTAATTGTTCTATGTCTCAACGAGAGATTTCTCTCGTTGAAAAAGAAAACACTAACAATACTAATGCCTTGATTGGTGTTAAAAGAACCAAACAAAATGAAAAGTCTGCATATTTATGGCATAGAAGACTCGGCCATGTTTCAAAAGAGAGACTGAAAATTCTGGTTAAAAACAATATCCTAAATGAATTGGATTTTTCTTATCTTAATGATTGTGTGGAATGCTTTAAGGGAAAAATGACAAATAAAAGAAAGAAGACTGCAGTAAGAAGCCAAAATTTACTGGAACTCATACATACTGATATCTGTGGTCCATTTAAACACCAAACTATCTGTGGTAATGTGTATTTCATTACATTCATTGATGATTTCTCTAGATACAGTTATGTTTCTTTACTATCAGAAAAATCTCAAGCACTTGAAGCTTTTAAAATCTTCAAGACTGAGGTAGAGAATCAGCTAGAGAGAAAAATCAAAACAGTAAGATCGGATAGAGGTGGAGAATTTTATGGAAAATATACAAAAAAAAAGGTCAACAGAAGGGTCCATTTGCCTTGTATTTACAAGAGCATGGAATTAAAGCTCAATATACAACACCCTATAATCCACAACAGAATGATGTTGCAGAGAGAAAGAATAGAACCCTTCTAAATATGGTTAGATGTATGATGTGTACAACTGGCTTACCAAAATTCTTATGGGGAGAGGCCTTGAAAACTGCAAATTACATTTGCAACAGAACACCTAGTAAGGCCATTGAGAAAACTTCTTTTGAATTATGGTGTGGTAGAAAACCAAGTCTTTACCATTGTCATGTATGGGGCTGTAATGCAGAAGCTCGGATTTATAATCCAAACTTGAGCAAGCTTGATCCCAAATCCATAAGCTGCTATTTCATAGGTTATCTAGAAAAATCTAAGGGCTATAAGCTATATTCTGCTAAACATAAGCCTAGAATTTTTGAAACTCATCAAGTCAAATTCTTAAATGAAAAAGCTCACAATACAGAATATGAGGATTTATCCTTAGATTTTGAAGAAATTGTGACTGATGAGGATTGGGAAAATGTTTTGCCTTTTGAAACTGAAGAAATAGCAGATGACATCATTATAGAAAATCAAAATGCAGCAGATCAAGAAATTGATCAGGAAATGCAAATTGATGAGCAACCAGCTGCAGCAGAACCAACTGTTGCAACATCTCACATTATAGAGCCACAACATGATCTTAATCCTGAACTTAGAAGATCCAAACGAGCTAGAAAATCAAAATTTGGGGGGGAAGATAGTGATTACTTTGTCTACTTGGCTGAAGCAGACATTAATGAAGACTGTGCAGAAGACAATGATCCAACAAATTTTGATCAAGCAGCAGCAAGTCAAGATTCTGTCAAGTGGCAGGAGGCCATGCAAGCTGAGATTGATTCTATGGAGAAGAATGGAGTCTGGGAATTAGTTGAACCTGATCCTAGACAGAAGCCAATATGTTGCAAATGGGTTTATAAAACCAAGAGAGATGCAACTGGAAATATTGAGAGGCATAAAGCAAGGCTAGTGGCTAAAGGATTCTCATAAAAGGAGGGTATTGATTACACTGAGACATTTTCTCCAGTCTCATGTAAAGACTCCTTCAGGATTATCATGGCATTGGTGGCACATTATGACATGGAGCTGCATCAAATGGATGTCAAAACAGCATTTTTAAATGGAGAGCTTGAGGAGGTAATTTACATGAAGCAACCCGAAGGATTTATTGAAGCTGGAAATGAGAACTTAGTCTGTAGATTAAGAAAATCTATCTATGGTCTAAAACAAGCTTCTAGGCAGTGGTATAAGAAATTTGATTTAGTAATTTCTTCTTTTGGCTTTACTGAAAATCTAGTGGACAAGTGCATTTATTTAAAAACAGTAGGGAACCAATTTATATTCTTAGTACTGTATGTGGATGACATACTTTTGGCCAGCAGCAATCTCAAGCTGCTTAAAGATACCAAGAGCTTTCTGTCAAAGAATTTTGACATGAAAGATTTATGTGAAGCATCCTATGTACTAGAAATAGAAATTAAAAGGGACAGAGCACAAAAGTTGTTGGGATTATCTCAGCAGAATTACATTACTAAAGTTCTTAGATATTTACAGAAAACAAAGAGTCACATGCTTGTGTACAGAAGAGTTGAGAATCTGAAACTTGTTGGTTTCTCAGATTCTGATTTTGCAGGGAATTTTCCAGACTCAAACAAGTCAACGTGTGGTTATGTGTTCATGCTGGCGGATGGAGCAGTTGCTTGGAAAACAATGAAGCAAACTTAAAAATATTTTGTTTTCTGAGTTCTTGTGTTTTCGGTTGTGATATCAGTTCAAATTGCAACTTAATTTTGTAATGACAGTTTTTAAAATAAAAGTTGAGGTATTTCAGAATTTTATGTTGCTGCAGCTTTATGATTGTTCTGAAAATAATTATTTTATGGTTCTAGTCATATATATACTTGCTATCAGATGATCTCATTCATGTTTAGCATGAAACTACAGTACAAGCAAAGTTGAGATTATTGGTGTTCAGTAAAGTTTGCTTGAGTTCTGGTTTTAAGAACATAAAGTAGGACTTGATATATGTTTCTTACTTGTCAATACACATTAACATATATTTCAATACTGCATGATTGACATATGTGGATTACAGAAACTTGTGTTGTGGTACAGAACCTCTGCATTTTTGTCAAAGTGTAACTTGGTTCTTGCTCTGCATAAGTGACTGTAATTTGACCATGTTGTGAAGGGATTTTTGGTTCATTTGTTTTTCGGCGCGCACTACAGTAGGTAGAGCAGATGTTGTCATTCTCAGGTGCGAGTTATCATTTATGGCGAGTGATAGTCCAAGTGGGAGATTGTTAGATCAATATGGACTTATCACATATTAAATGATAATTATGCTTAATGACAATATCTACTTCTACATGGAAACAAATACAGAACTATATCCAGTTAATAATGATTTCGTGTATTAGATCATTATTATAAGGAATCCTATTCATAGTCTAGAAGTTAGACAACTAATCAGTATTGTATCAGGAATCTAATTAGAAGACTTAACTCTCAAGGAATGTCCTTAATGGGAGGACTCTTTAGGGTTAATGATTCTATATAAATAGATGGTATTGGTCCCTGTTATCACTACGAGACATAGCGTAAGTTCTGTCCATTGAGAAGCTTATTATGGTGACTAACAGAAGGCCTTGCCTAGTACTTTTGTGTTTCAGGTTTATATCAATGGAAGAAGCTATGATTCATAATGATGGTAAGTTTACTCAAAGCTAAAAGTCTAACGATTATGGTTATGCATATGATCTATTTGTATTGTGAACATTCATAAATTAGTTTACATCCTAGAGGAGGAGCACTTGGTGCTCTTCTGCTGTTGCTCTTTCCCATTTTCTTGCCCAGTTTGTTCAGCCCATTTAGTCATGCTTCACCTTCAAGGCTCTCGGTATTGTTCACACTTTCTTGGTAGTTAGTTAATTAATAAGCTTTTTATTTGTTTTTATTTCCAGGACATACTTTTAGCTTCATCTGCTTGTTTTTTTTTCCTACCAGAAATGAGGAATTTTCAGTTTCTCATTCTGAAGGATAATATTGCATTGCTGAAAATAATGTGCCTTTTTTGTATCTAGCTTTGTTCTGCCTATTTTGACTAGAAATGAGGTTTTGCAGTTTCTTATTTTGAGGGAATATTTTTAATTAGTGAAGAGAATGTGGCTTTGTTCATATGTCTGAAAAAAGAGCAGTTGAGGATATATTGATTATATTCTCTGGATTGTGTATTTCTTTGATGCGGTTTTGGTGAATGTTGTTATAAAGTTGTATTTGTCAAATATAGAATGGGTGCTCTTTTCTAGTTCTGAAATGGCAATAGGAAGTCATGAGCAGAATATTTCCTTTGTAACAATGAAATGATTGTGCAGATGATGGGTGGCTGGGGCTTTGAGTTATTTAGATAAAAAAATTGTAAAGGAACTTAGTCTAATTATGGTAGTTCCTTTGAGTAGTTGAAGAGTAAAACGGATCTCATATAGCTTTTAGCTTTGATTTGTTTAGTGGCTTTTTTCAATAGCCATTTCATGCAACAACTAATTGGGATCGACGATTAGCATAAAACACAATGTTTTCAACTCCTAACCTAAAACCAAAAGTCACAGACTAACCAAAAAAAAAAAAACCACATATTAGATTTGGGATGAGTCGATGAGTTGCAGATTTCTTATACATTTTAAGTTGCACTTCAAACTTTACAGTGTATAATTTCTGCATATATGCTTTTCTTTCTGGTGTCAATTTGCATACCGAGCTAGCATGTGTTGGGTGATTTTCGTCCAAGTACATAGGTGTGAGAATTCAGTGATTTATTGCACCTATCCAAACTCAGCATGAAATTAATAAAGCACAATTTGCAGGAATGGAATGAAATGGTGAAGTCAAATGCGCAAGAAGGGAATGTTCCGAAATCTAGGCACAGTTGGTTTATCTTTTCACTGGTTGTAATTGTTTCTTCTCTCTTCAGTTCTGTGAAGGGCGTTATTCTGATATTGGTTTTCTTTTTTCAATGTTCCTCTGCAGCTCCTTCATGGATATATTTGATGTTGATCATTTCATTAATGTATTGAAGGATGATATAACCATAGTTAAAGAGCTACCCTCAGACTTGTTACATGAATGATCTAAAAACTGCATTGAAGTTTCTGTTTTTAATAATATGTGTTTCTATATCCTTATATATTTCTAGGTTGCTGATGGCCCGCAAAACGGAAGAAAGGTGTGTTTGGGACTAAAGGTGGTGATAAAGAGGTAAATTTATCTGTTCCAAATGGAATCCTCTACTTGTTCTATGCTGTCAAACTAGATGGTGTGAAATTGGTAAATTTTCCAGCATTTATGAGTTATGAATCATCACTGTCATGAACTTTTGTTAGAGGTGAAGCTCTGTGTGTGTGCCTTCTACTATGGATAATAGATAACCACTTTAGAGTTTCTTGTAATCTGTTGGTGATTTCCCAGCATTTATGAGCAAGTTTCTTGTAATCTATTGTTTTTATGCACATTCATCTTTCTTGCTTCTTAGTTTATGGTCATATGATTATCTTCTTTGAACTGAAATCTTCCCATCTTTGGTCTAATCCTTGTTTTATCGACAGCTTGTCCTGGAAACAACTAGTGCAGCAGTCATGTGTTGAGCTACTCCGGAGAGAGAACCTTGGAATTGCGACTTTCATGATATCGGTATATACTTCAGATTAGGTATATGCAGGTTTTAGGCTAATTTCGGCAACCTTATGTAGTCTAGTAGACTATAATAGCCATTTTGTTTATATTGGCTCATCTAGTAGGGATGATGAATATTTGGTTGTCTCTATATTGTAAATGGATGGATTTTGATTTGGTTAATATCAATATTAGATGGATATGTTTTAATTTGTTGGTTCTAAGAAATGTATTGTATATCGCTGTGAATTGCAAACAGAAAAAATTGTCTATCAACCATCTAAACAATGGTTTGTAAATCGGAAGCTGAAAAGTATTGTCTGATTCACAGAATCACTTTACAAACCAAAACGAAACCATTGTGTATATCGGAGTATCACATTACAAACCAAAATAAAACAATTGTCTGTATCTAAGAATCACAATGGAAGGGAAACCGATATCATCGTCTGTAACTCATAATCACAATAGAAACGAAACTAAAACCATTGTCTATAGCAGATGCAGATAACAAATATCAAACACAAATTGGAAAATCCAGAAACCACTGCAGTTTAAATCAAATACGGACAATACATAAAGATAAAATTAAGTTGTGCAAAACTAATAAAGACAATACTTCATATAAATAAGTGTCTTCTTACAATGGCAACGACAATATTTCCCAAAAATTTGATATTGTACAAAATAACATGACACAATGATTTATAACAAATTAGCATTGTCGTTATTGGATGTCAGACAATGGCTGTTTTTTCCCTATCATTGTCCATACTTATAATCAGACAATTATAATTTGCCATTGTCTGAAGCGTGTATCAGACAATCGCTGGGCAGACAATGGTAACGGCCCCTCATCAGACAATGCCAAAAAACCATTGTCTATTGAGGTTTTTGGCCTAGTGTATATTAGTAACTAGCCCAATAACTATCACATTTTCTGAACTATCTTAATAACTATCGCATTTTCAGTAACTATCACTTTTTCAGTAACTATCTTACTAACTATAAAACTAACTATCATTTTACTTCATACCTTACTAACTATATTATTAACAATCAAAGTAACTATCAAACTAATTATCATGTTATTGAAATATCATAGTAACTATCATTTCTGTTTAGTTTGTAAACCCCTGAATTAATTTTAATACGTTGACAGAACGTTTAATGAAAGGTGATCAACTAGACAAATGATTATATGCATAGTACAGATCTGTTCTGATACGCCCCGAACCGTGTTTAACTTTTTAGTAATTTTATTTTATTTTTACGTTCCCGGGAGTTGTTTTACAGTTACGAAATTCCTAAAAGTTGACTTTTTATAATTTGAGTCTATCGAGAATTTTCTTGCTACGTTGGGATATCACAAGTTAAAACGAGTTCGTGGACACGTAGCACACTAAATTCGAAATTCGGATGAAAACGTTACGATGTAAAAACCGTAACTTTCCAAATTTGGTTGAGTATAAATAGTCGGAAAAGGAATTTCCGAAAACGGGAATTTTTTTCTTTTCTCTCCTTTTTCTTTTCTTTCTTTCTTTTCTCTCTTTTCTTCCTCTCTTCCTCCCGACGCGCGACCCACCGACTCACCACCGCCTCCACGCGTCTTCGCCGTCCGGTGACGGTAGGGAAAAAGAACCCCAGCATCGAGTTCGTCTCTTCCTCCTCTACCTCCTATCCCAGCCGCAGCACGTGTCGTGGCCCGAGGAGGACGCAGCGGGCGACTTTCAGTCCGGCCTTGGACCGATCGGAGCTCCGTTTTCCGGCCTCGAGCGGGTGTAATCCGTACACCTTCTTCAAGTCTGAGAGATGTGTGTCAAACCCTCCAAAGGGTTGTAGCCAATTTGGAACAGGTAGGGAGAAATTCGAATTAGAATTTCTAGGGTTTTGGAGTTTCGGTTTTGGGTGATTTTAATTGTGAAGTTGGTGTAATTGGAGATTGGAATTGAGTTTGTGATGTTGTTTGGAACTGAAATTGTGTAAATTGATGGTTGAATTGTTGGAATTTGGAGAATTTGTAAATTGGGGATTTTTGGCCGCCGTGTCGGCCGCCGTTCGTGGCGGCTGCACGGGTGTGGTGCGGCCGAGGCGATGCGAGGCGACTTCCTGAGGTTATGCGGTTGTGTTAGACGAAATGGGGGTGATTTTGGCCCTGTGGCGGAGCTGCTGCTGTAGCGGCGGCGATAGGTAAAATGGTAAATTAGAAAGGTAAAAAGGTTAAATGGTAAATGGTAATTGGTAACTCAGTAAAAAGTAAATGGTAAAAGTTAGACAGTAACAGTAAAAAGGTAAATTGTAAATTCAAAAGTTACTATCAGGATTATGAGTTACTGTTTAACTAAATTACTTACTATTTAACTCACGTTAAATGAAGAATAATTACGAGTAATTGAATATTACGACGATTTGATCAGTAAGTGATTAAACGGTCGTAAACTGGTTTAAGCGGACGCATAAAGTTTAACCGAGAGTTTCGTACGAGTGAGGTCCTGTAAATTAAGTTTTTATAATTCGATTTCCGAGTCTAGAATATTCTAAATATATATTTTTACAGATCGAGAGGAGACTCGACGTGAGGAGAGCTCGGATTAGCGACAGACCTAATCGTACAGTGAGTGGACTTTTATTTTAAATTGATGCATGCATGAATCTTTTGATATCGGGGGAATTTATATATTCATTGGTTTATTTTGAAATTGATATAGATTGTTGAAGGTCGATAATCTAATTTAAATTACCGATTTCCTTTTTATCGAATTTGAATCGATTTATATATTAAGTCAATTAATTTGATATTATCAAAATCTATATACATATAGATATTTAGCCGGAATTGAGATTTTCGATGATTATATGATTTCACTTTGTTTTGAATATCATGACATATGCGATATGTTGATTTCATTTATTTTCTACGAGGCTATGATTATGTTTAAGTATATTTATAAGCCTCAAAAGTACGGTCGGGGACCGTACTGATTTATGATTTATTAGGGGAATTGTACTTTGATTTGTTTTCGGATTTTCACCATACCATGGTCCGGATATGTTTATTAATGCTAGCTAGCTTAGTCGCCTGAGCCCACGCGAGGTGATGACTTGACCACATAGGTCAGATTCACGCTCGGTGGTCGACGTGTACGGGCAGAGTGTCGCCTGAGCCCACGTGAGGTGATGACTTGACCACATAGGTCAGATTCACGCTCGGTGGTCGACGTGTACGGGCAGAGTGTCACCTGAGCCCACGCGAGATGACGACTTGACCATATAGGTCAGATTCACGCTCGGTGGTCGACGTGTACGGGCAGAGTATAGAAAGTCTTAGAGACTGACCCTTAGCCTTGGAGGCTCAGTATAATATGGTGGTTGACATTCCCCTATATTTTACGTGATTTCTTTAAACAGCCAATAGGATTGGCTCACTGATATATATGTTTCTTAACCAGCGGGGTTGCGGTTTTTATTTTATCGATATATGATATAAATGGGTTTCGTTGAAGCATGCATCATGGTTTTTATTCATGTAAATAAGGAAAGTAATATATAGTTATATTTATTAATTTTTGTCCACTCACGCTAATGTTTCAAATTACTTTCCCTGGGCTCTTTGTTGTAAATTGCCCAGTTTGCAGAGTCGTTCGGTACTAGAAGGACGCAAAACTTATAGTTCCTCTTCCGCTGTCAGAAATCGTAGGTTACTTAATTAACCTGCTTGTAGTATATTTCTTTTGTATAGTCGCTCTGATACGTTTGTGAGTTGTAGTAAAATAAAGTTTGTTTACTTATGGGTTATGACCCAAATATGGTAATCGTGTGTTGTTTTAAATTTTAAATGTCTATTTCTGAAGTTGAATTTCTTATTGTTTTGATGGGAGTTGTTGTGATTTGGAGAGCAGATGGCTCCAGGCGTTGAGGTTGGAAATTGCTTTTGAAGTGTTTTTGTTTGTTACAGGTTTTAAGGTTGTCCATTTTAAGATTTGCTTTACCGATTTATCGATAGAGTTAGTCTTGAAGTGGTCCCCGCAGGACCTTATCCGGATTTCAGGATGAAATCTGGTTCGGGTCCTGTCAGTTTGGTATCAGAGCATTAGGTCCTTTCTTTGAGTCATGCTACCTTTTATATTTGATGACACTAGTATCATTGAGTTGTGATTCGACCGCGGCGGACCATACACTCTTTGTTATTAGGCGTACGTTAAATATATAAGTTAGCTATTCTGGTGTGCTTATGTACACTGTTTTGAAATTTGTTCGTTTCTTCAGGAACTATACGTCCTAGGCGCCGAGCACGTGACGAAAACTCCCCGGAAGGCGGGGAGAGTAATACAATTGGAGGTCTAACTGGTACTTTAGAGCGACTTTTGAGTCGAATGGCAGAGTTAGTACCGGCCCCTGATGACCGTCAGGTTACTAGAAGAAAGGCTGTTAAGGAAGCCGGAGCAATTGAATTTAAAGGTGGTAAGGAAGCATTAGATGCTCATAATTGGATATCACGGATGGAGAGAGCATTCAATGATACAAGGGTTCAGAGGACCAAAAAGTGAGTTTGGCAGTGACCTTTTTGGATGAGGCTGCTTATCATTGGTGGCAGGGTGTTATACACCAGTATGGAGAGGTTGGAGATATGACTTGGGAACAGTTCAAGACCCACTTTAATGCTCGGTATTTTACACCAGTCCACCTTAACAAGTTACATTGGGATTTTCTGAAATTGAGGAAAGGGAACGAAGAAAGTGTTTTAGAGTTTGAGCAGCGGTTTACTACCATGGCCTATCATGTACCACATCTGGTCCCTAATGAATTGAGCAAGATTGAGATGTTTGCTCAAGGACTTGGTGAACCCTTTTTGGATAAGATGACAGGTGGGGGATGACAGGTGTCTTGTACACTACCTTTGGTGATGCAGTTGGTGCCACAATTGCAATTGAGAATCGCTTGGCATCAGGTTCTCGACCTCGGGAGTATGGTGGTCCTAGCCAAGGTCCCTCCAAAAGAGCAACTTCTTCCTCAGGTTCTGGATCATCAGTTAGTAGTAGTCGTGGTAGCAGTGTTGGTTGTGGTGCTAACTTCAGAGCTAGATGGAGAGGCCAGTTTAGGGGCTTCTCAAGAGGCCCATTTGGTAGACGTCGGTCTGATTCGTTTAGGAGTACTGGGAGCACTCAGAGTGGACAGTCAAGTAGCCGACCTTTCAGTATGGGCGAAGCCAATCACAGCCATGGGTGTGCTTTCAGTGTGGTCAGCCAGGTCATATCAGGAGGGATTGTCCTTATCCGGCTAGGGGAACTACCTCTGCAGTTGATCAGTCAGCAGCTAGCTGGTACTTCTAGTAGCGGTGTTCGCCCAAATGCTCCAACTAGAGGCAGAGGTCGTCCCACTACCCTTGCAAGACTTCATGCCATGACACAACAGGAGGGTCGTGCATCACCTGACGTAGTTATTAGTACGTTGTTTATTTTTGGTCAACCAGCTTTTACTTTATTTGATCCCGGAGCGACGCACTCTTTTATATCTAGTAGGTTTGCACTTTATGCCAATGTACCATCATCGCCTCTTCTAGGCAAATGGTACGTATCAGTACCTCCGGGTGGTATGTTTAAGATTAAGTGGGTTTTCAAGGATTGTGATGTTTTAGTAGGGGGTTATAACATGGCGGCGGATTTAATTCTGTTGGAATTGGTAGACTTTGATGTGATTTTGGGAATGGATTTCTTGGAAACTCATTATGCTTTGGTGGATTGTTTCCACAAAACTGTAGTATTTCACAGTCCAGGACTTCCTGAGATTTATTTTCAAGGTGAACGAAATATTCTTCCATCTTGTTTAATCTCAGCAGTGAGAGCTGGGAAATTATTGAGTAAGGGTTGCCAGGCATTTTTAGCTCATGTTGTAGATTCCAGTGTGGGAATTCCAGAAATTGAGAACATCACAGTGGTGAATGAGTTTCCAGATGTTTTTCCTGATGAATTACCGGGTTTACCTCCCGTTCGAGAGGTTGATTTTGCTATTGACTTACTTCCCGGTATAGCACCCTATAGGATGGCCCCAGCTGAATTGAAAGAATTAAAAACTCAGTTGCAAGAATTGGTGGATAAAGGATTTATTCGGCCTAGTGTGTCTCCGTGGGGCGCTCCAGTGCTGTTTGTTAAGAAGAAGGATGGTACGTTGAGGCTCTGTATTGATTATAGGAAGCTGAATCAAGTAACTGTAAAGAACAAATATCCTTTACCTCGCATCGACGACTTGTTTGATCAACTACGAGGTGCCTCAGTCTTTTCTAAAATTGACTTGAGGTCAGGATATCATCAGTTATGTATTAGGGAGCCTGATATAATTAAGACTGCTTTCCGATCACGATATGGTCATTATGAGTTCCTGGTAATGCCTTTTGGATTGACTAATGCACCCGCAGCTTTTATGGACCTTATGAATAGGGTGTTTCGTCCATATCTTGACCGTTTCGTGATTGTGTTTATTGATGATATTTTGGTATACTCTAAAAATATGAAGTTGCATGCTAGGGCATTTGCGGTATGTCCTTCAGACCTTGAGAAATAATCAGCTGTATGCCAAATTTAGTAAGTGTGAGTTTTGACTTAGTAGCGTGAGGTTCTTAGGTCATGTTATTTCAGCTGAAGGAGTTAGTGTGGATCCTCAAAAGGTAGAGGCTATAACTCAATGGAGTAGACCCACCACTGTAATGGAAATTCGTAGTTTCGTGGGCCTGGCAGGCTATTATCGACGTTTTGTGCAGGACTTCTCGAGAATTGTAGCTCCTCTCACAAGGTTAACCAGAAAGGGAGTTAAATTTGAGTGGTCAGATAAATGTGAGCAGATTTTCCAAGAACTCAAGATCCGATTAACTAGTGCCCCGATTTTGACCTTACCAGATGATAGTGGGGAGTATGTGATTTTCAGTGATGCTTCCAAACAAGGTTTGGGTTGTGTGTTAATGCAAAATGGTAAAGTAATTTCTTATGCTTCTAGACAGCTAAAATCACATGAGTTAAATTACCCCACCCATGATTTGGAGCTGGCAGCTGTAATTCTAGCACTTAAGCTGTGGAGGCATTATCTGTCCGGAGCCAAATGTCAAATTTTTACTGACCATAAGAGCTTGCAGTATGTGTTTACTCAAAAAGAGTTAAACTTGAGACAACGGAGGTGGATGGAGTTGATTAAAGATTATGATTGCACTATAGCATATCATCCAGGAAAGGCTAATGTGGTAGCAGATGCACTTAGTCGGAAACCCTCCACTAGTTTATCACATTTACGGGTAGTTCAAGTTCCACTCCTTTGTGAGTTGTGAGCTACAGGAGTTGAATTATCCACGGATGAGGTAGGTTCTTTGGTAGCCAGCTTCCATGTGAGACCAATCTTAATTGATAAAGTTCGAGAAATACAGTTTGAGGACCCATCCTTAGAGCCAATAAGAGTTCAAGCTATGAGTGGCTCATCTGAAAGTTTTTCCAGTAAAAGTGATGGGACATTGTTGTTTAAGAATAGGCTTATTGTTCCAAATGATCAGATACGTACGTAAACAAGAGATTCTGGAAGAAGCCCATAGCTCTGCTTATGCCATGCATCCTGGTAGTACAAAGATGTACCGAACTTTGAGAGAATTCTATTGGTGGCTAAATATGAAGAGGGAGATTGCGGCCTTCGTGAATAGATGTTTGAGTTGTCAACAAGTGAAAGCTGAGATGCAGAAACCCGCAGGTTTGCAGCAACCTTTGCAGATACCTGTATGGAAGTGGGATCATATCACTATGGATTTTGTTTATGGTTTACCTCGTACCCAAAGTAGGCATGATGGTATTTGGGTGGTTGTAGATCAATTGACTAAGTTAGCCCATTTTCTTCCAGTTCAGAAAACTTTCAAGTTGGAGAAATTGGCCGAATTGTACGTGAACGAGATAGTGAGACTCCATGGTGTACCTGAATCCATTATATCTGATCGGGAACCTCGTTTTGTTTCTAGATTCTGAAAAGAGCTGCAGTCTGCCTTGGGAACCCGATTGCATTTTAGTACTGCCTTTCATCCTCAAACTGATGGTCAATCAGAGAGGACCATCCAGACCTTAGAAGATCTGTTGAGGTCTTGTGTAATGCAG
This sequence comes from Potentilla sterilis, assembly GCA_963682095.1. Classification (NCBI taxonomy): domain Eukaryota; kingdom Viridiplantae; phylum Streptophyta; class Magnoliopsida; order Rosales; family Rosaceae; genus Potentilla; species Potentilla sterilis. The sequence goes on along the minus strand of OY821756.1, from coordinate 14,117,537 downwards.
TTTAGAGGTAATTGGGATGAGAAACTAGCCTTGATAGAGTTTGCTTATAATAACAGTTACCGTTCCAGTATTGATATGGCACCATTTGAAGCCCTGTATGGAAAGCAGTGCCACACACCTCTTTGCTGGAATGAAGTGGGGGAGAAAGAACTTGCTGCTCCAGATATCATCCACACCACCAATGAGAATGTCAAAGTTATTAGAGATAAGCTCAAAACTGCCCAAAGCAGGCAGAAAAGTTATGCTGATAACCGCCGAAGAGATCTTGAGTTTCAAGTGGGTGATTGGGTATTTTTAAAGTTATCCCCTTGGAAAGGTGTGGTTCGCTTTGGAAAGCGTGGCAAGCTCAGTCCAAGGTATATTGGCCCATATGAGATTACGGAGTGTATTGGCCCAGTTGCTTATCGGTTAGAGTTATCTCTTGAATTATCTAAGATACATGATGTCTTTCATGTCTCTATGCTTCGTAAATATATCGCTGATCCGTCGCATATCTTGGGAGAGCAGCCTATTAGTTTAAAGAAAGATTTGACTTATGAAGAACAACCGGTTAAAATTCTAGATCGAAAGGAGCAAGAGCTTAGGAACAAAACCATACCACTTGTGAAAGTGGTTTGGAGGAGTACGTCATGACATTGAAAAAGCTACTTGGGCACTGGAGGAACAAATGAGACATCAATACCCCTATCTCTTCTTTTGACAGGTACGTAAATTTCGGGGTCGAAATTTTATAAGGAGGGGAGAATTGATACGCCCCGAACCGTGTTTTACTTTTCAGTAATTTTATTTTATTTTTACGTTCCCGGGAGTTGTTTTAGAGTTACGAAATTCCTAAAAGTTGACTTTTTATAATTTGAGTCTATCGAGAATTTTCTTGCTACATTGGGATAGCACACGTTAAAACGAGTTCGTGGACACGTAGCACACTAAATTCGGAATTCGGATGAAAAAGTTATGATGTAAAAACCGTAACTTTCCAAATTTGGTCGAGTATAAATAGTCGGAAAAGGAATTTCCGAAAACGGGAAAATTTTTCTTTTCTGTCTTTTTCTTTTCTTTCTTTCTTTTCTCTCTTTTCTTCCTCTCTTCCTCCCGTCGCGCGACCCACCGACTCACCACCGCCTCCATGCGTCTTCGCCGTCCGGTGACGGTCGGGAAAAAGAACCCCAGCATCGAGTTCGTCTCTTCCTCCTCTACCTCCCTATCCCAGCCGCAGCACGTGTCGTGGCCCGAGGAGGACGCAGCGGGCGACTTTCAGTCCGGCCTTGGACAGATCGGAGCTCCGTTTTTCGACCTCGAGCGGGTGCAATCCGTACATCTTCTTGAAGTCTGAGAGACGTGTGTCAAACCCTCCAAAGGGTTGTAGCTAATTTGGAACAGGTAGGGAGAAATTCGAATTAGAATTTCTAGGGTTTTGGAGTTTCGGTTTTGGGTGATTTTAATTGTGAAGTTGGTGTAATTGGAGATTGGAATTGAGTTTGTGATGTTGTTTGGAACTGAAATTGTGTAAATTGATGGTTGAATTGTTGGAATTTGGAGAATTTGTAAATTGGGGATTTTTGGCCGCCGTGTCGACCGCCGTTCGTGGCGGCTGCACGGGTGTGGTGCGGCCGAGGCGATGCGAGGCGACTTCCTGAGGTTATGCGGTTGTGTTAGACGAAATGGGGGTGATTTTGACCCTGTGGCGGAGCTGCTGCTGTAGCGGCGGCGGTAGGTAAAATGGTAAATTAGAAAGGTAAAAAGGTTAAATGGTAAATGGTAATTGGTAACTCAGTAAAAAGTAAATGGTAAAAGTTAGACAATAACAGTAAAAAGGTAAATTGTAAATTCAAAAGTTACTGTCAGGATTATGAGTTACTGTTTAACTAAATTACTTACTATTTAACTCACATTAAATGAAGAATAATTACGAGTAATTGAATATTACGACGATTTGATCAGTAAGTGATTAAATGGTCGTAAACTGGTTTAAGCGGACGCATAAAGTTTAACCGAGAGTTTCGTACGAGTGAGGTCCTGTAAATTAAGTTTTTATAATTCGATTTCTGAGTATGGAATATTCTAAATATATATTTTTACAGATCGAGAGGAGACTCGACGTGAGGAGACTCGACGTGAGGAGAGCTCGGATCAGCGACAGACCTAATCGTACAGTGAGTGGACTTTTATTTTAAATTGATGCATGCATGAATCTTTTGATATCGGGGGAATTTATATATTCATTGGTTTATTTTGAAATTGATATAGATTGTCGAAGGTCGATAATCTAATTTAAATTACCGATTTCCTTTTTATCGAATTTGAATCGATTTATATATTAAGTCAATTAATTTGATATTATCAAAATCTATATACATATAGATATTTAGCCGGAATTGAGATTTTCGATGATTATATGATTTCACTTGGTTTTGAATATCATGACATATGCGATATGTTGATTTCATTTATCTTCTACGAGGCTATGATTATGTTTAAGTATATTTATAAGCCTCAAAAGTGCGGTCGGGGACCGTACTGATTTATGATTTATTAGGGAAATTGTACTTTGATTTGTTTTCAGATTTTCACCATACCAGGGTCCGGATATGTTTATTGATGCTAGCTAGCTTAGTCGCCTGAGCCCACGCGAGGTGATGACTTGACCACATAGGTCAGATTCACGCTCGGTGGTCGACATGTACGGGCAGAGTGTCGCCTGAGCCCACGCGAGGTGATGACTTGACCACATAGGTCAGATTCACGCTCGGTGGTCGACGTGTACAGGCAGAGTGTCGCCTGAGCCCACGCGAGGTGACGACTTGACCATATAGGTCAGATTCACGCTCGGTGGTCGACGTGTACGGGCAGAGTATAGAAAGTCTTAGAGACTGACCCTTAGCCTTGGAGGCTCAGTATAATATGGTGGTTGACATTCCCCTATATTTTACGTGATTTCTTTAAACAACCAATAGGATTGGCTCACTGATATATATGTTTCTTAACCAGCGGGGCTGCGGTTTTTATTTTATCGATATATGATATAAATGGGTTTCGTTGAAGCATGCATCATGGTTTTTATTCATGTAAATAAGGAAAGTAATATATAGTTATATTTATTGATTTTTGTCCACTCACGCTAATGTTTCAAATTACTTTCCCTGGGCTCTTTGTTTTAAATTGCCCAGTTTGCAGAGTCGTTCGGTACTAGAAGGACGCAAAACTTATAGTTCCTCTTCCGCTGTCAGAAATCGTATGTTACTTAATTAACCTGCTTGTAGTATATTTCTTTTGTATAGTCGCTCTGATACGTTTATGAGTTGTAGTAAAATAAAGTTTGTTTACTTATGGGTTATGACCCAAATATGGTAATCGTGTGTTGTTTTAAATTTTAGGGAAAATGGCTGGTTTGCTCACTAAATTATGCCCCATTCTAAACTTTGCTCACTGAAGTTTGTCCAATATCACTTTGCTCACTATCGAATTACACTTGTATTCACTTTGATCACTCCGTCTAAATCAGACGTTAAAATTCAAAAAACTTTGTAAACGATCGTTAGCAGTAGGGGTATTTTAGTCACATAATATTTGGCGCCATCTTTTACTGCGTGGGGGTATTTTGGCGCCAATAACTAGTTGTTTCCCTCCAAATGCAGTTTACTCCACCTATTTACGTGGGGGTATTTACTTCAGGTGCTTTCACAAGAAATTTCCCATCATCATCATCATCATATATCTATCTTATATATTCTTGTGTTAATTAACACTAATATTCCTTTTACTTAAAGATATGCTCCTCACTTCACATCAGCTTCCTTGCCATTTCGTTGCAGCACCTGAGACTCTCTGGCTTATAAGCAATAGTAACCTCGTTCTCTTCCTAATTCACCTAGGCAACAGCCCAATCACCAATGGGCTACCAATATAGATTTTGTCTACTTACCAAATTAAAGCCAATATCCAATAACATTTCAGATACAAAATCTGCTGTTTGTTTTCCATATTTTGGAAATGAAAGATAGCTTTAAACTGGGAAACCAGACCAAACAAGAGCCCATAGCCCAAATTCAGAATACAAGTAAAACAACAAAACCCTGATGCAGAAACATTTCACCAAAAACCCAGAACGAACACTCATGGCACTCTCTCTCAGAAGCTCTTTGCTTCTTCCCAGGTCCTGTTTCAACACTTCGCTTTCCCTCTTCTTCTACTCATCCAAAACCTCAGAACCAAATCCCACAGCTGATTACCTTATCACCCACCACCATTTTTCTCAAGACGCTGCTCTCAAGGCCTCGGCGACCATCGCTTATCTCAAAAACCCAGCAGACTCGGATTCAGTGCTTTCATTTCTCAAGAACAACGGTTTCTCCAAGACCCATCTCGAAGGAGTGGTTCAAAAGACCCCCAGAATTCTATGTGCCAATCTCGACACTTCAGTCAAACCCAAAATCAAGATTTTCCAAGATTTGGGGTTTTCGGACTCCGACATTGCCGACATTATAACCTGTGATCCATGGATTCTGTGGCGGAGTGCCGATAATAAGCTAGGTCCTGCTCTTGTGGTGTTGAAGAGAATTTTGGGCTGCAATGCTGAAGTTTGTAAGTTTCTAAAGATAAGTAGGCGTTATCTCCAGAATGATTTGGAGAAGAGCTTGAAGGCTAATATGGAGTTGTTAGAGGGTTTTGGTATTAGTTCCTCGCAGCTTGTTAAGTATTTGTTTCGATTTCCTAGACTGTATCTGCATAAAAAACAAAATACTGTACAACTAGTTATTGGCGCCAAAATACCCCCACGCAGTAAAAGATGGCGCCAAATATTATGTGACTAAAATACCCCTACTGCTAACGATCGTTTACAAAGTTTTTTGAATTTTAACGTCTGATTTAGACGGAGTGATCAAAGTGAATACAAGTGTAATTCGATAGTGAGCAAAGTGATATTGGACAAACTTCAGTGAGCAAAGTTTAGAATGGGGCATACTTTAGTGAGCAAACCAGCCATTTTCCCTAAATTTTAAATGTCTATTTCTGAAGTTGAATTTCTTATTGTTTTGATGGGAGTGTTGTGATTTGGGGAGCAGATGGCTCCAGGCGTTGAGGTTGGAAATTGCTTTTGAAATGTTTTTGTTTGTTACAGGTTTTAGGGTTGTCCATTTTAAGATTTGCTTTACCGATTTATCGATAGAGTTAGTCTTGAAGTGGTCCCCGCAGGACCTTATCCGGATTTCAGGATGAAATCTGGTTCGGGTCCTGTCATGTTCAGCAGTTATTTAATTACAAACTATCTTTCTAACTATCGTTATAAAACTAACTATCATATCAGTAACTATCACACTAACTATCATTTTCGTTACTAACTGTACAAGTAACTATCTTTTGAAGTTACTAACTATAATTTTTAATAAGTATCAGTTTCTAACACATTTTCTTAACTATTTTTTTTTAGTTACTAACTATCTTCTTTAGTCACTAACTATATAATAAAAATATTTTGTAGTTACTAATATTTTAATAACTATCTTACTAACTATCATTCTAACTATCTAAATAACTATCGTTCTAACTAACAATTTAATAACTATTTTACTAACTATCATATTTCTAATTATCTTTCTGATTATCAAACTGTTATATTAATAACTATCTTACTAACTATCATTTAAGTTACTAACTATCAAATTAACTATCATCTTACTAGCAATCATCTTAGTACCAATCTGACTCTGTGTTAGTAATTATATAAGTAACTATGAAAAACACAATTGTTGGACAGAAGAGCAACTTATCCAAACATGAAAAATGCAGGACACAATGCAGCGTGCCGCTGAACCGCACAACGGCAGCGGAACGCTGTCGAAATAAACATGGATAAAATAATAAAAGTAACTTTTAAATTATAGTAAAACAAATAAACAATACATGTACCTTTCAATGTAACTTTCAAAAAAAAAAAATAGAACTGTCTGAACAGCTATCTAAGGAACTATATGATTTCTCTACAACTTGTTTTGTTGTGACCAGTATATTTGTTACACCTGCTGCACTTGACTGTCCTTTTCACTTCATTTTAACTTCTGTACCTCTGTAATTTTGGCCTTCCAGGTGGTCTCTTTGTTAAAGGTGGTTGCACCAACAATGCAGGCTGAGTTAGATCCACCGGCTTTGAAATAGTAGGAACCGGGTTGATTGAGAAATAATAAGTTTCACGATATTTATCCACTTAAAAAAAATGAAAAAGAAGGAAAAATAAAAGATATAATGTCATGTAACTATACAAGTAACTTCACTAGTATCTGTCAATATAACTATTTAATTTGAAGTAACTATCTTACTAACTACCTACGTAACTGTTTAAATAATGTTAAATTTAGAAGAAGTGGTGCACCTTGAAAATTGGGTTGACATATGACTGTATGAGAACACATTAGAACCGTGTTTCTGAATCACGACAAGGGCATGTGAGCAAGGAAATCCGTGAACTTGTCATTCTCCACATGAATAGTATAATGCTTCCAAGTTTACCATCATAGAATACTTATGGCACTGAACTTCATAAACATATGTATCAGATCTACTAACTAACCAGTGTCTACCCAACTCCAAGTTGTCAACCAGCTTCTTTTCCAACTTTGGACACAGCTCAGTAACCCAACCAGCAGATTCTTCCTTCCGAGAAGCAATTAAAGCCATAGACTTAAGACGAATGCCTTCGTTGAATTCAATAATGGGAAGGCTCTTCAACTTCTTCACCCAATTGTTGAAACACTCAACCAAATTATTTGTCATTTCACCAAACCTTTCACCATTAAAAAAACTAAAAGCTCATGTTTCCAGAGGGAGATCCTTCAAAAACTTATCAACAACCTCACCACCTTCATGCTTCAACTTCTGGAAATTAATCTCAAAATATTCACGATGCGAGAATAAGCACACTTCATAAACAACAATGGAATTCTTTTGCTCAGAAAAGAACCACATGCAAACTTGTTGCTCAGATTAGCCTGAAGATGCCTATAACAAAATCCATGAGGACTATAGGGAAACACTGCATAAACTGCATTTAGAAGACCAATATTACGATCAGATATGAAAGTAATTTGCTTTGTAGAATATCTCGACAACTCTTCAGACAACATCTTAAGAAAGAATGTCTAGTTGCTCTCATTTTCAGAATCGACAATAGCATAAGCAACTGGATATAATCCTAAACAAAAGAAAGAAAGAAAATAATGTCAGGTTCATATAAATAACTATCAAAGTAAAAGTAACTGCACTAGTATCTATCAAAGTAACTATTTCGCTGGAAGTTCCCGTAACTATAAAATAATTTCAACTACTATGTATCAAAGTAAATATATCATCTGAAAAAAATTAATTTAACTATACCAATAACTACAATACTATCTATCAAAAGTAACTATTTGGTCTGGAGGTTCCTGTAACTGTAAAAGAAACTACCATAGTATCTATCAAAATAACTGTTGGTCTGGAAGTAATGTAAATGAAAAACAACAGCAATGAAGAAAGGAAAGAACAAAACAATGAAGAAAGTGATGTACCACAATTTGCATCCTTTGTCGAAGCAGCAAGAAGCATGCCTTTGTATTTATTTGTGATGAATGTAGCATCAATACAGAGAATTGGTCTGCAAGACTGAAAACCATTCAACCAAGCAGAATACGTAACAAACATACACTGGAACCTTTGTGTTTCAGATTCGTACTCTACAGCTAGCCTCGAATATGGGTTGCATTTATATATGCGCGGGCAAACCCATGATAAATTCTGGTAAGACTCAGAATCAACACCAACCACAGCATCCCTTGCAAGTTCTTTGCCATACCAAGCAGTATGATAAGGGACATCTAAGCCGTAGTTTAGCTTTATGTCTTGCAGTATATCAATAGCTTTCTTACTTGGATTCTCACGAACCTTGTCAAGCATCACCTCCCTAATAATCTTGCTGCACGTCATCTTTGTAACAGCCCAGCCCATACACTTAGGATATTGTCCGCTTTGGGCCCAAAACGCATCCTTATGTATTGAGCTAGCTCTGTATATATAAGCACAGCATCCACTCTTCCCCGGACGATGTGGGATGCGTGACCTGCCTACATGCTAGCTTCCCTAGCCAGGTCAGGTCAAGTCATCACAATCTTACTATTTTGAAGCCGGATGACACAATGACATCTATGTTCGTTCACCAATTCATTAATCACAAAGAAACCATTATACCTGAATAAAAGGTGCAAAACTCAATCAGCATATATACTTTTTCATAGTAACTATCAAAGAAAAAAAGTAACTATATAAGTAACTATCCAAGTAACAATTAACTATCCAATTAACAAATTCCTGTAACTTTAAAACTGAGAAAGATAAAAGTAACTATCTAACTAACTACTAACTATTTAAGAAAAAAAAATAGATAACTATCAAAATAAAAGTTTATGTGAGTTCAAAACTAAGAAATATATAAATAACTATCTAAGTAACTATCATGATTAAAAATGAAGCACACAATGCAGCGTGCCGCTGCACCACTAACATGGCAGCGTAAAACTGTCGATATCAACTATACAAAATTAAATTTAACTATACAAAATATGTGCAACGGCTAATGAAAATATACCTGCATAAAGATGCCTTCACACACCAATTACAACCTTCAGAATGATTTTTCTTGCAGAAAGCAACAACACGTTCAGGCTTATTTCTATCAAAATAATACTCAAAACCAACCTCCACAGCATACATCCGCAACTTCAGCCTAAAATCTTTTACCCCACCCTCAAACGTCTGACCCTTAGAGTGAATAAGATCTTTCCATCCTTTAGAAAGATACATTTTTGGGTCATCACGCTTATAACATCCCAACAACTCATTCTCTTCCACCAAAACACTACTCTCCTTACTAATAGTATTACTAACTGCACTTTCTGAAACAGAAGAAATGGCATCCAAACAATGAACATCCACATCAACAAAATCATATTGATATCGTCCCAAAACTCTAAACATCATGCTCATATCAACCTCATTTTCCAAACAGTAAACAGTAGGATATGGATAAACATTGTACTTAAGTTTGAAAACCAATTTTTCCAAGTCGGAAAAACGATCACGTATCTTATGACAAAAATCAACAAAACTACAATTATGAACAAACGAAAGTGCTGCTCCTTCACCAGAATACACGAGCTTAGCAGTATAAAAACTGTCCATTGCACCTACAGAAAAAATCATAATAACATCAATAATTATCATACTATCAGAGGCAGCATAATCATATCTGTTACTATCTTACTAACTATTCTAGTACCTATCATCGCAGTAACTATCTTACTAACTATTTTAGTAACTATTCTAGTAACTATCATTTTAGTAACTATCTTACTAACTATTACTTGGTAACTATCTTACTAACTATTTTACTAACTATGAAAAAACCAAAATGCAACAACTATCAGCCTAGTAACTAGCTTACTAACTATCGTAGAAACTGAAATACTAACTATGAAATTGGTAACTATCGTACTAACTATCATCTTGGTAAATATCTTATTAACAGTAACTATCTCACTAACTATAAAAAATAAAAAATGCAGAACAGAAAAAAGATGATGAGGAAGTTTTCGGAGCAGTATGCTCGTAACTGACGAATAACAGATACAAAGTTTCAAAGGCAAATCGAAAATCGTAGAATGAACAAATCAACTGAAAAACTATAGACGCAAATCTAAACAGCTGCAAAATATTAGCATACCTTCAGAGACAAATCACAATCGGAACGCAAATCTTTAGAGGCAAATCGGAATCGCAAATTGAGCAATTAAACAGATGAATTGCAGATTGCCGGAAGAAAATGAATTGCAAATCGGCGAAAAATAAACGAATTGCAAAATGGGCGGTAAAAAAGGAATTGCAGATCGGCGGCAATGAGGAATTGAAGATCGGAGGCACAGAGAGAGAGAGAGAGAGAGAGAGAGAGAGAGGCGGCACTGAGAAGAAGAAAAAGAAAACATAGTTGAAAGAGGGAAAGTAACAGAACGGGAATACAAAATTTGATAAAAATTTGTGCCTCCGATCTTCAATTCCTCATTGCAGATCGGCGGCAATGAGGAATTGAAGATCGCTCGGCGGCAATGAGGAATTGAAGATCGGAGGCACAGAGAGAGAGAGAGAGAGAGAGAGAGAGAAGAAGAAGAAAAAGAAAACATAGTTGAAAGAGGGAAAGTAACAGAACGGGAATACAAAATTTGATACAAAATTTGTGCCTCCGATCTTCAATTCCTCATTGCAGATCGGCGGCAATGAGGAATTGAAGATCGGAGAGAGAGAGAGAGAGAGAGAGAGAGAAAACATAGCTGAAAGAGGGAAAGTAACAGAACGGGAATAAAATCGTCCGTTGGAAAATCAAAAACAGCCTTTTTTTATAATTTAGTAAAATTGAAAAGAGTCTTTTGTGATAAAAATATTAAAAACATGCCATTTTTTATGAAGTGAAAAACAGGGGTTTTTTTTTTCTAATTTACAAAGCTAGATGGTCCCTTTCTCTAAAATGTGGTTAAAAATATTTGAAAAATAAATTCAACAACAATGAACATGTTAGTATAAGAGTTTGATTGCATAAAATATTATTGAAAAAATTAGAGGAAAAAATAACAGGAAAAAATAGATGATATGTAAAAAATAAAGAGATATCGATGACGGAAGGTTAACCTCTTCATAGGCATAAAAAGTCTATAGTGGACTTTCGAAATCTTTGGTGTGGAAACTGGAAAAATATTGGAGTTTTGTGTGCATAATTTACACTACAAAGTCTATGATTATCCATGAGTTACTAATTTTATAAGTGTAAATGATATTTTAAATACCCTCAAAATTCTATTCATTTTAAAAAGTTCATAATGAATACCTTAGACTTTAGTAGACTCCATATTGATTTTTTAAAATCCTAATTGAATAAACCCAGATTTTTATGGACTTTTAAAAGTCAATATCGAATACACCTGGACTTTCAGAGTTTATTGACTTCTATTAAACTCCCACTAATTCCATATAGAATACACTCTCCTAAGTACTTTTAGAAAATTCAACATATTACCAGCATGTGGCCAGCTTACAGCTCAGGCCTGGAATCACACACCACCAAACAATGAAGACGTGGATGAAACTATTGGGACAGTATTAGATTACATTGTAGAAGCCTCAGTGATAAACTTGTTGGTATTTGGTATCTGTCTGCTGTTTAAGTGGAAAACTTTTTTTTGTCAAAAGTGGAAAAGCTTGGTTGCTTTTCTTTTGTGGAACAGCTTAACAATGCCCAAACTCAAATCCATAGGCCACTAAGAATGCAGATGACAATGAATGTGTTCGTGGCGGGTTCAGCACCCGGCGAACAGTCAGCACTGGTTTGTGGTTGCTGTGTTTCTGTGTTGTGCTTAGGCGTGCCAGAACCCTTGGAGCGGTGCAACTCGACTGCGTGCGACCCCCTTGGCGAGTCGCTTCGTCTGCTCCTAATTCGACTCTGACTTCCTGGTCAAGCGACTGTTACGCGGGCGCTGACTAAGCCGGCGTACAGGGCTCGAACAAGACCTGAATAGAACTCTCTACCAGGATTTTCTTCCCAACCCCTCCAGGATTGAGGATCTTACTTTGATCCGGAGAAGCAAAGCAGAGCTGTTCCAAGACCACGGGTGTGTCACCGGAGTGACGACTCGATTGCTACCAGGGGTAGCGGACTGACAGACTCGATTGCTACCGGGGGTAGCGGACTGACTCGATAGACTCAGCAAACGCTCGGCACAAGTACGAGAGCGGATCAATCGTAGGAGGGCGGAGGAGGGTTGCGTGAGGCTCAGCAAATGCTCGGCGCAAGTACGAGATTAGATCGATCGTAAGAGGGCGGAGGAGGGTTGCGTGAGGCTCAGCAAATGCTCGGCGCAAGTACGAGATTGGATCCGTCGTAGGGCGGAGGCGAGTTGCGTGAGTAGCTCAGCAAAGCGCTCGGCACAAGCACGAGATTAGATCGATCGTGGGGCGGAGGCGGATTGCGTGAGTTGCTCCGGAGAGGCTTTGGCAAGTTAGCGTTGCGCTAGAACTTGTGGTTGTTTGTATTTGGTTGAGAACCTCTTCCTAGATGCCAGCAGAGTTATATTTATACGGCTCAAGGACCCCTAGGGCTGTCAACTCCAGCCCGGCGGATCCTTGAGATTCATTAGGAGTGTCCTCCCTTATCCTGCTTCCCATCAGATCAGCAAAGATACTATCAGAGGTATAGTTGGTATTGAAGCTTCGAAGTTTGGAGCAACACGTCATGACCTTGCTTGTTATGCTTCTGTTACTGTTCAACTTTCATCATTGCGCAGTATGGCCGGTTCCTCTAAAAACCTCCCTAAAGCATGGTGCAGCATGGCTTGTGGTTGTTAGTGATTGATAGCCTAGCGTAGGTATTGAAATCATTGCTATATTGCTTCTCAATCTCAACAAATATCTTCGCTGATGGATTGCTACGAAACAACCCCAATCGGATTAGGAAGCAACTCACGTTCCCCTTCCAACTCAACTTCCTTGGTTGAAGCGGGAAAGCACGATCTTAAAGGGTTTGACTCTGATCAAAAACCCTACTGGGCCTTGGGGCGAAAGCCCAATTGAAATAAATTCCAATTGTGGCCCAAACATTGCCCCCCAGTCTCCGATATTGAGGTATAACGAAATAGAAGAGAGACTGAACCCCAATCGCTGGCTCATCCGTAGCAATTTAAACAACTGGAATGTTGCACCGTTTCCTCGCCAATCACAATTTCCCAATTCAAAACGGTAACACTGTTCACCTAAACCCTTGATTGCTGCGAAACCCAGCGCTTCACGAAACAAGAACCCCTTTCGGATTCCTATAAATTCTAACAGAGACCCCTCGGTTTCCCTTCCAACTCAGTCTTCTTTCCTCCTCCCTAGCCCGAAATCGGAAGAAACCCCGGCTCGGCCTGCAATGGCATCCACCATGAACTTCGCCATCCGCTGCTCGACGGCGGCCAGAGCCAAAAAACAGCTCGAAACTCTCCTCACCTGTTCCGGAGAAGATGACCGGACTTGCCTCAAAGAGTCCCAACAGGATCTCGTCTCATTAGGTCCTCATGTAGTGGGCTATGATGCTAACAACGATGGCGGAGTGCACCAGGTGCTCGACGGTCCGGCCCGCCCCCTGCCAGCGATCTTCCGCTCTGAAGACCCGGTGGAATGCCCAAATTTCCAGAAAGATCCTCACCAATGCATCGTAAACCATGCCGCCTGGCCTCTGGTCCGGTCCTGGATGAAAGCCTGGTACGCAGCCCGGCTTCCCCTTGATAAAGACCGATGGAGACAGGCCGGAATCGCGGATGTGCTCAAGCTCTGCTTTAATCTCAACCCCAAAGGAGGTAACATGTGTGCTCTTGTTCCCCTGATCAGCCTCTGGAACCCCACGGTCAACGCCTTTGAATTCCGATTTGGCCATGCTTCCGTGACGTTGCTAGACCTCTACGCTGGCTTCGGGTTCCCGCTCGGCCTACAGGACTATGATGAGAGCCTCTATGCAGAGAGGAAATACCCACGGAGCGAAATTGATAGGTTTAAGGTTGGTGGGTTTGAGAAGTGGAAAGATGCGTTCTTTCAGAGGGACGATGATCTCGGTGGAATAGCCTTCCTATCTTTCTGGCTTAACAAGTTTGTGGTTTGCTCCAACACCAACAAAATGACCAAGCTCTACCACAGTATGGCCGAAATATTATATGCTGGCGCAGAAGTTAGCCTTGGCCAATTCGCTCTAGCGCACCTCTACCATTGTCTGTATCAAATATCCGCCCATCCGATGAACTGTGCCAAATCAGGCCCGCTTTGGATCCTAGACATCTGGTGCCAAATGCATTTTCCCCAACTTGCTCCAGTTATGAAGAGGAAATCCAAGCCCGACCAGGTTGTGGGGCAAGAGTATGTTGGCTGCGCCGCTAGCCCGTATCTCAGCTACGCTATCTGCTTGGATATATTCTTCTACACAACTGCCGACAAATTCTTCACTGAGGCACAGCGGCTGATCCATTTGCAGTATCTGCGCGGGCTATCCCGGGGCTTCCTCCCATCTAGTAGGCAAGACGCCACCAGCCGACGGATCTTCATCCGGAGTACCTCTATGGCCGATCTTCCCATCCTCCCTCTTGACAAGAAACATCCCGTCCACGAGGTCTACGCGCCTCACTTCTTCGCCCGGCAATTCGGCCTCATACAACTCTTGCCCTACCCGCCGTTGAAGAGTGTGAACTATTTCTCCGCGTGGCGGAATAGCAGAAGTTGCCCCCCCCCCCCCCCCCCCCCCCCCCCCCGTATCTGACCATAGCGATCGGTCTCGTCTGCAGCCTCTTGGCATCCAGCAGAACTGGGACTATTACCCCAACGTAAAGGCTTCCATGGATGCCACTGGCCCATATCAGCACTGGTGGGCCCATCTTCGAGGTACACTCTTCAATCATCCATCCGTCTTCTACTTCCGGAGGCTCTTTCGGAACCAAGGTCCGCACCTCACCCCCTCCGACGAGAAAGTGCTGGAGGGCGAATCGCTGCAGTTGGACCTGTCTCCCAAGAAGGTGCTACCCCTCCCCCTTTAACTGCTATCTTGGTTTGTCAGATGACCTCGCCTAGTTTCTGACCTGTTTAATGAAACAGGCATCCGAACAAACCCCTGCGGGTAAGGGGAAGCGAAAAGCTATCTGCGCGTCCCATCCGCCACCAAAGAAAAGCAAGATTATTGTTGAGGCGGATGAAGAATCAGATGAGGAGGAGGACATACCCGTGAGTGAAATCAACTTCTCCCTCGGCTACTTGTATCCTTGGATATTAGTTCGTAAATACCTACCTGACGCAGATATCCAAACTCTATCCTTCTTTGCAGACCTCTCCCCCTTGGAGGAAGCGTTCCTCGTCCGCTGCCGCCACCAGCCGAGACCCTGCGGTAATAGAGATCTCCTCTGGTGAGTCCTCTATCCCTTCTGAAGAAGCAGATTCTTCTAGTTCCGACGAGGACTATCTGAACCTCTGTATTCGCGAACTTTGCGGCGACAGTCTTCCTCAACCTGTTCCTCTGCGTTGCCTTGATGCAGGTACTTCCTCCAGTCTAGCCCTCGCAGTTGGTCAGAGTTCTATCCAACCCATCCTGACCCCTCGTGCTGCTGCAGAAACTGGACCGGAGGCGGGGGAAAACCCAGATGCTACTATGGCGAAGGCCCTATCCGATAGGCCTCTGCTCATGCTATGTGGCGCTCCTGGCAGTTCTTCAACTCCACATCCGTTGACCTCGGACTCGACTCAGGAGGAGGAGCACGAGGTAGAAGCAGAAGTAGAAGAAGAAAAAGAAGAGGAGCCGATTCAGGGTACAGACCCACCAGCGGCTGACAAGCTATCCTCCCCTGCACTTGACCTATCTCGGGCGGAGGAAGAGGCTCTGGCTGGCGTGGGGTCTCTGGCGGGTGCTGCCCCCCAGGTTGAACAAGATCCGACCCCTGCTGACGCTCCTATTGAAGCCGATCGGCCAGCACAAGCAGGGCGGCCCGGATCTCCTCTGCCCGAAGAGACCCCGTTGACGGAGGTATATATTCCCTATGTTCTAAATTGGTACCTCCCTGAATTGCTTCCAATCCTCCTTGATTATGAGCAGGTGGAAGAAGAGAGAGTGGCAACCATGAATGCCACCCCGCTGGTGGTCGATGTGGCCCCCCCAGGTTGAACAAGATCCAACCCCTGTTGTCGCTCCAGTTGATACAGCTCAGCAAGAGCAAGCAGGACAGCACGGATCTCCTTTGAGTCAGCCAGAGGAAATCTCTTTTTTGGAGGCTATTGAGGTATGATGTGAAATCCACCCGAAGAGCTATTTTTCCTTAGTTAGAACCATTCCTAACCCCTTTTTATGAACAGGTGGATGATGATGATGATGTTGTGGGGACCACCAGCACCGTCCCGCAGGCAACGGACTCTGGTTCCGCGGAACCTGTAACTGCACAGGTCTCCCTGCCGCAGACCCCAACCCCCGAAGGTCTGGTCGCGGCGTCTTTATCAAATCAGCCCTCCGCGACCCCTGGCGGATCGGGCCCAGATCTTCAGGAACAAACAGTCCCTGAATTCATCTTGGCTGAAGATCCCTTCCTTCCTCCCCAAAGCCCTGAAGAGGAACCTGAAGAGGTACAGAGGGCATGGGGAATCCTAGAACACCTAGGAGAGAAGGACCCGGCAGATATTCAAGTGGCGGATGAACTCACCTCTGCCCTTGAGGTCCTTAAGCACCACTTCCAGCACTTGCCTTCCGAGGTCCAAGCAGAAGCCAACGCTTCTCTCCTCCGGCTGCCCGCGGAGCTAAGGAGCCTGCACGAGCGTTTGCCTGTCCGGTCTACTCAACATGCTAAGCTTAAGGGAGCTGAGACTGCTCTCGCGGATGCTGCTCGTGCCTACAAAGATTTGGTCGCCCTGGCTACTAGCAACCCAGAAGCGGCTGAGATAGCTAAACTTGAAGCGCAAATTTCCCTCCTCCGCCAGAAACAAATCCAGCGCGCCAATGAAATAGATCAACAGAAGGCCCTGGGGAGTAAGCTACAAGAGGAGCGGACGCGAGCAAAGAAGGAAACAGCAGAGTTTGATCGTGGGGTAAGCAAGACCAAGGCCACCATCAAACGGTTGGGCCTGCATCTATATGAGTTTCGGCTTTAGCCCATAAAAACTGGCTTGATGTATTTCATTCACTGAGTTTAATGATATGAGCCCATTTACCAAACCTTATTCAGTTTGATTCGCAAACCAAACCCTGCGCATCAGTCTTATCCATGCTGTCAGAAAACTGTAGAACTGTTTCTCATGAATTTGCATTTGAATTTTAAAACGGGAAACTGTTCCAACCTCTAACTGCCCAATAATTGCGCCAGTTCATCTCAGCCCTTAGATTGCTTCTAAGTAAGGCTATAAAAGCAACACCCCCCCCCCCGGCTAGACCCGAGAACCCCAAAAAACCGCCTTAAAATGTTATTCAGCGTTTCTTCCCTTAGGTTCTGCTACCAGCCGCTATGGCTTCCTCGATCCTTACCACCAGATCTAGTTCGGATGTTCTGCTGAACACCCCGAATCATAACACCCCATGTTAAACAAATCCCGAACCATAACACCCCATGTTATGTTCCGGGCGGATGTGATTATAGATTGGTAACTGTCGATTTGGCACCCCTCTAGCGCATCGGCCGGAAGCCCAACATGGATGCGGTTTGGGGTACCTTCCTCTCCGGAGAGAGGAGCAATGAGCTTCAATAGGCCAGTTGTCCTCCTCCATATGAAGGGGAATCGGATAACCGTGGACAACGCTGGGCTATTGAACTCATTGCATAATCGAGAGATTATAGGTAGCGGACGTCTATGTGCCACTCTGCTTCGGCGTCAAGACAGTCTCTGCCACCCCTATCTCTACGCTTCATCCGCTGATCTCTCAGGATCTTACTCTACAAACCCTGTTCGGAACGGGTTCGGATCGAAGGAGGTAGCGAAGATCCCCCTATACCAAGATGGTATCAGAGCTAGTTGGCGGATATGTATTACTAGTTACTTGCCTTTATAATTGCCATGGCCGCAAAGCCCCTTTACTTTTGTAAATAAAACAAAATTTTAGAATCAAGACTTGCATCGCACAATTCTTACCAACGGCAAAGGTTTAGGGCACACCCCAACACGGATGTTCCTAAAGGACAACCAGGCTTGGCCCTAAAGAGGGTTCAAAAATTTCGAAAAATTTCGAAAAATCCAACGCGAAAGATAAGTCGGATATTGCCCTTATGTTGCCCCCTTAGTTTACTGGGCTGCGCGGATGGGCAAAGCCAGAGCCAAGCCGAGTAAACTAGATAGGATTCACAAGTGGTTTCCCCCATGACGGGCTAGGTTCGACGAAAAGGTGAAAGCCCGTCCGTCGTCGAACCCCTATCCAGCCCACTAGAAATGGAAAGTAAGCCCAACGCCAGGCAGCCCGAAGCAGATGCTTGGGAAACGTAAACTGGTATAAATGCAGGATTTGACAGTTACCGAAACGGTGGGAAGAACCGAGAAGGCGCCAGTCAAACCCCATTGATCACGCATCGATTCCCAGGCGAGCAGGCGCCGAAAACGGATAGATTCATAAAGATGGGTAGACCGAAGCATTAAAGCTCGCGTAACCCCCAACCGTTGGATCCTCTCGCATATGTAGTATAAGAGGAACCCCCTGGTTGCAGCAAAAATCTCACCAGATCACCTTGCTTAGAACAAATATGGCAATCGTAGAGTGGTTAGCAAATGGCGTAGCCCTCTGGCTGCCACAAGCCTTTCCGCCTGAGAAACCGCAATCCTGGTTAAATACCCCAGTAACCTCAGTCACCCAGCGTTAAGTAAATCCTAACCCCGGTCACCTAGCGTTAGGCGGCCTGAAGCCGTGCTTCCTGGTGTTTAAACAACACCCGGCCAGTCTAACGCGAGTGACCCGGTTAGGTGCTTGGATGAATGTCATTGACACGTTCGATGACCTTCACCCCGAGCAACCCATCCACACGTTCCCTCAGCGGAACTGTGTGTTTTTCCTCAAGCGCCGCCACTGCATCCCCATCTTTCCCTTTTTTCCAACTCCTTTTCCCCTCCTGGAATTAGCAGAGCCCCGAAGAAGAAGAGGATTTGGGCAAGAGGATCAAGCAGCAGCACGAGGAATCCGCCAGTCCCCCAAGACTAAGAGAGACGTAGGATGGTATCAGAGCTAGCTAGTAGCTCTCGTTGTATTTTCTTTTCCTTGTAATGCCCTTGGCCGCAAAGCCGTTGTATAAATAAAGCAATTTACAATTTTCATACTTATCATTCGCCAAGATACGAATTTGATTGATAATGAAAAGTATAAGGACATCAACACCCCTGGCGGATGTTGAAATAAGACAAGGTAAAAGAAGAACAAAACCCCAACGGTTTCGCAATTCAAAAACGGCGGAAACACCCCTGGCGGATGTGCCGTCCTAACTTGTTGCCTTCTGAGCGTACTGGACTAAGAATTCTGTCCAGCACCGTCATCATCCGCAGGAGGGACCTCGAACTCCCAAACACTTGGGAAGTATTTCTTAAGATATCGCCCATTAATGGGATTTCTGTGAACTTCACCTTCCAAGTCTCGGAGCTGGTACGCCCCCTTGCCCACGATTCGATCGATGGCAAATGGACCCTCCCAGCGAGGACTCCATTTACCACGACCCGGTTCGTCTAGGGGCAGAGCTACCTTCCAGACCAAGTCTCCCTCGCCATAGGTTTTACCCTTGGTCCGCTTGTCATATGCCTTGGCGATCCGCTGCTTTTCCTGGATGATAGTGTCCAAGGCCTCCAGCCGTTTTTCGTCGAGGTCTTCATGTTCCTGGAACATGGCCTGGACGTAGTCTTCACCCAGGAGCTGATGTTGCTCGCGAACCCGTAAAGAAGCTACATTGATCTCCATTGGCAGGACAGCCTCATGGCCATACATCAACGAATAAGGGGTAGTACCTGTAGGCGTCCGCTTAGAGGTCCTATAGGCCCAAAGCGTGTTGTCAAGTTGAGTGTGCCATGATCTCGGGCTATCCACTAGCATCTTCTTCAGAATGGATATGATCACCTTGTTAGTAGCTTCCGCTTGGCCATTGGATTGAGCATAATAAGGAGAGGAATGGAGGAACTGGACACCATAATCCGCTAACCAAGTTTGGGTCTTCTCAGCCATGAAGGCTGCCCCCCTGTCCGCCACTATACACTCTGGAATGCCGTAGCGGCAGATGATGTTTTGGAAAACAAAGCGGATGACCGTATCTGCATCGCAGTTCCTGGTTGGTATAGCTTCAACCCACTTAGTAAAGAAATCGGTGCCCAGCAAAAGAAACTTATGTTGCGCAGATGAGTGTGGATTGATCTCTCCTATGAAATCTAATGCCCAGCCCCTAGCAGGCCAAGGCTTGATGATGGGTTGCAAAGGAATGTTAGGAACCCGCTGCACTGGCCCGTGTTGCTGGCATTCCTGACAACCCTGAGCGAAACTATGACAATCTTTCAAAATGGATGGCCAATGATATCCATATCTGCGAATAAGCCATCTCATTTTGGGTCCGGACTGATGTGAACCACAGACCCCTAGGTGTACCTCTCTCATGATCCGCTTGGCTTCGACGCCAAAGATACACCTCAATAGGACTCCATCCTCCCCTCTACGGAAGAGTTCGTCTCCCCTGAGAAGATAACTTGTTGCGAGATGTCTAGTTCTCCTCTCGGATGGTGCCGATGGGTCCTGCAAATACGCTATGATCGGTATCCGCCAGTCAGTATCGACAGGCTCAACTGTAGCGACCGACCAACCTCCGCGCTCTCTCTGGCGGATAACAAAGGATGGTAGAGTTCTGCGCTCCACCTTAAGGATTCTTTCCTTCACTCCCTGGGCTAGGCTGATTCCAGTGGCCAATTGTGCCAGCTCGTTGGCCGCTGAGTTCAACTCCCTCGGAACATAGTCTAAGGAAACATCAATAAATCGATCCAGTAGCTCAATAGCCCGCTCGTAGTAGTGTACTAAATGGAAGGAAACGCACTTGTAGACCCCCCAACAGTTGATTAATAACTAACATGGAATCTCCAAGTACCTCAATTTCTTGTGCCCCCAGGTCGAGCAACAGCTCCAAACCAATGAGTAGGGCTTCGTACTCTGCCTGGTTGTTGGTGCATGTCCACTCCAGCTGAAAATAGTACAAATACTTGACACCTGCTGGATTCTGGATACAAACCCCCGCGCCCGCCAACTTACTGGTACTGCTACCATCGAAGTATAAGACCCAAGGCTGGTATCGGATCACGTCAACGAACTCTGGCGGTTCTGCGAATTCCCCTTCAATAGGATGGTGTAACAGGAAATCCGCGATAGCCTGACCCGTCATGGCCTTGAGTGGCGCGTATTGTAGGGAAAACTCTGACAGGGCTAACACCCACTTGCCAATCCTACCCCTTAGGATAGGTCTCGTTAGCATATACTTCACCAAATCAGTCTGTGCCACCACTATTGTTGTGAATGAAAGCATGTAATGGCGGAGCTTAATGCCCGCGCAATACAGAGCTAGACACAGCCTCTCGACTGGCGAATATCTGGTCTCTGCATCCAACAACGTCCTGCTGACGTAGGCTACTGCATATTCGACTTTCTTTCCATCTGCCAGGGTCTCATCCTGGGCTAGCAGCCCTGCGACAGAGATATCAGAAGCAGAAATATACAGTTTGAGAGGGATACCAGGCGTCGGCGGCCGAAGGACCGGCGGACTAGTCAAATACTCCTTGATCCTGTCAAAAGCAGCTTGGTGCTCAGGACCTCACTCAAAGATTTCTCCTGGTTTGAGCTTGAGTAGAGACGAGAAAGGTGCCACCTTGCCTGCTGAGTTGGATATAAACCTTCTGAGGAAGTTGACTTTTCCAAGCAAGCTCTGCAACTCCCTCTTGTTTCTCGGTGCTGGCACGTCCAACACAGCTTGTACTTTGTCGCCAGACACCTCGATGCCTCTCTCATGTACCACAAACCCTAGAAAGTCACCAGCACAAACCCCAAAGGCACACTTGGCCGGATTCATTTTAAGCTGATGCTTTCGCATGATTGTGAACACCCTTCGGAGATGATCAATGTGGTCCTCCTTCTTTTTGGACTTTACTACCACATCATCAATGTAGACCTCAAGGATGTCCCCCAATATTCTGCTGAAAATTACGTTCATTGCACGCTGGTATGTAGCCCCTGCATTGGTTAAGCCGAATGGCATACTGAGATACTCAAACGCTCCTGTGAACCCAGGGCAGCGGAAGGCGGTTTTAGGAATGTCCGGCTCGTCTATTGGAATCTGGTGATAACCTGCCGTCCCATCCATAAATGAGAGCAACTCGTGTCCCGCCACTGCATCCACCAGCATATCCGCTATGGGCATAGGATAAACATCCTTAGGAGATGCAGCGTTTAAATCCCTGTAGTCCACACATACTCTGATTTTGCCATTCTTCTTCCGAATAGGGACGACATTGGATAACCATTCCGGATAAAGGGTTGGTCTGATTATCCCAGCGTTCACCATGCTTTGAACCTCTTTCTTGACCGCCATTGCCGTTTCAGCATTCATCCGCCGTTGCTCTTGCTTAACTGGCCTACATCCTTCCTTGATAGGAATGCGATGGCAAGCCAGCTCTCTTGATAACCCCGGCATGTCTTGATACTTCTCGGCAAAGCAGTCCTTAAAATCATGCAGCAACCCTATCAGTTGCTGCTTCAAATCTGGTCTAAGGTACTGACTGATCCCCACTTCCATGGGTTCCGTTTCTGTTCCCAGGTTGATCTTTTCAACAGGATCGCGTACCTTGGGCGGAGTATCATCTAGCGCTGCTGGAACAGGCTGAATTACTTCCACCCCTGTCGAAGCTTCAAACTCTTCTTCCTCAATACACTCCACCAGTGCCACCTCCTCCCAGGCCATTCGCTCTAATCGATAAATCGCCAATCGCTGCATAAAACTAGCAAAGGCCTCCGACTCCTCTTGCGAGAGGGCGTCACTCATTGGAAGTATTGGGACGGAGCAAAATGGAAATTGGCCGGCTATAATCCGCCATAGCCTGGGCAATTCCCCACTGAGACAGCTCATTCTGGGTCACCCCAAGTGGATGCCCCCTATGGTCGACTCCCTCAATCCGGAGGGGTCTCATGTCTCTGTTGTAATAGCTGGCTTCCAACTGGATGGCCGCTATCGAATAAGGGCGCTCATCTGCCTTGATGAGCACTGGCAACTCTGTGACTGGATCCCACATGATCATCTCTTGGTGGAGAGATGAAGGCACTGCTAGCGCCTTATGGATCCAATCCCTCCCTAGGATCATATGGTAGGGAGCGTTCGCGTTGGCCACGTAAAATGCGTGATGGGCATCAGAGGGTCCTATCTTAACTCGGAGCACAGCCACCCCAGCGGTTGGAGTTACCTCCCCCGAAAACCCCTTCACCTTGGAGGCAGACTGGATGACTTTGTCCTTTGGAATCTTCAGTTGTTCCACAAGAGTAGTGGTGACGACGTTTACCGCAGCCCCTGTATCTATTAAGATCTTGCGGACCTTCATGCCCTGCACCTCTGCCGTGACGTATAGAGGCTTCAGATGCTGGGACATGTCGAACGTAGGCTTGGCAAACATCACGCATTGTTTCAGAAGGTCTCCGGCCCCCTCCGGATACCGATGGCTGGACCGAAAAACCCCGGGCTCAGCTTCTGCCTCACCCCCACCCTCAGGCTCCTGTACTGAGTAAACAGGATGAGAAGCCTCTTCGTTGTTGATGAAGTGAGCAGTGGGCAAAGGCTCTGGCAGAGCATAAGCAGATGACAGAATGAAGACCATGTTGCAATGGTGAGTCATGGCCTCATCCCCGGTCTGCTCTTCGTCCATTGGCACCTCACCCTCGTCTACCGCTTCGGGCTCATCCTCATAGTCGACCACTTCTTCTTCCTTATCCAGGTCTAGGTCTCCTACGTCGGAGTCAGCTTGTATACTGGAGGCGACTGAGGACGTCCTAGTTGGCACCGTCATCTGCAGCTTCTTAGCTGCGTACTCCACGAAGTTGGTTGGCGCCTTAGGCCCTTTTGGCCTTGCCCGCGATACGGTAGCGGACGGCCCGCTTGTTTCCGCCAAAACTATTCTGGATTCCTTGGGAACAGCCTCCCTCTCAGAAACCCCCACGTTGCTCGTGCTCGCCGCCAATGACGCGTTGTTTTCCTTTGGTATCCACCGCATAACGGTGGAACCCTTGCTGGTGTCAATCACCATCACATCTTCCTGAGCCTCCAATGCCCCTTGCTTCCCGGCAGCTTCCGGTTGTGACTTCTTTGGAGGAGACTTCCTTGCCTTCGAAGGCTCAGGAGGGAAATCCAGCTTTCTCCTTGGCCTGGACTGAGGTGCCCCAGTGGATCTTGGCAGATCAGCCACCCTATCGTGCACACTCTTTCGAGGTGCCGGTGGAACGTCCGCGGTTCGCTGTCGCCTAGAGTCCACGTATGATTTGGTTCTTACCTTGTAGCGTTTATGGATCTCCTCCACCCGCTCCACGGGTACTGACAGCTCTTCCTCGGTTACCCTTCCCGATGCCAGATCCGCCAAGGTTCTTTTCGCCTTGCCAAAGCGTCTCCGCTCGTTTCGGGTGGTCACTGCTGCAAGCTCAACAGCCTTGCCAGCCCGCTGGGTATACCATCTGTCCGCCTTCGGATCGTTCCTAGACGCTGGCGGAATATAGACCTCCGCGGATGGCTCTGGATTCGCAGCCTTCTGCAAACCCCCAGCCGTAGCTGATTTGATTCCGGATGGTCCTGGACCTTGCCTAGGCCTTGCCCTGCTGGCGCAGCTGTCCTCGGACCCGTGATGGTATTTCATCCGCTTGTAACTCTCCCTGCTTGACTTCTCGGGCGGCGGATGCTCTAACTTAGCTTTCTCGAGGGCTCTCCTTTCAGCTTTCTCCTCCGCTTCCTTCAAGGCTGCCTGAAACTCCTCATAAGTAATCGGCTGCCCTGTAGTTAGATCCGCCATTTCCACCACGACCGGCGTCGCGCTTGCGCTGGTCCTTTAGCTGAGCTGGATCCGTAACTGTACGGCCGGACCCCTCGGGGTGGTCACCCCGTTCCAGCAACTGATTCATCAAGATACTCAGGTTGGCGAGCGCGGTATTGGTTTCCGCCAACTGCTCCTGCTGCTGTTGCCAGCTGCCCTCGGAGTTCCTGGCATAGGCGGTCAAGTCGCTCCCCAGCCGATCCTGCTGTTCGGCGAGGTACTTGAAATTGGCAGTGAACCCCCGCTGCTCCGTCTGCATACGCCTAACGGATTCACTTAGATCAATGACCACCTCATTGGCCCTCCTCAGCGCCTCGTCTGTGTGACAAGACTTTTCGATCAACATCTTCAGAGTATCCGTCACCTCCGTGGGAGTTGCAGACTCCCCAGTAAATTGTACCACAGGTGACGCGCTTGGATCAGCGGATTCATCCGCGGACCCCGTTTCCAAGAAACCAGATGTAGCTTCCCGGTTAACAAAGCCGACAGCGCGGTCGTCATCCTGAGAAGCGGCAGTGATTTCAGTGGTCTCTTCTTCGATCTCCGAAACAGGTGGCTCGGAAACCGGATTCAGACCCTTTTTGCTTCGCAGCGCTTTAAGGGCAGCAGCAATAGCTTTTGCGTCTGCCAAAGTCCCGCCAAACACTTCCTTAACTTCAGCGTCAGTTAATCCCCTACACTCAGCTGTTCCATGCTGGATCAGCCCTTTGTGGGAAATCTTCAAACAAGACATGGTCACCCTTACGTAAGGATTACCCCTTGTAGATCCCGCAATCTTTGACACCCGTCCCACTGGGCGTGCCAAAATGTTCGTGGCGGGTTCAGCACCCGGCGAACAGTCAGCACTGGTTTGTGGTTGCTGTGTTTCTGTGTTGTGCTTAGGCGTGCCAGCACCCTTGGAGCGGTGCAACTCGACTGCGTGCGACCCCCTTGGCGAGTCGCTTCGTCTGCTCCCAATTCGACTCTGACTTCCTGGTCAAGCGACTGTTACGCGGGCGCTGACTAAGCCGGCGTACAGGGCTCGAACAAGACCTGAATAGAACTCTCTACCAGGATTTTCTTCCCAACCCCTCCAGGATTGAGGATCTTACTTTGATCCGGAGAAGCAAAGCAGAGCTGTTCCAAGACCACGGGTGTGTCACCGGAGTGACGACTCGATTGCTACCAGGGGTAGCGGACTGACAGACTCGATTGCTACCGGGGGTAGCGGACTGACTCGATAGACTCAGCAAACGCTCGGCACAAGTACGAGAGCGGATCAATCGTAGGAGGGCGGAGGAGGGTTGCGTGAGGCTCAGCAAATGCTCGGCGCAAGTACGAGATTAGATCGATCGTAAGAGGGCGGAGGAGGGTTGCGTGAGGCTCAGCAAATGCTCGGCGCAAGTACGAGATTGGATCCGTCGTAGGGCGGAGGCGAGTTGCGTGAGTAGCTCAGCAAAGCGCTCGGCACAAGCACGAGATTAGATCGATCGTGGGGCGGAGGCGGATTGCGTGAGTTGCTCCGGAGAGGCTTTGGCAAGTTAACGTTGCGCTAGAACTTGTGGTTGTTTGTATTTGGTTGAGAACCTCTTCCTAGATGCCAGCAGAGTTATATTTATACGGCTCAAGGACCCCTAGGGCTGTCAACTCCAGCCCGGCGGATCCTTGAGATTCATTAGGAGTGTCCTCCCTTATCCTGCTTCCCATCATATCAGCAAAGATACTATCAGAGGTATAGTTGGTATTGAAGCTTCGAAGTTTGGAGCAACACGTCATGACCTTGCTTGTTATGCTTCTGTTACTGTTCAACTTTCATCATTGCGCAGTATGGCCGGTTCCTCTAAAAACCTCCCTAAAGCATGGTGCAGCATGGCTTGTGGTTGTTAGTGATTGATAGCCTAGCGTAGGTATTGAAATCATTGCTATATTGCTTCTCAATCTCAACAAATATCTTCGCTGATGGATTGCTACGAAACAACCCCAATCGGATTAGGAAGCAACTCACGTTCCCCTTCCAACTCAACTTCCTTGGTTGAAGCGGGAAAGCACGATCTTAAAGGGTTTGACTCTGATCAAAAACTCTACTGGGCCTTGGGGCGAAAGCCCAATTGAAATAAATTCCAATTGTGGCCCAAATAGAATGGACATTAGATTGCCCTGTAGTAAAATTAAGAAATCACTAGTGTTTGAGTCTTATCAGGTGAAATTCAAACTTGGGAAAGTGAAATTAAACGAACGCCAAAATGAATTCACTCGAAAATGAAGACAAAGGAAGAAGATATCGATGCATATCATAATGTTCTAACAGTAAAACTGAAAACGTCCTTCCTGATAATGGACAATGAGTTTGAGTTCCATGACTTCCATCCATAGTAGGGAACAATTACAAGGGGGCAAGTGGCTAGTCTCCACAAAACACAAGGAAACATGAAGGCAACCATTACAAAAGGGCAAGTCAAGCTGCCACTAAACATAATCTGGAATGATATGATAGGCCTATATTTTTCATTCACGAATCTTGGACAGGAAGGATCGATGCAAACTCTACTGTTTTTTTATTTTTAATTATTATGATTATTATTATTATTATTATTATTATTTTTTTTTTTTTTTTTTTTTAATCATTGAACCACATTTTGTAGCTAGGACATAAGTAGTTTTTTGGTCCTTGCGATTTCCACCCAAATGTCCATCTTCTTGAAATCGCTGATGGATGCTGAACTTTCCCATTATTCAGGGTCAGTATATATCCCATTCAAGGCAGGGGCCACTCTCCACTAGTACTCACTTTAGATCCTCTAATATGTTCTGTATGCATGTGTTGTATTAGACTCCACAATCTGTAGTTAAACAAGAAACCATGAGGAAAGTACAACTATTTAAAATCATCTGGTGCTTCAAGCAGGGCAGCAGCAGTGGATCAAATTCGGACAACACATCTCCCAGTTATACAAGGAGACTGTTGCTAGGGTTTATATATAGTATAAAGGTGCAGGTGACTTTTCGGGTCAAGGGTAAGGAAAACTAAAGGCCAAACTTTTGACGCTGGAAAGCTGTGGTATCCAGCTAATGACTGCTGGAAGCAGAAAATTCTTGAAAGGGGTTGATACCTCAAGTAGTGGTTTCAAGGCTATATATACTGCATGAGGAAATTCGAATATTGAAAGGTTTGAGATTTTCCAGCGGTTCTTTACAAAATTCCGACTACTCCAGCCGATCGAACACTATACTGCATGCAGTCTAAAACACGATTCTCACATCGTGCTCTATGCTTTCTAATTTGGAGTGGTTTTGACCACTGCCAAAATTTCAATCAGTGCACATACATAAATGTGTTTTGAGTATTCCCTTTAACACACTTACAATTTTCTGATTCTTGACTGATGAGTCAAGGCCATGATGATCGAATCATATCCTGTTCTTGCATATTCTTAAGAAAACAAGAAAAGGTTTGCTCCAAATTTTTGGTCACTTAGAATACACCTATATCCATTGATGTATATTTCATTTCCATTGATTAATATCAGCTTACTACAGGTTAAATATAAGTTACCTGCAGGAAACTGCGTCTTATTTGCAATAGCTTGAAAACATCGCCTGAGATAATTTCCCACCAATTTTCTGCTTGTTCTGTCAATTGTTTCATTATCATTTACTCACTATTGGTTAAACCTTATAAACTAGGGGTTTTCCCAAATGAAAACAAAACTTTCCCCTCGAAAATTAAGTACACCGTTTTCTATTTGGCATTCTTTAGGCTGATCAAATGAGATTGATATGCACCGTATCAATCCCACCTAGATCAACACTAATATATATGCACCGTATTTTCCCCAGTTCAATCTGTTAAATTCATTGGTCTCATTTCGCATCATATGGCCCCAAGAGTCTCCATGGCTCAAATCTGTTGCTGCATTCTCAAACCCATTCCTGGAGGGTTTACATATGCATTTTGGCAAACACTTCCCAGATGGTTAAAATGGTTGGCCGTGTGCAAGTGCATAATCCTCCACATCCTTTTCTGGCTTGGATGGTTCCTATTCATTTTCTGGCTGATTTTCACTCCTAACGAGCCTAGATTCACTGTTACAGATGCCTCTCTAACCCAATTCAATGTCAGCAGTAGTGACAACAACAGCTCCGGTACTAACCTTAACTACCACCTCGCCCTCAACATCACCATCAGAAACCCCAATAGAAGGGTCGGCATTCAATACAAGAGCATGACAATGTCTGCAAGCTACAGGAAGAAGAAGTTTGGCCTCGTGAACTTGACGGATTCGGTGCCGTTTTACCAAGGACACAAGAATACAACTCTTTTGCATCGTCTGGTGCTTCAAGGGGAGCAGCAGTTGGTGAAATTCAGGAAGCGTGACGTCTCCCAGTTTGACAAGGAGACTACTGCCGGAGTTTATTGTAGTAACCCCGATTTTATAAATCATTCTCTTGTAAATCTCTCGAGATTATTGGAGGGGATTCTGAGTTCTAAATTCTGAAAAACGTTTATTTTCGAGGAATTAAAGTTGACTTTCTGATCCGTGGTGTTTTTCGAAAAGTTCCCTTCACGAAAGTCGTAGAACTCGACGATACGAGTTCGTAGACATGTGGCACACGTGAAACGGACGTCGTATGAAAAAGTTGTAACATGTTGAAGTTTTGTTACTATTTCAGACTTGCTATAAATAGAAGGGATTTTTTGGGTAAAAGTCAAAATTTCCCTTTTTGCCATTTTACCTTTTACTGTAGCTTTTTACTGTTTAAAATTTACTGTTCCTTTTCTCTCTCCCCGACGCCGGTCATCTCCTCCGCCGATCTCCGTCGTCCGGCCGCCACGGCGCAAGGCCACCCACCGATCGAAAGGGTTTTCTCTCCTCTTTCGATTGAGCCGAGAATCGGCGCGACCCACCGCCAGTGCACGGAGCAGCAGCGCCCGAAAGTTCTGCCGCCGCCTGTGACGGAGCTGCTTGCCGTTCCAGGCGTCGCCGGAGCTCGAGCGACCCACCATTCGACTCGTCTCCACCGTGCGCTCACCCCTGTGTAAGTGGATCACGCCGAATCAAGCGGAATCGACCGGATCGATTCCGATCCGATCCGAGCTCCCTTACCCGTTTCTGTGTTCAACCCGACCCGGCCCAGCACGTGTCGACCCTACCCGGCCCAGCAGGCATTGACCGATCATGCCCAGTCCAGCGTTGACTGTTGACCGAGCGTTGACCGTTGACCGGGCGGTGACTGTTAACCCGATTCTGCGACAATCCGAATCGACTCGTTTCCTCCGAGGCCCTACGCTAAGCAGTGATTTACCAATTTTGGTGAATTAAGGTGAGTAAACCTCACGTTGATCGTATTTTATACGAGTTAATTTATAGTATAGATCGTGAAATGCAAAATGGTTTTATGAAAATGATATTTATTTTAGATTGAATGAACTTGATCGACTACGGTTCATTGGTAAGTAAAATGAATTTATTATAAAAATAATTTTCAAAGGGTTTTACGATCAATGACTATAGTTGGTATTAGTGGACTATTCCTGAGTGAATGTCTACGTATATATATATTTACGTGAAGTATATGTATTGTGAGTGTGCAATTGGGTGCTTTAATTGTTATGAAATTGTCATAATTGTGTATCATGTGAGTGTTTGTGTTTGTTCGTAGCTAAAACCCGTAGGCCTGGCAGGGACAGATGAATCCAAGTGTGATCTCCTGTAAACCTGCTTACTAAGGGGAATACCGGGCGGGCCGGTCTTCTCCTCTCTGATGCCTAAGTTAGTACAGTTGGGATGAATAGATAACTTAAGCACGTATGATAAGCATTAGGAAAGATCAGTTACCTATTAATGAGGGTAGTTGAGGCCCTTATATAGGTGGCCGGGCGTGAGGTCTGGCCTCACTCTTCGATGTGGGACTGGCTTCCTTCTGTTCGTACACCAAAGGGCAGCTCTGGTGAACTCTTTGGCAGGCTGGCGCCCCCGGTCCCCGGGTCCCTGGTCGCAAGGTAGACTGCTGGACCCCGGTTCCGGGTGCTGGCGATCCGGTTCCGGGCCCTAGGCTAGCCCCGGGTGCACCGGTTGCGGGTCTGTGGGCCTGTTGTAGCCCCTCTGTGGCTACTGTCAACAAGTCCCCCAAGTTCTCGGTCAAGTGCAATCTTGAATGTGGACTTAATATGTTTTGCTTATGTCCCGCAGACCCGCAGTTGCCAACCCTACGGTACCCAGTCCTCCAAGTTGTATTGAAGATTGGGCGTGACCGGGCGTTCGGTCAGACGAGGTGCGGTGAGTACGGTATCGAGTCGGAGAGTGTGTGGGAGCTCGACCGGGCGTTCTGCCATATCGGAACGAGTCCCCCAAGGCGAAATTGGCGAACCGACCGGTGGACCCCCATACCGTATCGAGCCGGAGAGTGCGTGGGAACTCAACCGGGCGTTCTGCCATATCGGAACGAGTCCCCCAAGGCGAAATTGGCGAACCGACCAGTGGACCCCCCATACAGTATCGAGCCGGAGAGTGCGTGGGAACTCGACCGGGCGTTCTGCCATATCGGAACGAGTCTCCCCAAGGCGAAATTGCTGCCAATGGCAGGGCAGGCCGGGGAATAGCCCGGTGGTTCGGCCCAGCTTGTGCTGGAATAAGCGTGGGGTAGGATTACTAGCGTGCGGGGAGGCCTGTTGGAGCGTGGAATAAGCCAATAGGTACCCTGGTGTTGCGGCCATGTTGAAGCACCGGTTAACACTTGTTAGGTCTTCTCAGCTTGTGTTGGAATAAGCGTGAGGTAATGTGCAGGTTTGTTAGCCTGCGGGGAGACTTGTTCTGTGTTAGAGAAACAATCTGCCCGGTGGGGAGGCGTTGAGATAACGAGTCTCGTCATGTATCCCCAAATGTACCACAGTTCAGTGTGATGCAGGGTTTTTATCCTGCTGGAAAAGAGTACATGTGTTAGATGTAAACTCGCCCGGGTTTATAAAGCCCATGCTTTTGGAAGCCTTGAGTTGTTGCTGGCTCGTTCCTGCCCGCAGGCGAAGGAAAGTGACTAAACCGGTGGAATGCTTTGGAGCCTGTTGAATGTCACATGATCGGTGGAATGTCATGGAACCGGTTGAATGCTACGGAACCGGTGAGGTGTCATGGAGCCGGTTGGATACTTCATAACCGGTGAGATGCTGCGGAGCCGGTTGGATACTTCATAACCGGTGAGATGCCATTCCTTGGTTTGAGGTTGACTATTGGGGAAGTGGGGGGAGTGGACGCCTCGGCTTGCGCTCCTATCTCCCCTAACTGCCGCTTGTAGGTGGGACAGGTGGCTGACATGCAATGAAGGGGAGAGCCCATCAGTCCCATCAGTTATGATGGCATGGGAGCTTTATCGATGCTAGGACACGTGTCAGTATGGAGCGGTCTGAGATGGAGGGGATCTGCGGCTGGGGTTGCCTCTCTTTTATGCTTGCCCTAATTATCAACAAGGTGCAGTTTTGCCGCCTATAAGACGCTTCGCCCTCCCTCCTCTCCTCCTGCCGTATTTTGCTGAAGTTTGGTTATTCGTTTGTCGTCTGTCTGTGTTGTTATCTTACTACAGAGCTAAATTCTGTTGTTTAGGCTTTATGGCATCTGAGAGATTAGCGAACCCTGTCGATGCCGGCCGTGGGTCGATGGGAGGGCCCGTGAGGTATCAGTTGTTGAGCCGACCAGAAGCATGACTGATACCGAGATAAGGGATTTTCGGGCGAAGTGGGACATTGACTCCTCCGTTAAGCTCCGAGGCCTGTATCCCGGGGAACTGGCCTGCAACCCGGAGGCGTGTTGGGTTGCCGTTTTTTAGGATCAATTTCGGCACGGGCTATCTCTGTCGCTGCCGAAGTTTGTCCAGTATGTGCTGAGCATGATAAACCTCTCCCCAGCCCAGCTTCCTAGCAACCAGTGGAGGCAGTTGCTTGGCCTCGGGTGCTTATTCAGTCTGAGCAACATGGACTGCCCCATGGTAAATGAGTTCCGGGCGCTGTACAAGATTGTCTACTGCAAAAAGGCCCAGGCCTGTGGTTGTGTTAATTTCACCGCGCGGGACTTCGATCCTGCCGTCACCCACCTGCCGTCGTCGGTTTCAAATGTATGGAGGAGGGCGGTTGTCCTGGCCGGGGGCAGGTGGTAGCGTAGTTCGAGGAGCTTTCGGGTGCCCGAGGCTTATCAAGCTATCAGGGATCAGTCGTACCAGTTGGTCGACTTGGAGAGGCAACGGTTAGCCCGACTTTTTGTTTGCTGGGACACTCTGGGCCAGAGTTCCTACAATTTCATCCGGTGGAATGTGCTGGAGATATGCGAGATGGGGAAGAAACCTAGTAAGGTACCTTGCACTGTTGTTTTGTGGGGTCGCATTTTATTCTGACCGCTCGGTTTGTTGGTTTGCAGCTAATGCCCCCCGGCTCGCTGTTCGGAGTGAGGAGACCGTCGAGCCGGATGACGAGCTTGTGGCCCGGAGGTTGATGGAGATGGGGGAGATGGCCTCGAAAACCGTTGTAGTTCCGGTTACTTTAGAGAGGACGGTGCATAATAACCCTGTACCGCTCATGTTTGCGGACTTCCACTATGGTAGGCAGCCGGGCGGTGAGGATAACGCCCCACTTGTTATTCGGGAAGCAAGATCGGCGGGCTCGCAAGGTCCGGAACCACTAGCGCGGCCGGTGGTGGCACGAGCTCCGTGGGAGAGAGAGGCAGCAGAGATGACTGGGTACCGCAGAAGCGGTCTTGGCGAAGCTCCGGCGAAGAGGGCGAGGACGTTTGATGCCGGGGCGTCGAGCTCGGCTGGTGGAGGGTCAGCACTGGTTCTGGCAGAGGGAACCAGTAGCCGAAGGAATCGGGAGCCGGAAGCCGATCGCGGTTCTGGTGATAGCGGCTTTGGTAGGTTCGTGGCATCTACCATTGAGTCTTTGGGACTTGATCGGGAGGCTCCGGGGGCTGCGTGGCCGGGCGAGAGCAGGAAGAAGGCTGTGAAGTTGGGTCTTCGGGTAAGCCTGGTTGCGTACCTGTGTGGAATTGAGGTTCTTCTGTGCTCCCTATCCTCTTTTGTGGTACGAGCTAATGTTCTTTTTGTGCATTTGTAACAGCTGGTTCATAGCCTTTATGCCACTGAGCCTAGTGAGGAGACTCTGTTTTTGGAGAGGCAAGTGGAGGACCTCACCATACAGCTGTCATTGGCGGAGGCTAAGCTTGCGCAAGAGAGGGAGGAGGCCGGTCGGCTGGCAGCTGAGCTCGCGCGGGAGAGAGAGAAGGCCGGTCGGCTGGCGACCGCTCGGGAAGAGGAGAGAACGGAGTTGGAGGCGAAGGTTTTGGAATTGCATACCCAAATGACCGCAGTCGTCAAAGGAGGCGAGAAACTCGCAGAATCCCGACTTGCCGAAGTCGCTGATAAGGCTATCGACGATTTTCGGGAGTCGTTGGAACTTGAAGAGATGCTGGAGGCCACTCGTGCGAAGGGTATAAATGATGCCTATCTGGAGTGGAGGGAGAAAGGATGGCTTGATGCTGAGCGGATGGAGGTTGAGGTAGTCTTGGCCGAGAAGCTGGAGCAAGAGCGGTCTCTCAAGGCTGGCGGGTCAGGGATTGGAGGCGTCGGCGGCGCTGATTAGCGGTTTTTTGTTTTACATGTATACCTGGCAGATGTATATACCTTGTAACCAGCTGTAGCTCATTCTAGAGGCAGTGACTGTGTATTGCAACATCGGTACCAAATACATTATTGTCCCTCCAAGGCTGATCTCATTTAGGGTAGAACCGCAGGTGCTGGATATTCCATGGGCGAGTAGAGTAGATGTCGTCGGCGTCTATGATGTGGAATGTTGCCGGACCCGCGGCTGCGGTGATTTGGTAAGGCCCTTCCCAAGTTGGCTCCAAGGCCAGCTGTTTTTTCTGAATTTTCTTCATGACCCAGTCCCCCACTTGCAATTTTCTTTCCCAGACCTTTCCGTCGTAGTACCGAGCGACCCGTTGCTTGTACGCCTGGTTTCGCATATACGCTTGGTCGCGCCGCTCCTCTATGAGGTCCAGGTTGAGCCGTATGCCCTCGGCGTTTGTTTCGGCGTCGTAATTCTCAACTCTTCCGCTGGGCATGTCGGTCTCTATGGGGAGCACCGCTTCGCTTCCGAATGCCATGCAGAACGGGGTCTTCCCTGTTGCCCGGGTTGCTGTCGTCCGGATGGCCCATAGAACCGCGGGGAGTTCCTCAGCCCAACATCCATTTTTGTCATCCAGCTTCTTCTTGAGGAGACTCTTGATGATCTTGTTGACCGCTTCCACCTGGCCGTTGGTCTGCGGGTGCGCTACTGAGGCGAACAACATCCGGGTCTCCATGGAGGCCGTGTACTGGATTAGATCAGCATTGTTGAACTGTGTTCCGTTGTCCGTGACTATGGTCTGCGGCACCCCGAACCTGCAGTAGATGTTCTTCCATAGGAATTTTCTTACCCGCTCCTCGGTAATCTTTACCAGGGGTTCCCCCTCAACCCACTTGGTCTGATAGTCGGCGGCTACGATGGCGTATTTGTATTGTCCCACAGCAATTGGGAAAGGGCCGATGATGTCCAGCCCCCACTGTGTGAATGGCCATGGTGCTAACAGAATTGACAGCGCGATTGCCGGGGCATGGGGCGTGGTGGCGTACATGTGGCACTTGTGGCAGCTGCCTGATATTTTCCTCGACGTTGCTACCATGTCTGGCCAGAAGTAGCCTGCCCGTAGCGACTTGTGAGATAGGGACCGGGCGCCAGAGTGATTACCGCACACTCCTTCGTGGATTTCTCGCATGATGGCTTCTCCCGCCTCCTTAGTCACACACTTTAGCTGGGGGAAGCTGTGCCCTCTTCGGTACAACTTGCCGTTGAGGAGGCTGTACCTGGCACACCGGAGTTGTAGTCTCCTAGCCTCCACTGTACCCTGGGGGCTGGTTTTGTCAGCCAAGTATCTAACTATCGGATCCATCCAGCTCGGTGGTGCCTCCTCTACCGCAAATATCTCAGAGATGGTCTTGCTTATGCTCGGTTTCTGGAGGGTTTCAATTTTAGCTCTTCGGTACTCTGGTGGGTAGTTTCCGGTTGCCAACCTTGCGAGGGCGTCTGCATGCCTATTTGCCTCCCGGGGTACATGCTGAATCGTGGCGCCCTGGAATGGCTCGATCAGGGCTTTGGCCAAAGCTTGGTAGGAGGCTAACTGGGGTTCCTTGACTTCGAACAGCCCGTTCATCTGGTTCACTACCAGGCTCGAGTCGCTGTATACTTCCAAGGATGGTATCCCCATCTCCTTGGCTAGCTGCAAGCCAGCTATGAGGGCCTCGTACTCAGCGGCGTTGTTGGAGGTATTGAAGAGGAACCGTAGGGCATACTCGTACAACTGGCCATCGGGCGAGGTTAGCATGACGCCGGCTCCGCTCCGCTTACCTGTTACGGAGCCGTCCACATAAAGTTTCCAACCGCTGGGGAGGCCTGGTTTCGATCTTTATGGCCTGAACTGCTTCGGTGCCTTTGGACCGGCCGGATTGCGCCTCTACCGCCATCGGGGTGAGTTCGCATATGAAATTCGCAGCGGCCTGACCCTTGATAGCAGTTCGCGGGGAGTAAGTGATGTCGAACTCTCCCAATTCAACTGCCCACCGTAAGAGCCTGCCGATGGTATCCGGTTTTTGCAGGATCTGCCGCAGAGGGTGATTGGTATATAGGGTGATGGAATGAGTCTGGAAATAGTGCCGGAGCTTTCTGGCGCTGACGATCAGAGCCAGAGCCAATCTTTCAATGTCAGAGTACCGGCCTTCGGCTCCGGTAAGTCCCTTCCCTGCATAGTATACCGGGAGATCGATCGTGCCCTCCTTCCTGACGAGAGCCGCGGAGACGGCCGTTCTTGACGCAGCTATGTAGAGGTATAGCATCTCGCCCGGCACTGGTTTGGATAGGAGAGGCACTGTAGACAGGTATGTCTTGATGGACTGGAATGCCGCTTCGTGCTCCGCCACCCAGTGAATTTTCTTGAACTGATGTGCCATGAGCAGTTTAAAGAATGGGGCGCACTTATCGGTCAGGCGGGAGATAAATCTGGCGAGGGCGGCCAGTAGGCCGGTCAGTATCTGGACTTGGTTTCTTTCCCCTGGTGTTTCCATGTCTAGGATCGCCTGGACCTTCAGCGGGTTAGCTTCTATCCCTCGCTGGCTGATAACATGACCTAGGAACAAGCCCTCTGAAATCCCAAAAATGCACTTCTTCGGGTTCAAGCGCATTCCAAACTTGAGCATCTTACCGACGACTACAGCCAAGTCTCGGACGTGGGCCCCCGCGGTCAAGCTCTTGACCAGCATGTCATCTACGTACACTTCCACCGTTTTGCCCATCTCCTGCTCTAACATGCGATTTACCATCCGTTGGTATGTGGCCCCGGCGTTCTTTAAACCGTACGGCATCCTCTTGTAACAGTAGGTGCCTCGGTCAGTTGTGAACGAGGTGTGCTCTTCGTCGTCCGGGCTCATCCTTATCTGATTGTATCCGGCGTAGGCATCCATGAAGCTGAGTAGTTTAAAACCGGACGTGGAATCTATAAGCTGGTCGATTCGGGGGAGCGGGAAGCTGTCTTTTGGGCACGCCCGGTTTAGGTTGGTGAAATCTACGCACATGCGCCACCGGTCGGTTCCCTTCTTTGGGACCATAACCACGTTGGCGAGCCATCGGGGGTACTGGACTTCCCGGATGAAACCTATGCCTCTCAGCTTCTGCACTTCTTCTCTGATCGCCTCATATTTCGCCGGACTGAAAGACCTCCTCTTCTGCCTCACCGGGGGAACGTTGGGCAACGAATTTAGCCGGTGGACAACTATCTCCGGGGATATGCCTGGCATGTCCTCGTAGGACCATGCGAAGACCGAACTGTTGTCTCTGAGAAAGGTGATGAGTTCTTGCCTGACAGTCGGGGTGAGCTTCGTTCCAATCACCACCTTGCACTCCTGGTGATCCTCCGAAATGGAGATTGTTTCGGTTTCTTCCACGGCCAACGGTCGTTTTACCTTCTCGTTGTCGGAATCGGTGTCATCACGGGGGTCAATGCTCGGATCCGGCACTGGCGCTTGTTGAGTAGCCGTGAAGACCTCAGTTCGCTTTCTTCCGTGGGTCAGGGCCTCCGCGTAATGCCTGTGAGCGATCTTCTGGTCCCCGCGTATGGTAATGACGCCTGCGGGTGAAGGCATTTTTAACATCAGCATATGGCCGGCTATAAACGTTTTCAGCCTCCACAACCCCGGCCGACCAATTATGCCATTATACGAGGACAGGCAGTCCACGATGATGAACTCCAGGTGCTCCTTCCTCGTCCTGTCTCCCTCGCTGAAGATTAGCGGTAGGTAATCCGATCTCAAAGGCTGGACCACCTCACCGGAGAAGCTTATCAGTGGCTCGTTATCCTAGGATAACTTGCTCCTTCCTCTCTGCAGTCCCTTGTATGCATCCCGGAACATCACATTGACAGAAGCTCCGGTATCGATCAGCATGCGGCTGGTTATCCAGTGGTCTATTTGGACCGTAATGAGGAAGGGGTCGTTGTGCGGTTGGATCAGATCCTCCGGCTCTTCTTCCTCATAGAACGTAACCGAGTTCCATCCGGTTTTAGCGGCTTGGCCGCTTCCTCCTCCAAAGGCACATACCTCATTTCCCCGGATCGACCTTAAGCACCGCTTCTTCGAGCTCCGGGTAAGTCGATCTATGTGGCCCCCACGATGTATCATATTTATGCTCCCGTGCACCTCGATCCCTCCCGGGACTCGGGTGCTTATGGTTCCCACTTCTCGGGCACCCTGCCAATCTCCTTGTGGGTCGTCTGTCCGGACTCGGCCGTCCACAACCGTTCTCTGGGGTCTTTGGTCGTTAGTCCGGACGGCTGGGTCCTCGCGTTTTCCTGCTGGCACAACGGCCAGGGCCCGCGGTTGTCTCCCCGCTGGCGCCGCTGCCACGAGCAGCGCCAGTCGTGAAGTCGGCGGCCTTCTACCTGACTGTGAACCGTTGTTACCGCTCCGGCGGGGTCGCCAATCCTCCCATACTTCGGCTTTCTTGCTGGTCGTAGGTGTGCGGTTGCGATCCTACCGCCCCGCTTTGCTTTCACGGGAAGACGGCGGTAGTAGGTCATCCGGCCTTCGCTTGGGCATCTTATCCCCATACGTCTCATGTTCCGCCTGGGCGTGCCTGACGGCCACGGCCATCAATTCGTCGTACCCCAGCGGCTCCTTTACCTGCAGGGGCTCCTTGGCTCTGAGGACGAACCGGCCGACAAACTTATCAGCCAGCTGTTCGAAGGTTTCCACCGAGTTTACCGGCAGCTCGTAGAACCAACTCAATGCCTCCCCCGAGAGCGTCTCTTGGAATACATTGCAACACGTGGCGTCTGAGTAGCCCCTTGTGCCCGTTTGTGACTTAAAGCTGTCCAGGTGCTGGTATGGGAAGCTCGCTCCTGAGTACGTCAGTTTCAGGGGCTTTTGGTCACCAGACCTTCCTGATTCCCTAACCTGGTGTGGAAAAGGTCCAGTGCGTTCGTTGAATAGTACAGTGTCCTGCGGTGGCCCCGTCCTTTTCTCGCTGGCTTCTAGCCGGCCCCTCATGTCCGACACCGAGGCGGACAGCGTCTGGAGCGTCCTTGCGGTGGAGCTGTCCTGCTCGCTCGATGCCAGACTCGTGCGGTATGGGGGCTCAACCGGGTCGGAGTTCTTCAGAGCTTCCGGAAAGAGGGGTGTGGGCACATGCGCAGTCTTTCTCCTTCCCGTAGGCTGTCCCACCTCTAGGTGCGGGAATTCGTTACTTTTGTTTTCGGGCCGCGATGCCGCCCGAGAAGTGCCCTGCTGGTGCCCCTTCTTCAGGGCCGCTAATAAGGTGACGTTCACCGCTTCCAACTCTTGGCACCGGGCATCCGCCCTTAGTCGGTCTCGATCGCCCTCCTCTCGCAACCGTGCGACTTCTGCCTTCATTTTTTTTATTTCCTCCCCCGCATCGTATTGGTCAGGATTGTCTGAGCCTTGGCAACCGTGAGTTTCGTCCTGGTCGAGGGATGGGACGAACCTCGCGCTGACTTCAGATTTAATGTTTTGGGCCCGGCCGGGGATCCAGACTCGTTCTTTCAACCTTCCCTCTCTAGCTCTTATCTTCCTTCCTTCCATGGCCTCCGGATTGTGGATTTAACTGCTTTTCAAAAGATCGGTCGGGTTCTACCCTCCGGTAGAGCAACACAACTTTTTGAACCTCTTCCCACAGACGGCGCCAATTGTTCGTACCTAAAACCCGTAGGCCTGGCAGGGACAGATGAATCCAAGTGTGATCTCCTGTAAACCTGCTTACTAAGGGGAAAACCGGGCGGGCCGGTCTTCTCCTCTCCGATGCCTAAGTTAGTACAGTTGGGATGAATAGATAACTTAAGCACGTATGATAAGCAGTAGGAAAGATCAGATACCTATTAATGAGGGTAGTTGAGGCCCTTATATAGGTGGCCGGGCGTGAGGTCTGGCCTCACTCTTCGATGTGGGACTGGCTTCCTTCTGTTCTTACACCAAAGGGCAGCTCTGGTGACCTCTTTGGCAGGCTGGCGCCCCCGGTCCCCGGGTCCCTGGTCGCAAGGTAGACTGCTGGACCCCGGCTCCGGGTGCTGGCGATCCGGTTCCGGGCCCTAGGCTGGCCCCGGGTGCACCGGTTGCGGGTCTGTGGGCCTGTTGTAGCCCCTCTGTGGCTACTGTCAACAGTGTTGGTTTGGAAACCAACGGTCAATGTAAGATCTTGCCAGTAGTGGTCGAATTGGGATCTTACATGTGTGACGGTGGTGATCTTTCCTATGTGTTGATGGGAGATCTTTATATGTATGTTTGTGTTAGTTTGGAAACCAATGGCCAATGTAAGATCTTGCCGTTAGTGGTCAAATTGAGATCTTATATGTGTGGCGGTTGTGATCTTTCCTATGTGTTGATGGGAGATCTTTATATGTGTGTTTGAGTTGGTTTGGAAACCAACGGCTAATGTAAGATCTTGTCATTAGTAGTCGAATTGGGATCTTACATGTGTGGCGGAAAGGATCTTGCCAAATGTGGTTGAATTGGGATCTTAATCAGTTAGAGCTCTAGTCTGTCTGTCTTGGTGAGAGTCGGATGAGAATGACTGAGGTCATTGCCCTGTGTGTTATTCATTGGTTGATTGTGCGTTGTTTTTTTGAGTTTAAGATGGTAACATCTTGGCTTCATTTGGGATTGAGGGATTTCTTATATGTTTGCATTTTGTTTATATTTGTGTTGTTGTTTGGGCGTGACTTCCTGAACTAAGTTTTATGCAGGAGTCACAATTTTAATTGTGTAAGATTTGTATTATCCTGAATTATGCTTTTAAGCAGGAAAGTCTGAATCTTATCTTGTATTTTGTTTGTCTTAATTTTATTATCTTGAAATTGTCTGTTTTACTCACACGAGCTTTGAAAGCTTACCGGGTTCGTTGTTTACAACCCGGTGCACCAATTGTTGGTGTAGTGGTTAGACTTGCAGGTGAGGACCAACAGCTAGGGAGCGGCATCTGAGTTGCACGGCTAGTAGGTGTGGACTTTGGTCTAGCTTGTCTTCTTTTTTTTGTTTTGGGTTAGTGAGTGACAGCGTGAGACTCTACTGTTACATTAATGTTTTATTGGTGTAACATTTTTGAGTGTTTGAGCCACGCACTTAAACTCTGTTGTTGTACTTAGTTATTTGTTTAATAACTTTTAAGTATGGAGTTTTTGTGAATTTTCACATTATCGAAATTGGATTTTTATTATCCAATTTTTCGGGGTGTGACATTTATAATAATATTCTGCAGGTTAATTTTCAGGTCAAGGTCAGTAATGCAAAGTTCAAGGGGAAGTTTTCGAAACTAGTAACCAACGAAGACCAGCATATCAACTGCAAGCTGAAACTTCCTTTCAGTGCTACTAATGGGACATCTGGTAGTGGTTTCAAGGCTACAAAGTGCTACGATGGTGATATATTCGACTTCATCGGACCATAGTGTAGAGCAAGGCTGTATCCCATGCAATTTGAATCATTTTATTATGGGGAATTTTATTATACACCCATTTTGTATATCCTCTTTTAAATTAAATTCAATAAATATATCTATTAATTAGGTTGAACAAAAAAAATGAAAAAAAAAATATTTTGGCTAAACAATAAAACCTGTTTTTGTTCAGAATTACAGAAATTGCCACTTAAAAAAATTATTACTAATGCTAATCAACCTCTTCAAAAAATATTAACAATAAGTATTCAATGATTAAAGCTCATTTCATTAATATGTAATTATAGATTCATCACTTCTAATATTGATATTGAATTAGTCATATTACTACTTGCTAGAATCATGTAATCTTAGTTTTTTTTTTCTTCCCTTTTTTGTCTTTTTTTTTTTGGGAACTTCTATTAATACCTCTAAAATCGGTACTTGGACTGCCCTCTTTTTTCAAATTAATATTGACTTTGTCAAGCCATGTGAAATTACTATTCTATTATATTTTCAAAACCATTTTGTAAAATATATTTCACGAAAGAGAAAAACAAAGAATATATTTTCATATCCATTCCATTTTTATTCTATTTAATTATTTTCCAATCAACTGCAACCAACGAAGACCAGCATATCAACTGCAAGCTGAAACTTCCTTTCAGTGCTACTAATGGGACATCTGGTAGTGGTTTCAAGGCTACAAAGTGCTACGATGGTGATATATTCGACTTCATCGGACCATAGTGTAGAGCAAGGCTGTATCCCATGCAATTTGAATCATTTTATTATGGGGAATTTTATTATACACCCATTTTGTATATCCTCTTTTAAATTAAATTCAATAAATATATCTATTAATTAGGTTGAACAAAAAAAATAAAAAAAAAATATTTTGGCTAAACAATAAAACCTGTTTTTGTTCAGAATTACAGAAATTGCCACTTAAAAAAAATTATTACTAATGCTAATCAACCTCTTCAAAAAATATTAACAATAAGTATTCAATGATTA
Source organism: Potentilla sterilis (assembly GCA_963682095.1). Lineage (NCBI taxonomy): Eukaryota > Viridiplantae > Streptophyta > Magnoliopsida > Rosales > Rosaceae > Potentilla > Potentilla sterilis. The sequence continues at coordinate 14,074,921 of OY821756.1, read as the reverse complement.
AAGCTCATTTCATTAATATGTAATTATAGATTCATCACTTCTAATATTGATATTGAATTAGTCATATTACTACGTACTTGCTAGAATCATGTAATCTTAGTTTTTTTTTTCTTCCCTTTTTTGTCTTTTTTTTTTTGGGAACTTCTATTAATACCTCTAAAATCGGTACTTGGACTGCCCTCTTTTTTCAAATTAATATTGACTTTGTCAAGCCATGTGAAATTACTATTCTATTATATTTTCAAAACCATTTTGTAAAATATATTTCACGAAAGAGAAAAACAAAGAATATATTTTCATATCCATTCCATTTTTATTCTATTTAATTATTTTCCAATCTGATCTTGAGGAGGAACAAAGATAATATATTCTAATCAAAACTAATTGTCTAGGTTATCAATAGATTAGTACACCCATGATATTTGAGCAAATTCACTAGCAAACAAAGAAAGTGACAAACTATGTACCAAAAAGCCCAGATTTCCTTAACAAAGAAGAAAAATAAAAAGAAAGCCCAGATGATAATTTATGTTTATTGAAAATAGATCGAGAGAAAAAATTAAAATTTCGGATCATTAGAACAATAGATTTGCCTGATTTTGGATTAATTTTCAAAGTAAAATATAATTAATAAATGTTAAAAAATTGAAGCATGTTTAATAACCGATTTTAGAGGTGTGAGCTGAATATTCTATAAGGAAATTCTTTTAATTGATTTAATTAGATTTTGGTATTTTAGAAAAATTAGGGAGGTGTAAATTATATTTTGGTTCTTGTAAAAACTAAATTGGAGGTCTATTAAACAAGGAGGTCCAAGTGCCATTTTTTGAGGTATGAATAAAAGCTCCCTTTTTTTTTCAAATTCAAAAACATTGATACTGCTACATTATTTTTACGTATCATTCTGTTGGATTCTAAAATTTTCTATCACATACGTAAATTATGAAAACATTAGCTTGTATAATTTGTACTAATGACATACATAACATAGAGCTTTATTCGACTATACCACACTTATAAAATATCTGACTTATCAAAGTTGGATAATTACCTGACTTGTAAGAGTTTAATGATGTACCTAAATTGTAGGAGTTTAGTTTTTTTTTTTAATATCTTCACAAAAAGTGTATTGTTTATCTATCTGATTTCTTAATGTCATGTTCAAGAGTTATGTTAGAAAAAGAAAATACACCTATAAGGAAGACAAAATAATCTAAAAAGAAGATATGTGTACCTTACAATGAGGAATACTCAACATAAACATTTTTATACTCTTTCCTACTTCTTGATTGCATCTCCAAACTATTTTTCAATTATCAAGAGATATGAGCAAGAAGTACGTGAGTGTTTGGCTTCAGCTTTCATCTTATATGTAGGAAGAAGGTAAGAATTGAACTAAAGTTTTGTGTTAGAAATGAAATGTAATGAGCATATATATAGTGTGTGTGTGTGTGTGTGTGTATTCATGTCACTATCATAAAAACAAAGATAAATTTAAGAAAATGAAATTTATTATGATAAAATTATAAAAACTAATTTTCAGAATGAAGTTTAAATTAAAATAAAGCTAGATTTAAAGAGAAATATTTTCTTTTTCCACCAGAATGGTAAAATGGTCAAATCAAGAAAAATGAAATTTGATAATTACAGAAATATAATAAATATTGGGTGTAAATTGAAAGAAAATAAAAGTGTGACTACTTATTTGGGTTTTACTCTAATTTTCTCTTTTATTATATGTGTAAAGTAGGGCATATAATAAAATTTCTGAAAAGTAAGGCAATGAATTCAACCCTTTCTGCGTTATTTACAGAAATTTCAGAATATAATTTTATTACGCTGGCACTACAAGAAAAAAAGGCTTTGCCGACGAAAAAAAAAAAACGGCCGACGAAACACTTTTTTCGTCGGCTATTCCCAAGAATGGCCGACGAAAATTTTTGTCGTCGGCAAAAAAAAAATTTCGTCGGCCATTCCCATAGAATGGCCGACGATTTTTTTTTTCGTCGGTAAAAATGAAAAATCGTCGGCTATACTCCTATAATGGCCGACGATTTAAAGTTTTCGTCGGCTATAAACTTTTGGAAGAATGGCCGACGAAACTTTTTTATTTCGTCGGCCATAAGTTTTTTTAAAAATAATTATTTTACGAATAATGGCCGACGAAAATTAATTATTTCGTCGGCCATAAATTATTTAAAAATAATTATTATACGAACAATGGCCGACGAAAATTAATTATTTCGTCGGCCATACTTTTTTTAAAAATAATTATTTACGAACAATGGCCGACGAAAATTAAGTATTTCGTCGGCCATAAGTTTTAAAAAAAATAATTATACGATTATTTTTGACAGAAAACGACAAAAGAATAGCATAGCCGACGAATACTAGGTTTGATTTCGTCGGCTATGATTAAAAAAAAAAACAAAAAAAGAGCAGTTTCCATTTTCTATCACTATCGACAAACCATTGCTTCATCCTTCAAATGCAAATGTGTCGTGAAATAAGACATGACCAAAATATTGAAATACGGCTACGGTTGAAAAATGGGAAGATTCCGACAAAATCTGTTTGCCGAATGTTGCGGTTAACTGTTTTTTACTCCCGTTTTCCTATGGGTAGCCTGACGGTCGGTAAATATTTTGAGGAAAATTTTTATACGATTAGTCGCGTCTCATCAATCTGAAACTATTCTCTATTGAAGATCAGGCCAAAAAACGTCATTTAGACGGGCCAATTTCCGTTTTAAAGCTTTAGAGGTTTGACTCACCCGGTTGACCGTCCCGATCGAGCCTTTAACGTTGTCAGATGTAGTTGGATTTTTTTTCATACATGTATTTAATCTTAACGGTGATATCTGACGGTTGGAATAGATTTTCCAAACTTTTAGATTCAAAATCGGAACATATGCACTAATGTTCCTTAACTTCTTTACTAAGTGTTTAAGTGAATGTATAGTTTCAAATAGTTACTATACGTACACTCTTCAAATGCAAATATGTCGTCAAATAAGATATGACCGAAATAATGAAATACGTCTACGGTTGAAAAATGACAAGATTCCGATAAAATCCGTGTGCCGAAATAATGAAATCAGTCAAAACCCGGTTTACTGCAGATTTGGCATCCGGCGTCCGAATTACGATTGTGATACCATTCCGGAAAGGGAACGACGCCAGGAACAAAACTCGTAGCTTTGCCACGACGTGTGGGCTTTTTCGGGCTTTCGAGTTCGTTTAGGGCCTCAAAACGGCATTTTAGTATGTTTTCATAGAATAGCCGACGAAACATTCAAATTTCGTCGGCTATTCTCTATGTATAGCCGACGAATTCAAATATTTCGTCGGCTAAACTCTTGATCCGCGCCTTTTTATTGTCCGCCGTTGGATGGCTCAGATCCGACGACTGTTGATTTTCCAAAGTATAGCCGACGAAATAAAAGATTTCGTCGGCTATTATTAGAGAATAGCCGACGAAATATTTTAATTTCGTCGGCTATTCTCTAAGTATAGCCGACGAAATCTTTTATTTCGTCGGCTATACTCCTTCTAAATCTTTTAAATCCTCCCGCCTTTTTTCTCTCCTCCTTCCCCCCCTCCTCCGGCCTCCTCTTCCTCCTTCCCCTCCTCCGGCCTCCTCCTCTTCCTCCTTCCCCTCCTCCTCCTCCTCCTCCCCCTCCTTCCCCTCCTCCTCCTTCCCCTCCTCCGGCCTCCTCCTCCTTCCCCTCCTCCGGCCTCCTCCTCCTTCCCCTCCTTCCCCTCCTCCTCCTCCTCCTTCCCCTCCTCCGGCCTCCTCCTCCTCCTCCTCCTTCCCCTCCTCCTCCTCCTTCTCCTCCTCCTCCTCCTTCCCCTCCTCCTCCTCCTCCTCCTTCCCCTCCTCCTCCTCCTTCTCCTCCTCCTTCCCCTCCTCCTCCTCCTTCTCCTCCTCCTCCTCCTCCTCCTTCCCCTCCTCCGGCCTCCTCCTTCCCCTCCTCCTCCGGCCTCCTCCTCCTCCTTCCCCTCCTCCTCCTTCCCCTCCTCCGGCCTCCTCCTCCTCCTTCCCCTCCTCCTCCTTCCCCTCCTCCGGCCTCCTCCTCCTCCTTCCCCTCCTCCTTCCCCTCCTCCATCCAAAGCATAATTTAATTTTTTTTTTGCCTAAAATTTAAGAATAGCCGACGAATTTTACCAATTTTCGTCGGCTATAAGTTGTATAGCCGACGAAAATTCTAGTATTTCGTCGGCTATAACTAATTATGCCTATTAAAATATTAATATATTTCGAGGAAATAGCCGACGAAATTTTATTAAATCGTCGGCTATAGTTAAAACACAATAGCCGACGAAATTCGTCGGCCATACTTAATGGATTTCGTCGGCCATACTCAAAAATACCCGACGAAATTCGTCGGCTATTTCTCCCACGTTTGCCCGACGAATTTTTGGATTCGTCGGCCATATTTAACTATAGCCGACGAAATTTTTTTTTTCGTCGGCCATTGGTATTACCGACGGCGTATTACCGACGACTTATGGCCGACGAAATTTTCGTCGGCAGAGGGTATAGCCGACGAAAAAATGGAATGGCCGACGAAAAAATTTTCGTCGGCTATTCCCCCGTATCTGGTAGTGTGGGGTTTATGATAGACGAGAATTCAAGAACACAACCTTTTTGCCTCATTTGGTGCTTCAGGGGTAGTAGCAGTTGATCAAAAATTTGGCCAGCAATTAATACATACATCCAAGAATAGGAAAATTCCTTGAAAATGTTGTGAATCAGACATCTGTTTGTGGTTTCAAGGCTACAAGGTGCAACCATATATATATGCTGGCATCTTTTCTCAAACCTCATGCTGTTCCTTGAAGCTACACAACTCCATAATGTCGATGGTCTACCTCTACAAAAACAGGGTCAATAAGTAAAAAATATCAGAAGCAAATAACCAATGTTAAAGTCACATTCAATATGACCATACACAAATTATTCAACTTAAAATGTAAACATGATTGATATGTAGGTTGAATCAGCCGTATCTGTTATTACAGAAACGAGAGTTTGCTACCTAATGCATAGTTCAACTTACACAAATATGTAGGAATCGAACTTTAATGTACAACTCATACAGTGCAGGATATGATTGATATTTTCATATTTGTTGACCGGACTTGCTTATAAGCTCGTTCAAACCCATAAACCTGCAAACCTGCAAGTCCTCTGTGGACTGCACAGACGAAGTTTGACTGAATAAGTTTGAGGCTTTTCATTTCTAAACTTCTCTCGTCTTTATATATCTTCATTCATCCTCATGGAATACACACCACACCCATCTCCAGACTTTTCATTTCAAATTATGCTGGAGCTCCCTGAGCCTTACAATGTTTATTAAGTTAGGATCACAAGTTAACCGCCCATCATATCCGGAGCGCCATGAGGTTAGCAATATTTATTAAGTTAATTAGGGATCATATTTTTCGTCAGTGAATGTTTGTTGGTTTGAGGTTCATATTGTGTTCTGCCCTTCTGTGTCCTTGTACTTACCCGAGTTATCTTCATCCATATGCAGCAAATTAATAAGTCAGATCAGCCACTGCATCGTGTAGAGGATTGGAGCAATCTACAGAATCGAAGGCGCAAGCATCTTCTCACATTATCGCGAGTTCGAAATCGCCGAAATCTTGGTGGGACTTCCCGACATCATCTCCGAATCGGATTACCGCCCCTGAGTTCGGGTCCCGTGGGGCACAAGAAGAAGAAGGGATTTGCACTCGCTGTACAACAAGACCGTAAAGTGAAGAACAAGTCCGCGTCTTCAACTGTGTTTCGGTTCCGGTCGTCTTCCCCGTATCTTGGGTCGAAAGTTGCGGCGAATAATGTTGTCAAGGCCGAGAGGTCGAGCGTCTTTAGAGCGAGTGTGATCCAAATCTGTGCTAAAATAGGCGAATGAATATCAGAGACATCTATGCCGGGAGAACGAATAATGGTGTGCGCTGGATTACGAAAAGCAATGCAGGTTCCTAATTTTGTATCACAACTCACAAAAAGAGTTATTGATGAATACATAAACTGTATATATGTAAAGGAACAGTATTTGCTGGTGGATGAGCATGTTACCACCCAACAAATAAGTTCTTGGGTGATCCAGACGAATTAAACGATGGTTTAAAAGATGATATAGGTAACCACATACTGTATTGTATTTAGATTTTAAACGAAACGAGGTTTTGAAATTCATAGCATTATAAGTCCATCTTTCTGGCACACAGTGGAACTGCTTTTAATAAATTCGGCATATTTGCGCCTATAAACCAACGTGTGGCCAGCTTATAGCTCAGGCCTGGCATCACACACAACCAAACAATGGGAACGTGGTTGGAACATAAATTACATTGTAGAAGCCTCAATGATAAACTAGTTGGTAATTTCGGTATCTATTTTGCTGCTTATGGGCAACAGCTTGGTTGCTATGTCTGTTTTTCTTTTGTGGAACATATAACAATGCCCAAACTCAAATCCATAGACCACCAAGAATGCATATGAAATTGCTTGGACATTAGAGTGCCCTGCTTAATTTTACTAATAACTACAGTAAAAGAAACAACCTGTATTACTGCAGTTATTGCACAATAAACTCCATTACTATTTTATCAAAGGTAAAGAAACAAAACCAACTCCACGGGGCCAATAAGTAAAGATTCGCAAGCAAACAACCAATGTGAGTCAATGTGACCATACACAAATGATTCAACTTAAAACGTGGCCATGATTGATATCTAAGTTGAATCTGCCCCATCTTTTATTACAAAAATGAGAGTTGCTACCTAATGCATAATTGCATACTTCAACTTTCAGTAATTCAAAACAATAAAAGGTGAAACCGTACTGAAACAGGAGTTGATAAAAATCTACTCATCAACTGGCCTTTGCCCCAAAACTGAGATGTCCTCATATCGTTTCTGCACAAGGAAATGTAATAATCGATCTCAGATGTAATACTAGTAAAGATGTCTGGTAGCTGCAATGGAAATTTAGATTTTCTTTCACCAGTAAACTAATACTGACAATGCTGTAAACCCCATTGTACCAACTAGTCCAGAACAAATCTTGACCGCGAAGAAGGTAAATACAATACTCATGTGACATGACCGTGGATGTAAAAAGTAAATCCAACACTTTACCCCAGACTCATAAAATATTTCTCTAGAAAAGGCCATTCTCCCCCAAATATTTAATTTTGAACATGCATTGTGTCGGCTTAATAAATATAAGCATAACCTATGGCCATGTAGCAACAGTTTGTCTTTAGAAGGGAGAGAATAGGTAGAAGCTACAAACAGGATCTAAAATTATTAACCTTCACAAAATATGTAAACCAAAGATAACAATACAGATACACATGCATAAAATGCTCAAGCCCCCATATTTTGATAATCAGCGACATATTCTTCACAAGGAGATGCATACCATAGTCATACATGGAATAAGTGCATGCAAACCACCAAAAAGGATATAAAAAATACAAACTATAAACAGGTGCCATACCCCAACGTTGTTGTACTCCCACAGCCTATGAACTCCATAATCCACAGCCTGAAATCAGTAAATAAAGTTGATGAGAACTCTGATAATTTGATCTTTTTCTTTAAAAAAATGCAAAGACCTTAACATTGGCCAAATCATTAAAAACAAAAGCCCTAGTCACATATTCAAAGTTAAATGCACAAACAATTTCATGACCATAAAAGCACTACAACAATATCCATGGTCCACACCTGGTACATAATTTCACACATTAAGGAAAATGTTCCAACTACCGTACTGCAAAGAGCACTAAATTTGGGACTCACAGTAGTTCAATATCAATGTTTAAGCATCACGATAAGAGATAAAAAAAAAATCAAGAGCACCATTTTTCCTCTGCATATTTACCTTGCTCTCACCCTTAAAACAAAAACTCCACCACCATGAGTCACTGCATTTGGAACATATGTATGTCTAACTGATGTCGACAACGAAATAGAGACCTTTTTACTCTATTCTAGACTTCTAGTCAATTATTAATCTAGATCATCATTGATTCTTCTGGTACCTATAAAATGCACCCCAACACAGAGAATCATAAAGCATTGTCCACATTGTTTAAACTAACTGACTTTGGAATATGACAGCTTCTCTATCTCTATGTCTAACATCAGTTTCCATATCCAACCTGCATTTCCATTTCTTCTGACTAATTGGTGACAGGAGTGTGAGAAGATCAAAACTTCTCGAGTCAGTAAAGAAGTGCTCAATGCACCAAATTAGAATCCAAAGCACAAGTGTTCAGAAAAACACAAGGAATACTGGTCTCTCTCACATACATGCCAACAGGCTCCAGTACCTACTTGCTTGTGATGATCCATGATCAAACTCATTATCTTAGCATGTATATTATGCACAGAAACTATATACTTCTTTCTTTTTCTGACTGCCTTTTCATTGGATTCGACAGTTCCATAGCAACACATCATTTTGGTGTCTAATAATGTTGTCCAGAAAGAGACTGTTCCGTATTTTGCGTGGCTGAACACAGCTAAATAAAATGTAAAATTTATCGTCACAGAACAAGGTAAACTTCAAATTCAATGCCAAAATCCCCCATTAACAACTCCAATTTGCATAACTTCATCCTCAAAAGTATAAAATTTCTCTATTTGTTCATTACAATGAATTTCCAAGTCATTACCCAAAAAACAAAGTTAATAAAGCTCGAATTTCGATTAAACCTGAGAATCCAGGCACGAAGCCTTAAATGGCATCATTGAGCATTCATCACTACACCACTTTCTACCAATCCAATGCACAATTTCATAAAACTACGAAAATTCATAAAATTATAAATCAAATAACTGATCATAGTGAATCAAAGAGAAAGCATTTCGCATCCAAGTCATGACAATAATGCTATCTAGTGACGTCTAAGACTCAATTTTGAAAGAACCAAAAAGTAATATCAAAGCTCGCAGCGATACTAAGTTAACCTAATCCCAAATCAACCACCTTAAATATACTCAAATAGATTAGCAATCAAATAAATCACCAATACAAAAACTGAAATTATAGAATCGGTCCCCTAAGCTACGATCTGAGGGTTTACCCGCTCGCCGAGGAAGGCGCCGGCGATGACGAAGGTGACGTAGACGGAGTTGCGGCGCATGATGACCCTGTAGAGACCTTCGAAGATGCCACCACCGCTTCTGCGAGCCGTCGCTGATTCCATTGCGATTGCCGCGAGTCTTGGCTTTGGATCTGTGCGTTAAGACAAGTCTGGCGTCTCTGAAATGGAACGAAGAAGAAGAAGAAGAAGAAGATGTGTAATATGTGTGCCCCTCCAGTTTTGGTGAGCTTCTTTGGGCCTGAAATGTTTGGGCTTAACACTATTGTGTTGAGTTGGATATGTATTATATTATTATTATTATTTTTAAGAAAGATGTTCAATTGAAGTTTTGAAAATGCGATTCCATTACTTTTTAATTTTTTATCCTATCACTCTACAAATAGAAAAAATTTTGTCTTAAAAGGAAAAAAGATCTTCAAGAAGGGACCTGCAAGGATTAAAATGTCGATATTTTTAGAGATATCGGTCGGCCGAAAAAAAAATGATACGGGAGATATCGGAGATATATCTGGGATACTTCGGAAGAATTTTTTTTTATTTAAATATTAAATTTATTCATTTTACACATAAAATCATAAATACATACAAATAATATATTCATTTAGTACCAGAAAAAAACTCTAGGTGCTTCAAATTCCCCACGCCGATCCACGAAAGTACAATAATATGATCAAGACTGTTGACAGTAGCCGCAGAGGGGCTACAGCAAGCCCACAGACCCGCAGCAAGTGCACCAGGGCCCGGCCCGAGGCCCAGGACCGAACCACCAGCACCCGGCCTCGGGGTCCAGCAGTCTATCCGGCTGCCAGGGACCCTGGGACCGGGGATGCCAGCCTGCCAAAGAGGTCACCAGAACTGCCCTTTGAAGGGAACCAGTCCCACATCGAAGGGTGAGGCCAGCCCTCACCTCCAGCCACCTATATAAGGGCCCCAACTACCCTCATTAATAGGTAACTTATCTCTCTCACCGCTTACATACGTGCTTAAGTTATATATTCCAACTATACTGACTTAGGCATCGGAGAGGAGAAGACCGGCCCTCCCGGTATTCCCCTTAGTAAGCAGGTTTGCAGGAGATCAAGTTGGATTCATCTGTATCTACCAGGCCCCAGGGTTTGTGCAGAAACAAAGACATATGACTCATATAGTATGAATTGTAGTGATTAATATGATAATCATATATCTCTTTGAAATTGCCGATGATATCCCTACAATGAGATTGTAAGGATGAATCCAACTATATGATTGGTCATGCACTTCTCCATATTGACCAGATTTATAAATATTATAATTAAATTGATTATTGCTTTCCTGCGATTCATTTGACGTCACACTATGCTTTGTGCCTAAACTGATAGTATCAAAACTTAAGGCAACTGAATCAACATCTGACGGGGTACTTTGATCATCAATTGCAAATCTAGTCTTGCTGCCATGCCGATTTTGTTTTTGCGCACCATGATGAGCTTCTATAGATCCGTGGTCATGAGATTACTTATTTGATAACTCGATGCGATTATTTATTCGAGAACTCAATTCGATTACTTATTTGAGAACTTGAGGCGATTACTTATTCGAGAACATGGGATTAATTTTTTGAGAACACAAGGCGATTACTTATTCGAGAATTCGAGGCGATTAATTTTTTCTTACTTTCTTACATATATTTCTTGAGGAGAACACTTCTCACCGAAATTTCTCAAGACTGTCTGTCACTTCTCTCATCCAGATATCCTTTGAGAGGAATCCGGGGTACTCATTTTTTTTATATCCCTCAAGGTGATTACTGGTTACTTATTCAATTACTCTTCTCTTAAACATTCTCAAATCCCGAGAAAAAAAAATTATTGAAAAATTTTATAGATATTTCATTAAAATATCAGAGATATATCGCAAATATCTTAAATATCAGAGATATTTTACGTTATCAGAGATATATCGTAGATACGGTGAAAGAGAAGATATGTACCTCAAAAATATATCGGTCGGCCGAAAAAAGGAAATATCGGGAGATATATCGGATATATCGCAGAGATTTTAAACCTTGAGACTATGAACTGTTGATATTTGAATCTCTTCTGCAATAGTTATTTTATAACTCATTCGAAAACTCTTAGCAGCGCATAGTGAATAGACATGCATTTGCATCTTCAAGATTACAATTTCATAGTAATAGCGTGTTCGGATATACTCGTAAATATGACTATCAGCTCTCCGATTAGTGAAGAGATGATGTTTTAACAAGAAAAACATAACATACATTTCATGCCACAACTATGTTTTTTTTTTTGTTAGAACGATGAAAACTTTTATTCCTTGAACAACATCGAACCAAGAGAACATGATTCTGTGTACCCTTAACACCCACGATAGATACAACAGGGCAAGATGCACTCCCATCTCTCAGAGGGCTATCACAAGCGACATCTGACATGAGCCAAGAAGCCAATTCTCTAACCAAATAAAATGCTCATTCGTTCGAGTTACATGACTAGCTACACCATAAGCAATTTTATTACCACCTCTCGACATTTTAAATTATGAATAAATGCCACAATTATATTTTTGCAACAACAAAAATTACTCCAACTAAAACTATCAAAAGATACATGGTATTTCAAAATCTAAAAAGCTTTGAAAATTTAAATGTCTAATTAAAATTTTTCATTCCCACATAAATATCGAATTTGTCATAAGCATATGTGTATCACAAACTCCCGAACTCTCTCCACTAGGAACTCGACTTCTAAAGCCCTACCCAAAACACTCTCTGAAGTCATTGTCAACTAGTCACGTCACCGGCAGTCAAACCTATCGCCGACCCTCCAAACACCCCAACCCAACACCACCACAACCACACTCCTCACCGACTTCGCCATGGAGACTCTCAAAGAGATTCAGATACTCCAAGGCCACACCGACCGCGTCTGGAGCCTTGCGTGGAACCCACTCTCCGGCCTCGACGGCCACCCCTATAAACTCGCCTCATGCAGCGGCGATAAAACCGTCCGTATCTGGGAACGTAAACCCTCCAACTCATGGGAATGCCAGGTCTCCTATCTTGTCTTCTTCATCTCAGTTTTACTTGCTTGTTTTTCGCTTACGATTATGTAAACTGAGTTTTCTGGGGTTTAGGCAGTTCTGGATGATCCGCACACGAGGACCGTCCGATCCTGCTCCTGGTCCCCCTCCGGTAAGCTCCTTGCCACCGCCAGCTTCGACGGCACCTCCGCGATTTTCCAGGACGTTGGCGATGATTACGAGTGTGTCTCCACTCTAGAGGTATTGGTTTTGTATTAATTGGTTGATTGTAGTAGTTGGATTGGGTTTGATTTTGGGTTGTTTGGGAGTAGGGTCATGAGAATGAAGTGAAGAGTGTGTCTTGGAATGCGTCTGGTTCTTTGCTTGCGACATGTGGGAGAGACAAGACTGTGTGGATATGGGAGGTGTTACCGGGTAATGAGTTTGAGTGCGTTGCGGTGTTGCAAGGACATACGCAAGATGTGAAGATGGTTCAGTGGCATCCCAATATGGATCTTTTGTTTTCGTGTAGCTATGACAACACTGTCAAGGTAAAGGCTTGGCTGAATCATTGTTTTTTTTTTGGGGGGGTTGAATGAGACCGGGAGGTTGGGTTTTTTGTGATGTGAGTTACAATGTTTTGTTGTAGATATGGGCAGATGATGGAGAGGATGATAATTGGGTGTGTGTGCAAACATTAGCTCAATCTAACAGGTACGAAGCCTTATCCTGTTTCTATGTTCAAATTTCTGCTTCGTTTCTTCAGAACAGAATCATTATGTAATGTTGATCAGTTAGGTGACTTAGAAGGGGTCAACTTTCCTATAGAAATAAGTGATCTAGGAGGGAATATGTTTGTATATAATGGCCCTTGTGGAATTGAGCAATGGTGCTTGGTAATGTATAGCATTCTGTCATGATTTCAATCTAATTCAGTTGAACTGGTTTTCTTGTTAGTGGTCACTCTTCTACTGTATGGGCTCTATCGTTTAATCCTACTGGAGACAAAATGGTTACCTGCAGGTAAGGATAAGTGTTATTTCATCTTAATTCCATTATTGAGAATCTGTGACAAACAGAAACTTGAAGTTTTGGTCTGTACGTAATAAACTAATAATGGATTTGATATGGCAGTGATGATCTTACCCTCAAGATATGGGGAACAGACAACGGGAAGATGCTATCTTCTGATGGCTTTGCTCCTTGGTGAGGAGCATGCTACATTATGCAAATATTTCTGTCTTTTTGTGAATCCATAATGTGAATTCGGTCTCTCAATTCTGATTTACTAAATAATGTCATATTTTTTTTTAATGTATTGTCGTCAGTTTAAGATGAAGTGGTCATTGACAGAAAGAAAAATTGTGCTGTACTTAAAACATGTAACATACTACTAAGACATATTAATTACAATTAGCAGTACCTTCGAACAGTGAAGTAAACCAGATTTAAAACATAGAAATCTACAGAAACAAACTAATTATTGCCTCCTTTCTTCCTGTCTCCCTCTCTTTCTATTGATTTGGTTCTATAATTTTAATTTCCTTTATTTACTCTGGAAATTTGATTTCCTCCGGCATAGAATTTCTTTTCTTTGCAAAATTCACCCGCCACTTCAATTCTGTGCAATTGAACATGAGTTCAAGTGCTGTATGTATTCTAGAAAGAGGAGCAATGCATTTGATAGGAGTCATCTTTAATGAATTTGAAAATCGCTCCAGCTATTAGTCTGTTAGTGTTTCTTACATGAATGCAACTTTTCTAAATCCCAGAATAATGTTCAACTAGGTTTTGCCAAAATCAGGGACCATGTCCTCATTTCCTTACGTCATGAAAAACTCTTGCTCAAAATTACTACCGCCAGATCTACCATTGGTTGTAGGATTTGTCTATTTGTCAGTTCGAAGTATGTTTTATTAGATATTTGATGCCTTCATAGTTCAAAGTTAGCTATTTGTTTACTGAATTATAGATATGACACTGAATTATAAATATGACACCGGCTGCTTTTGAAGTGAAATAATGATTGGTGTTTCACTCTCTTGAAAGCAATGATTGTCAACTTAGCCATTTTTTTGGTAGGGTGCTAAATTTAGGCTGTAATTTGATTCGCTTTTCTTGTATTTTGACCTATATAATGATTCATCTGTTGGTTTTATCAGGAGTCATCTTTGCACAGTTGCGGGTTATCATGGTAGGACAATATTTTCAGTTCATTGGTCAAGGTAATGCAATCAAACCAAAAGAAGTACTCCTATTTTTTATTGGTCTGTCGTAAAGTTTGCAATACCTAAGCTAGATTCTACTGTCTGGATGACTAATGAGTAAAGTGTCAGATTCACTTTACTGAAGATCTTTCTTCAATATAAGATAATAGAGTAGTCTAGGAAAATTAAAGGTCAAGATAACCACTTCAATTTGATATCTGGATTTACAGGGACAATATCATTGCCAGTGGAGCTGCTGATGATGCCATAAGATTTTTCGTGGAGAATAATGAGAGCAATAGTCTGGTATGTCATAATCTTTTATTGTCTCATTTGTTGTATCAGCCTTTGTTCCAGCACTGAAGTGGCCTAATTTCTCTGTTGGTTCTGAAATGTAATTGCTAAAGAAAAAAGAATTCTCCCTACAGCTTGCTAATATTTGTTATGGTTATCACGTTATCCAAGAACCATAGCTTTTGTTGGCAAGCTGATTGAGTGATTTTACAGTATTGACTAACCTGATTGTTGTTTTCATGACAGGTTGATGGACCTTCCTATAATTTGCTTCTCAAGAAGGAGAAGTCCCACGACATGGATATAAATTCGGTGCAGTGGGGTCCTGGGGTAAATTTTCTCTATACAGTTTATTATTGTTCTGTGAAGTCCTTTTTTTTCCCCTGCGAATTCGGTTCTTTTTTTTCCCATGCGATTTCAATGGTGTTCAAGAATCCATTTTTCCTGTTTCCGCAGTGATGGGAAACAAAGTCCCTTGAGAACTAAATTTTGCAGCTCTTTAACTGCTACCTACCTTGCTGCCACGACTACCACCCCTATCATTTTCAAAACTCCCACAACACTGAAAGCATGGACCATGACTCATTAGTGATTACCAGCATCACCAATATGCACTTCTATCACCAATGCACTGCCCGCCACGGCAACCCCATTAGTGTTTCCACCACACACAGTACCTACTCAGCTCCTGACTACTAGTTTCCCTTTAAGTTTAGATGTTCATACATGTTTGCATTGAATTACTTGCAGCAGCTCGACTGGGATTTTACTCTTAAGTCATGCTTTTTTGAATAATGAATTCCTAATGCACTTTTTATACAGCAAAATGTATTCAGTAGTCATTCATGTTGGGAAAATCTATTTTAGTTTTTAAATAGGTGATTAAAACTTCACTAACATACTCCTTGTATTGTTGTCAAATTCGACAGGAGAATAGGCTTCTTGCTTCGGCAGCTGATGATGGAACGATAAAAATATGGGAGTTGATATCTGTTAACTGCTGAAACAACTGTATCATCTGTATGTCACGATTATTAGTGACGTCCTTGTGAAGTGGATACAATGAATATTATGAGAACGGAGATGGTGAAGATCAAAGCTTATAGTACAATTTATAGGAGAAAGTAGAAACGACAGCTTTCTTATGCAGCCAATAACGGGACAGTTCTAATATGAGAGATGACATCTGTATGCTGCCCCGAACCTCTTCCCTTTTGCCTGTTGGTAGCAAAATTAAGTTTGATTACAGAGGAATTATCATGTGTATGCCTCGGTTATTAGTGACTGTACCTTCTATTTATTGTGAAATTAGATGCAGTGTATCTTTATGAGAATAAAGATGGTATTTTTTCCCAACTCTGAGAAGTTGAAGATGGTGCTGATTGATAATTACCGTATAGTTTATAGATTTACTATTGAGAATGCTCTGAGATAAACTTGTATTGCTGCTTGGTCTTTGGTACTATGGGTAAACATGTTGAGCCACTCTGGATTTGTAAACTACCCAAGTATTCCGATCACCATATTGCTGATAGAATGACTGGAGCAAAATCCATCAATACAAGCCGATCTTGCTTCTTTCAGAGATGCAATCAACAATCTAAAATGCGGCGTGAACACAATCAACCAAATATGGATGGCAAACATTAGCAGATTCCTAATTTGTACTCTAGACTAGAAATTCATGTAGACAACTGCTCTTTAAGAAATGCATGCACTATTTATGAATATACAATCTACAATCACCCTCATTATTAACAAAATCAATCACAAATAGTGTTTTCGTATCCACAATCATCAAAAAGTGATTTGTATATCATAACAATCAAAGCCAGTATGAGGAAAGATCTAAGGAAGTTAAACAAGAATGATATGGTTCATCAACACCTGTTTTCTATTCTAAATCTGTTTGAAGTTCCTCTCCTTCCTTCTTCAACCAAAGCACTACGAGCTGACAGAATCCCATTAGGAAACAAAGAGTCATCAAAAGCAGTACAATCAACCCAGTCCTTAAGAAACTCCTCCTGGCCCCAAATATCCGGAATCCAAACCCGACCCGCCACCTCAATCCGGTGCTTCTTCAACCTCTCACGTCCACTATCTTCTTCTACTACCAGCACCTCATCACACCCTTTACTGGCTTCTTCTGCTGCAGCCACCTGAGCAGAAGCCGGACCTAATATGGTAATCTCCTCATTTCTTGACTGAGCTGACTTGATCTCATCTTCATGATCTTGATCCCTCTTTGGAGACGTGCTTCCTTGCTCGGTAGTACTGTCATTCCAGGACAGCTGAGAGATGCTGCTTTCTTTGGCCTGAAGCAATGGAAGAGAAGGACTAGTTTGGTCGTGGGGTATCAAAGAAACTTGAAGCTGGTGAGCCATTTTCAGTAGCTAGGCCAGCTTTTCTATCATGCAACAGTGGTGGAACCAAGCTTTGCTGCTAATGGGGAGCTGATTCAGCTTCTTCTTCTTCTTCTTCTTTGCTCAACCTTTTTTATACGTCTGTGTTGTCTTCTAGTCTGAAGAAAGGTGCAGAGTGATATTTATATATATAGGGGTTAAGCGCTCTGTGTGTGTTAATAATGCAAAGCGAGAATGTGTGGGGGGGTTAGTTTACACGTCCACCTTTCAAGCCTTTTTTGTATGGCAAGTGACAAATGTACGTGTCTTGGCTCAGATTTTAGTCCAATTTGTGTGGCTGCCTACTTCTTGATTAGAGACACAGAAAAGCATTGGAAAAGGAGTGCTAGGCTTATCATGTATTCTTATATTAACACAAAGAGAATGTAGATCGATGGGTGGTTGTATCGAAATATTATTAGTGTTGATCTTAGCATTTTGAAGTTTTGTTAAATTGTTTTTCCTGTTATCTATAGGAGATTATGTTTTAGAGTTGTGTGAGAATTCAGGATGAGTTTTCTGACTATATTTCAAATTCAAGGAAGAAGAAAATGAACATTCAGACCCTAAATTTAACAATTTCCATGAATGTAATGGATCTTTTTTCTTCCTTTTCACTTGCCTTGGATGGGACTTAATTTGGAGGATAGTGAGGTTGATTTTGATTTGTGTAAGCTTTTGGCCACTGGGATTGCAGAAATTTATTTGGGGAAATTATATCTCATGAAAATTGGCACACAGTTTGGTTGAATACAAGATGGATGGAGACTCTCTGGGGTTCACAAAAAGATATTTTCTGTTGTTCATCATGGCCACTAGCAGCCTCTGGTTTTCTTTCTCCTCTCTGGTGGAAATTTATGTCGATCTTCATCAGACAACCAAGTTGTGTATGAGAGTCAATTCATAGACATCAGTATATATGCATGTATTATGTATATACACGTACTGTGTTTCTGGGAGAAGCAAAACTGCAGCCTCATCAACTAGGCTTGTCTACTCTTCCAAATACCTCTCCTCTTGATGCACGGTCTTAGTTAACATATATAAGCTTCCAATTTCTCCCAAACGGCTTTCCTTCTTGATTGGCCGCGCCTTCATCTTCACACCCCTATTTTGGCTTCATGTACAACACCATCTCTTCCACACATTTATATAAAAGTCTCCTTATCAATAAATGAAATAACATACCACATAGTTGCACAATAAATTTCTCTCCCTCTTGGTTTTGAAATAAAAATTGATAACCAGACAAATATAATAAGAATGCAATGATTATTCATGCATTAGAATGAAGATCACAAACCGGTTCAGAAAAGTACCACACTCTATTCAGCCTCACTGAAGACCATACTCAACCCTAAACTCTAAAATGAGAGAAAGCCACTCGGACACCAACCTCCGCCAATAAGTGGGAAACGGCAGCGCAAGAGAAATGGTGGTTAAATTTCGAGGTCTTGCAAATGAAGCAATTTCAGTTTCTCAATACTATTTACTATGTCATACCCATATAGGAGGAGTAGTAAACCACCCAAATTTATGTGTACAACTATCACTAATAATTGAAAAAACCCCTTGCATTGACAGTGTAAGTATGGGAGCTCTAAACACTTTTTAGAAACTATAGCTCAAACAAAGTAATGAAGTCCAGTAAATAAGTGTGAATGATTGGATTATGTGTTTTATAACTTGTAAGCATCACAATACCTAATTCATCCTCAAATTCTTCATATATGCGGATGTGAGAAATATTCTTTGAATTGGTATTATATCAAACACTTGCCATAACCACATAATCTTGCTTTGTTCCAACATGCTCAAGTTGGCCATATAGTAAAGCACTAGACAAATATTACAAGATTGATGAGATGTAGCCACCAACCACTTATAAATGATTTATGAAAAAGAAAGGTTAATTAACAGAGACCACTCATCATTTTGTTGAGCATGCATTCCTGTGAAGGAGATTTATTTTTTTATTTTTTTTATTTTTATTTTTTTGAACTCACTGCGAAGGAGACCTTGACAGGTTTATATTCCACTCCTGATTTAGAAAGGGATTCATGAGTGGTCCATAGCTCTCCCATTAGCCTAGCCTTGTGTCAATAGTGTGGTATGAAGCATTGGCCCAAAATATAAATTTCTAGTTGTATTGATTATATATATCTCTAGTTGTATCGATTATATATATCTTGTTTCTGCACAAATCCTGGGGTCTGGTAGAGACAGATGAATCCTCGTATGATCTCCTGCAAACCTGCTTACTAAAGGGAATACCGGGCTGGCCGGTCTTCTCCTCTCCGATGCCTAAGTTAGTATAGTTGGAATAGATATAACTTAAGCACGTATATAAGCGGTAGGAAGGATCAGTTACCTATTAATGAGGGTAGTTGAGGCCCTTATATAGGTGGCCAGGAGTGAGGTCTGGCCTTACTCTTCGATGTGGGACTGGTTTCCTTCTGTTTGTAGCTTTGGTGACCTCTTTGGCAGGCAGGCGCCCCCGGTCCCCGGGCCCCTGGTAGCAGGATAGACTGCTGGACCCCGAGGCTGGGTGCTGGTGATCCGGTCTCGGGCCTCGGGCCGGCCCCTGGTACACTAGCTGCGGGTCTGTGGGCCTGCTGTAGCCCCTCTGTGGCTACTGTCAACAAGTCCCCCAAGTTCCCGGTCAAGTGCAATCTTGAATGGGGACTTAAACTGTCTTGCCCTTGTCCCGCAGACCCGCAGGGTTACCAACCCAACGGTGCCCAGTCCCCCAAGTCCGCGTTGAAGATTGGGCGTGACCGGGGTGAGTACCTATTACCGATGATGTGCAACAGTTTATGAGTATGTTTGCAATATAAGTAGTACTGTGCTCAACTGTTGTAGTGCTCTGAGCATGGAGCAGGGTGAAACCCGGAGAGTGCATGAGATGATAGTGGGGCGTTGAAATCCGCCATGCAATAGATGTGTGCATGGAATGATTATGAGGCGTTGAAATCCGCCATGCAATAGATGTGTGCATGGAATGATAATGCGACGTTGAAATCCGCCATGCAATAGATTTGTGCATGGAACCTAGACCCCGCGTTCTGCCATATCAGAGCGAGCCGGAGAGCATGGGATCTCGACCGGGCGTTCTGCCATATCGAGACGAGTCCCCCAAGTGAACTTGTGCACTAGACCTCGACCGGGCGTTCTGCCATATCGAGACGAGTCCCCCAAGTGAACTTGTGCACTAGACCTCGACCCGGCGTTCTGCCATATCGAGACGAGTCGGAGAGTATGGGACCTCGACCGGGCGTTCTGCCATATCGAGACGAGTCCATATTGCTAGGCTGCGGGGAGGTGGCCCCGGTGTTGCGGTCTGCTGAGGCACCGGTCAACACTTGCTAGTTCTTCTCAGCTTGTGTTGGAATAAGCGTTGAGGTAATGGGGTGGCGTTGAGGTGACAAGTCTCGCCGTGGAGCCCCACATTGATCGCAGTTCGAGTTGGAGCAGGAGAGGATCACGACCATACTCGGATGTTGGGACGATCTCGAACGGAGCTCTTACAACTTCATCCGGCGGGAAGTGTTGGGATATTGCTGTCTCGGGCGAGATCCCGGTGCGTAGCAAGTCCTACCGGTGACACTTTTGCTAACTGTTTTAAATACTAACCTTTGCTTGTCCTGCAGGTGCATCTTCCCGGGCGGTCATCAAACCCGACACCACCCTATCCATGGACAGTGAAGACCTTCTCGCAAGGCTGAAGGAGAAAGGCGAGGCCGTTTCGCTGACCTCGGTGGACGAGGAGTCCGGTCGGCTTACGATTCATCCCGAACCGAGGGTCATGGATGTTGAGGACGACGCCTACATCCTGAGGCGCGTGAAGAGCCATCCTGCTGCGCCCAAGGCGGGACCCGGTAAGGGCAAGACTACCGGGGGGCCACTAAAGATTCCCGGTAGAGTGAGCCGGATCCCGCACCAGCCGGGGTCAGTCCCGCTCGTCACCCGGGTCACCCGATTAGGCGCACAATCTTCTTCGCCGGACGGCCAGGGTGAGAAGAGGCGGAGGGTCATGGACGTTCCTCCCTCCACGCTGGTGACGCTGACCGGCGGGTCGTCCGATCTGGCCAAACGGCTCAAGGTAACCAGCGGTGCACTGAGTTCCTCTGGGGAAAAGGCTGCCGCTGCCCGGCAGAGTAGCCCCGTGCCTGCGGAGGCACAGAGGGGAAGCCCGGAGAGTGCACTCGCCCGGCAGCTGGCGGCAGACTTGGCCGGCCTTGGTCTGGACAGACCTGGGGTCACCAGAGCCTTGGCGGGAGGGAAGCGCCAAAAGTTCAAGGAGTCGGTCCTGTAGGTAAGAATTGTCTGGTGCCATTGCACCGCTCGTAACTCATTTCCCTTGTTGCTTGCTTAATTGGCTCTCTGTTGTTATGCAGTTGCTGTACAATCTGTACCAGTCGGATCCGAGCGAGGAGCTGAAGAGGCAGGTGGCCGAGCTGACAGAAGCCCGAGAGCGGTTGGAAGCAGAGAAGTCCCGGCTGGAGCGGGAGAAGGCCAGATTGGAGGAGAGGGCCAAGAAGCAGGTGGCCAAGCTGGAGGAGCAGGTCCGGAGCCTGGAGAAGGAGAAGGAGCTGGCTGAGGAGGAGAGGGCCGAACTGGAGGCCAAGGTGGACGAGCTGCAGGTGGAAGCTGCCGCTGTGCGCGCCGCCTCTGCCGCTGCAGCCGGGGAAGAGGACCCGGAACTCTACAAGCGGGTTGTTCTCAAATACCATGAGAGCGATCAGTCCCTTCAGTTCCTGGAGAAGGCCAGGGAATCGGGCATCTCGGATGCGTACACGGAATGGGCGGAGAAGGGGTGGTTGGACACTTCCCGGATGCCGAAGGCCGCTGATGAGGATATCCATGAGCAGTCGGATATCCATGAGTAGTCGGCAGAGGAGCAACCGGAAGGGGAGGGTGGACCTCAGATTGCTGAAGGCGCGGCTGCTTCATCCGGAGAGGCTGGCGGATTGCCCGCTGAAGGGGGAGGCGTAGCTCCTTAGGATTTTGCCCTTGCTCTTTTTTGTAAACTTGCCGAAACGGCTTCTGCTTGTGTTATCCCTTGACTATGAATATACTTGAATTGGTGGAACTGGTGGAATTTTTCTTGAAAGTAGTTTGCATATATGTCTTGTGATGTTACAGCGGTTGAACCGGTGATATGCCAAACTAACCGCTTGGAGGCTTGGCGAGTCTACCAGCCCCGGTCTTGCTCCCGGTCGGGATCTGCTCTCATTTCCCCTATATACCGTTGGAGCTGGCCGTTACTAATCAAACCCTCCACCGCTGTCTTGAGAGCACAGCACTGGCTCGTTCGATGAGTAGCCTCATCATGATAGGAGCAGTACTTGCCCGTTTGCACCGTGGTAAGCTTCCTCTTCGGGTACTTTCTCCTGGGCGGTCGGGGAATGATGCTCCCGTTCTCGAGCAAAATGTCCTCGTATGAAGAGGTGAGAGCGGTGAAGTCCTCTTGACCGGCCGGTTGTGCTGGCATGATTGCCAGGGGGCGTTCTTGCCGGAACTGCGCCGGCTTGTGCTCGCCCTGGGGTTTATCATGATAGGGTCTTTGCTGCCGTTGCCCCCAATTTCTGCTGGGCCGGCTCGGTCGGGCGGCTCGGTTCTCGGTCCGCTGGCTTGGCTTGTCTTCTTGGCGGGGTGGGGGGTGCTCCTCCCAGGGGTGGTCTTCCTGCTGCTCTTCCCGCTTCCTCTTCAGCAGGTGATGCCCGTATGTCTCGTGATCGGCCTGGGCGTGCCGGATGGCCATTGTCATTAACTCGTCATACCCCTGCGGGAGTTCCACCCGTACGGCGTAGGAAAATTTTCCCGGCCGGAGCCCTTGCTTGAATGCCATCTCGGCGATACCTTTGTCAAGGTTCCGAACCCCGGCCGTCGCCGTCTGCCAACGGTTGACGAAAGTCCTCAATTCCTCGCCGGGCGCTTGCATGCAGTTAAAAAGGATGGTCGACGTCCGGGCTCCTTCGACCCGGAGGATGAAGCGGCCTACAAACCGGTCGGCCAACTGTTCGAATGCCTCGATTGAATTTGCCGGAAGCTCATAGAACCAGTTGAGCTCCTTTCCAGACAGAGTTTCCTGGAAAATATTGCAGCATACTGCATCGGAGTAGCCCTTGGCGCACGTCTGGGACCGGAAACTATCCAGGTGCTGGTACGGGCAGCCGGACCCCGAGTAGGTGAGCTTGAGGGACTTCTGGTTACCGGACCTCCCCGACTCCATAACCCGGTGCGAGAAAGGGCCCATGCGCTCGTTGAACCGTGCGCCTTCCATCGGCCGTGCCGCTCTTCTCTCATTGGCCTCCATTTGGGACTTCAAATCCGACACAGTGTCGGCGAGCATCTGCAATGCCCGTGCAGTCGGGGTCACGGCTTCATCGATCCTCGAACGAAGTGGGGGGCTGGCGAGGAGTCGGCGTGCTCTTTAGCGGGGCCGTGCCGGCCGGTGAATCTGTTCGCCCGGGATCACTGGGCCTACCGCCCGATGACTGCCCCGCTTCAAACTGCTGAGATCGAACTGGTAGGGGTGCCTGCGCCCTGACCATAGCGTGGTTGCGTTGTTGTCCTCTCTCCAGGGCGGCTACCAGGGCAGCGTTCACCGCCTCCATTTCTTCATACCGGGCGTTGGACTTGGCTCTATCCCGGTCGCCCTCCTCACGCAGGCGACTGACCTCTGCGGCCATCGCCCGTATCTCCCCCGCCATACTGCTCTGGTCGGGGCTGTACGTGGTGTCCCGGTCACTGTTACAGTGCGGGCTCTCCTCTCGGTTACTCGGATCATCCGAGAACGTCAGAGAAAAGCCCCGGTGCACTGGCCTGTCTTCCTCCGCCGGGCCTTTCCCGCGCGAGCTGTCGTGGTGTGGCCCCGGCGTGCCGATCGGCCTCCCACAGCTCCCGCCTTCCTGATCGCCCTGGTCGCCGCGCTGCTCCCGCATAACGACCGGGGTGGAGACAAGCGTTTGCACTGGTGCAACACGCTGCTCCTCGGTGGTATTCCTTTCCTGTCTTGCTTCCGAATTCTCTGCCATCGATAGTGCTTACGTGGTTTCTTGTCCAAAGCTTCCCACAAATGGCGCCAATTGTTTCTGCACAAACCCTAGGGCCTGGTAGAGACAGATGAATCCTCGTATGATCTCCTGTAAACTTGCTTACTAAGGGGAATACCGGGCTGGCCGGTCTTCTCCTCTCCGATGTCTAAGTTAGTATAGTTGGAATAGATATAACTTAAGCACGTATATAAGCGGTAGGAAGGATCAGTTACCTATTAATGAGGGTAGTTGAGGCCCTTATATAGGTGGCCAGGAGTGAGGTCTGGCCTTACTCTTCGATGTGGGACTGGTTTCCTTCTGTTTGTAGCTTTGGTGACCTCTTTAGCAGGCAGGCGCCCCCGGTCCCCGGGCCCCTGGTAGCAGGATAGACTGCTGGACCCCGACGCCGGGTGCTGGCGATCCGGTCCCGGGCCTCGGGCCGGCCCCTGGTACACTAGCTGCGGGTTTGTGGGCCTGCTGTAGCCCCTCTGTGGCTACTGTCAACATATCTCTAGTCGTATTGATTATGTGATTTGATTGAGGAGCATTCTAGTTTATAAAATCTTACATATTTACACTATTACATGTGGAAAACTAATGTAAGAACTTTAGGAGAATGCAAGAAATCACTTTTGGGAGAGCAGAGTTGCCGGACCTTTGGCTTAGTGAATAATGTGCTTTGGGAAAGATCAATCTGTTATCTCTAGAGTAACTTTCATCCGTTGAGCGACGGTTCTTCCACTCGGCACCGTTGGATCACTAAGGCCGACTTTCGTGACGGGTGGGTCCGGCCTTTAGGTGAATGCAAGAAGTACTCTGCCCGGCCAACATGTGCTCACAAATTCCGGAAGATGTCCACTGAATGCTTTACTTGAATGAGTTTCTGACTTCCATTCCATATAAGTGCTTCATCAACCTGCAATCAAAGGAACTCGAACATCAAAATGTGTTGTTTGCCTCTCTTGCCAGTTGCCAGTTCAAGGCCTTTAATCCAAGCTAAATACAATCTCAGAGTTGGGAAGTTGAAATGTCAGAGTTTCATTTATAAATATTAAGCTGACAATGTCTAGCAGTCTCAATGTCTCGTGCAATCATGAAGGAAAGAAAGATTTACTGTATGCACTGCCTAGGGAGAATCAAAGTACCTGCTTGAAAGGTTGAAGAGTAACACTATAAATTTTCGAAGAAGGATGCATGCTAGCATGGATAATCCACTTATAACTTTGTAAGACTGAGCACCATGATAACAATCAATCAGATCACACCACAGTTCTTGCAAAGACTAGAGCAAAACGATACCAATCATAGAATGTGATGCTGCCAAGAACCATAAAAACATATTGGTTTTTTTTTAATAAGACAAATTTATTAATTAAAAAAGATAGTATATAAGAGGAGACATGAAACCAAAATTTTTTTAGAATAAACAACAAAACCGTAAGGCAACTTAAACAAAACTAAAAACAAAGTTAATTGTATTAAAGATTAAGCCGCATCACGAATGTCCAATTACAGGCAAAATAAGGATCTCTTGAATCTTTTTTAGCCTTTACTTTTCTTTTGAGACTTTAGGAGAGATTTAAGAAGATTCTCATCTTCTCTAGTTGTTTCACCCTCATCAAACTAAAAACTAAATTGATATATCATCTCGGTCACAACATATGTATGATGACAAAGGTTCCTCATTTTTCAAATCACCCCAGCAAAACTTGGTTTGATGCACATTAGATTCTACCAAAACATAATCCTTATGATGGTGTCAACCAATATATCATTGCATTCCCCAACTGTCTCTTGCTCATCTGCACTATGCTGCATCTGAGCAAGAATCTCAAAACTATTACCAATGGAAATATTAATATTACCATTACCTGGAGAGCTTATTGGTGTTAAAACTTAATAGGTATGTAGCATACAATTGGCAGCCATTAAGTCATTCCAGGTAAGGCAAACTTCAAAGTAAAAACTGGATACAACAACCAATTTCAGCAGGAAATCAACCCATCGGCAAGTATACGAAAACCAAAAAGAGAAAAGTTGCAAGCATCAAAGGACTGCAAATGTGCGCATCAACTAGTATGACTACTGCTTACAATTTAAGTTTCTGTCAAATGTGTTTTATCACGACTCGGGCAATTAAAATGTTGTCTACCAAGGCAATTTGAGCATTAACAGATACTCTTACACACTAGCAAAACATAAAACTTAACACCGGTCAGCAAAAGTAAATCAAGGCAACAATGCCAACACAAGGATACGAGCCAGACGCCAATAAAACTCAAAACACAGACCATCAATCAAGTTTGTAATCAAATAGAAAAGCCCCAAGGTTCCAAGAATAGAAATTGCAAGAGCGATTGAAATTGATATGGAACATTATGTGGGTAACTACAGAGAAACTAAGAAACACTAGTCAGTCTAGTCCCCCCTTATCTAGTTGAAATATAAATTTAGCCACAACCTTTGGGCACTGATCAAGCACCATCTTTCCCAACAAAAAAGAAAAGGAAAAAAAAAAAAAAAAAAAAAAAGAAGCACTGCCCATGAAGTATGAACAATCAAATGAACTCAAAATTTGAACTTTATATAGATACACACACAAACCATATTTGGGTCGTCCATTAATTATTATTATTTTTAATCGATCAACGACGGTATCTTCAAAGACTTTGTAGGCCCAAAGACTAATCCGTACCGGGGAATCATGTTAAAACGCTTCCTCCCCTCTGGCCACCAAGAATAAATTGAGATTTAAACTTCAATTAGCGTCGGCGGAATTCTAACCTGGGTATGAGGAATTCTCACACAAAGGCTCTTACCAACTCGACCACATGTGGTGATTGTCGTCCATTGATTTGATCTAGTTTGATACATTAACTATCACTAATTTGGCGGAAGAATTGTAAAAGTGACATATTTATAAAAATTTTAAACCTATACGATTAAAAATGTTAAGATGTAATAAAAAAGTGTGTCTCAATAGATTATTAGTTCGAAAGTCTTCAACTAGTTCTCAACATAATAGTTCTCAATGGAGAGGCTCTCTACATAGCAAAATAATCATTGCAAGTAGTTTAATGGTTGTGTGTTAAGTAGGAACCTCCTAACCCGAATTCGATTCACGAATCTATTAAGGTGGCAAGACATTATGTTGCAATACATAATTAGAGAATTTAACATACGCCTTGAAATTAAATCATGAGCCTAAAAAACACATATGATACTTCAATACAGAATGTCTCATTTAACATGGTGATAATTATTTTTATTTTTATTTTTTTTATATGTAGAATAGAAATGTAGAGCCTTCCCAGAAAATTTCATTTAGACCCTTCTCTTTTATGAGTTTTCAAACCTTGCGCCGTTTTGGCGGCCAAATTCTGAAAGAGGAGGCTACCACTTTGGCTCAAGTCATTCAAACCTACGCAAAAAGCAAGCAGCTAAACAAAGGCAAAGAGCTCCACGCTCACCTCCTCCGCACTCATTACCCACTATGCATTTTCCTCACCAACCACCTCCTTAACATGTACTCCAAATGCGGTCGCGCCGACTACGCCCTCAAGGTGTTCGACGAAATGCCTCAAAGAAACTTGGTTTCATGGACCGCCATGATTACTGGGTTTTCTCAGAACTCGAGGTTCTCGGAGAGCTTCCAGGCCTTTTCCCAGATGAGAAGATCCGGGGAGATCCCGACCCAGTTTGCATTTGCGAGTGTGATAAGAGCTTGCGTGGTTATTGGGTCGGCTGAGATTGGGAGGCAGCTGCATTGTCTTGCTTTGAAATTGGGTTTGGCTTGTGAGCTGTTTGTGGGGAGTAACTTGGCGGATATGTATTCGAAATGTGGGGTGATGGTTGATGCTTGTAGGGTTTTTGAGGAGATGCCGAGTAAGGATGCTGTGTCGTGGACTTCGATGATTGATGGGTATGCAAAGAGTGGGGAGTTTGAGAAAGCTTTGTTGAGTTGTAAGAGGATGATTAATGATGGGATTGGTGTGGATAAATATGTTGTTTCTAGTGCATTAAGCGCTTGTTCTGCTCTTGGGGGATGTCGGTTTGGAAAGTGTGTTCATTCGACTGTTGTGAAGTTAGGATTGGAAGTAGAGATTGCGGTGGGAAATGCTCTAGTTGATATGTACTCTAAATCAGGAGATATGGATAGTGCTTCAAATGTGTTTCGGATTGACCCTGAGCGGAGAAATATTGTGTCGTATTCCTCTCTGATCAATGGTTATGTCGAGATGGATGAAATTGAGAAGGCTTTTAGTGTGTTTGTTGAGTTACAGAGGGAGGGAGTTGAGCCGAATCAATTCACTTTCTCTAGCTTGATCAAGGCCTGTGCCAACCAAGCTGCCCTTGAACAAGGGATCCAACTTCATGCTCAGGTGGTCAAGTTTAATTTTGATAGAGACGATTTTGTGGTTTCGGTTCTTGTTGATATGTATGGGAAATGTGGGTTACTTGATCATTCAGTACAAGTGTTTGACGAGATGGCTACTCCGAGTGAAGTTGCATGGAATTCATTGCTTAGTGTATTTGCAGTTCACGGCTTAGGAAATGATGCCTTGAAAACTTTTAGTAGAATGGTCCAAGCAGGAGCGAAACCAAATGCAATAACATTTATTAGTGTATTAACAGGGTGTAGTCATTCTGGATTGGTAGAGGAAGGTTTGAAGTACTTTCACTCTATGGAGAAAACATTTGGAATAGTACCTAGAGATGGACATTACTCTTGCGTTATTGATTTACTTGGCCGGGCTGGAAGGCTTGACGAGGCTGAAGAATTCATATACAGCATGCCAATGCAACCAAATGCATTTGGGTGGTGCTCTTTTCTTGGTGCTTGCACAATTCATGGTGATAAAGTGAGGGGCAAACTGGCAGCAGAGAAATTCATACAGCTTGAACCTGAGAACAGTGGAGCACATGTTTTGCTTTCAACTCTACATGCAAAGGAACAGAAATGGGAAGATTTCAGAAGTGTGAGGAAGATGATGAGAGACAGCAACATGAAGAAATTACCTGGTTATAGTTGGGTTGACGTTGGAAACAAAACACACACATTTGGAGCGGATGATTGGTCTCATCCCCAGAAGAAAGAAATATATGAGAAACTTGATAGTCTTCTTTATGAGATAAAGAAAGCTGGATATGTTCCAAATACAGATCTTGTTCTACATGATATGGACGAGAATTCAAAGGTACAGCTTCTTCACCATCATAGTGAGAGGATAGCCATTGCATTTGCACTGATAAGTATGCCTGCCGGGAAGCCAATCATTGTAAAGAAAAATATAAGGGTGTGCTTGGATTGCCATTCTGCAATCAAGTACATCTCCTTAGTTGTTGGAAGGAAGATTATTGTTAGAGATAATACTAGGTTTCACCATTTTGTAGATGGGTTGTGTTCATGTGGAGATTACTGGTAAGACTTTGAAGGCTCAAGTTTTGTGATACGGTGAAACCGAGTATTATCCAACTCCGTGCTTACTGGAACTCGCACAAAAATTATCTGCCTCAATACTAAGAGTACTCTGTGCCAAATAATTTTCTGATGAACTAGGTCACTAAGAATGAGTGAGGGGCTTATAGGCTTTGATGCAAGAAGATGAATAACCTGAGAGCCTTTGTCATGCATTTCGAAAATCATCCATTAGCTCAATTAGCTCAATGAGATTGTACAAAAAACGTGATTGTTTGGTAGCCTTTGTCAGGTAATGTGATGAAATTCTTCATCAAGATGATTCAGATGAATCAGAGCACCAGGTTGTAGAGACAGGATTCAGTTTCTTTTTTTTTTGTTTTCTCTGGCTAAGGACACAAGAGTCATGGACCCAGAGAAATGCTGAATGTAACCCATGAAGTAATTTTGCTTTTCAGATATGTAAATGGCTTCTATTTCTGGAAGACAATTAAAGACGAGCTTAGAATAAAAATCAGATATTAAGTAACAACAAAGAAGAATTTTCTCTGAAGCAAAGCCACATGCTTCTCCATAAGTTCTCTCACTTCCTAGATGGAAAACTCTATACACGCCAATGGCTTTTATTCAAATATTCCGGGAACATAGACAGAATACTCAAACTGAGCGTGCGCTAATATATTAAGGCTAGAAACCACTACCAAGTGCTAACAAATGACATATCGAGGATCTATTATCTAGTATCTA
Organism: Potentilla sterilis; assembly: GCA_963682095.1. Taxonomy (NCBI): domain Eukaryota; kingdom Viridiplantae; phylum Streptophyta; class Magnoliopsida; order Rosales; family Rosaceae; genus Potentilla; species Potentilla sterilis. Next base: position 14,044,658 of record OY821756.1, on the reverse strand, counting down.
CAACGGCGTACTTAAATCCCTCAGATTGATGCTGATGTGGTAATGAAGAGGCTGGGAGGCCTCACCTCAGACAAGGCACTCATGGGTATAAAAGGCATTTCAAACTCTGGGATAACGTGAGCGTCCTTTCTTCTTCAAGAAATCGGGAATCTCGACTGCACTGCCTTCTGTGAAGGAGGAAGGTCTTCGATTGATTCCAAGGGTAATGTCTCCTTGTGCCTGCAATTTGGTATTTTAATAAAAATGTCCAGAGCAGAGAGACTTATGGAGAAGGCGAGATAGAGTCGGCTATAAGGAATACCTGGAGTGGCCTCCCATCACTTTCTTCTTGACGTTTGAAACCAGTAGCAATTAGAGTGATACTAACCTGAACCAAGACAAGCGGCAAGATATTTAAAAGGTTTTCAAACTGAACTACCACCAGATACTAGGATAACCAGGACTATATATCTTCTATTTGCTTATAAAATATGGCTTTATGCACAAATGCAATTCCTTCATTGCCTTTAGGCTCTTTACCTGGCACCACGTTTCCTGGCCAGTAGAATTTCAGAAAAATGGGACCAAGTAAAAGCATATATCAATTGATGGGGTTCTCTCCCTCATGAGGACTTGTATTTAAGCATATATCATGAGGACTTTAAAAATGGTTGGATGACTTGTATTTAAAGAACATAATCACCTAAATTTTAAGCCACTCATCCAACTGTTGATTTTGAGCCACAAGAACTCATAAATCCATTTTTATTCATTAATATACTGGCACAATAACATACACTGGGGTGAACTAACGCAGCTGTGATCAGACCATATTGTACCAAGGGTAGGATTGCAAACTCTAGAGAAAGCAAAATAACTTACTTGACCAGTGAGTGATGGATCTGTTACTGCTCCAAAAATAAGATTTGCTGTAGGATCAACAAGATCATATATAACCTCTGCTGCAGCATTTACCTATTAGAAAACCCAAAAGAAGAGTTTACCAGAGAAGAAATGTCTCAATCGACCTAGAATAAAACCACTACTTGGAGAATTCAGTAGATGGGAAATAATCATATTGGAATTCAAGTTATTCTGGTAAGGGAAAATTATTCCACTCAAGAGAAATGGTACCTCATAGAGTGTCAGATCAGTTCCACCTGTTATATTCCACACGATTCCAGTAGCCCTCTCTATACCGATATCCAATAAAGGTGATTGAATGGCATTTAACGCAGCATCTCTTGCCCTTGTCTTCCCTATTCCCGAGAAGGACAAAGAAACAAAGACAGTTATCTCCTTGCGTATTAATACAAAGGGGTGAAATAAGAGGCTCTGAACTGCTAGTACACCAGATGTTAACCACATGACAGAAACTATTCATAGTATTGATAACTGAGTAGACATGTTATATAAGGCAGAAGTGAATATATGTGTTATATCTTGAAAAGCATGCAAAGCAATTTCGCATCATCCTTAAAACCTTGATGTAAATTTTTTGTGCAAATCTGATAGCTAACTCACACACAGAACGCCAGCCATTTTATTTTTCTGGAGTTTGTTCCAAAACAAAAGGATTTAAAGATCTATAGCAAAAAAAAAAAAAAAAATTGAAGTTTTTCTTTGAACAAGAGTCAGAAGTCACAAGCGTAAGAGGAAACACGCTAGCAGAAGAGATTGGTTAGCACCAACAAGGTTAAACATGTATAGGTCAGGGCTTTAATATCTATATATTGATAACAGAGGCATTATAAAATCACACTTATTTCCATACATGCTCGAAATCACAGGTCATGGAGACTGCAACTAAAACTATGTATTTTAGACCATCTCCAACACTAATATATCATTTTCAGTAAAAAAAATATCAACCAAAAACACTTGCCCTCTTTCTTAAGCATCTAGTAGCTCATCAAACAGATATTTCTCTAAGCTTATCCTATAGCTTATTGAGGACCAATGACATATATTCAAATTCTAACAAACTTGGGATTAGATCTCTTTCCTCCTCTCACACTAGCCCAATAAACTGAGGAGTTCTTGATATCATTCATAACACAAACTCCCACAAGTTAGCCACAATGATGCCGTCATGGGACGCACTATGGTAATTAGGTTCCAGTACAATCACGTCTAGCATTATAAGTAAAGCCTCTGACTGACATAATATTTGCAGATATACATTCTAGATAGTAGATCAGAATTTACCAGTTGCAGTTCCTATCCCCATCAATGAAGAACCTGCATTTGCCATTATAGCCCTTACATCAGCAAAGTCGACATTTACCAGCCCGGGAATCTGCAATAAGGTAATGACTATCAACTAGTGTAACAAATGATAAACCCAAGAAAATAGGACAGGAAACTACAATTGGCAACTAAGCAATTATAGAAATACATTGATCTAAATATGATGTTCCGAGAATATACTAATGCACTTTAATTCAAGTTATCAATACAAAAAGTTTGAAATATATGATCACACTGCTACTATATTCACAAGCCGGTGGCAGTTTTAGAATATTAATATTGGACCCATGGTAAGAGTATTAAGTATTTATACAGAACTACTGGTGCCCTTACGACGTACACATTAGGGAAACCATTGAGATGCCTATCCTAGAGTCTACCAAGCACTCTTAATGAATGTTATTACAAAGAACTAACAAGTTTTCACAGCTCAGCATTCATTCTACAACTTTTTATTTCCTTTCCTTTCAGTGTCTAATAATACTCTATTTATCATCAAGATAAAGTTCATAATTACAACATCATCAAAAATCACCTACCGTGATTATATCAGAGATGCCACGAACACCTTGGCGTAGAATATCATCAGCTAGATTAAATGCCTCTGTTACTGGGGTAGACTGGGAAACTGCAGTCAACAACTTGTCATTTGGAATGACTATTAGTGTGTCAACATTCTCTCTCAAAGCTGCAATCCCTTCCTGGGCTTGAACTGCCCTTTTTCGTCCCTCAAAAGAGAAAGGGGTTGTCACAACACCAACCGTCAATATACCCATTGATTTTGCAACACCAGCAACTACAGGAGCTCCACCAGTGCCAGTTCCTCCACCCATTCCAGCCTGCATATATTTAACGTCAAATGCAGAATGGATTAAATAAGTTTGACAACAGCAGAAAGTGGCAAAGGTCAGGAACGAAGAACAGGGAAACAGAACTTGAGCTTACCGTGACGAAAACCATGTCTGACCCATAAAGTGCTTCTTCTATTGATTCTCTGCTTTCTTTGGCAGCATTCATACCAACATCGGGGTTTCCACCAGCACCAAGACCCCTGGTAAGCTCTTGACCTATTTGTAAACGGTTCTCAGGAAAGACAGGCGACATTCTCATGGCTTGAACATCAGTGTTAACAATCCAGAACTCCACACCCTTCATTGCACTCTCAATCATACGATTGACTGCATTTGACCCTCCACCACCAACGCCAATGACTTTAATCTTTGCTTCATTGTAATTATTTGGAGCAGACTTTTCACTGAAGCTCTCAGTCACACTTCCACCTGGAGTATCTTTCCTCAAATTGCTTGACGTATTACTGCCCTCGCCTCTAAGCATAGACACTTCAGGGTGTAGATTCAGGAAAGGGTCTTTATTCGGATACGAACCCACACTGTGAGAGTTGGCTGAGCACTTGAATTGAGCCAAACTCGACTTATGGACTGCACCCACGAACCCAAACTTGCTCACAGGCAGCATTCTCACACTTCTAACTCTTTCCAAGTGATTCTCTACTAACAATCTCCCTCCAACTCTCGTCAATACCCCAACCGGGTTTCGAGTATCTGAAAAAGTAAAATGTGTCGATGCATATGTCGCCATCCTATAGGGGCGAAACTCGAATTCACAGACTTAAATAAACTGATGAATGCCAACAATTTCAGAAGCCCAACTGCCTCAAAACTTCAATTCCCACCACAACTCAACACCTGCTACAGAAACCCAGATAGTTCTAAGAAACCACACAACACAGCATAATGATAAAAATGTGAAAACTGGACTAAAAGCCTAATCAAAGAGAAACCCAGTAACCTACATAGCACACATTACAATACCCAGATGATAATTACACCCAAAACAAAAGACAAGCAGCAATTACACAAAATCCAATGCAAATATGAAGTAAAAGCTGAGAACAATTCCGACCCACCAAGCAGAAATGCAGAAGAAACAAGCAAGAGGCAATAGAAAATGGTACCTGGGGGTTTTAGAGGTGAGAGAAATCTGAGAGACCTAGAAAAGAGAGGCAACAAAATTGAGGGTGGGTGAAAATTGGGGTTTTAGAAAAACTTGAAACAGTGAATGAGGTTTGTACTGATGATGATGATAATGAAATGATGAAATTAATACAAAAAGATCTGGTGAAATAGCGATTGGGGTGATTTGGAATCTTAGGGAGAACATGTGGGCTCTCTTGAAAACAACATCATCATGTTTGTTGTGAACCAAGTCATAAACCCCTTAATAATAGCTGATAACCAATATTCATACGCTTCCAAATGTGTGAGCTATTTGGGCCCGAAAACTTGAGCCCACTTTACGAAGCTTATGGGAAAAATATATGAAGGTAGTAGGATTATAAGTAATATCTATGAAAATTACCTAATGCTCACCTGGGATTGTTTGGAATGGGACTGTCTTACGTAACAAAATAAGACTAGTCCCTTGGTTACAGTTGGGACTAAATTTAATGGACCATCGAAGCCCAAATTGGTGCTGGAGACAGTCTTACGTAGAGACATCCGGACCCTTGGGTTTCCATAAGCACGCTTTATAGAAGAAAAAGACGCGCTCTGCAGCCCTTCCTCCGTTTTGCTCCAAATCCAGGTGCAATCTCTAGTCTTTCTCATACTCTCTCTTGAGTTTAATCTTCACCACTCTCGTCTACAACCCTCTTTTTCCAATTCGATCTGAAAATTCAGTAGAGATTGATTATCTATTGATGAATGTTTTATGGGTTGTAGTTTTTTGCTGATTGATTAAGGATTTGGTGTATGGGTATGCTATGAATTGATCAATTTTATGGTTGGGTTTTTGTTCTTGTTCTTGTAAATCATTGTGCTTCATTTTTTTTTCTGATATTTTATCGATTTGATTGTTCATGGGTTCTTGGTTGGGTTCTTGTTCTTGTTCTTGATTTTCAAAATCAATGACGTCATTATATTCAATTTGATTGAAATGCTGGTTATTCTTGCCATCGACATGTTTTGTCTTTGCTTGAATTCATTGCATGAGTTATAGCTAAACTAATATGAGATTTGTACTGGAGAGTTGAAGTATATTCAAAATACTCTAGCTGTACTGCAGAGCTGGTTGTGCATCATATTTCAACTCATATTAATCCCTCATAGATAAACTCATAAACCCGTAATAAATCAAACACTACTTTCTGTAATTAAGGCTATAAAAATTGCATGACATTTAAGCAAATGGTTTTATGGATGATTGAGCTTGTATGTTTATGTAGCTTCTGGAAACTATGAAGTTGGTCTACTGAATGCTTATTACTGCTTACCAAGTTCATAATTTCCAGAAGATAGGTAATCAGCAGGTCTTTGTATTAATCTGGAATACACATTCACCTATAAATATTCCAATAAGCATTCATACAAATTCTTTCTTGACTTGTTACTTGGGATTCTCCATCACCTTATGGCCATGTCTGCAAGTCTTCTGTGGAGACTGGAAAGAGAACAGCAAGGTATTTTCCTTCAAAGGAGATTTGAATTGGCTTGGTTTTAGTAAGGTACTACTTTCGTCTATAAATTTTTATATGCTTCTTTCTCTTTGTCTATCATGTTCCTTACAATTTATAGGTTTTGGTCTGTATGAACTTTTGGTCTATTTATAGGTTTCATTGATGAAAGTTTTTGTAAGCATGAATTTATAAGGCTAAGTACCTATCTTCTGGAAACTATGAAGTTGGTAAGCAGTAATAAGTATAAGATTTATGTTCCTAATGTATTTTTGTGCTTTGTTGAAGATGGAAGGGGGTGATGAGAATGAACAAGGGAAGCAAAGGCGTATTTGGACCAGCTTTGAGGAAGAAGCCTTTTTAAATGTTCTTGATGGTATTGTCGCTAGTGGACAACGCTGTGACACATGAAGTTTCAAATCTGGTACATTACTGAAAATAGAGTGCTATGAATGCCCTTGGATGATGAAGCAAGAAAGGTGTATGTAGATACTCTCCTCGCCGGCATTGCTAGATGATCCACCTATCTTCTTACTTATATTGCCGCCTCAACGCATGTTGGACAAGCCTCAAAGAGGTGATGACTTCTCATTTTTGTAATTATTAAGAGCATTCATGTTCTTGATACTTTGTTAGCATTGTATAATGCTATTTGAGAGTTCACACTTCATTGCTATATTATTTAGGAGACTTGTCCTTGTCAATGTGTAAAAACTATTCACTCTTATTTTGAATGTGGTGGTTGTTGACAGTAGCCGCAGAGAGACTACAGCAGGCCCACAGACCCGCAGCAAGTGCACCAGGGCCCGGCCCGAGGCCCAGGACCGAGCCACCAGCACCCGGCCTCGGGGTCCAGCCGTCTATCCGGCTGCCAGGGACTCTGGGACCGGGGACGCCAGCTTGCCAAAGAGGTCACCAGAACTGCCCTTTGAAGGGAACCAGTCCCACATCGAAGGGTGAGGCCAGCCCTCACCCCCAGCCACCTATATAAGGGCCCCAACTACCCTAATTAATGGGTAACTTATCTCTCTCACTATTTACATACGTGCTCAAGTTATATATATTCCAACTATACTAACTTAGGCATCGGAGAGGAGAAGACCGGCCCGCCCGGTATTCCCCTTAGTAAGCAGGTTTGCAGGAGATCAAGTTAGATTCATCTGTATCTACCAGGCCCCCGGGTTTAGGCAGAAACAATTGGCGCCGTCTGTGGGAAACTTTGAACAAAAAACCGTGTAAGCATCATCCATGGCCGAGAGTTCGGAAGCAAGGCAAGAGAGAGGTACCACCGAGGAGGGACGTGTTGCATTAGTGCAAACGCTCACCTCCACCCCGGCCGTCACGCGGGAACCGCGTGGCGCCCACGGCAACGGTCAGGGAGGAGGAGGCTGTAGCAGGCCGTCCGGCGTGCCGGGACCGGGACACCACGACAGCCCGCGTGGGAAAGGCCCGGCAGAGGATGAAGACAGTCCAGCGCTCCGGGGCCCCTCCTTGACATTCTCGGATGATACGAGCGACCGATCTGAGAGCCCGCTCTGTGATAGTGACTGGGACACTACGTACAGCCCCGACCAGAGCGGTATGGCAGGAAAGATACGGGCAATGGCCGCGGAGGTCAATCGTCTAAGAGAAGAGGGCGACAGGGACAGAGCCAAGTCCAACGCCCGGTACGAAGAGATGGAATCAGTGAACGCTGCCCTAGTAGCCGCCTTAGAGAGAGGACAGCAGCGCAGCGACGCTATGGACAGGGCGCAAGCGGCACCCCCGCCAGTCCAACCTCAGCAGTACGAGGCAGGGCAGTCATCGGGCGGCCGGCCCCATGATGCCGAGCGTGCGAGGTCACCGGGCGGTGCAGGTCCGCCGAAGAGCGCGCCAACCTCCCGCCAGCTCCACAATTCGTCTGTGGATGAAGTTGAGACCCCGACCGCACGGGCATTGCAGATATTAGCCGACACTGTGTCAGACTTAAAGGCCCAAATAGAGGCCAACGAGAGAAGAGCCGCGCGGCCGGTGGAGGGCGCCAGGTCATAGAGTCGGGACGGTCTGGCAACCAGAAGTCCCTCAAGCTCACCTATTCAGGGTCCGGCTGCCCGTACCAGCATCTGGACAGTTTCCGGTCCCAGACCTGCGCCAAGGGTTACTCTGATGCAGTATGCTGCAACATCTTCCAGGAAACTCTGTCTGGAGAGGCGCTCAGCTGGTTCTACGAGCTTCCGACGAACTCGATCGAGGCTTTCGAACAGTTAGCCGACCGGTTTGTAGGCCGCTTCATCCTCCGGGTCGAGGGAGCCTGGACGTCGACCATCCTCTTCAACTGCATGCAGGCACCCGGAGAGGAACTGAGGACCTTTGTCAACCGATGGCAGACAGCCACTGCCGGGGTTCGGAACCTGGACAAGGGCATCGCCGAAATGACGTTCAAGCAAGGGCTCCGGCCGGGGAAGTTTTCCTATGCCGTCCGGGTAGAACTCCCGCAGGGGTATGATGAGTTGATGGCAATGGCCATCCGGCATGCTCAGGCCGATCACGAGACATATGGGCACCACCTGCTGAAGAGGAAGCGGGATGAGCAGCGGGAAGACCATTCCCGGGAAGAGAACCCCCCGCCCAGCCGAGAGGACAAGCCCAGTCAGGGGACCGAGAACCGCGCCGCCCGGCTGAGCCGGCCCAATAGAAACTGGCCACAAAGGCAGCAGAGGCCTTATCCTGACAAGCCCTAGAACGAGCACAAGCCGGCGCCTTACCGCCAGGAACGTCCTCTGGCGATCATGTCAGCACCACCGGCCGGTCAAGAAGTCTTCACCGCTCTCACCACTTCCTACGAGGACATTTTACTTGAGAACGGGAGCGTCATCCCCCCACCGCCCAAGAGAAGGTACCCGAAGGGAAAGCTTACAACGGCACAAACGGGCAAGTACTGCTCCTATCATGATGAGGCTACTCATCGGACGAGCCAGTGCTGTGCTCTCAAGACAGCGGTGCAGGGTTTGATCAATAGCGGTCAGCTCCAGCGGTACGTAGGGGAAAAGAGAGCAGATCCCGACCGGGAGCAAGACCAGGCATGGTAGGCTCGGCCAAGGCTCGCCCAAGCCTCCGGTTAGTTTGGCGTACATCCGGTTCAACCGTTGTAACACCACAAGAAATGTATGCAAACTACTTTTGAGAAAATGTCACCGGCTCCGCCAGTTCAAATATATTCATAATCAAGCAAGTATACAAGCAGTAACCGTTCCGGAAAGATTACAAGGAGAAGAGCAAGGAAAATCATAAGGAGCCACGACTCCGCCCTCAGCAGGCAATCTGTCAGCCTCTCCTGCAGTACCCTCGTCGTTGGCCTCAGTTCCGGCGTCGACTCTGGCTCGGGGAGACTTGGCACCGTTGGTAAAAGAATCCAAGTCCGAGCGAATCGCTTCTTTCGGCTGCCCCTCCACCGCCTCCTGATGGATGTCCGACTGCTCATGGATATCTCCTTCAGCAGCAATCGGCATCAGGGAAGTGTCTAACCATCCCTTCCCCGCCCATTCCGTGTACACATCCGAGATGCCCTCTTCCCTGGCCTTCTCCAGAAACTCCAGGAACTGATCGCTCTCGCGGTATTTGAGAACAACCCGCTTGTAGAGTTCCGGGTCGTCTTCTCCGGTCGCAGCAGCAGTGGCGGCACGCAAAGCGGCAGCTCCCACTTGGAGCTCGTCCACCTTGGCTTCCAGCTCGGCCCTCTCCTTCTCCAGGCTCCGGTTCTGCTCCTCCAGCTTCTTGGCCCTCTCCTCCGATCTGGCTTTCTCCCGATCCGAGCGGGACTTCTCCACCTCCAGGCGCTGTCGGGCCTCTGATAAAGCAGCTATCTGTCTCTTCAGCTCCGACAGTTCCTCGCTCTGGTCCGGTTGGTACAGGCTGTACAGCAGCTGCACAACAACAGAAACGGTTAATCGGGCAGTAAGATACACAACCTACAAGCAGTGTAGTGGAACCAGTTAGTGCTTACCCGGAGGACGGATTCCTTGCATTTTGGGCGGTTCCCGCCCGCCAGGGCCCCAGCAACCCCAGGTCTGTCCAGACCAAGGCCGGCCAAGTCCGCCGCCACTTGTCGGACGAGTGCACTGTCCGAGCTTCCCCTCGGTGCCTCCGCAGGCGCGGGACTACTCTGCCGGGCAGCAGCAGCCTTCTCCCCGGTGGAGTTAGGTTGTGCACCGCTGGTTGCCCTGAACCGTTTGGCCAGGTTCTCCCGTGACGACCCGCCGGTAAGCGTCACCAGCGCGGAGGAAGGAATATCCTCACCTTTCCGTTTCTCTCCCCGGCCTTCCGGAGAAGAATATCGTGCGCCTACCCGGGCGACACGAGCCACGTGCGGCACAGACACCGGCCGGCTGGGGATCCTGCTCACACCACCGGGAACCCTCACTGGCCCCCCGGTAGCCTTGCCCTTTCCAGGCACCGCATGGGGCGCAGCAGGATGGGTCTTCACCCGCCTCAGGATGTAGGCGCCGTCATCAACATCTATGGCCCTCGGCTCCGGATGAGTCGTAAGCATGTCGGACTCCTCGTTCACCGATGTCCGCGAGACGGTCTCGCCTTTCTCCTTTAGCTTGTTAAGGAGGTCTTCCCCGTCCATTGAGAGAGTGGTTTCGGGCTTGATGACTGCCCGGGAAGATGCACCTGCAAGGAAAGCGAACAGTTAGCATTTTGCCAGAACTAGCACAAGTATCACCGCTAAAGGGCCTGCTACGCACCGGGACCCCGCCCGAGTTGGCAGTATTCCAGCACTTCTCGTCGGATAAAGTTGAAGGAACTCTGTTCCAGATTGTCCCAACATCCGAATATGGTCGAGATCCTCTCATGCTCCAGATCGGATAGCTCGAACGACTGGTCACCAATGGGTTGGAAGGTGTCAGGAACCCGGTACATTTTACTCCTCTTCTGCCACCTCCCGCCCACCATCACCACCTTCTTTCTCCAGCTGTTGTCTACCCATGTAGGCATATTGGTGATGATTGGTTGATGGTTCCGGGCGTTGAAGGACAGGCAACCCCGGGACCCTTGCTTCCTTGAGTACGACAGCCTATACAAGGACCGGAACTCGTCTACCGTTGGCATACTCATCCCGGAGAACTCGTACAGGCAGCCGAGGCTCAGTAGTCGCCTCCACTGGAGCCCAGGAAGCTGCGCGGGCGACACTTGCAGCGCACTGAGCATATACTGCACGAAATTTGGCAGCGGGAGCGAGAAACCATGCCGGAACTGGTCCTGATGCACGGCAACCCAACCTGCCTCCGGGTTGCAGGCTGACTCTCCAAGATTCAGGGGCCGCAGCAGAACCTCATCCAGGATACCCCATGTTTCCCGGAACGCTGCAATCTCTCCAGGGGTCATGCTACCCTCCGGTTCATCACACGCCACAGCATCCTTCCCTCTGCCAATGGTGTAGCGCACGGCCGGAGCACCCGCAAGGCGCACCCCGTGCGGTATTTCAGTCTCCGAGGATTCAGCCCCGGAAGACGGAGACGAAGCTCTGCTCCCGGAGCAGTCAGCGACTTCGGTCTCCGGGGATTCCGAACCGAGCCAGTCCTCCAGCCTCTCCGCATCATCCACGATGGGACCCCTGGCAGCCGATTCGGAAGCTCGGTCAGAACTTGAAGAAGACATCTTAACCTAGGGGAAGAAAACAAAACCCTAGCGCTCATCAGCAACAGGCTACAACAGCGCCTTCTACGGCCTCTCCTCAAGTTTGCCGCAGAGCAGTTCAGTCAGCGACAGAGATCCCTCCCCCCCCCCCCCCCCCCCCCGCCGCAAAACAACAAAACCAAAACAAGAACAACACCGGGGTAAAGAAATCAACAAACTTACCTATTAATATGCTCAACCGAGGACAATCTGCCCTGCGAAAGCAGCTAGCAATGGTAGGAGGAGAGTAGGGAGCGCTCGAGAAAACGGATCTCGTGGGGCAAGGGGCTCAGAGTTTTCGCCGGATTTCTCTCTTTCTCTTAGTTTCTCTAAAGCAAGAAGCAACAGCAGAAAGAAGAGCAGAAGAGGCCTCTTTATAGAGGGGACCGGTGCCCTAGGCAATCGAAATCCCTCCAAAAACGCGCAGTTAGAGCAACTCAAACACCTGCGAATCCAGGCCCTCCATCTCAAGACCGCCCCCTGCTGGCACGTGTCCCAGCATTGGTAAACTGCCCATGCCATCATAACTGACGGGACTGATGGACTTCCTCCTTAAATGCATGTCAGCCACTTGTCCCACACGCTGGCGACAGGAAGGTAGGAGCGGGAACCGAGGCGTCAGGCCCTCCCACACTTCCCCAGGCTCCACGGTCACACTCCCTTTCACTGGGGGACTCGTCTCGTTATGGCAGAACGCCCGGTCGAGGTCCGCCCGGTACCATGGCAGTTCGCGGTTATGATCATTCAACCGGCTGCATGGCTTCTTCGCTGCATCTCTTGAAGACCTCTTATCGTCCCGGGTATGAGCCATCCACCCGACACCATGGCAGTTCGCGGTTATGATCATTCAACCGGTTGCATGGCTTCTTCGCTGCATCTCTTGAAGACCTCTTATCGGTTATGGTTTCCCAAACCGCTTCGAGAGCATCGTCCCGGGTATTGTCCCGGCACCATGGCAGTTCACGGTTATGATCATCCAACCGGCTACACGCCATTTCACTGGGGGACTCGTCTCGATATGGCAGGACGCCCGGTCGAGGTCCACCCAGCTACATCTCTCTTGGGGGACTCGTCTCGATATGGCAGGACGCCCGGTCGAGGTCCACCCAGCTACATCTCTCTTGGGGGACTTGTCTCGATATGGCAGGACGCCCGGTCGAGCTCCACCCACCGGTTACGTAACATTCAACTAGCTCGAGAGCATTTCCCGGGAACGCGATCCACCCGGCCCCATGGCATTTCACTGGGGGACTCGTCTCGATATGGCAGGACGCCCGGTCGAGTCTCGCCCGGCTCCATGGCATGACCCCGGTCATGAGAACATTCGACCGGCATGGGCTTTATACACCCGGGTGAGTTTACATCTAACCCATGTACTCTTGTCCAGCAGGATAAAAACCCTGCATCGCATTGAACCGCGATCAGCGTGGGGCTGCACGGCGAGCCTTGTCACTTCAACGCCACCCCCCCCTTACCTCAACGCTTATTCAAACAAGATGAGAAGAACTAGCAAGTGTTCACCGGCGCTTCAAACAGCCCGCAACACCGGGGTAATCTCCCCGCAGCCTAGCAATATGGACTCGTCTCGATATGGTACAACGCCCGGTCGAGGTCCTCTACTCCACCTCGTCTCGATATGGCAGAACGCCCGGTAGTGGCCCAGTGAACTCCGCTCCGTACCGATATGGCAGAACGCCCGGTAGTGGCCCAGTGAACTCCGCTCCGTACAGATATGGCAGAACGCCCGGTAGTGGCCCAGTGAACTCCGCTCTGTACTGATACGGCAGAGTGCCCGGTCGAGCTCTCATGCACACATCTATTGCATGGCGGATTTCAACGCTCCATTATCATTCTATGCACCATCTATTGCATGGCGGATCTCAACGCTCCATTATCATTCTATGCACCATCTATTGCATGGCGGATCTCAACGCTCCATTATCATTCCATGCACACATCTTTTGCATGGCATCATCATCTCATACACTCCGGGTTTCACCCTACTTCATGCTCATAGCACCACAACACTTGAGCACAGTACTACTCATATTACAAACGTACTTATAAACTGTTGCTTGCCATCGGTAAACAGGTTCTCACCTCGGTCACGCCCAATCTTCAACGCGGACTTGGGGGACTGGGCACCGTTGGGTTGGTAACCCTGCGGGTCTGCGGGACAAGAGCAAGACAGACTTTAAGTCCCCATTCAAGATTGCACTTGACCGGGAACTTGGGGGACTTGTTGACAGTAGCCGCAGAGAGGCTACAGCAGGCCCACAGACCCGCAGCAAGTGCACCAGGGCCCGGCCCGAGGCCCAGGACCGAGCCACCAGCACCCGGCCTCGGGGTCCAGCCGTCTATCCGGCTGCCAGGGACCCTGGGACCGGGGACGCCAGCCTGCCAAAGAGGTCACCAGAACTGCCCTTTGAAGGGAACCAGTCCCACATCGAAGGGTGAGGCCAGCCCTCACCCCCAGCCACCTATATAAGGGCCCCAACTACCCTAATTAATGGGTAACTTATCTCTCTCACTGTTTACATACGTGCTCAAGTTATATATATTCCAACTATACTAACTTAGGCATCGGAGAGGAGAAGACCGGCCCACCCGGTATTCCCCTTAGTAAGCAGGTTTGCAGGAGATCAAGTTGGATTCATCTGTATCTACCAGGCCCCCGGGTTTAGGCAGAAACAGTGGCTTAATTAATATATGATTATGAAAATTGCATCGTTACATCCCTACTGGAAGAGACTGTTTACCAAGGCTTTCTATTGGCATCAATTTCATCCACCATGAAATGGCAGTCAGCTGTTTTTATAAGCTCAATCATGCCTAGTGCAGCTCACTTCTCTTGTGAGAATTTCCTACAGTTGTGCATTCTCTCTCTCTCTCTCTCTTTTTTCAATTGCTTTTCTGTTTGTTTTCCTGGCTAATATTCATGAAGTTGGTTTAGCCACTCTCGAAGGATTGTCCATCTTTCCCAGGGTAAGTTCACATATATAACATAGTTCAAGTTAATGGCAGTAATATTTTTACTGTTCTCATGTCATCCAGTTAATCTGAATTTGTTAATATTTTTTTGTTAAAAGGTTGAAATCTATTCGGGTAATAGTTTGCTAAAAAGAAAAAAAAAATTACAGCCCCAAAAAATTGTGGTATTCAAAATTATTCTATTAGTCCCAAATAGTACCAAACTTCACCAAACATGGGATTATACTGTTCTCACTATTCTGTTGTTTAGTCACAAATAGTACCAAACATGGGCCAGGATTAATTTGAAATAAGCCAGATTAGTGGATGCCAGCCTTGCTTTAGAAATTAAGTCAGGTTATCACAGTCTCATGTACCAAACATCCTCTAAGAGTTTTATATTCAACTACTCTTGAATGTAAATCCAAGAGTGAGAAAAATTATTTTTAAGTTGAGTTGCTTTGTTCTTAAGTTTTTTTTTTTTTTTTTTTTGAGAATAAAAAAACATCTTTCATGGAAAATCAATTCGTATTCGACATTTTTTATTATAAAAATCCTAATGATGGTTTTTGGTAATAAAATCCAAATGATGTTGTCAAACTCAAACACTTAACCTGCTGTGCCAACTTTGTCCATTTCTTCTACATCAAATGCCTTTCGTTTTTAAACTCCTAATCCAGCCACTCGTTTCTGGGGTCCTAATTGATCAAAAAGGACAGCTGTGCATCAACATTACCGACTTCTAAATGCAGTGAGATTCTTTCATCAAGTACACCACTACATCTGAAATCTCAGGCAAACCAATTACCTCAATTCACACTAAGCTAGGCCAACCCAGCATAACTTACAACCTTTTAGAGTTGCTCGTGAAACATGATACATTGGACAAGAACACTAATAAGACCCATCTGCTAAATGACCTTAAACAAAGAGTATAAAAGGAGATGATCCAAACACATTCTAAAAACTAGTCAATTTGTAAGTCTTTGCTTCCACAATCATCATCTTTAGGAAAACATCCAATCAAATACTACAAAAGCGTATGGCCATACAGCCTCTATATACATTTCCCCAAAATTATCCCCTACACTATATAGACTAAAGTAGAGTCATATGACCTAATGCATCAAAGAATGAAGTAACAAAACAGAAGCGTAGTTATTGAACTAAACTAACTACATCTGAAAATGAACTTCAGCAGTGATGACCCTAACTCTAAAGACACCTTCAGCAAGATGTGAAGTGCAGTCAGCAAATGAAAAGTTGGCTAAAACCAAGTTAGCATCACCAGAAGGTGATATTCACTGCCATTATCACCAGAAGGTGATAGCTTCACTGCATGCACATTCTCACCAGAAGGTGATTGTGGTCATCACTGTAGGATAGGAAAGTATCACCAGAAGGTGATAACTTTCACTGCCGAGGGTCTTCTTTGTCCAAATTCAACGCATTGACATCAATGTTCGAACCTTTCTTTCCCTTTCTGCCTTCTTAGCACTCGGGGTCCGCTTCAGCCTCTGAAGTTCTTCCAACACCACCTTCTCAACTTTGTCAATTGAGTTCAGCAGCTTCTTCTGTGGTGTAACAAACTCTCCCTCATCAGGCTGATTGGCCACCTCTTGCAGAATCTTGTGCACTTTAAGAACAGAAGGAGGTGGGTGAGGTCTCTTCTTAACGGTTGAAGGAGTGGCAGCGAGTATTTGATGCTCAGGAGGAGCATCCTGAACTTGTAGAGATGGAACTGGACCCTCTGCAGTTTCGCCATTCTCCTCACCCAAACGAGCTCTTCTCCTCTCAATGGCCTGGTTAGAAAGTACATAGTGTGAGGCACTTATTAAACATATGCAAGTTCAGGAAGTTAATTTCATATTATGATACTATGCCAATAAATAAGAGATGCTAATTTCATAACTTGCAATCAAGTTTGTTTCCAAAAACAGTGCAATTTTTAAACCAAATACAGTGTTAAAACATAAAAATTCACTTATTTTTTCACATGTTCCCTTGGAGATAATGCCAAACAAAGGAATGGAATTAAAAAGAGAAGCCTAATAAACAAAAAATAGTGAACACTAACCAACAGGCAACAGCACTAGAGGAAAGTTTGAGAAAGAAAGCAGAGGCAATTTAAAAGTGAAGGTACGTGATTATAAATCAAATAAATGACAGTACTTGTTTCATATCTTAATAAGACTGCAAAGTGAGGAACACTGTTAACTGAAAATCTACCCCCCACTAAAGCTGAGACGCACATATACAACTCAACCACAAAAACCAATACAATGATACTCTTGGAATCAAAACAAAGTAAAACCAAGAGGCATAGTATGAATCACTGACAACATAGAAGATGTTAATATACCTGAGATATGAGACGACTCCAATGAGACAATTGTTCAACAAACCAATAAAATCCAATAATGATACTGAGACCGTGGAAATTCAGTGAGACTCTTAATCAGGAGACCAAGCAATCCACATAGAAAATGTGACACAAATCACTACATGTATAGGATAAACTCCGAGTTTCCATCAAACACCTAATACTGAGACCCATTTGCCAAAAAACTGCTATGAATCCAATGATGATTCTACATGAAACAACCAATCAATAAATTACTGCAAATATAGCCGAGCTTCTTTGAATACTCCAATTGATCAATCAGCCAGGAAATCAATTTTCTTGAGCAATTCAAACCAAACAACAGAGAACCAAAGGGCAACACATGGCTCACTGAAAAATATAGACCCATATATCAAGTTATCAAATAGCAACAAGAAGCTTGACTAAATTTTGTGCAAATTGAATCCGATGAAATTCTTTATGAAACAAACCAGTTCATGAATAACTGCAAATATAGCAGAGCTAGTTTGATAACTAAATGTGATCAAACAATGATCCAATAAAGCAATCATTCAGGAAATCAAATTTATTATGCAATTCAAATCAAACAACACAGAACCAAAAGGCAGTGCATGAATCACTGAAAATATAGAACACTGAAAGCCTAATAATCAGAGACCCATATATCAATTAGCAAAAAGAAGCTTGATTCAATTTTGGCTATCAAACCCAGAACTTAAAGAAAGTGATTCTCACCCTAGTAATTGCAGTTATGTCACGGAGAGGGGTTCTTGGGTACCAAGAAGGTAACACACTGTTCGATCCACGGCCCCTTCTCCGGCTAGAACCTCCCACCGGCGGCGTGTTCTCTCTCGCCGGAGTCACCATCCCACGCCGGAATCCGGTCCCCGGAGTCCTCAAACTGCTCGGTACAATCCCTAGCGGCCTCCGAGTCATCGGAGTCTCCGCAGCCCTGAACCTCGTCGGCTCCGGTCGCTCGTCAACAAGGATCCCGACGGCGCCTGATCGCCTCTGAGCAAAGGCCTCGGCGATGTCGAACGGCCTCACCAACCTGAACCGCGACTCCGCCGGCATTCTAATTAACGGAGAAACCAGATCAAGATTAGCGCTCTAAATTTCAAGAAAATGAAAAACTAGGGTTTATTCAAACCGAAGCAGACGAAACCGTCACCGGGAAACTGAAAAAACTAACGGCGACTCAGATCGACCTGAATTAGGGTTTCTGAGCTTTTCTTCTGTGTGGGGGATTTTCTTTAAGCTCAGCGAGAGAGAGAGAGAGAGAGAGAGAGAGTTGTTCAGGCGAGTTTTCAAAATGCGAAATGAGCGCTATTATAGACTTGTTTCCAAATCCCCAAGGTTTCACACGTGCCGGGATGGGATTCAAAATTTTCAGGATTAGGAAAATGAGCGGGATTAGCTTTGCTTTCTGACACGTGTCCTCTTTTTAAACAAGTTTTCCGTTATTCGATTGATGCTGGTTTGGTTAAGCTAAACCATTGTTAACGTTTGGAGCGGTCCAAGTTGATTAGGCTAATTAAATGAGCTAGCTGGAGGCCACGTGCAGAAGGTCTGAAGAGGAGGAGGAGGATCATTGTAAGAGTATCTCCAACAATTACTTAAAAACCCATAACCAAACCCAAAATTTAAAAAATTTCATCTCCAACCATTAAAATTTGGGTTCTTACCCTAAACCCAACCCATTTTTGGGACCTTTTGAAGACGGAAACCCATTTCAGGTTGGCGGGACTCGCATCTAAGCAGCCACCAGATGCCCTGTCGCGCGACACGCCTTACCCAGAGCTTTTCGTTCTACGCGCGCTAGACGACAACAAATGAGGGAGAGAGGGACGCGCCTCCCTGACGTAAGCACGCTGGCGTCATCAATCTGGGACTAGCCGTTGTGGGCTTGCTGCAATCCGACGGCCCAGATTGATCCAAACTGAAAAAATTACCATTGGAAAATCAGAAAAAATAGGAAAATGAAAAAAATAGCTTAAAAACTTAAAACAACTAGAAAAAAAAATGAAAAATATAGAAAATATAATTTCCCGTTAGAACAGTGAAATTGACAAAATCTATAAATACCTCTCATCTTCTTCATAGTCTTACACTTCAAATCTTCTCTCATCTCCTTACAAAATCTTTATTTTCACAATTGTTCTTCATCTAGCTAGTTTTCAATTTTTTTTTCTTTCAAAAATGGCCACCACCAAATTTAGAGGAGAAGCTTGGAAAAAGCCCGAAGATGTAGCGTTGTGTATGGTTGTGGTTGCCATTGGTGAAGATGGAGACAAGGCTACCAATCAAGAGAAGAAAAAACTATGGGATCGTATATGGGAAGTGTACGAAACTTGCAAGCCCGTCGGTTCGGTTTTTAGGTCGGGAGGAGGGTGTGAAGCTCGTTGGAGAAAGATTAGACCGGCTTGCACAAGGTGGCGTCAAGCTCTTACCCTTGCGGCGGCCGCCCACGCAAGTGGTGAAAATGCCACTGACTTTGTTATATAAGTTGGCTTTTTTTTAACTAATTTTGTTTTTATTTAATATTAATGTGCATAAATATGAATATTGATCCCATATTTCGTTTAAGTGTAGTTTTACAATTAATATTTACTTTGTTGCTTAATCACTAGGTTCATATATGTGACGTTAATATATTTTAAATTATATGTGCATATAGGAATTACAAGCTAAGTCGGTTTATCTCACTTTGAGTAAAAGGGAGGAATTTAAATTTGTGCATTGTTGGACAATATTGATGGATACGGAAAAGTTTAGCAATGCTCCGCCCTTGGGCGAAGAAGGTAGTAGTAGTGGTCCGACACCTATTAACTTGGGCGAAGAAGGTACTCTCGTTGAAGTCAGCCCAAGCTCTTCAACTGTGCATGCACGGCCTCCTGCCCAAAAAGCTCAAAGAGCAGCTAAGAAAAAGTGCAGGCAAGATGACACATCTCATCTCTTAACTCAAATGAAGAGAATTACAGACCTTGGAGAGCGTGATCTCAAACATAGGCTACAACTTCGAGAGGAAGCTAAACTAGAAATGCAGCGTGCGGATGATGCAACCACAATGGCTGTGGATCTTTCAAAATACTCCGGCCTAGTTAGGACTTATTGGGAAAACAAGCAAGCAAGGATTATTGAAAAGGAGCAACAAGCTTCGTATGCAATACCCATACCAAATCTTGACAATGAGTTTGGGGATGAATATGTACCCGATAACGATAATAATTGGATGGGATGAAACTAAATATGTGGTACTTTGTTGCTTCTATTATAATTATGAATAAATATTGTTGTACTTTTTTGCTTATATTATAATTATGAATAAACATTGGTTTATTCAATCTCACTTTTATTCATCAAAATAAATAACACTGCATTACTAAAATCTTAAACACATACAATAAATATAAAAGCAAACATACAACATCACACAATCGGTACAATGCCACTTATTAAAAGTATGAAAATACAAATACTTCACACACGATTCTATTTTGTCTGCTGCTTCACATTCCAAAGGTGATTGACCAAATCCTCTTGGTGGGTTCTATGCATAATTGGGCATCTAACCTGCTGGCAGCGCCGCATGAATTGCCCAAGTGCAGAAGGATCGCGATCAACACCATGATCAACTTCGTAGTGGTCATATATTTCTGCTATCCTTGGTCTTGTTGGCACCTCATCTGGATCGACTTCATGAACATCTCGAGTTTCGTCGCGCTTATCTTCAACAATCATATTATGCAAAATTATGCAGGTCATCATGATGTACTGAAGATCTTCCCTATCCCATCCACGAGCTGGCCCTTTGACAATTGCAAAACGAGCTTGAAGTATTCCAAATGCCCTTTCCACGTCTTTTCTGAATGACTTCTGCATCTTTGTGAAATGAGCTTGTTCTGGCGTCATAGGGTTTCTAATCGCCTTCACAAAATTCTCCCATTTCGGGTAGATTCCATCAACTAGATAGTAACATTGGCCATATTGGCGATCAGCTACATAGTATTTGACTCGAGGAGACTCACCTCTACAAATTTCGTTGAATAGAGGAGATTGTTCAAGGACGTTGATATCATTGAGGGAGCCTGGAAGTCCAAAAAATGCGTGTCAAATCCAAGTATCATAAGATGCAACCGCCTCTAGAATGATAGTTGGCTTTCTTTTGTAACCGGTGAAATACCCTTGCCATGAGGTGGGACAATTTTTCCACTGCCAGTGCATACAGTCGAGACTTCAAACTATTCCAGGGAACCCTCTTTTGTCAGCAACGTTGAGCAACCTTCGCAAATCTGCCTTTGATGGACTACGAAGGTAATGTTTATGGTAGACTGTCCATATTGCTTTGGTGAAGTGACTTAGAATCTCCAAAGCTGTAGATTCTGCTATGTCGAGAAACTAATCACATAGGTCTGCGGGAAGCCCGTAAGCAAGCATCCTCATGGCGCAAGTCAGCTTTTGCTCTGTTGAGAAGCCAGGTCGACCGGAGCCGTCAAGCTTTTGAACGAAGTATGGGTCGTGGTTAGCGACGTCATGCATCATCTGGTCAAAATGATGAGGTCGCATCCGGTACCTTCTACGAAACACATCACCTTGGAACCTACACGGCGAAGTGAAGTAAAGAGCTTTCAGTCGTTGATCCATAGCTTCACGCTCTCTAGGGATGTATCGTCAACCTTCATGTGAACCACCCTATTCAGATTATTCCTCTTGAATCGTCTGAATGTGCGAAGCAGTTGCTTGCATAACCAAGGCTCTTTGACGATTCCTTATGATGAAATCTTCCTCCTCCTTCATTAGTAGTTTCCTCAACTTATTCATTGTAGCAATGAGCAATATTTTTCAAATGAAGCTAAAAGAAATTGAATCTGATATGAGAGAGAAGTGTGTGTGAATGAGCGAGGTGTGATGGAGAGAATGACCTCATATTTATGGACGAATCTAAAATGATTGATGAAGATAAGAACATCTCCTTGCAATTTCACTAGCCTCTCACACGACGACACGTGAAGCTAAAGTCTATAACAACATCGAGATCCGAAATGTTATCGCAAATAGGAATTATTGTGAAGATGAGGTCGGTCATGAGATTGTGAAAATCTAATCACCGTCCTATCCAAATTTGACATGTGCCAAAGACATGTTAAATTACACTTTTGGTGAAAAAATAACAACTTAATAATTGTTTAATTTTTTAAAAAAATTAATTAATTTTTTAATTTGGTCCAACACATATTAAAATATATTATATAATTAATATCTATAGTTTATATAATTCATTTGTTGTTAAATAATTATATAAAATTATTAAAATTTGGGTATGGGTATGTGTTTTGACAAAATGTTTGGAGATGAAATATGAGTTTGAATAGTAATGGGTTTGGGTGAGTCAAAAAATGAGTTTGAGTATGATTTTTGAGTAGGGTTGTTAGAGATGCTCTAAGCATCAAACAAAATGCTGCTTCCATAATCAAAACAATTTCTCTGCCTCTCAACCTGGTGAAGTCACTGATACTGTACCTTCGTCTAGTTCCTTGTACAAGGCAAGTTCTGCTTCTATTTGAGTCCTATACACAATCTAATCAACTCTTCTGCAATACAAGCGAGCCTTTAAAGTTCAGACCATGGGTGCATTGGAGGGATGATTGCAACTATGACACTTCATAATTATATACGGAGGTATGGAAATCGAGATAGACATTTTATTCGCATTAGAGAAAGACTCGATGACATGGCACGTGACATAGAAATAGATGATGATGCACAAAAAGAACATCATGCTCATGGTGGTGTACAAGAAATTGAAAAAATAAGAAATAACATCACTCAGAGCTTAATGAGTGCACATAATGCTTGTTAATGTTTAATGATGTTAAAGTATTATTTTGTAGTCATTTGATGTCAATAAAGAAAAGTTTTAAATACACTCCACAAACTACTTAATACACATACGTACTCAATACACCACCCATTCAAATTATGAATCTCATAATTCTACCAAATACACAGCCCAAACTACCTAAAATACCCTTGAAATAAAAAACATGAAATACCCTATTATTTGACTATACAAGGTTACTATAATTAGTGTGTTTAATTATATTGACATTTTGTAGATGTTCAAACCAACTACTTATGTTAGTTTGTAAAATTATTACAAGTCTATTATTGTTCTATTCAAATTCTTAAACATGAAAATGCTAAATAAAATGAATAATTAATACATTCTCATAATTGTACTTAGACGAAGAAGAAAAAAGAAAAAAAAAATGAAATTAGATGAAATGAAAATCATAATGTTTTCAACATAAATTACCACTTAATTCAGAATTTTGAAAAAGGAAATTATAATTTTTCGTGAAAATAAAGAAAGGAATTGATTGTTTAAATTATCATTAAAACTAAATCGGAACTCCAGTTAGTAAACCCTATGGGCTCCGCTCTTCTCGGAACCTCATACCGAAACTTAGGTTTCGCGCGGCAGGGCAGCGGCAATCCCGTGGCCACAGGGCGCCTCTGGCGCAGGTTCTCTTATTCGTCGACGAAGGTCTTAGCCTCTAATCGTCGGGTGGGGTTGTATCCTTTCCGGCGTGTTGAGAGTCGGAAGAGTACGACCTTTTGTGTGTGGGTGGTCCTACTTGATGGCGCGACTCTTATCTCCGACGGCGAGACGTGGTTCTGGTCTGAGGCAGGTGTTGATACAAACTCCAGATTGCAGGAAAGTTTCTTTGGTTCCTATCGGCTCCAGGATGTAGGTGGTGAGTCTGATCGGGCGTTAGTTCGAAGGAGGCGGCAAAGGTTCCTGAAAAAGGAAGAGTTTTGGGGTCGAGTTGCGGTGGTGGACGTTGGAACTCTGATGCTGGCGTCAGGGACTTCCTTTACTAGGAAGAGGAGGAGGCTACTGATTCTGGGCCGGTTTGGACCTGGGCTTTTAGACCTGGGCCTGGGCATACCCTCAGAGGAGGCGATGGGGGTTCGCTAGAGTCAGGGTCGTCCTTTGAGGCTGGAGCCTTGGAGGTTGGCGACGGGATAATCGCAGCGTGAGGTGGTGCATTATCGCACCAGGATCCCATCATGAGAATAGGGAGGACTACTCTATCTCTACTTGAAAGGTGCACCGTGTGGTCTTAGACATGATGGTTTTAGTGGAGTCATCTCTACTATTATGATGGTTATTTACTTTCGTAGTTTGGTGTCCACTTGTTTTGGACGTTTTGCTTTATTCGAACTTTAGTCTCGTTTATTTCGTTTTTTTTGTTTTTTTGTCAGAACTGTTTAGTTTGTAATGGAGTTTCGGCTCCTGCTTGACCAGGCACAATTCAGTCGCATGACTTAGGCCAATAAAATTATTCATTCCCCTAAAAAAAAAAAATCATTAAAACTAATTCGAATTTCTTATAGAAATTTATTTTCTTATTTTATTAGTTTCCTTTTTAATCGGATTCTTTTATTAATTTTCAATTTATTTTTTATATTTGTTTTCTTTTAATTTTCTTAATTATTACATGTCTGGATATAGTTAGACAATCATATTTGAAATATATAATAATAATATGTATGGGTATTAAGTAGTTTGAGGAGTGCATATAAAACTTCTATTAAACTCAATGGTTATTTACAAAATATAATTTAAAATTATGATTTCACCATAATGATTAGTAATTAATTATATTTAGAAATAATTTCATATAAGCATAATAAATATTCAATTAGCCATAAAATTAAAAATTAATAGGTATTACCCTTCAATTAAAGTTAAAACTTCTTTCATGTCTAAATTGGTTATTTACAGACAAAAAGCACAAGCCAGCTTTCAATTTACCAAACACTTTACCAATGTCTTTTCCACTAACAACACTTAAAAAAAGCCAGTTTACCAAACACTCAGCCAATTTTCTTTTCAATAGTTTATTTTAAAAAATAAACAGAAGCGAATTTTTCTGTAAAACTCAACTATACCAAACATACCCTATGTAAAAGCTTATACACTACCGGAAAAAAGGGTTTTTCCGACGAAAAAAAAAACGGCCGACGACTAAAAATTTTCGTCGGTAATTCTATAGAATGGCCGACGATTTTATTTTTCGTCGGTGGGAAAACAAAATCGTCGGCCATAATGTAACCATAGCCGACGATACTGTTTTTTCGTTGGTATAAACAAAAATCGTCGGCTATATTCATATTTCAGTCGACTATTTTGGATTTTCGTCGGCCTTTCTCTGAAACATTAGCCGACGAAAACTTTTGAAATTTTAGCCGACGAAATTGACATTTTCGTCGGCTATAAGTCTATATATTTTCAGACCATTGAAAAACAAAAAATGACCATATTCCATTTTCTATCACTAACGATAAACCATTGCTTCATCCTTCAAATGCAAAAATATTGTGAAATAAGACATGACCGAAATAATGAAATACATTCAGGGGTTGAAAATTTACAAGATTCCGATAAAATCTGTGTGCTGAATGCAACATTTAACTTTTGCCATTTGAGTCATCTATTTTTTCATTTGAGTCAGAGGGTTTCCAGTCCTTCGAGACAGAGTACAGTTTTCGGTGCAGATAAACAGCACTGCCAACTGAACTTTACTTCAACTTCCTTGCCAACTGTTTTTTTTTTTCAGATGTATAGCCGACGAAAATTCATTATTTCGTCGGCCATAAATATTAAAAAATACATATTTTATTTTAGACCTAAAACGACAAAAGAATAGCCGACGAGTACGGGTCTCACGTCGGCTATGATTTAAAAACAAAAACAAAAAATGACCATATTCCATTTTCTATCACTAACGATAAACCATTGCTTCATCCTTCAAATGCAAAAATGTTGTGAAATAAGATATGCCCGAAATAATGAAATACGTCTACGGTTGAAAAATGACAAGATTCTGATAAAATCTGAGTGGCGAAAGCTGCGGTCAAAAGTTTTATTCCTTCGTTTCCCAAATGGTAGCGTTACCTTCGGTAAATATTTTGAGGAAAATTTTTATACGACATCGATTTGAAACTATTATCTGTTGAAGGTCAGGCCAAAAAACATCATTTAGACAGGCCAATTACCATTTCTAAGCGTTTAGAGGTTTGACTCACCCGGTTGACCGTTCCGATCGAGCCTTTAACGTTGTCAGCTGAAGTTGGATTTTTTTCCATACATGTATTTAATCTTAACGGTGATATCTGACGGTTGGAATAGATTTTATAAACTTTTAGATTCAAAATCAGAACATATGTACTAATGTTCCTTAACTTGTTTACTAAGTGTTTAAGTGAATGTATAGTTTCAAATAGTTACTATATGTAGACTCTTCAAATGTAAAAATGTTGTGAAATAAGATATGACCGAAATAATGAAATACGTCTACGGTTGAAAAATGACAAGATTCCGATAAACTATGTGTGCCGAATGTTGCGGTTAACTGTTTTTTACTTTCGTTTTCCTATGGGTAGCCTGACGTTCCTTAAATCAATTTTGGAAAATTTTTATACGATTAGTTGCGTCTCATTGATTTGAAACTATTATCTGTTGAAGGTCAGGCAAAAAAACGTCATTTAGACAGGCTAATTACCATTTCTAAGCGTTTAGAGGTTTGACTCACCCGGTTGACCGTCCCGATCGAGCCTTTAACGTTGTCAGATGTAGTTGGATTTTTTTTCATACATGTATTTAATCTTTACGGTGATATCTGACGGTTGGAAAAGATTTTCTAAACTTTTAGATTCAAAATCAGAACATATGCACTAATGTTCCTTAACTTGTTTACTAAATGTTTAAGTGAATGTATAGTTTCAAATAGTTACTATACGTAGACTCTTCAAATGCAAAAATGTTGTGAAATAAGATATGACCGAAATAATGAAATACGTCTACGGTTGAAAAATGACAAGATTCCGATAAACTCTGCGTGCCGAATGTTGCGGTTAACTGTTTTTCACTTTCGTTTTCCTATGGGTAGCCTGACGTTCGTTAAATCAATTTTGTAAAATTTTTATACGATTAGTTGCGTCTCATTGATTTGAAACTATTATCTGTTGAAGGTGAGGCCAGAAACCGTCGTTTAACTAGACTGATTTCCGTTTTTAAGCGTTTAGAGATTTGGCTTAGTGGTTTGACCAATAATTTAGCCGACGAAAATTATATTTCGTCGGCTAAACTCTTGCGATCCGCGCCTTTTCATTGTCCGCCGTTGGATGGCTCAGATCCAACGGCTGTTGATTTTCCAAAGTATAGCCGACGAAATGTTTTAAATCGTCGGCTATTCTCTCAGTTTAGCCGACGAAATATAATTTTCGTCGGCTAAACTGTTGCGATCTGTGCCTTCTTATTGTCCGTCGTTGGATGGCTCAGATCAGACGGCTGCTGATCTTCCAAAGTATAGCCGATGATGTTCATAGAATAGCCGACGACATTCAAAGAATAGCCGACGAAATCTTTTAATTCGTCGGCTATTCTCTCTGCTATAAAAACAGAAAGCCGCAGCAGCCCGACTTTTTCAACCCTAAATCTGCAAAAACTCCTCCTCCGCTCCTCAAATCGGCCGTGCGTCTCCTCCATTCTGATAACGTCGTCGTCGTCCTCCTCCTAGACACGCCGAAATCCGGCCTCATCCTCCTCCAAGACATCCCGAAATCCGGCCTCCTCCTCCGACCGGCCTCCTCCTCCTCCGGCCACCTCCTCCTCCTTTCCCTCCTCCTCCTCCGCCAAAACAGATCCGAAGGTTTTTTTATTTTTTTTTTCAATTTATTTTAATTTTATAATTTAGGTATATAATTTAGATATTTAAGTGTGTGTTAAATTGTTATATATATTGGTTATATGTATAAATTGTTAGATTAATTATATATATAAATTTGTAGATTAATTATATAAATTGTTATATATTTGTTAATATTGGTTATATGTTAATGTATATTTTAATTGTTATATATATTGGTTATATGTACAAAATTGTTAGATTAATTATATATATAAATTTGTAGATTAATTATATAAATTGTTATATATTTGTTAATATTGGTTATATGTTAATGTATATTTGAATTGTTATATATAAATTGTTAAATTAATTATATATATAAATTGGTAGCTTAATTATATAAATGGTTATATTTTTGTTAATATATAAATGGTTATTTGTATGTATATATATGTTAATAATGAAATATAGTTATATTTGTATATAAATGGTTATATTTAGGTTAATGGTTAGTATTATTTAAAATTAGTTAAAATTTAAATATTAATTTGTTAGTATGTTTTAAAATATGTTAGTATTATTGGTTATTATATTAATTAGAATTTGTTATTTAATGTAATAAAATTTAATATTAATTAATGTATTAATGCTTCAAGCTCCAGATGACCGATGCACTCAGACAGTTATTCGGAGGCCGTCGTTCTTCCAGATCTAGGGGTTCTGGAAGTTCTGCCGGTTCCGGAGACTCCGACAGGACCCTTAGCCAGCCTGAGAGGACCACCAGCCAGCCGCGGGGGAGTGTGAATTCATCCCAGCCGCGGAGGGGTGTGAGTTCTCGGCACCAGACCCTTCTCCAGGCGGGGCGGCCGTCGAGCAATTCACGTCCCCCTCTCGGGCCAGATGCTCCGAGGTCCAGTAGGCAGCTATTTCAGGACGAGATAGCTCCAGACGTTCCTCAAGTCCGTATGCCTGAGGTTCATCGGGAGCCGATGACGAGTCCGGCGACGTCTGCTGCTGACTCGACTGAGGGGCCTACTCTCCCAAATCAGCTCTACCTCCCGTACAACATTCCTGCGATACCCGAGGTCGACTTTCGTGGTGTGCCCATATGGCCTGATATGTCTCAGTACGTGAGTGTTGCGGAGGCATACCATCAGCAGCCATTTGAGAGACCTGAGCTCTTGATTTCGGCGAGGAGAAAAGGAAAGTCGACAGACGGGTCATCGAGTTCAGGTATCATTTGATTTTATTAATTAAATGTTTTATTAAAATTAACGCACTAATATTTAATTTTATTAACCAATCGTCGTTTATGTGATAGGGACAACCGCTAGCAGTTCAAGCAGGAATACGAGAGGTGTCATATGTTTTGACACGCTCAGGAGAACTGTTGAGAGCAGGGGGAGGATCTAGATCAACGAACCCCGTAATCAGGAGGTTCAGGGGAAAAAACCCCGCGATTACGCGGGTTGCGTGGGGGCATTGATTAGGGATAGAGTCCTTATGTTGTGGACACGGTGGGCTGATGTGCCGGAAGAGATCAAGAGGGAGGTCAACAACGCGGCGTCGGTGAGTAATTTAAAAAATTTAATTTCTCTATCGTAATATTTAATAATTTTCGGTATTGTTATAATTGTAAAACTAATAAAATATTATCTTTCAGGCATACTTCGAGATTGCCGAACACAAGCAGGCTTGGGCGGACGCGATGCAGAACTCGAGGTACGTTGAGAATTCCTCATCTTATAATTTCAAATATTTTATGATATTAATAATATTTCTAATGCACTTTTGTTTTTTCCGTAGGTTCAAAGAGTGGAAGAACGAGCTCCATACCCACTTTACCGAATACGACAATCGTGGTCGTATGAGTACTCTAAGAGAGTTCATGTTCAGGGAGTACGAGTGACGTTGGTTGAAGACAGTAGACTTCAACAACCCACTTATGCAGGTAAATACTAAACTTAACTATAAATGTTTATTTTGTTAAAATTTTAATTATTAGTTTAATTATTTTATAATTATTACACTAATATTTTTTTATGCATTTTTCTAATATTTTATTATTTGTTTGCAGGAACGGTCTCGGATAAACTCTGCGAACCGCCGCCGTAACACAACCCCCAATCATGGTGGTTCTAGGCCATTTGCACAATATCAGGAGGAGGCGTTTAGAGATCATCCTGATAGCAACCCGTACGTGGAGACGTTCAAGAAGGCTTATTCACAAGTGACAGAACAACTCGTAAGTCGTTGATTACGATTTTAAAATTTTAATTATTAATTTTACTTAATTATATATTTGTTAGAATATTAATTTTTTTTTTCCGCAGGAAGTAGTTCGGGAGACACAACCAAACATTTTAGAGGCAGATCTGCAAGAAGCCCTGCGCCAGGTCGACCGATCGAATGTCCAAACGGTAGCGAGGATGTTCGACGCAGCCTTCCCAGACCGGTCAAACCAATACTACTGCCGGGGTTTGGGAAGTTCTGGAATAGGGCTCCTGAAGACCACTAAGGGAGGTCAAAAGAAGGGAGGCGGGGACAGCCAACAGATGAGGGGGGAAATGCAGAGATTGGCAGAAGAAAATGCAAGATTGGCGGCCGAGTCCCAGAGATCACAGGAGCAACACCGCAGAACACAGCAATATCATTTGGATATGTTTAGTTGGCATGCTAAATGCGAGAGAATTCGGCGACACAACTACGCCGGCCAACAAAACTGGTGGTATGATATGTTCGCGGCACAACAACAAGGCCTTGAACCCCCGCCCCCGTTTCAGGCGTTAGTTGAACCTCCAATGCCTCAACCTCCCGAGTTCGTTCAGCAGGATGACGAGCATGATGGAGAGCAGGATGCTGGGGATGACGTGGTGGACTTTAGTGCTTTAGGTGATGATTAGGGTTATATTTTATGTATATTAGAATACATTAAATAATAAGTCATTTAGACGTGTTTCTTGTTGGTGTAAATGTATGGATTGTCATTGTGAATTGCAGGTTGCTTGGAATGGTAATTTAGAAATTAATTTCCCCAAAATGTAAGAATAGCCGACGATATTGGCATTATTTCGTAGGCTATAAGTGCTATAGCCGACGATTTTTACCAAATTTCGTCGGCTATAACCGTTATAGCCGACGAAAATGACATTATTTCGTCGGCTATAACTAATTAATGCCTATTAAAATATTAATATATTCTGACGAAATAACTGACGAAATAGATGAAATCGTCGGCTATATTTCAGAACAAATAGCCGACGAAATAGTTTACGATATCGTCGGCCATACTCGAAAATATCCAACGAATTTCGTCGGATATTTTACCCAGGTTTGGTCGACAAAATGAATTTTTGTCGGTAATATCGTCGGCCATACTCGAAAATAGCCGACGATTTCGTTATTTTCGTCGGCCATTCGTTTTACCGACGAATTATAGCCGACTAAAGTTTCGTCGGCAGAAGGAATAGCCGACGAAAATTTGACATAGTAGACGAAATTTTTTTTGTCGGCTATTCTGTCCGATCTGGTAGTGATAGGAGTCAGGTCGGACAAGATTTTTTGGGCTTATCCATGCAATAAGCTGTGTGCTAGCATATCTTCTTGTTTCTGCCTCAATTATCATCACGAGGAAAGGATCCAAAACATCTTGAATAGAATAGAATGGTGCTTTCTAAAAAAAACAAAAAAACTCTAGAATAGTGGAGTGATATGACCAAGGTATAAAATTTCGACGATTACGGAAATTTCGACGATTACGGAAATTTCGACGGTCCAAAAAATGGAAATTTCAACGGAAATTTCGAGGAAATATCGATAGCAGAATTGACGGAAATTTCAAGAAAAACACGGAAATTCTAAATGAAACTTTCAGAGATGTTTATTTAATCTATTATCTATTATATTTCATAAGAAAATCTTCTATGAACATTAGTCTTTAGTGAGTTGTAGTGATATAAGGTGAAATATATAGATGCTGAATCGTTAAAAATTCTAAAAAAATATATTCTTTAAACATCTAATTTTTTTTTGATGGCTGGGAACCCAAAGGGAGGCTAGGTCATCACGCCTTATACACATATAATACATTGGACATGACATTACATGAATAATTTAGAACCACATAGAAGATCTATGCGGTACAAAATCTTCATTATCTTCATCATCTCTTTGTATAGAGTCCTGAGTGTATTGTGAAGAATAGTCATTAAATGATACCTCTCCTTTGTAGTTTTGCATGTATTGACTTACATGCCAACCATATGGATCAGGGGGGATTGATGGCGGAATTTGGTAGTGGTAGTTATAGAAGGGATCTAGCATTCTTCGACTTTGACCATAACCATAATCATTTGATGATTGTCCATCAGATTGTGTTCATGAGTTTTCACTTGATTCAGTTGATTGCATCCCATAAGGAAAGGAATATGTTGGATAAGATATTGTCAAATTTTTCCCATAAGGGTAAGGTCCATCATTACTTCCTTCCAGACAAAATGAATCGAAAGTGGAAGATAAAGAATCATATTCTCCAAGCCTTGACATACTTCCTTGGCCTCTTTCCCTCGGTGTATAGTGTTTTCTAATAGCACCAATACCTGATCCTGCTTCTCTACATCCATGATCTTCATCTTGTGTTGCATGCGTGAAATTTGGCTCACAAGTGAATGGACTCATACGACCTACTTGACTTTCATTATAACCTCGAACTCTTTCATCACCTCCACTACCGCTGTAACTTCCACTAATATCACCTCTGATGCTTGATGAGTCTCTTGATCTCGTGCTAGAGCTATCATTTATCCTGGATGGAATATGTGAGCCACTAGCTTCTCCATGAGAGGAACGAGGTAAAAGATTAGATCGATTCACTAACAAATCAATAGATTCATTATCAGATTCTAAAACCTCTTCTTGCAATTCTCTCTCGACATTTATTCCTTCAGCACGAGCCTCTTTTGCAACTCTAGGAGATGGATTGTGTTCATCATCGTCCAAATGCAGTGGCATAATCCATTGATAAAGTTGATCTCGCTCTTCATCATCGAACTCAGTACCAATATCAAATACATCCAATGGATCTTTTTCATCCACATGAGAATGAGCTGCTTCTCTATCTCGAATTTTAAGCTTCATGTTGTAATAGAAGAAATCCAATTTCTCTAGACGATTATATCCAAGCCTGTTTCTCTGCTTAGTATGGATTAGTGCGAATGTGCTCCAGTTCCTCTCACAAGCAGATGCTGATGCCGTTTGTGATAAAACTTTGATTGCTAACTTTCTCACAGTTGGTGCACTATTTCCATACATTACCCACCAATCAGCTATCATGAAACAAAAATGACATAAGTTAGATTTTCAATAGAGTAATAAATGGAATTGTATAAAATCTTCAAGCTATTTTATACACTCACTAGGAGACATCTGCGATCTAGATGCAATTGCTGGTGCTGTTCCAAAGCTTAATTTCGCATCTTTGAAATACGTAAGCTGAATATCATACAAATAAATTACTACTCATATATGATTATAAAATTAAAAAACAAGTTGCAAATTAAAAATGGTTTTAGGCATCTAACCTCTTTCCCAAATTGACCTATTGTCGGAGAGTTAGGGTCCGATTTAGAAAAAACTTTATGCACAGCTTCAATAAGTTTACCATCATCACCAACGCCTTGTCTGTAGTTGTATCGAAGATTTAAATAATAACCTATATTAAATAAATATGTCATAGTTAGTAAAATGTGTCTATATTAAATAATTATATATATATATATATATTAAATATAAAAGGTTTAGTATATACCTGCGGAATGCAAATCGTGCGATAAAGTTTTAAACCACCTATCATTGATAATTTTTACTACCCATTTTGCTCCATGTTTTTTCTCTAAGTCTTGTTTCACAACACGCATGAGCTCATATACAACACCCATAGTTGGATAGACTTCTGTATCAACGACCCGTAGTACTTTATAAAGGGGTTCAGAAATTTTACACATATTTTCCACCATATACCAAAATTGTGGATCGAGTATAATATTTTTGACGACACGGCCATGAGGAGTTCGACTGAAATTGCTGCTCACCCACCAATCACTTGTAAATAATTGTTTCAATCCTGTTTTCTTCTTAATCAAGCTTTCCAATGAAATGAAGTTTGTTGCGAATCGAGTTGGTGCAGCACGAATAATTTCTCCTTTGCAAAACTCTCGCATCTTGGTCAACAACAAATTATGATTGTAAAGGTACTTTGAAATAATTTTACCTTTATTAATCACACCTGTAAGTTGCTCTTTCTTCCCCATTTCCTCGAACATGAGATCAATGCAATGAGCTGCACAAGAAGTCCAATAAACATTATGGTGTTTCATCAACTTCTTACCAGCTTTGACATAATTAGCAGCATTATCAGTCACCACTTGAACCACATTGTGCTCTCCAACATCTTTTATTACCTCCTTCAACACTTTATATATATATTGATGGTCTTTTTTTTCACCAGAAGAATCAACGGACTTGAGAAAAACTGTGGTACCTTTAGAGTAGACCATGAAATTTATGATGGATAATCTAGTTGGCCCTGTCCACCCATCGGCCATGATTGTGCATCCATATGTCTCCCAAGTTGCCCTCAATGTATTAACATATTCAGAAATTTCTTTGAACTCCATATCCAAGTATTTGTTCCTTATCTCATAAGGAGTGGGGGGTTGTACACCTTCTCCTGCTCTTTGGATTCCAATCACCATATTTTCATAATGAGGAGATGCTGCTTTCTCAGCAGGGATATTCTCATAGATGAACAACTTGCTAATCCAACGACCCATCGTCTCCTTGATTGAACCTTTTGAGAAGGAATTTTTAATGTTTTTTTGACGGGCTTGAAAAGAGCTTTTGAGATGTGAGAAGAATGGTTGTTTTGGTTGTGATTCTCTGACATTTGATGATCGCTGCACGCGTGTTCCACTACTAGGAAATTTGTGGAGGTGCTCTCTTTCCCATTGTAATTGTTTGGAGTCACGGATTGCTTGTCGCATTGCTGCACGTTCCTCAGGACCCATGTCATCATCATCAACATACACTTCATCATCCCTATCATCTTGTGAGACAATTACTTCTCCACGAAGCTCTGCTCGGATCCCCTCCATCATATGTTGTTTCTTCGCCTTATCTTTTTGTTTACTCATCAAAATGGATCTGATGAATTGTTTCACTTCTACTGGTACAGATTCACAACGTTGCACGTTATTTCCAGGATCTAGGCCGCTGAGGTGGTATTTAAGGCGTGTTACTCCACCACTTTTCATCGTAATCCCGCAGTATTTGCATATGTTACCATTTTTGTTACCGGGGAGTTGCTCTCCATGTTCCCATGCAGGATCACGTTTACTTCCGCCACTAGCCATTGTATTTTTTCCAATGAAAGCTCCTTCACAAAAATCGAATAAAGTTAAAAATTAAAAATATAAGCATAGTGTTGAAGGAAAAACGTATTATGTGCCTTCGTCAATGTAACTGACGATAGATAATTATGTAGTCATTATTGTCATTAATGTATTTCCTATTACCGTTGTAATACTCACCCTATATAAAGGGGATTATCAATGAAATGAGTAGACCAATTCAGTATTTCCTACAACACGTTATCAGCACTTTGCCTAACCATGAGTTTTTTAGAAGAAAAAAAGAGAGAAAAAAAAACAACACAGAAAAAAAAAAAACCCTAATTTTTTCTGTTTTTCTGCCTCCGCCGCCCTAGCCCTCCACCAGGCCGCCGCCGCCGCTGCCTCTCTTTTTCCTAGCAGCAGCCCCGATCCCGACCCGGTCCCCTTCGATTAGCCGCAGCAGCAGCCCGTCCCACTCCGGTCCCGGCCCGCCGCTCGACCCCGATCCGGTCCACCTCGATCGGCGCCTTCGATGGCTTGTGCCCTCCTCCGCCGTCGCCCTCGACCGGACGTTGAACCTTGAAGCCGCAGCCCAGCGCCGCCGTGGCCTAGCAGCATCGACGTGGATCGACGCTAGCAGCAGCCCCCCCCTTACCGCTCCTCCGATCGCCTCGACGATAGCAGCAGCCGAGGTTCCCCGATTTTTCGACCCGAGGCTCCCCCGATCCGGACCCAGATCAGTCCAGCCTTCGATCGGACCTCGCCCCGATCGCCTCGCCACGATCGTCCACTGCTCGGACGACCCCCGATCGCACCCCTGCTCTGCAGAGCCGACTCCGACTTGCCCTCCGCTCCGCGCCTCTGCCGCGACGCCTCCGCCGCTCCTGCCTTCAGATCGGACCCGACCTTTGCCGACAAAGCTTCGTCGGCAGAAGCTTGATCTCGACCCGGATTTGGGCCTGATCCGACCCGGCCCAGCCCTTTGGGCCTGACCCAACCCGAAAAAAAGAAGAAAAAAAGGGATTTTTTTTTG
Organism: Potentilla sterilis; assembly: GCA_963682095.1. Classification (NCBI taxonomy): domain Eukaryota; kingdom Viridiplantae; phylum Streptophyta; class Magnoliopsida; order Rosales; family Rosaceae; genus Potentilla; species Potentilla sterilis. Next base: position 14,008,843 of record OY821756.1, on the reverse strand, counting down.
GGGGTAAAATACAAAGGTAATTTTTGAAATTACCGTACAGTAATTTATATTTACTGTATAACTATTTACTATATAACTATTTACTGTTTTTCGAATTTAATAGTAAATATGAATTTTTTTTTAATTTATATGGTAAATGTGAAATATATATGATTGAAATGACTAATCATATGAATATTGTTTGTTTTTATGTGACTTATCAATTACGATGCGGCGATTAATATGTGACGACTATTTGGAGTCGGAGATCGAGCAATCGCTTAATATGCAGTTTATTTGGCAAACTAACAAGTAAGATCTAATTAACGTTATCATTTTCATTAGATCGTTAATGATATAATGCTCAAACTTATCTTATTATATTATGACATATATTTATGAAATTAGAGCATCATTATATGTCTATTTTATTATGTTAAATAATTGTTTTTATTTAACATGATATTTAATTTGAGCATTGCCATGATAATGCAAATCTCATGAGCAATACAATATAAAAATGGACAAACCAATTATTGTGATAAAGCATATTCACGAAGTAAGAAAAATATGACCATTACAAGTTTCGGTCTTGAAATCCAATTTTTTTAATTTCTTGAAAATTTTTCAAGATGGATATCTTATTAATTGTGTAAAAAGTAACGATAATGCAATTTCATTAACTTCACATGCAATGAAAATGGAGAAACTAAAATTTTACTGTGATAACGTAATTTCACAAAGCATCGGATTTACCATAATGTATATTGGTTTATTTTAGTTGTGGTGAATGTTATTTAGACTGCAAAACTAATACACTCTCTTCTTCCTATATTTTACAGATGGTTTAACCATCACAGTTTAGTTTTGACATATTGGACTCTGAAGAATTTGAGTACCAAATTCCCCTATTAAGCCAACTAAGGCTTGAGCATGGTATATTTATGCAAATTGCTTTATGTAAATAGCTAAGAAATAATTATAATATATGACAATATAAAGTCTGAGAAAAAAAATTATTTCTTGGAACAAATTGTGCAAAGTAATGCAACAACCCTAAACCAAAGGGCAATGACAATGTAAGGTATGAGAAAAAGAAATTTCCTGGAACACATTTTGCAAAGTAATGCAACAACCCTAAATCAAAAGGCAATGACGATGTAAGGTCTTAGAAAAATATATATATATTCTTGAACAAATTGGGCAAAGTAATGCAACGACCCTAAAACAAGGGGTAATTACTATGGACGTAAAATTCATATAATCATCCAAAAGTAAGTGGAAACAATGTAACATTTAAAAGATGACATAGGGGACATGTCATGTGCAGTGAAGCACTCTGCCATTGTTGTAATTCAATGAACTATTGATACGTACATTATAAGCTAGCAAAGAATTAGCTACGACTTTCAATAAATATGAAGAATCATATGAGTACGCGGATTTTGGAAAAGTATCTTCAATATCCAACAATAACATTGAAAAAGAGTTTACAACTAAAAACATAATATCTGGGAAGAATATGTTAAATGACAAATCTCATCATTGCAGCTATTAAAAGAGCAAAAAGGATCTGGCTCAATCCAAGATAGACTTTGATTAGTCTACTTTAAAAATTTTAAGATATCCTTATAAAGGCTATTACGCCTAAATACGACTTTTGGTCCTAAATTAGACTTTTGGTCTTAAAGTTTCTCTCTCTAAAATTGGACAAGACTAAATGTAATCGTTGGCATGATAATTTTTTGAATTTTCTCTAAAGGAATTGAGATTATTCAAATTTTATTCATAATACACATGATTCAATTTTCTACATATAACTTTGCAAAGTATTGCATAAAGTAAAGCAACATATCATAATATAGGCATGAAACAAAGAACCGTGTGTAAAGAAACGCACAATGTAATCCCTAAAATAATAGTACTGAAGAACAGTAGTACTATATCAGTAGTATATGATAATGATTAGTATATCAAAGAAAGTAATAAGGATCAGTATATATTTTCCTTTGGGATTCATAATACACATGCCTAATTGGGATTAAAAAAATTTTTTATTACAATTCCCATTTCCCAATCGAGTTACTCTAAAGAACTTGAGTTACGTTTCGATATATATTGAACATATGTCAAATTGACAAATAATGCCAAGAGAAAATTGAATTTTGTTTTCCACATTATAAAGAAATTTACGCCACGATTTTCATGTGAAAAAGACACAAGTGAGAATTTATTTGAGCTCCTTTGCATTACCTCTAAATGACTGCGAATGTAAACGAGTATTAGAGAAGATTATATGTCAACTTAGTAGGTTCTAAGTAACCGCTAATTAAATCCAACGTCATAAGAAAATGATCTTTTGGAATTCTGACATAGATTGGCTTTGATATGGTGATCCATACATTAAAGAAACTACTATGGACACCCATATTTTTGGATAAATAGAAGCAAACACCAGAAGAATATGGTTCACACACGAATCTGAGGACGATCAATGAACATTTTTATCCTCAAATATTGTCTTATAGGGTTGAAGACGTATGTTCAATTCCTAAATTCCGCCGCTCCCCCAATGTGGCATTATAATATATTTGATGCACAAGCATATGCATTTATACCTTATTATGCTTCTCCTATCCGTCATGATTTTATGGATAAAAGTACATCATTCAAAGCCTATTCGTTAAAGCAATTATGATTGAGATCATCATATGCAAAGGACACATGAGTTTCTCATTATGTTGTTATATTGAATCAAAAGAGGATTCAGTGGATCGATTCAACCAACTTGCGGACACCATAGATATTGTATGGTGTTGGTTGTTGTGTCGACACACTGGTCACGTGTCATGACACCATCCACAATTAAAATTTATGCTGCTTATGCTAGAAAGTCAAAGCACCTAGGCCGGGTTAATTTCCGTAGGTGTGATGATTTTATGGCTTATTATATGGGATTTGTAATGAACATCATATTCCTATATATAAAAACCCAATTGGTCTCACGGAAAACGACTACAGTAATAGTCTTAATATTGGTAAAGCACACCAATACTTCCGTTTTGGGTTATGCAATTTTTGCATGCAGCGTTACTTTTTCATCTATGGCCATCATCATTGAACCAATTTACACCATAGCTGGTGACTATGTGTGAGGATTTTTTAGGATTTCAAACGAACTTGTAATCCTTGAGCTCTTTTGGATTGACACGGATCTACAATCCTTGAGCTCTATTAAATGTTTTATGTGCCAAAATTGCGCCGCCACAGCGCACAATGATGGGTTATTTGAGATGAATAAATATTTATGCTGGATATGAACTTCCAGCTATAGTCCGCTATGTCGAAACCTTGACAGGCGATCTCCTCACCGCTAGATTTGCGGTGTGTCACTTTGATGAGACAGTCTTCCCGTCGTTAGGGGGAGATAAGAACAAGCATGTTCAAGTGGAACGACAAGAATTGTCGTGGTTTGTCCCCACTGTGTCTCATCTCGATCCCCAAAATCACACAAAGTAAAGTGTGCAGATGTCTTATACATTAAAGTGACGAGATCATATAAACCTGCTGCAAATATACCTGCAAGGATTGTGTTTTATCAAAAGGACATGGTATCACCCAAGAGGAATTGGGTATTGCACTGCCACCATGGATGGTGACATGGTGACGCCATAAGTGGCATAAATGGTGTCACAGGCCGTGGCTCTCCAAGGAAGAGGGGGAGGCCACCCTAGGTTCGATACATACTTGTGTAAAGGAAGAAAACAAGTTTGGCACAACCTGATCTATTGATCAGTGATACTCAAATCCGTCTCATGAGAATATTTATGGATTGTGGTTATCATTGGGGGACGCCTCAAATGTTAGAACCAATCCTTAAAGTATAGAGATCTCTACAAACACATTACACTAGTGTACATGAGGACGTGGAATAATGAGTCTACTATCGAACCATACTTCGTTGAAAAATGTCAACTTAGTAAACTGGCCTAATGGAAAGAAGCGATCCAGTATAAACAAAGAGATAGGTCTTTTGGGCAGGTGACGCCGACACCGCAAATATAAACCCTATCAAATATATCTTTGTTAGAATGCGTAATGAGAATAAGAGTATGCAAACTCACCTTATGGCGCAAGGTCTCTCAAAAACGCACTGGAATCGACTACGAGGAGATATTCTCTCGTAATGGACTACGATGAGACAAACTCTCGTAATGGATGTCATTGCACTCCACTACCTTGTCAGTTTGGTAGTTTCCGAAAAACTGAACATGCAGCTTACGAAAAGTGATCAAAACATATATCTCTATGGGGATCTAAATTAAGAGATATACATGAGGATCCTAAACGGACTTGATCCACCCAAATCAAGTGACTCTAGATCACATGAGTACGTTTGCAAAAGAAATTGAAACGTTCACTAAAGTGACTACTTGATTGGAAAGGGATTGATGAATTATGCCTTTGCGTTTTCATTATGGATATATATGAACTCTAAATGAAATAAGAGAAACTCAGTGTATTGTAAATCCTAAGTTGAGAATGAAAAAGATTTTGGGAATACACAGTCTTGAAATGGAACTCAAGGACTGTAATGATGGTGATCATCCATCAATCGGCTTAGGCACTCTAAAGAATAAAGTGAGGCCTACAGATATTCCCATGATCAGTCGAAGTCTTTACTCTAACAATAGATCCGTTTTTTCATCTAAAGGAAGATGACGAAGAAGTATTGGGAAATGAAATTCCTATACAAGTGCAATGACGCATGATTGTACTTAAACATAATATGTAAGACTCGACCTCTTATTCGATGTAAATTTGTAAAGTTATATTTAGCTCTGCGCCTACGCAACGCAAATCGTTCTTTCATTAAAGATATGAAAGATTTGGGCTTATTCAATCTCTACATAGAATGTGACATGATAAAGAAATTATCCACGTCATAGCTAACTATGCGTAAAGAAAAACGCATTAAAGGTGAGATAAGAAAATCTGTTATCACAGATCATTTTCAAATCTCTTAATGGTTCACTCATACTCTAGACGAAGTTATGACTATTTTGTTATATGAAGGTCATACCACAAGTGAACCTGATGTTCAATATGAACCTATGCATTCAGTTCATGAACAACCTTATCCTCAAGATCAAAGTAAATCAAGTTGGATCTGAGGACGATGTGGCAAGATTTAGTTACTAAATCATTGCTCAAAGTCATATTTGGAAAAACATGTGAAAATGCATAACTATGCTAATGTTACTGAAGCTCCCTTGATCAAATGAAAGAATCAGGGAGAATCCCATGATTAATGTAAAAATCAGGGGGAGATGCAGACATCAGGGGGAGTCTAGCACATACATGTTGTTTTCAAATGTAATAGGTGCGTTGCGCTCTTTTTGTCCTTCGACCAAAGTTTTATTTTCTCCCATTGGGTTTTTGTTACTTGGCAAGGTTTTTAATGAGGCAACACCATATGCACAATTCTATCTCTGACTCGGCACAAGGGGGAGTGTTGAAGGAAAAACGTATTATGTGCCTTCGTCAATGTAACTGACGATAGATAATTATGTAGTCATTATTGTCATTAATGTATTTCCTATTACCGTTGTAATACTCACCCTATATAAAGGGGATTATCAATGAAATGAGTAGACCAATTCAGTATTTCCTACAACACATAGTAAATATTAATAAATAAATAAATAAATATCTTCATTTATTCATAAGTCGACCCTAAGTTTGCGTCTGGAGATAACAGATATGCAGGGACTTTGGTTAACTTAAAATTTTAATCTCCTATATGTTGTATGAGTGTATCAAGATAATACTAATTACAAATAATCAAAACAATAAAATTAACCATAAGAACGGAATATTTAATAATACTAACATTATTAAGTAACCACTTACCAAAGTCTATTACTAATTAACTATTATAGCATGGGAGCATAAAATTGAGATCAATGCATGAGCTAAATACGAAGGAGAGAATGAGATATAGAAGTAGTGAATTGAAGCAACCGGAGAAGAAAGAAAAGATAAAAGTGTAAGAAAGCATTTGCAATTGAGATTATTTATAGGAAAAAAAATTGTTTTGTAGCTATAAAAATTCCAACAAGCACATAATTGATAGTATGAAAAAATAGAGTATAAGAGGTGCGGAACACGTAAGACGTAACCATATCTTTACCAAAACAAATAGTTTGATTTTTGATAGGATATAATTTGTCATTTTCATTTTTTTCCGGATTTCAGTAAACATATTATATAACTAATAAGATGAAGAGATTGAACAAGAAATGAGTTCAGCTCAATTGGCCAACTCATTAATCTTATCATAGAAGTTGAGAGGTGAGGGGTTTGAATATCACTTCACCCCCAAATTTGTGGGTTTTTGGCAGGCCGACACGCGTCAGTGCAAGTGGAGAAAGTGCGTCAAACAATAATGTTTCGCCGAATTTCGAAAATATCGCGAAATTTCGAATCTTTCGCACAAAAAAAAGAAAGAATGAGTAGGAAATTTCGCTAACCCAAAAAATCGAAATTTCATACCTTGGATATGACACGGCCTTATGGCCTCTATGTACATCTCGGTAGTTCAAACTTCAAAGTGAACATCGAACTAGCAACTAGATTAGGCGACAGAAAATGTTACCCCCCGTCTTAGAAAATGTTGGTACCAAAACAAAATCATATTACTGCCCTATACAATTTACAGCAGCTACGGTAGTTTTCATATGGATCATCCTAATTCTAATGACACCTTCAGCAAGATGTGAAGTGCAGTCAGATAGAAAATGGCCAAAACCAACAAGATATCACCAGAAGGTGACAAAGTTTCACTGCACATCATCACCAGAAGGTGATAAAATTCTATAGCAAATCACCAGAAGGTGATTATGTCGTCACTGCATAGGGTAGAAAAAGTATCACCAGAAGGTGATTACTTCTATTCTGTAGTCTTCTCTCAAATCTTCTTTTCCATTCAACGCATTGACATCAATGTTCGAACCCTTTTTTCCCGCTCTGCTTTCTTAGCACTTGGGGTACTCTTCAGCCGCTGAAGTTCTTCCATAACCACCTTCTCAACTTTATCAATCGACTTCAACAACTTCTTCTGTGGAGTAAGGGATTCTCCTTCATCTGGCTGATTTGCAACCTCTAGCAAAATTTTGTGGACTTTACGAACGGAAGAAGGTGGGCAAGGTCTCTTCTTATTGGTCGAAGGAGTAGCAGAAACCTCATGCTCAAGTAGAGCCTCTTGAAGTTGTTGAGATGGAACTAGACCCCCAGCAGTTACGCCATTCTCCTCTCCCAACAGAGCTCTTCTTCTTCTTTCAATGGGCTATTTATAAAATAGATCACAGTATTAGAAAATCCATCATGATTAATGATGTATTAATCATGGTAATAAATACAGTAACATCGCACCAAATAAGTACCACTGTCAGCTGCATAACTGAACAACACTGCAAAGAAATAAAACAATGGAATCACTCCAAATAAAGAATACCACTAGCTGGATAACTTGACCCAAAACTGAGACCATGAATATCAGGAGACCATGAAAAAGAAGCTGATGAATCTCTGTTCAATAAATCAATCAAACAAAAAAGTACCCTGAACCATTGGATTCATGGAAAATACAGAACACTATTAGTTCCTAATATCAATAAAGAAAACTACTAGTGAACAGATTAATCCAAAGGCTGAGACCCATGAATGCCAAATAGACCACCAAAAAGAAGCTGATGAATCTTGTCGCGAATCAATTAAACCACATGAATGTCAATAGACCATGAAAAAAAAAACTAATTAAAGTCTTTGCTAATCAATCAAACAACATAGAACGAAAACCGTAGGGATCATGGGAAAATGCAGAAGACTCTTACCCAATCAAACAACTGAGACGCAACACAGTCAATTATAGACCATGATACTGATCAGATGAAACTCTGTCATAAACCAATAAAAAGAACATATGTGATAGGACTTCCAACAAATAGAGGATGCTCAAAAACTTTCTACAATTTCCAAACAAGAGCAGTAAAGCACAAAGGACCAAAACTATGAACAGAAATGTGGATTAAAATGATTCATTGAAATGAAATTCTCCTGCCATCAAGCATTGTAGACCCAAAGAGTGAATGAATCAACAGTGACTCATATAATCAATCAGCCACACATGGTTTCAGTCAATTTGTGAAATGAATATGACACTGTTTTCGCAACAAGCTAACCAAATAGCACATAGCCAATGGTAAAACATAAATTATAACAAATTAATAGCATTGCTTGTTTCATAATTTAACCCATATATAGAAGGACATAACCCAATCAAGTACTTGCAATAACTAAGCCCAATCAAACAGTGACCCCGTAATTTTATTCAAGACTATAACCAATATTAACTCAAGAAAGTAATCCTCACCCTCGTAATAGCAGTAATGTCCCGGAAAGGCGTTCTAGGGTACCAAGAAGGTAACGCACTATTCGAAGCCCGACTCCTTCTCCGGTAAGAACTTCCGGCCAGCAGCAAATTCTCTCGACCTAATCCGGCTCCCGGTGTCCCCAATCTGCTCCTTACGAGCCCATCACCACCCGCGGCCCATGACCCTACTCGTCTCTGATGCACCGGCGTCGCCGCTACCGCCATACGCCTCGCCGGCGATTCAAACACATCACCACGGTCGTCGACCAGAACTGAAAGTGAGCCGGATCGCCTTTGAGAAAAGGCCTCGGCGATGTCGAACGGCCTTTCAAGCCTGAATCTGGACTCCACCGGCATCTTGACTGAACTGAAAAGTCAAAAAACCAGATCAGATCAGATCAGTCAAACAAGGAAATGAAAACACCGCCGGAGATGAGATTTTCACCGGAAAACGAACAGTCACCGGCGGACTCAGATTTGGGGCTTTCAGTATGTGAATGAAGAAGAAATTTAATTACCTGAACAAAGCGATTAGGGTTTCTTTAAGCTGTTGGAGGCTTTCAAGATTTGGGGGGTCCGAAAGGGAAATTTTTCAGGACAAAATGAGCGGTATTATTGACCTCTGAATTTCAAAACCCAAATTTTTCGCACGTGTGAGGGGGTCGGTTTCGCTCTATGCATTCAAATTTCCTCACGAGTGGGAACCAAATCTCCACCGTAGATCTTTGATCCTGATAAGATATAGACGGTAGTAGATTTACACTAGTGCAAAAAAATTAGTTAACAAAGGCGTAATGGAGTCGCCTGCACGTGTTAATCTCACAGCCGAGTCTTGTTAAGCCACGTGGGAAAATGATATAGGGAAGAGTGAAATGACTGAACTAGCCTTCGGTGAGCTTATAGGCTTTGGCTGGGAGGAATTTGATCGTAGAGTAATTTCGGGAAGGCGGTGGAGTATTTATGGCTACGCAGATTCTGGTGGCGGCGGCGGGGAGGACGGCGACGGCGGCGAGACGGCAAGCGGTGAGCTTGACGGAGGCGGCGGCGTCTAGGATCCGGCAGCTGCTGGAGCAGCGGCAGCAGTCGTATCTGAAGCTCGGGGTCAAGGCGCGTGGCTGCAACGGCTTGTCGTATACTCTAAATTACGCCGGTGAGTGCTTTTCTGTGATCGGATTTTGGTTTTGAGGATTGTGATGTTGATAGTTTAGTTGATTTTGTGTTTTGGTGTGTAGATGAGAAAGGAAAGTTCGACGAGTTGGTTGAAGATAAAGGCGTGAAGATATTGATCGAACCAAAGGCTCTGATGCATGTGATTGGAACCAAGATGGATTTTGTGGATGACAAACTGAGGTTAGCCTCCTCTCTTAATTCATTTGGGGTTAATTGAAATTGAGATAAATAAAGATATGATGATCACCTGTGATTTTCTTCATTTATTCTTGAGGACTGACAAATTGTGCTTTTATTTGGTTTAGATAATATGCTTAGTTTTAGTATAGACAAAACTAGGTTGGAGATGAATCAGATGATCGATGTTTTCGTGTGGTAGAAAATGAAATAGCTTGTGCTAAGACTTAGAAAATAGAAGATGAGAGTTGTAGAGAGGGTGAAATCGCCAGTGTGCTATTGTTGGGGTTATCAGGTGTTCTTCTTTTTTACTTTATGACATACTCAATTTGTTACCATCTCTTTTGCTACTGCGAAAATTACCATTAGGAATTCAATTCAATGATCATGTCTTTAGGTCTGTGTGTCTTTCTACAACAAAGATATATACCTTCACTTTCATTTATATATCTGTAGTGAATGTGGTCAAGACGTAAAAAGAACTCTGTTTAATGTCTTCAGCTTGTTTGTGTAAGTTTCCTGCTAAACTTTTCGGGGAAGTATATTATGTTGGATAGAAATCTGCCAAGCCAAATTGGCATGCCAGGATTAACTTGATTCTGATGCATATAGCTTTAATTCCACAATGAATAAAAAAGAGTGAGAGTCAGTTAACAATTGAACTTTTCATCTTTGTTTTTTCCATGAGAAATGGAGGTTTATAAAGTTTCATGTGGACTTTGATTGAGTTTCTATGTAACTAGTCGGAAATAATTGAATGGCTTTAAACAAAGATATAAATATGTCAAGAAATTTTGTGGGTTTCTTCTTCAACTAACCGTGTCCTGCTATTGTCATTATTGTTGGGTATTCAGACCGAGATTTCCTCCCAAGGCTAATGCTGCTCATTGTCTATCTGTTAGTTGTAAGACTTTGATTTTGTGTTGGTTTCAGGTTTTCTCAACCTTGTCTTGAATAGTCTTAGACAGATGAGCAGTTTTATGTATGTCAAGACCCTAAACCTCAAGGATGAGGTAGAATAATCCCCTGAACATGTTATGGATTTCATATGAAAGTTAATTATGAGGTTGTCCCTTTTACTTGGAGTTTGAAAGCTGGAGTCCATAGCAGCACTAACTAAACATGAATTGTTGGTCATCCTCTGTTACCTATGCTCTTAGTTTTATGTTTTCTTAGCTGCATTTGTCAATGTCTGGAGCAAGGTAGGGAATAAGCTGGTTCACACATTTTTGGATGACCAGTGTGTAAACCTTGAATATACCCTGTGGTGATTTGGTTGTTTAACTATGCAATATATCCAACTTAAGTCTGTTCAATACAATGCACTCAAGCTGAGTCAGTTAGGACAACAGAATCTGTTCCATGGTCACCAAACTGTATATTCTGACCCAACAGGCTGAAGTTATGTTGTTTTCATGGCGGCATTGCAACAGTTTCCTTTGGAGAGGGTAACAATTATCTCACCTTCACCATTGATTCCGGGTTTTCTGTCAGCAGCACCCAAACTTAGCAGCACTTCTTCCCACTTCTTAGCAGGTCCCTGTCCCAATGTGCCACAATCACATTATGGACTGTCGTGATTCTATGGATGTTAATGGATTATTCATGATTTCAAGTATTATTACTTCCAGGAGAAATCTTTCATTGACTAGACCTCTTCATTCTCAACTAGTAATATTAAGGTTGCCCTTTCTTTTAATTTTTTTTTTCATCTGTGCTAAGCAATTTCACCCCTGCCACCATGACTATGTCAACCACCAGTCTATTAAGTTGACTATTGGACCATCATCACCTCCATCGCTGGCACCAGTAGTTTATGATAGTGGAATCTGAGGATTAATAACTACGGAATTTTGTACTCGTATTGGTTCAATTGCGTGTCTGGGAAGATAACATAGGATGGAAAACAGGATGTTTAGGATAAAGAAATTTACACACTGAATTGTTAATTGGCGTTACATCTTGTGATATACATGGTATGCGTGTATTGATCTAATATGATCACCTTGTGTGCATATGTTTTGAGAGGCAATGTGGCATATGCATAATAAACCTTGAAGGAAGATGGAATTTAGTAGTTATTATGGTGGTTTGGACCACATAAATTAGTACATGTAATTGGGACATTGACTAGTCTGAGTTAAAAGGGAGATGAACCGATTCCTTGTTGGTTTGCACTGGTTCAGATTGAAGATGGTGAAATTAACTGTTGCTCTTGTTATGTTTTCCCTTCCTCATTTTCTCACTCCTAAGTTTATGCTTTCTTTTTTTTGGAAGGCACTTAAGTTTATGTTTTCTTTTTTTGGAAGGCACTTAAGTTTATGTTTTGGCAGGTCTGAGTTTATATTTATCAATCCCAACTCAAAAGGACAATGCGGCTGTGGTGAATCTTTCATGACAACTGGTAGTACTGGAGCTACTAAGCAGAGCAGCTCTTGAGTAACTATGGCCAACTTGTGATGAGCCAAGACTTCGACTAACAAGTTTTGCACTGGCGGTGGCGTGATATATAGCTGTCATCGCTGACATGGTTCTCAAATTCATGTACTCTGTAAAGCTGATTCCAGATTTCCTAACATGTTGTATACCTGTAGTTTTTGTGCTTATTAAATCGTATGAACTTTTGTAATGGTACCCATAAAAGCGGCCGTCTGTTGAAGTTGGAGCAGTGAAAAGAAATTGTCATGATAATCTATGAACCTCTTCGATGATAGCTATTCATGTATTATTGAAAATAAAGAGCAGATAATGTAAACGAAGAGGAATAAAGTTTTGGAGGCTAGTCAGGCCAAATTGTATTGACCTTGAGAATAGAGGGTTACAAGATTACATCTGTATAGCTAGGTTGGATAACAAAATGACAATGTTACCCTTGATAACGTATAGACCTATAAGGCTATAATCCTAATATTCTAGTCTCTTGCTAAAAAATGCTTCAGAAATCAGAACAATAAGCTTCCAGGCTTGGTTCTATATTGTCTGTGGAAGCTATGTTTATGCTCTAATTATTTAGGTAAATCTCTCTTGTGAGAAAGATAAGCATGCCTTAGGATGCAAGTTTAAACCACTTAACTGCACTTATTCTTTCATCCTTAATACATTATAAGTTATCTCTGATGTGACTATGTAACATACGAACAAAATTATGTGTTATTAACATATAACATACGGACGAAATTATATGTTATTAACTTATAAAGACGAACGAAATTATATGTTATTAAATTATATATAAATTTTCACCATGTAAAAAGTTTTGAAAATTATTGTTGAGCAATCCATCGTCCACCAAGGTCTTAAAAAATTTATTTACCAATCTCATTTTTACTCGTTAAATATTTCCGAGACTCACGATTCACAATAGTTCAGTTTTGGATTTGCATTAATGGCACGCAACTAGCTTATTTGTATGTATATTCACGTATTTTTAGGTCTATAGTTCTTAACACTATGTCGTGGCATAGTTGGATTTGTAAATAATTTAACTAACAACGTCAAAATCATAGGTTGAAACATCATTAAGACATGTAAGAGTGTGTGAGTTATTTAATAATATATATATTTAGAAATTAGTCTCATAATTTTCCTCAAATAGTCAAATTCTTTACATTCTCAAAGTTTTTTTTTAATGAAAATGTTTCACACATGCTTTTTTATTTTTTATTTTTTTAACGGTAGTTAAGAAATGTATTGATCAGTAAAACATACAAGGAATAAAATACCCATGAGGACCGCAATAAGAATTAATTCTTATGAGTTACTAAATACATATATGGCACCTAGGTACCTAATAATCACACGTACATCCACCTTCTAATGATCGTTTATAGCACTTTTATTTTCACAGTCTTGAAACACTCAGTTTCAAGAATAAAGAGTAACAACCGAGGTTATCAAGACTATACCATTTTATCCAAAAAAAACTAGATCTTTGTTGACAGTAGCCACAAAGGGGCTACATAGGCCCACAGACCCGCAGCCAGCACGACCGGGGCCGGACTGAGGCCCGGAGCAGGATCACCAGCACCCGGACCCGAGGCCCAGCAGTCTACCTTGTGACCAGGGGCCCGGGGACCGGGGACGCCAGCCTGCCGAACCGGCCACCAGAGCTGTCCTTTTGTGTACGAACAGAAGGAAATCAGTCCCACATCGAAGAGTGAGACCAGACCTCACGCTCGACCACCTATATAAGGGCCTCAACTACCCTCTTTAATAGATAACTGATCTCTCCAACTGCTTATCACTCTTGCTTAAGTTATCTATTCATCCCAACTGTACTAACTTAGGCATCGGAGAGGAGAAGACCGGCCCGCCCGGTATTCCCCTTAGTTAGCAGGTTCGCAGGAGGAGATCACATCTTGATTCATCAGTTTCCACTAGGCCTACGGGTTTGTGCAGAAACAATTGGTGCCGTCTGTGGGAAGCTTATATAAAAGTCACGTAGGGATCACCAAATGGCAGAAAGCTCAGAAGCGGGGCAGGAAAGAAATACAATGGAGGGTCAGCGGGTCGCACCAGAGCAAGCGCTCATCTCCACCCCGGTCGCTGTATGGGAGCAGCGCAACAACCAGGGCAACCAGGACGACGGCAGCTATGGGGGGCCAAGCGGCACGCCGGGGGCATGCAACAATAGCGCGCGCGGGAAAGGCCCGGTGGAAGGCGACCTACCAACGCACCGGGGCTTTTCGCTGACATTCTCGGACGATCCGAGCGACAAAGAGGAGAGTCTGCTCGGTGACAGCGACCGGGACACCACGTACAGCCCCGACCTGCACGATATGGCGGGGGAGATACGGGCGATGAGGGCAGAAGTCGGTCGCCTGCGTGCGGAGAGCGACCGGGATAGAGCAAAATCCAATGCTCGGTATGAGGAAATGGATACGGTAAACGCTGCCCTGGAAAGAGGATAGCAGCGCAACGCAGCTATGGCAAGGGCACGTACACCCGTGCCAGGCCAACCTCAGCACCTTGAGGCGGGACAGTCATCGGGAGGAAGGTCTAGCGACCGCAGGAGGGCGGAGTCCCCGGGCGGCGCGGTCTTGCCAATAGGCACGCCAGTACCCCCGCAGTCGCACGCTTCATTCGAGGATGAAGTCGTGACCCCGACCGCACGGGCATTACAGGTACTCATCGACTCTGTGTCGGATCTAAAGGCCCAAATGGAGGCCAACGAGAGAAGGGCGGCGCGGCCGATGGAAGGCGCGCGATTCAACGAACGCATGGGTCCCTTTTCACACCGGGTTCTGGAATCAGGGAGGTCTGGTAACCAAAAATCCCTAAAGCTCACGTACTCAAGATTCGGCTGCCCATACCAACATTTGGATAGTTTCCGGTCCCAAACGTGCGCCAAGGGCTATTCTGATGCAGTGTGCTGTAACATATTCCAGGAAACCCTATCTGGAGAGGCGCTCAGCTGGTTCTATGAGCTCCCGGCAAACTCCATCGAGGCGTTTGAGCAACTGGCCGACCGGTTCGTAGGCCGCTTCATCCTCCGGGTCGAAGGAGCCCAGACATCGACCATCCTCTTCAACTGCAGACAGGCACATGGCGAGGAGCTAAGGACGTTTGTCAACCACTGGCAAACGGTGACGGACGGGGTTCGGAACCTCGACAAAGGCATCGCCGAGATGGCGTTCAAACAGAGGCTTCGGCCAGGAAAATTTTCCTATGCCGTGCGGGTGGAACTCCGGCAGGGGTATGACGAGCTAATGGCGATGGCCATCAGGCATGCTCAGACGGATCATGAAACGTATGGGCAACACCTGTTGAAGAGAAAGCGGGAGGAGCACCCCCCGGCCGGCCGAGAAAACAAGGCCAGCCAGCGGAGCGAGAACCGAGGCCCAACTAAGCAGACCCGACAGAAATTGGGGGAACCAACAGCAGCAGAAGCCCTATCATGACAAACCCCAGGGCGAGCACAAGCCGGCGCAGTACCGGCAAGAACGCCCCCTGGCGATCATGCTAGCAGAACGTCAAGAGGTCTTCACCACTCTAACCTCTTCATACGAGGACATCTTGCACTAGAACGGGAACATCATTCCCCCACCGCCGAGGAGCAAGTACCCAAAGGGGAAACTTACCCAGGTGCGAACAGGCAAGTACTGCTCCTACCACGATGAAGCTACCCATCGGACGAACAACTGCTTCGCACACAAGACAGCGGTGGAGGGTTTGGTTTACAGCGGTCAGCTTCAGCGGTATATAGGGGAAAGGAGAGCAGATCCCGACCGGGAGCAGGGCCAGGACTGGTAAGCACGCCCGGACTCAGTGAAGGGTTAGGTGCTAGAAATTTCAAGCAATTAGTTTGACATATCAACGGTTCAACCAACGTAACATCATAAGATATGTATGCCAACTATTTTGAGAGAAATCCAAGGAATTCCACCGGTGCAAAAATGTATATCCAAAGGGTATAATACAAAAAAAACTGTTCCAGCAGATTTACAAAAAAAAAAGAAAAAAGAGCAAAACAAAAATCTTAAGAAGCCGCGTCTCCCTCCTCAGCGGGCATCTCACCAGCTTCCCCAGATGGAGCCACCGCATCCTCTCTAATGGGTTCAGATGGTCGAAGCCCGCCTTCCCCTTCCGGCTGCTCCTCTTCTGCCAGCTGCCCATCAGCATCGTCGTCGGCCCCCGCCTTGGGCATTCGCGAGGTATCCAGGTACCCCTTCTCTTCCCACTCCACGTAGGCATCGGCGATACCCGACTCCCTAGCCTTTTCCAGGAGTTCAAGAAACTGATCACTATCGTGATATTTCTGGATAACCCGCTGGAAAAGCTCTGGGTCCTCTTCTCCAGCCGCAGCGGCAGCGGCGACAGCTCCCACCTAGAGCTCATCCACTCTGGCCTCCAGCTCGGCCCTCTCCTCCTCAGCCCGCTCCTTCTCTTCCTCGAGGCTCCGGACCTGGCCTTCTAGCTTGGCCACCTGTTTCTTGGCCCTCTCCTCCAGCCTGACCTTCTCCCGCTCAAGCCTGGACTTCTCAGCTTCCAGGCGCTCAAGGGCTCCTGTCAGAGCGGCCACCTGCCTCTTCAACTCCGACAGCTCCTCACTCGGGTCCGGCTGGTACAGATTGTACAATAGCTACAGGACAATAGGGAGCCGATTAAGCAAACAACAAAAATAACGAAACTCGGCAGAAGTTATGAGCAGTGCCGTGGCACCAGGCAATTCTTACCCGGAGGACCGACTCCTTACTCTTCTGGCGGTTCTCCCCCGACAAGGCTCCAGCGACCCCAGGCCTATCCAGACCAAGGCCAGCCACATCTGCCGCCAGTTTTCGGACGAAGGGACTCTCCGGACCTCCCCTCTGTTCCTCCTCAAGAGCGGAGTTACTCTGCTGACCGGCAGAATTTGAGGCAGCAGTGGCCTTGTCCCCATCGGAACTCGTCGCACCGCTGGCCAACTTGAGCCGTTTCGCCAGGTTCCAGTCAGCGTCACCAGCGCGGAGGGAGGGACGCCCATGATCCTCCGCCTCTTCTCACCTAGGTCGGCCGATGAAGAAGATTGTGCACCTGTCCGAGAGACCCTGGTGACAAGCGGAACCGATCCCGGTCGGTACGGAATCCTATTCGTCTCACCAGGAACCTTTGGCGGCCCCCCGGCGGTCTTGCCCTTTCCGGGTCCCGCCTTGGACGCATCGGGGTGAGTCTTCACACGCCTTAGGGTATAGGCGTCGTCCGCAAAGTCCAAGGCCATCGGTTCGGCATGAACGGTAAGCCGGCCAGACTCCTCATCCACCGAGGTCTGTGAAACGGCCTCCCCTTTCTCCTTCAACCTCGAGACAAGGTCTTCACCGTCCATGGATAGTGTGTTACCGGGCTTGACGACCGTCCGGGAAGATGCACCTGCAGAACAAACAAAGGGTTAGTATCAACTCGGTCAGCAGGAACGTCATCCCGCCCAAGACAGCAGTACTCCAACACCTCCTGGGGTATGAAGTTGTAGGAGCTTCGCTCAAGATCATCCCAGCACCCGAGTATCGTCATAATCCTATCCCGCTCCAACTCGGACAGTACGAACGATTGGTCACCAAGGGGTTGGAAGGCACCAGGAACCAGGTACATCCTCCTCCTTTTCTGCCACCTCCCACCCGCCATCACCACCTTCTTCCTCCAGTTATTGTCCACCCAGGAAGGCAGGTGTGTGATGATAGGCTGAAAGTGTCGGGTGCTAAAAGTCAGACAACCCCGACACCCTTTCTTCTTCGAGAAGGACATTCTGTACAATGCCCGGAACTCTTTCACCGTTGGCATGCTCATTCCGGACAGCTCGTACAGACAACCAAGGCTCAGCAGCTGCCTCCACTGGTTTCCGGGAAGCTGCGCGGGAGACACTTGCAGAGCGCTAAGCATGTACTGCACGAAGTCTGGCAGCGGGAGGGAGAACCCGTGACGAAATTGGTCTCCGTGAACAGCAACCCAACCCGCCTCCGGGTTACAGGCCGATTCTCCGGGATTCAGCGGCCGTAACGTCACCTCATCAGGGATATTCCACGTCTCCCGGAAGGCGGCAATCTCTGCAGGGCTCATAGTACCCTCCGGTTCATCGCACGCTATAACCTCTTTCTCACTCCCGATAGTGTAGCTCACGGGCGGAGTACCAGGAAAGCGCACCCCGTGCGGGATGCCCTCACACTCCAGAGACCCGGAAGACGAGACCCCGCCCCGGGAGCGGGCAGCGGCTTCGGACTCCGGGGAATCCGAACCAAGCCAATCCTCCAACCTTTCCTCATCGTCCACCACAGGACGCCTGTCGGCCGGCTCGGAAGTCCCATCAGAGCTCGCAGAAGCCATTTAACCTAGGGGAAGAAAATAAAACCCCACCGCTGGTCAGCAACAGGCTAGAACAGCGCCCTCTGCGGCTGCTCCCCAAGTTTGCCGCAGACACCCTGCTCAAAACAACTCACAGTCGGCGACAGAGCTCCCCCCCCCCCCCCCCCCCCCCCTCCCCCCGCCGCAAAACACCAACCAAAAAGAAAAAACACGAAGCAAAGAAGGCGAGACTTAGCGATTACTATGCACAACCGAGGAAAGTCAGTCCTACGAAAACACCGAGCAATGGTAGTCAAGAACCAGAACGCTTGAAGCACGGATAGCGCGAGGTACCTCCACAGAACTTTCGCCGGATTCCTCTCCAACCTTCTCTTCTTCTTTCTGGGCCAAGAGCAAAAACAGAAATAATGAAGACAAAGGAGGCCTTTTTATAGACGGGTCTGATGCCCTAGGCACCCCTGTAATCCCCCCAAAATACTCAATCGGGGCAAGTCAAACGCCTGTGAATCCAGGCCCTCCATCTCAGATCGCTCTCTACTGACACGTGTCCCAGCATCGATAACCTTCCCACGCCATCATAACTGATTGGACCGATGGGCGTCCTCCTTAAATGCATGTCAGCCACTTGTCCCGCCTACAAGCGGCAGTTAAAGGAGACAGGGGCGGGAATCGAGGCGTCAAGCCCCCCACTTCCCCAGGCTCCATGACATCCCACCGGTTAGGTAGCATTCAACCGGCTCCATGGCATCCCACCGGTTACGTAGTATTCAACCGGCTCCAAGGCATTCCACCGGTTTTGCTACTTTCCTTCGCCTCTGCGGGCAAGGACAAGCCAGCAACAACTCAAGGCTTCAAACACATGAGCTTTATAAACCCGGGAGAGTTTACCTCTAACACATGCAAACTCTTCCAGTAGGCTAAAAACCCTGCATCACACTGAACTGTGATAAATATGGGGATCCATGGCGAGACTTGTTATCTCTACGCCACCCCACCGGGCTACTCCCCGGCCTGCCCCACCGTTGGCAGCAATTTTACCTTGGGAACTTGGGGGACTCGTTCTGACATGGCAGTCCACCGGTCGAGTCCTTACATTGTCATCCCATGCACTCGTCCGGGTTTCACTCCGCTCCATATTCATCGCATGGTGGATTTCAACGCCACATTGTCATCCCATGCACTCGTCTGGGTTTCACCCTGCTCCATATTCATCGCATGGCGGATTTCAACGCCACATTGTCATCCCATGCACTCGTCCGGGTTTCACCCCGCTCCATATTTATTGCATGGCGGATTTCAACGCCACATCATCATCCCATGCACTCGTCCGGGTTTCACCCCGCTCCATATTTATTGCATGGCGGATTTCAACGCCACATTGTCATCCCATGCACTCGTCTGGGTTTCACCCCGTTCCATATTCATGGCATGACGACACTTGAGCACAATACCATTGATATTGCAAGTATACTCATAACTGTCACACGTCATCATTAATAGGTACTCACATCACCACGTCTTCTCTGTCCGAACGCCCGGTCACACCCAATCTTCAATGCGGACTTGGGGGACTGGGCACCGTTGGGTCGGTAACCCTGCGGGTCTGCGGGACAGGAGCGAGACATATTAAGTCCTCATTCAAGATTGCACTTGACCGGAAACTTGGGGGACTTGTTGACAGTAGCCACAGAGGGGCTACATAGGCCCACATACCCGTAGCCAGCACGACCGGGGCCGGACTGAGGTCCGGAGCAGGATCACCAGCACCCGGACCCGAGGCCCAGCAGTCTACCTTGTGACCAGGGGCCCGGGGACCGGGGACGCCAGCCTGCCGAACCGGCCACCAAAGCTGTCCTTTTGTATACGAACAGAAGGAAACCAGTCCCACATCGAAGAGTGAGACCAGACCTCACGCTCGACCACTTATATAAGGGTCTCAACTACTCTCTTTAATAGGTAACTGATCTCTCCAACTGCTTATCACTCTTACTTAACTTATCTATTCATCCCAACTGTACTAACTTAGGCATCGGAGAGGAGAAGACCAGCCCGCCCGGTATTCTCCTTAGTTAGCAGGTTCGCAGGAGGAGATCACATCTTGATTCATCAGTTTCCACTAGACATACGAGTTTGTGCAGAAACAATCTTACTTTGAGCTATAAAAACCCAATCTAACTAAATCCACATCCGAGTGAAGGCTCAAATTAAGAGAAAACTAAGACAATTGGGCCCAATACAGACATCAGACCCTAGCCTAAACCAACACTGTCATCTTCAAACTTGCCGGGTTTCAGGGACTGCGTCACTCTTAATCCGGCCAAGGAGAGCAGCGTTGTCAGAGAAACTTTAGGTACACGATAACCATGACCATCCAAGCGGACCAGCACTCCACCCACCTGCAAAGCACCCGCACCCGCACCTGAAAAGAAAAGATTGTTACCGCTCGATGTTCTGCCATCTCAAGATTGTTACTGGTCAAACGATTTGGGACGAGCGGCAACACAATTTTTTTTATTATCTTTATTTAGGATTTTTTTAGAGATGTGTCTATCCAAGTTGAAGTCATAGTTCTGTGTTCCACGTCCAGTGTTGTCCCAATTGCATAGGTATTGTGTACCGCGTAGGGGCACGCTCAAACTAGATAAGCGAACATAGTTTAAACCTATCTGACACTAACTTTTTTTCCGATGTGGGATCCTACTCCACTTAAAATTTAACATCGGAAAAAAAGCTAAAACACAAATTCTCCATAGGGCATAGTGCTTGCTGGTTTAGAATAAGCAGGGGTCTTCACACGTGAGCGAGAGAGGACTCTCTACCCCATCGAGTCGCATACCTTCCTTTCTTCCTTCCTTCCCCCAATTCTCCTTTCATTCTTCGTTTTCTTTCTCCCATTTAAATTCTACATTTCCATCGATTCTCCCCCCCGCCCCAAATTGAATTCACACTTTAAGCTTTCGAATTTCAATCATGGCCGTCAGGTAAAACCATCCCCGATTCTCACTTTGCTCTCTTCCTTTTATTGCGATTGTAGTTTCTACGGTTAGATTATTGTGGGTGATTGAATTTGCGGGAATGGGCTATCTAGATTCATATTGATCCTGTGAAAAAGTTTTGAAATTTATGGTATCCCAAATTTACTGGACTGTTGTTTTGAGAATCGAGTAGATGATTGTCACTAATAGTACTGAAACTCACTGATTTGGATTGAAAGGTTAAAACTTTGATCTGGGTTTTCGAGTTTTGATTGTATAGATTATGGTCATGAATTTTGTGCTAGACATTGGCATTTGGCATTGATGGATCTTGATTTTGCTTATCTTTTTGTGGCACCCAGATGATAGGCTTAGCAAATGTAAGTGCTCGATTGTGTGGTGTGGATTTCTGTAAAGATGGGTTCTTGAGCTTGGCAACTGCTAGGTTTGCGTGATATTTGTTTCGTGGTTCTTTTGTTGGGGAATGGTTCGTATGGAGCACCTTCCTGTGGAGGTCATAGGTAACATACTATCGCGGCTTAGAGCTGCCCGAGACGTGGTGATTGCGTCTGCGACGTGTAAGAAATGGAGAGAGGCTTGGCGGAACCACCTCCACACTCTATCTTTCAATTCAAACGATTGGCCTGTCTATCATGATCTCACGACGAGTAGATTGGAGATTCTGATAACTCAGACCATATTCCAAACGACTGGTTTGCAGTGTTTATCAATTTTTATGGATGATGTTGATGAGTTCTCAGCTGCCCCGGTGATTGCTTGGCTCATGTATACTCGGGATACGTTGCGGCAACTGCATTATAATGTGCGGACAACCCCAAATGTGAATATCATTGAAAAATGCAGTCGTCAGAAGCTTGAAGTGTTGGCCTTGGCTCATAATTCTGTAACAGGTGTTGAACCAAGTTATCAGAAGTTTCTGTGCTTGAAGTCACTTTCCTTGAGTTATGTCTGTATCTCAGCTTTGGATTTGAGCCTTTTACTCACTGCATGTCCGAAACTTACCAGCTTGTCTCTTATTAGTCCTGATATAGCCATGTCAGATGCACAGGCAACAATGGAACTTAGCAGTGCTTCACTGAAAGATATCTATGTTGAAGCAGTCAGTTTGGATAAGTTCATATTGGAGGCTGATACCCTTGAGAATCTGCACTTAAAAGATTGTACCTTGGAGCTTTTTGAGCTTATTGGTAAAGGGTCATTGAAAGTGTTGAAGATTGATGATGTTAGTGTGCTCCATCTCGATATTGGTGAAAACACTGAGAATCTTCAGATTGTGGATGTCAGTAGCTTCACAATCATGTGGCCCAAGTTCTATAACATGATCTCCAAGTCTTCAAATTTAAGGAGGCTGAGGCTATGGGGTGTTGTGTTTGATGATGAGGACGAGGTTGTGGATTTGGAGAATGTTTCTGTTTGCTTCCCACTGTTAAGCCACCTATCTCTAAGTTATGATTTAAGAGATGTTTGTGGCTTGCAGGGGACATCTCGTTTGGAGAATGTGGTTGTGTTAGAACTTGGATGGACTATTATTAGTGAACTCTTCTCTGAATGGGTAGCAGGACTTATTGAGAGATGCCCTAAATTGAGGAATTTGGTCATTTATGGGGTTGTTTCAGAAGCCAAATCCCATGAAGAGTGCCAAACTTTAGCAAACTTCACCTCGGCCATTGTCCGGCTGATGAGAAAATATATGCATGTGGAGATTCAGTTTGAGTATGAATAATGTCCTGTTCTTCCATTCATGGGTTTCCAACTTTTGCTCAGTCTGATCTGCACAACAAGGTACTTGGCCCTTTTGAGAATTTATATCACCCTCATGTAAAATGGTGCCTCATATTTTCTAATATGCTGAGCAGATGTAATTTTAAAGATTGTTCAAAATTTAGTTTTTTTTTTTCCTGCCTATGTCAGCCTCTACTTGTTTCAGAATATTCAAAGGGAATTTTCATATCAAAGATTGTTTTCTGCTCATTTTTGCTTGTACTCATTTCAGAATATTTAAATGGAATTTCCATATTATTATGATTGTTTTCTACTTCTTATGCTTTGTCTTTTAATTTATTAGTCTATGCCCTTCAGTCTTTCTATTGATATTCCACCATGTCTTTGTTTTTATAGTCCAATTAGTTATGGATGATTCGGGTTACGCTGTTTATGGCACTCTATAGCCTCTATTTGGCTGCCTTTTTCAACATGGGTTTTTATGTGCTATTATCACTTGATTGCTTGCAGGTGATTGTTTTTTCCTTTCACAATTCAATAGAAAAGTTTTGAGCTTGTTTCTTGAAAAACATGTTTTGCTTGCATTTAAGCTGAACCAAAATTTGTGGAAGTAAACTGGTGTACAATAATTAATAACACGAACACATTAAACAATGTTCTCAAGTTCTGGGGTTCGCCCTCCACATATGGAGTTTTTTGCTTTTGTTCCCTCCCCTCCCCCCCCCCCCCCCCACATATATTGGGGAGATACTCGTACCTTAGACTTGTAATACTATGTAGTCTCAAATGTCCTTTTGTACCATATATCTTACCTAGAAAAGGTGCTAATCGGAGAAAAAATAACAGACATTTAATTGCTCATGAGGGTTTGGTATATATATTGCATTTCAACTGTTTGAAAGAGTGTGTATATATCTGTTAATGCATTCATTCGTACTTTTGAGTTTGCTTGGGAAATTTGGTTGACCAAAAAATTTCCGTGAATTCAGCAGTGTATCACTGTCCTTTTGTTTCCAATCCATCAGAATACTTCACCTTGATTTATGTTTCTTCAGTGGACATTTTCGTGGTTGTTACCAGTTTGCATCGGCTTGTTTTTAACCAAGAATTATTTTATGAAGACAAAGTCTGGATGAATAACCAAAATAGGAAAATACAATTTCAGGAGTGGAGCATAGGTATGGTGTTAAGTGTGTATATTATGAATACAACACAAGTACATATAACAAGTTGACGTTTACTGGAGTTGAGTATTAAAGTTATCGTTTTAGGCTGATTTTTTATTTCCTGAAAGATTATCTTGGCTGATTTAGACAACAGGATCTGACATAATATTTACATTTCCACACTTGGTACTTTTGAAACGTAAAGAAAAATTTTCTACTGTACTCAAAGGAACCTTCAACTTGCAGTCGATCTTGTTGCCTGACTGCTGGTAATACCTTGTCTGGAAGATGTCATACCCGACCTTTACTTGAAGAGCAAGCTGCACATCAATACTGTAAGAACCAGCAGCAGACTCTACCATATATTGAGAAAACTGTGTGTCCCTGAATTCGACCAATTGTTGCTGCCCTTGAAGTACCACATGATCCAAAATGGTTGTGTTCTTGTGGCCTTGGTGAAAGGGTGTAGAATCCAAAGTCAGCACAGCAAACCTCTTTTTCCCATAGTTAGCAATTACTTGGATGTCATCATAGTCTATATCTACCTTGTTGTTTTGGTTTTTGATGGTAATGTTGAGCTCAAGGTTGTAGTGGAGAGTATTGTTGGTGTTTGTGAAGTCGAATTGGGTTAGAGATGCATTGGTAATGAGGAAAATGGGTTCTTGGGGAAGGAAGATGGACCACACTATGAAGAAGACTAGGGTGAAGCAGAGGATGGTGTTGCAGAATAGGAAGAAGCTGCAGTCGATGCAGGCACGCCTTCCAGTCATGGCTGAGAACGAAGTCTGCAAAATCGGAATATAATGCAGGGTGGGTTTTGGCTCTTTCTGTTGAATAAGTTTAATAGATAGAATGGTAAGCAACATGATTGTTAGTATTTGTATATTCCATCAAGTTTTGCAATAAGCAATTGGCAGAGTATGGCCGTGCCGACAAGTTCAACCATATGGGGATCTTCCAGAGTACTCTTTTGGGTTAGGTGGAACTTCCAGAGTACATTCTTGAAGGGAATGATTGCCGTTTAATATTACAGATATATGGTATAGAGTTGGGGATGCTATGTCCTTTTTCATGATAGCTCAGTTTTGGAATGGGACTACTTTCTTTGGCAGAAATGGCCGTGATGAAAAGGTCCATGTCAAAGCTGAATTGAGGAGGAACTTCCAAAGTTATTGAAGAACACAGTTCCTTGTAGTTTTCGACTCGTTGACTTGTGAGAGAAGCATTGGTAATTTGGTAGCAATCTTAAGTGGAGGGTGAAGGGAATTTTCAATTGCTGAGGTTGTAGTGATGTAGGTCGAAATGGATTAAAAATTTGGGTTCTTGGGTATATGGTAAGGTGAGCTAGAAGCAGAGTTTGCAGCAGCTGTGACTGCATTTTATCGAGTGCATGGTCTAACCATATAGTACATAACTGGTGTTTGCTTGAAGTTTGAATTCGCTGAACACTTTTTATTTAAGAACTGTTTAACTAGTAATAACCACGCATAAATGCAAAAAGATAGATACAAATAAGCATCATTTGGACGGTCGGGTTATGAAGAAAAAACTCAACAGATATAAAACGCTGCTTCAGGGTCTGCAATGATATAGCACTTCTGCAATTGGTAGTCTTGAACGCGAAGCGGTTTGCAGAGGTTTGACTGAACTGCAAAGGAACCTTCAGCTTGCAGTTGATCTCATACGATGGGTCGGAATACTTTGTCTCGAACTGGCCGAATACTACCATCCCAACATAAAGCTTCAGGTCAATACAGTAAATGCCAGCAAAAGTCTCCGAGTTAAACTGGGAAATCTCATGTTCTCCAAACAGCACAGACTTGCTCCCTTCAAAAGATACCTGATGGAAAATGGTTCTATTCCTGCCGCAGCAGCTAAGTGGTTCAAAAGGCAAAGTCACGATAGAAAATATATTGTTTCTATAGTTAGCTGCGACTTGTATTCTATGGTAGAATATGGCAGCCTTTCTGTTGGGGTTGATGATGGAGATGTTGAGCGCAAGGTTGTAGTCGAGGGTTGCGTTATGGTTGGTGAAACTGAATTGGGTTAGAGAGGCATCTGTGATGGTGAATTTGGGATCCTTGGGAATGAAGATGAACCAGAGTATAGGGTAGGATAGTAAGAGGCAGAGCTGTAGACGAATTCCTCTAAACATGGCTGGGAAAATGTAATGGTGCTAGGGAGGTGAACTTGGCTGTGATGTCCAAATCAGATGGTATGTTTGGTACTTTGGTTAAGTTGGCTTCTCAACATGTCATAGTTGAAACTAAGACTTGGGGAGTAGCATTTAGCAGCGAATAGCCGTGCCGAGAAAGCCAGTATGAAACTGGCTTAGATATTTGAGAAGAGGAACTTCCAAACTAGTGCGGCAGATGTTTCATAGGGTACAACACTTCTCTGGACTTCCTCAATTACATATTGATTTCGCATTCATAATTCTAAAATATGTACTTCTGTAGAGGTTTACAAGGTCAAAAATGTAATGTTAATTAGATCAAAGACACCCATGACAAGGTCTTTGCCATGAGTCAGCCGTAGTTTCCAATGTATTATTATACGTCTGGGAACTATATATATATTGCTAGAGGCCGGTTATGAATAAATATTGAATTGTTTGATATAACAAAATATATACGTCAAAGCACAACATAGACGCAGAAAAGTGACACCTCATGAACAAAAAGTGACAAACGCAGAAAACATATATATTATTGCTCAGATCAGGAAAACATCGACGACAAATTTTTACCCTAATTAAATTTATTCAATGTCTCTTTACTAAACAGTGTGTCGGTTTGAAACTACTACCATGAGATGTTTCGTTAAAACTGTTATACCTATAATGAATGTACAACATGAATATGAATTAAGATCTATTCACAAAACACACAAATACATGTAGATCAATAAAACCAAAACTGAAGATGAAATAGTAAGAGAAGGTTATCATTGATCTCAACAGTAGTCATTGACATCTTCCTTTACTTGATGATCACGGCAACAAAAGGTAGCACACTAGAAACACAAGAACACATAAAAACGTCTGCTGCACTATGCTACTTATCACACAGAATGAGACTGTTTTCTTAATTGAAAGCGTTGTTAGCACATGGACTATTCACTGATATATATATACAAGCCTAAAACCATCCTAGTACTCATCCCATAAGGAGTCCAAGAATCACTTAATGTTTATCTGATATTAACTTTATGTTTATTACAAAGTCTTAATGTTAATTAGGTTTATTAATAAGGCAAGTCTCATACTCCTATTGAGAGACATACATCCAATAAGTTACATGATAGAGTTTATCATTTATATTTCTACTGATTATATACAAGTTAAATCAAAGCCAATGACGTAAAGACCAAGATAAATGCAGAGTCCAATTTTGTTTCCAACAATCTCCCACTTGGACCAAAGTTATCTTTGTTCTTAGCATTTGAACAATAACAAGTATACAAGCAATAATCAAGTGTGCACTGAAATATAAAAACGACTCATAACTTGTCTCAGGTTGGTCAATATGCAAAACTGATGCAGAGCCTAAGATTGTGTTCAATCATGATGACTGAGACAATTAAAGACCACTAACACCAATTCCACATATCATATAAGCTTAGTTTGATAAACAGAATAGCAAAAGATAATAATATGTCTACCTTGATTTCTCTGCTTAAAGTCCATGTAGAGATTTTGAATTGTCCAAAATCATCTCAGCAAGCTATAGATCGAGCATGCATATCACTTGTTGTACTCATCTGCATAAATGCTCATTTTGATAACACACATATATGTAACAGTAAACTAAATGCAGTAAAAAGTGAACTGCGATTTTGAAAAGATGAATTTATTGATAACTCAAAAATTACATTGCAAGGTAAATATGATTATATGGACTAAGGCTAAGTTTGCATAAATGAGAACTAAAAGTCTAAAAATGAAAAGGTGACTCCCACAGATCTTAAGTACTCAGTTTTGATAATACTCTCAGGTTTTTGACATGTTCTTGGAAAACTCCCACTCCTAAAGCTTTAGTGAATGGGTCTGCAAGTTGAGCTTCTGTGTTTGTATCTAAAATTTGGAATTCACCAAGACGTATTTGTTGTCTCACACTGAGATACTTTAGTGCTATGTGTTTTGAGCTGTTTGATCTTTTATTATTCTTGGCAAAGAAGACAGCTGCTTCATTGTCACAAAATACTTTAATTGCTCCTGAAACTATAAACTCAAGAACATCATACTGTATTAAGAAGTTCTTGATCCACATACCTTCACATACTCCCTCATATACAGCTATGAACTCTGCTTGCATTGTTGAAGTGGTTATTAATTTTTGTTTCATGGTTTTCCATGCTACGACACCACCAACAAGCATATAAACATAACCACATGTAGATTTAGAGGAGCTACGAAAGTTACCTGCAAAGTCTGAATCGGTGTATCCCAGTAGTTCAAGTTTTTCAACTCTTCTATAGACCAACATGTGAGCTTTAGTTCCCTGCAAATATCTTAAAACCTTTTTACCTGCAATCCAATGCTCATGAGAATTGTTAGATTGAAAACGAGATAAAATTCCTACAACAAAGGATAAGTCAGGTCTGGTACTGACTTGAGCATACATCAAACTGCCTACAAGTCTAGCATAAGGTGTAGTCTCTATTTCCTTGTCACCTTCATTCTTCCCCCCATTTTTAGGCTTTTTAGTAAGCTTATCAACTTTAGACATAGGGACTGAACCAGAAGAACAAGTTTCCATATTGAATCTTTTCAAAACCTTACGAATGTAAGCATTCTGAGATAAACCTAATAAACATTGTTTTCTGTCCATTTTAATCTCAATTCCTAAAACAAAAGAATCCTCACCTAGATTTTTCATATCAAACTTTTTAGACAGAAAATCTTTAGTACTTTTCAACAGTTTCATATCAGTGCTAGCTAATAGAATATCATCCACATACAATATGAGAAAAATAAAATTCTTCCCAACTGTCTTTAAGTATACACACTCATCTACAAGATTTTTAGTAAAGCCATATGATGAAATTAATGAATCAAAATTTTTATACCACTGTCTAGAAGCTTGCTTAAGTCCATATATAGATTTTTGAAGTTTGCATACATGATTTTCCTTTCCAGATACCACAAATCCTTCAGGTTGCTTCATGTAGATTGTTTCTTCTAAGTCTCCATTTAAAAATGCAGTTTTTATATCCATTTGATGAAGTTCCATATTAAAATGAGCTACTAGAGCCATAATAATTCTGAATGAATCTTTAGTGGATACTGGAGAAAAAAGTTTATGTATAATCTATACCTTCTTTTTGTGTGAATCCCTTAGCTACTAGCCTGGCTTTATGTCTTTCTATTATGCCATTTTCATCTCTTTTGGTCTTAAAAACCCATTTGCAACCTATAGCTTTATGTTGTGGGTTTGGTTTAACCAACTCCCACACTGAATTTTGACTCATGGATGTTAATTCAGCCTCCATGGCCAACTGCCACTGTTTTGAATTGTCATTCTCAACAGCTTGTTTATAGGTTATTGGATCACTTTCCTCTGCGAGTACACCATCTATCTCTTGCAAATATACATGATAATCACTGTTTTCTCTGTAGATAGGTTTTCTTTGTCTTTGAGATCTTGTAGGTGGAATTTCTTCTAAGTTTGATTCAGCTATGTCTATATTTTCTGCATTTTGTTGTGGTTCTATATATGGTTCCGGCTCAACTTCAGCTTCTATATCTTGATTTTTATCAGTTTGCATAGGTTCTGTGCTTTCATTTTCCAAGAATAAATATTTTTCTAAATTTTCATCACTTATTATTTCCTCAAAGTCTGAAGACAAGTCTTCAAACATTGAGTTGAATTCAGTTTCAGCTAGAAATTTAGCTTGATTAGTCTCAAGAATTCTAGGTTTGTGATGAGCTGCATAAAATCTGTAGCCCTTGGATTTTTCACAGTATCCAATGAAATTACTGCTCACAGTTTTGGACTCTAATTTAGGTGTTAACTTGTTTGGTGTTTTAGCTTCTGCCTTGCATCCCCATACATGTATGTGATGCAAGCTTGGTTTCTTTCCACTCCATGTTTCAAAATGAGTGTTGTCTACAGCCTTGCTGGGTGATCTGTTGTAAATGTAATTTGCAGTTCTTAATGTCTCACCCCATAAGAATTTAGGTAAACCACTAGTGCACATCATGCTTCTCACCATATTAAGTAATGTTCTATTTTTCCTCTCTGTCACTCCATTTTGCTGAGGGTTATATGGAGTGGTGTACTGAGCCTTAATGCCTTGTTCTTGGAGGAACAATGAAAATGGTCCCTTATGCTGGCCTGTCTCAGTATACTTTCCATAAAATTCCCCACCTCTATCAGACCTTACACACACTTAATTTTAGCTTCTAACTGCAGCTCTACTTCTTTATTGTAGATTTTAAAAGCTTCTAAAGATTGTGATTTTTCTGACATAAGATATATATAGCAGTATCTAGAACAATCATCTGTAAAATTTACGAAATATATGTTTCCACATATAGTTTTATGCTTAAAAGGTCCACATATATATATATATATATATGTGTGTGTGTGTATTAATTCTAAGAGTTTTTGGCTTCTTACTGCAGTTTTCTTTCTTGAATTAGCCAACTTGCCCTTATAGCATTCTATGCATTCTGTTAAATCACTGAAATCATGTTCATGTAGTGTTTTATTTTTTATCAATGTTTTGAGTCTATCTTTAGATATATGCCCTAATCTTCTGTGCCACAGATAAACAGACTTATTATCATAGATTTATCTTTTCATTCCGACTGTAGTGTTATTGCTTGATGTGTTTTCATTATTTTCAATCAACATAATATCATATTTAGAAACTGAACATTTTAACTGTAAATAATCATGATTGAAAACACCATAACCAATATAGTCTTAATTCCCTAAAGCTTTTATTCCATCAAGATCAATAATAAGTTTGCAACCCAACTTAACTAGCAAAGAAACTAAAGTAAATTTCTCCTAAGAGAAGGAATGAAATAAACATTGTCTAAAATTAAAATTTTGCCAAAACCTAGATCCATGTGCAGACTTCCAATGGCCTTCACTGCCACCTTCATGCCATTGGCAACACAAACTGTGTCTTCATGTTTCTTTAGTATTCTCCTCTTTAGTAAACCCTGGATTGAGTTGTTGATATGAATTGGTGAGCCTGAATCCAACCAATATGTATGAGGTTCTATATCCATGAAGTTTACTTCCAAAACAAATGCAGATTTATCAAATGTAGACATATTATTTATACCATAAATAGAACTGAAATCAAATAATGAATTGTGATAGCATTTACCCTTTTTCAGCATCCATTTCTTGAAACACTCACACTGTTTCTTGACATGCCCAAACTTCTTGCAGAAGAAACACTTGATTTTCTGCGACTTTGTCTCAGATGGCTTCTGGCTGGGATTCTTGCTGATCTCTTTTTTTGGCTTGCATGAGATAGTTCTTCTTCTTGCCTTTGTTTTTGTCAATATAGTTGACAGATGTTCCTGGTGTAGCCTCTTTCTTCATCCTGTCTTGTTCATCCACACATATCGAGATCAGCTCATCAATCTCCCACTTTTCCTTCTGAGCATTGTAATTGCTCCTCAAGTTTCCATATGCACCAGGGAGAGACTCTAAGGCTATGTGCACCACCTGTGCATTGTTCACACCCATATCAAGCTCTTTCAGTTGGTTGTTGATGTTGATGAGTTGCATGATGTGATTTCTCACACTTCCAGTCCCATTGAATTTCAGGTCATAGAACTTCTTGGAGAGTCTAGCAGCTTCAGCTTTGTTGCTCTCTTTGAACTTCTGAGAAATAAGCTCCATATAGTCAACAACATACTCAGGTTCTTTAACACAGCCTCTCACAGTGTCCGAGAGTGTGTTTCTGATTACATTCTTAGCCATGCGGTTTGCCTTGTACCACTCCTTGTGGGCTTGCCTTTCTTCTTTGCTGCTTTCCTCATCCAGTCCATAGGGAACCTTTTCATTGAAGCACAAGTCCATGTTTTGATGCATGGATAAATAGAATTCAACCTGGTTCTTCCATTTTCTGAAGTTCAGTCCACCATTCAGTACTTGAATCTGTCCCAGATGGACAACATCACCAGCTAAACAATTTAACAAAACAATGCAAGTGAGTTTTTCAAAATATGTGTGTGTAAACTGCAGTATATGTTTCAAGCACTATGGTTATAAACACAAGGTTCAATATGCAGAAACATGACTGAAAAGTCCCAAAAATTAAGGCATATCAGATAACACTTTTGTAGTATAAAATCTAATATATAAATTCTGTATTACAATGCCATGATCATGTAAAATCAAATTTATATTGGAAGCAGTTCATATCTTTGGATTAGGAAAAATCCCAACATAGCTAAAGTTGAATCACAGATCACACAAAAGTACTGTTGTTACAATTAAAATTACACCTGCAAACACTCTTTGGAGCTCATAATACAATGTAATTTTACAAGTACCAATACATGACTTGATTTTTAGAATGAAAATCTAATTTGATAGCAAACGTTACTTTGTGCAACAAATTCACAGTCATTTAAGAATCTCATTGAATCAAAAATAATACTTTACATTTTAGGTTCCATTCATGAATGAACATGGTAAACTCAAGAATAAAAAAAATAAAAACAATATAAAGAACAAAACATGGTTCTGCAGGGGAGAGAAAATTAATCAAGTTTTGTTGATATGCTATTTATATTTAGTATATGAATTCGATCATATTGGGTTTGTGAAAACAATTTGAATGCAGTAGGTATGAATTTGTATAATCACAAAACCAATGACTGATTTCCTGCAATTGTTAGATCCTCATGAACAGTTCATGGTAATTGAAAACATGGAATCATTCACACAATCAATCCCCAAAACTTAATTATCAAGTTTTACCTTGTTAACTCCAACAATCTGCAATCTTGGATTAGCGGAAGCAAATTAAAAGCATAGCAAAAGAAAATGGAGAGAACAGAAGAAGAGGGGAAGAATGAAAACATGGTTCTATCGGCAGAACCAAGAAAATAGTCCCCCCCCCCCCCTTTTTTTTGTTTTTATTAAAATATTTATTTTAAGTTTAGACTCAAACCGGGTTGACCCGACCCGATATGTAATTAGACTTGATCAATACTGCATGCCCATTTATGAAGAAACATAAAACAAATTCCATTTTCTAAGATTGATTTTACTGAATTGATTGATTTATGTTTCTGTGAAGAGCTAGGCTCTGATACCAATTGTTATACCTATAATGAATGTACAACATGAATATGAATTAAGATCTATTCACAAAACACACAAATACATGTAGATCAATAAAACCAAAACTGAAGATGAAATAGTAGGAGAAGGTTACCATTGATCTTAGCAGTAGTCATTGACATCTTCCTTTACTTGATGATCACGGCAACATAGGGTAGCACACCAGAAACACAAGAACACAGAAAAACGTCTTCTGCACTATGCTACTTATCACACAGAATGGGACTGTTTTCTTAATTGAAAGCGTAGTTAGCACATAGACTATTCACTGATATATATATATAGGCCTAAAACCATCCTAGTACTCATCCCATAAGGAGTCCAAGAATCACTTAATGTGTATCAGATATTAACTTTATGTTTATCACAAAGTCTTAATGTTAATCAGGTTCATTAACAAGGCAAGTCTCATACTCCTATTGAGAGACATACATCTAATAGGTTACATGATAGAGTTTATCATTTATATTTCTACTGATTATATACAAGTTAAATCAAAGCCAGTGACTTAAAGACCAAGATAAATGCAGAGTCCAATTTTGTTTCCAACAAAAACTTGATGGAACTTTCAACGTACATATCCCTATTGGTTTGAAAACAATTCCTTTGATAACCCGGCGACTTATCCGAAAAACAAGCTGAACATCAATACTGTAAATGCCTGCATCGGTCTCCAAGCTAGACGCCAGCCCTTGAAGAACTGGATGCAGAATGGTTATGTTTTTGGTTCCTTGGTCAAAGGGTGGTAAACTCAAAGCCACCGAAGCAACTCTCTGCTGCCTTTTTTTCACCACGACTTCGATGCGATTATAGTGTACACTGAAGGTTGTGCTAGGGTTTTTGATGGCAACATCGAGGGTGAGGTTGTTGTAGAGAGTGTTGTTGTTACTGGTGTTGAGATTGAATTGAGTTATAGACGCATTGGTGACTGTTACTTCGAGCTTTGGTGATCTACAGCAGATGTGAAGGAATGCTATGACTCCGGCTAACAGGGCCATGACAAAAAGGATAGCGACGATGGTGCAGCCTTTTAACTTCTTTCCGTTACATGTCATTGAGCAAGTCATGGCTATATTAGTGCTTGCAAACAGAAGGAAGAGCTAGGCCTTCATGTACGAGAGGGAAGAGAGCCATATACAGACGTACTCCTATATATAATGTGGTAGCTTAACTGGGTCCATCTGTTCCAACAGTGTTGCTCAGGTGAATCCTTATGAAATCTAAGAAGCTAAGGTGAATCGTTAAGCTAGGATGGAATATCTTGTAGAATATGGGAAAGTAAATATTTGAAGAATCTAAGGCGAGACATTATGGATGGAACGAAATAAAGGGTGTGCTTTCCCATATTCTGCAAATAAATATTTGAGAATCTGCATGATATCCGATCCTGATTTAGAAAATGAGTTGCTATTACGAATAGATGAATGGTTGAAGTTAGACAAATCAGACTTTTCTATATTTATTTAGTTTTGTTTTTTAGAGGAATGAATAACTTCATTGGCATAAGTCATACAACCAAATTGTGTATGGTCAAGACCACCTGCAGAATCATTTTCAGGACTATCTGGCATCCGTGCAATTTCGGATGGAGACGCCATCGAGTCGAAGTTCATATGTGTTGCCCTCTTCTTGTTCTTGCTCCCCCAAGGACGTCCCCGTTTCTTCGGGGATTTGCGGGAAAGGCCAATAACCTCATCATTCCCCACCATGAAGCCTAGATCACCCAGTCTCAATTCCAAAGGTATAATTTCCAAGCAGTGTTTGGTGCGCTTGTCCTTAACTGAATCATTCTCGTCCCGAACCCGACTGACTCCGGTCACCTTTGAGGGAGATGAGAATTTCGGTACTGCACGGATCTGTACCTGGCGTTTCTCCTTCGGAAATAACTCCGAAAGGGATGAAAGTGAAGGAGAGGAGGAGATAGTCATACCTGGGGCTGAGTTTGCCCTAAAAATCATCTCTGGTTGCACAACCCTTTGAATAGGCGGTGCTGCTTCCTCCTACGAGCCCTCGCTAGGGCAAGCCTGCCCTCCATGGTCAATTCGGCAGCAGGTGCAGCAACGACCCAGAAGCCTCTCATACTTGAACTCCACCGTGATAACATCAGAGGGAGAAACCCTAAACCGACGTTCGAGCTTCACCGGGACATTGATTGGGAGGATTAGGCGAACCCTAGCAGTACCGCGACCTAGGGCTGCATGGTCGATCTAGAGAACCGAGCCAACCGTCTCCCCAACAAGACGAACAGTGGCCACCGAAAGAAGCACCGGTGGAAGCCCTGAAATGACCACCCAAATCCAGATGTAATCGAGCGGAACCTTCATGATGTCGGAAAAGCCATCATAATCATTGAGAATCACCATCGCCCTCTGGACACACCACGGACCACCCTTCTTGATCCTCGACAGATCAAGTTCGTTATTGAACGTGAAGAGATACATGTCTCCCCGTGCCGTGACTTCCACTGGAGCTGAAGTCTTCTACATGGACCGCATAGTGCCGCGGAAAGAGTCAAAACCCATAGCTTTGCTAGTGTTGAGACGACCAACCAGAAAGAAACGGGAAACAACGTACCCGTTTTCCGGGCTCCGAAGATCCCCCAGGTCCACCGGCTCCTCTTCAGTACTAAGAGAGAGCTTGGACGCCAGACGTGCAGTCATGGAGGCTAACAACGCCGTAACTGCCGCCATATGAGTCGCACCAAACAGCTAATTTCAAAACCCTAACCCTAACCCTAAGTTGAGAAAGAGAGAGAAGAAGAGGCTGCGGTCCCATATTTATTTAGTTCAATACGTACCTTGACCTGAAAATTGGCATATATAAGTGATTTACTTATGAAGTTTAAAGAGAAATTTTAGGACTGGAGGCCAACTATCAAGCTTGGCCTCATGAGTTCCTCATCAATTAATCATAAAATTATTATCTACAGTGTATATGTTTAATATATATATATATATATATATATATTGTTTAAAGAAGATTAATTATGTAATTTTCGTTGTGTGTCTTGACCTAATTAGACTAGATTCCTATTAGATTTAGTAGATAATGAATCTCTGATTATTCGAGATACTTGATGTAATGCATATATAAAAACATTCTTATCAATGAATAAAATATTAGTTTGTTTATGATTTGTTTCTCCTAGAATATATATATATATATATGATAATGAGAAAAGACTGAAAGACGTACGCCAACACAACCAAGTCTTCCTGAATGAGTAATTTTATTGGCATACAAGAAAATTTCAACGTAGCCAAGTTCCCGGCCTATAGTTGAATGTTAATTAGGTACATTCTGATATTGATTCAGATGTCCATACGTTTTACTTAATTATTTAAAAAAAAA
The DNA here is from genome assembly GCA_963682095.1 of Potentilla sterilis. Classification (NCBI taxonomy): domain Eukaryota; kingdom Viridiplantae; phylum Streptophyta; class Magnoliopsida; order Rosales; family Rosaceae; genus Potentilla; species Potentilla sterilis. The sequence goes on along the minus strand of OY821756.1, from coordinate 13,971,753 downwards.
AAAAGGCTGTATATATAACTCATGAGCACTTTGCAATCGATGTAGGAGACATGATCAACCGGATTTAATTAATCTGAATCAGGATTTGAAAAGAAGTAAACATTTTCACACCGTGTAGCCTTGAAACCACTGGGCGCAGTCGATGTTTCATTAAAACTCAAAGGAACCTTCAGCTTGCAGTCAATCTTCCGATATGGCTTGTAATTGCGGGACTTGAACTTGCCGTACCTGGCTTTTATCCGAAGAGCAAGCTGCACCTTTATGCTATAAATCCCAGAAGCAGTTTCCATGCTATACTGGGACACCTCTTTTTTTCCAAACTTCACCAGCTGCGACCCCCCTTGAACAATCACTTGATGCAAATCGGTGGTGTTTTTGTGGCCTTGGTAGAACGGCGAAATAGGCAGAGTCACGAGAGCGAACCTTTTCTTTCGATAGTTACCAATGACTTGAATACGGCGGTAGTAGATGCCAACCCTCTTGTTAGGGTTTCTGATGGTCATGTTGAGTGCGAGGTTGTAGTCGAGGGTGTCGTTGGAACTGTTGTAGTCGAATTGTGTTAGAGTAGCATTGGTGATTGTGAACTTGGGCTCTTGGGGGAGGAAGATGAACCCGAATATCATGAAGGATAGGCAGAAGATGAGGATGAGGTTGTAGTATGTCCAGAAGCAGCAGCTAAAGCGGCACATTCGAAACATGGATGATGTATGCTATGGACAAGTAAGTTTAACGTGCTAATCGATGAATAGTGATGAGAATTCTAAAGTGTATTTATATATTTCTGAACGATCATCGCATCGTGATCCTGATATAGGAAATGGGTAAGCCAAGAAGTTCAAAGTCAACCAGCTAGGAAGTGTGTTCTGTGAGAGATCTCTAAGGGAAATTGCGAGGTTGTTGATGTAATCAGTTCCTTGAAGCTTCCGATCCAAACATCTGACTTTCCTTCATATATATATATATATATATATATATATTTGGCAATACGTGTTGATTTAGCCATGTTAATTAACGTTGACATATTGTTTTATTCATTATTAATAAAGTTTGGGTATATATATGACTAGGTCACAAAACTTGGAGATGGAATGTTTCGGGGTTTTCGCGCTCCTTTGCATCCTCGCCAATAATTTGAACTTTTGAAAGTAGTATTTCAAATGGCCTAGTAGATGCATTGCGAAAACGCAGAAATGAGAACCTGGCCTGGGAATATTTATATAAAAGAATAAAGCTCTCCAGAAGACTGGAACCTAGGAAAAACTAAGTAAAAGACAAACTGTATATAACCACATCATGGATTTATGGCAATGAAATGGAAGACTGGGGATGTTTACAATTAGATATATTAGCTTCATGGTTTTCTCCCCCAACCAACTTCATTATTGCTTAATATATACATCGATTTATTTGATCATGCATGGTCACGCACTCAAAAGGCTCAATATATAAGCTTAAATGTTCTACCTTCATCTACTTCGATCACCTCCAACTCAAACACTGCCCCTGCAGGAACAGTGAAATAAACGGAATTGGCCTTGATTGCATTAAATTGCCGCCATGAGCTTTCAGAAAACATATGCATGCAATGCTAATGAGCGTCCTGGCATGGCCTCTGCATGGAATGTTAATTAAGAAACAGAAGTAAATTAATTATCAGATTTCTTAGTTAGACAAGATTAGAGCATCGGAAGGCTGCTCGATTTCGTCAAAATCATTAGTTGTTTCATTTGTTTGGATCACTCGAAAGGTGTTATGAGTACTTATGATATATATTGGCATAGTCATTGGAAATTTAGTTGAAATTGGTGATATGAGACATACAAATTCAATCTTTAAGATATAACGAGGAATTGAACTTGGGTTCTTACGCTTTACTTAATTAAGGATAATACTGTCAATGGATTTAGACACTTAGAGTGATTAATGATCACTAATAGACTTCAACATGAGAAAAAAAAATTAACAAAGAGAGAAAAGACAGTGAATAATAAGCAAAATACCATAACAAAACTATCAACGATATACTCTACAACAGATTATTTCACTAGTTGACAATTTTTAAAGGGTATTTAAACTTCAAGTCTTCAAGCCGTGTTTCTTTTAATTTTCTGCATTCTCCCTTTAAATATTAACATGAATTCCTTATAGAAAAGTATGTTATGGCAGAATAAATTAATCCATTGATATTGTGGAAATATATACAGCAATAGTCTTGTACAACAAGTAGTCTCCAATAAGGTAGGAGACGATAAAGGAAAGAACTCCTAATACACATCTAATATAATTAAATGGAAAATATATACACAATTAATATTGATTTACTTTCCAACACTCCCCCTCAAGTTGGAGAGTGTATGTCAAGAACTCCCAACTTGCTCAATAGAAATCTGAACTTGTCTTTGCCTAATGCTTTTGTGAATACATCCGCAAGTTGTTGCAAAGAACCAACAAATCGAGTTCTGACGGAGCCATCTACTATCTTATCTCGAATGAAGTGACAATCCATTTCAATGTGGCGAGTTCTTTCATGGAAAACTGGATTTGCAGCTATGTGAAGAGCTGCCTGATTATCACAATGCAAAATAGCTGGTCTAGGAATAGATATATGTAAATCAGCAAATAAATACTGGAGCCAAGTAAGTTCACAACATGTACCAGCCATAGCTCTATACTCTGCCTCTGCACTTGACAATGAAACTGCCCTCTGCCTCTTAGTGCGCCATGATATCAAGGAATTGCCCAAAAAGACACAATATCCAGTTGTAGAACGACGAGTAACAGGACAGCCTGCCCAATCAGAATCACAGAATGCTTTCAAACTAAAGTCATTGTTAGAACTCAAAAGCAAACCTTGACCAGGACAAGATTTCAAATATCTGACAACTCGAAGAGCTGCTGTCATATGATGTAGGCGAGGCTCATGCATAAACCTGCTAAGGACATGAACTGAATAAGTGATGTCAGGTCTGGTGATTGTGAGATAAATGAGTCGTCCAACCAAACGTCGATACACAGCAGGATCTTTAAGCAACTCCCCCTTATTTGACAATTTTGAATCATCCATGGGAAAGTCCACAGGTTTGACACCTAAGAGACCGGTGTCCTTAATAATCTCCAATGCATACTTTCGTTGAGACAATAATATGCCCTTTTGTGAACGTGCAATCTCAATGCCAAGGAAAAACTTAAGGTCACCCAAATCCTTAATACGAAAACGAGAATGCAAAAATTTCTTGGTAGCACGAATAGAATCTAGGTTGTTCCCGGTAATGAGAATATCATCAACATAAATCAATAACACTGTAAGGGAATCACCAACCTTTTGTACGAAAAGAGAGTAATCAGCTTTAGATTGAACAAAACCGGCAGCAAGTATGGCTTCAGTGAACTTAGAGAACCATTGCCGAGAAGCTTGCTTCAGACCATAGAGTGATTTGTGGAGGCGACACACAGAATTCTCCCCCTGTCGCTGAAGACCTGGAGGAGGGGACATATATATCTCTTCATGTAAATCACCATGAAGAAAGGCATTATTGACGTCAAGCTGATGAAGGGACCAATTCTGACAAGCTGCAATGGCAAGAACACAGCGAACTGTAATCATCTTGGCAGTAGGAGAAAAAGTATCATGGTAATCAATACCTGCAGCCTGTGTAAAACCCTTCGCCACAAGGCGAGCCTTGTAACGTTCAATAGAACCATCGGCCTTGCGCTTAATCCGATAAACCCATTTACAAGCAATTGGCCGTTTACCAGGAGGAAGAGGAACTAATGACCAAGTATTATTGGCTGTAAGGGCTGCAAGTTCCTCATGCATAGCAGTTTGCCAATTAGGATCAGAAGAGGCTTGATCATAGGAAGATGGTTCTGTATCCCTACTAAGAGCTGCTACATAGGCAAGATGTAATGGAGAATATCGCTGATATGAAATGAAATTACAAAGTGGGTAACGCGTACCTGGTGGAGGACTCGACCGAGGAGATGATAGATGGTGTGGTGGCAGAATCACCTGCGAGCACTTATAATCACGGAGACGTACATTGGGAACACGGGGTCGTGTGGAGCGGCGTAAGGCAGGAGCTGATGAATCAGAAACAGGATGATCGATTTCAGTAGGTAAGGAGTGATCAGGTTCAGGAGAGGACTGAAGAGACTGATCAGTATCAGGCGGGGATTGTGATGAGGTATCAATCTCAGCTGGAGGGACAACTGTGACCGAGCCTGATGACTCTAAAACTGGTGGGGACGATGGAGGTCCAGAAGATGAGGACGAGGGAGGTCTATGATAAATAGGTATAGTATGAGACACAATGTCGTCAAATATAGGACAAGGCAATGAAGAAGAAGAAGAAGATGGTGAAACTCCTGGAGAAGACGTGAAATGGAAGGTGTCTTCCAAAAAAGTAACATCACGGTTGATAAAAAGCTTTTTGGTTTCAAGATTGTATAGCTTATAAGCTTTCTGACCCATTGGATATCCAAGAAAAATGCATTTGTGAGCTCGTGGAGAAAATTTGGATGAAGGATTAACAGAAGTTGCAAAAGCGACACAACCGAAAACACGCATGCGAGAATAGTCAGGAGGTTTATTGTAAAGAATCTCAAAAGGGGACCTTTTATCAAGCAAAAGTGTAGGGAGTCTATTAATTGTGTATGCAGCAGTAAGAATGCATTCTCCCCAAAAATGAAGTGGTAAGTGTGATTGAAAACGAAGAGCTCGAGCAACATTTAGAAGATGTCTATGTTTGCGCTCAACTACACCATTTTGTTGAGGTGTATAAACGCAAGAAGTTTGAAAAACAACCCCTTGCTCGAGAAAAAAATCTCGCAGAGAGAGAAATTCAGCTCCGTTGTCAGAGCGAAAAGTTTGGACATTTGAATTAAATTGAGTTTTGACATAGGCGAAAAATTTACGAAGCAAATGTTGCGCCTCACTTTTATGACGCATTAGAAAAACCCATGTAAAACGAGAGAAATCATCGACAATAGTCAAAAAATAATGAGCACCACTAAGAGAAGGTGTCTTATAACGTCCCCAAATATCACAATGTATGAGGGAAAAACAACGAGATGTGGATATTGAACTAGAAGGAAAAGATTTGCGAGTTTGTTTAGCCAAAGGACAAATTTCACACTTACTTGTGGAATCAAAGTGACAATGAAGCGACTTATTGACGATATGCTGCAAACAGACAGAAGAAGGATGTCCTAATCGACGGTGCCAGAGATCAGAAGAGAGGGTGATATGACTGGTAAATGGGTGTTTATGGGGAAGAGTAGATGATAACGCCACTAAATAATATAAGTCTCCACATCGCTTTCCCACACCGATCATCATCCTCGTAGTCAAGTCCTGCAAAAAACACCAAGACGGAAAGAAAGTTACCGAACAGTGTAAATCATCTATGATTCTCCCAACAGACATAAGATTGACATGAAAAGACGGAACGCATAAAACATTCTGTAGAACAGCATTATTAATTGTAACAGATCCTTGCATGGAGATATGGGCTTTAACACCACTGGGTAAAGCAACTGACGAGTTGCACTTGCTGCGATTAGTAATCATGTCTGATGAATTAACAATATGATGGGTTGCTCCACTATCGATGATCCACTGATTATGAGGGACCGGGGACATGGCAAATTTGGAAACACAAGCCATGAAGAGAAAAAATAATAAACTGGTAGATGTGCACCGGCGGTGGGTCGGATCAGAAACTGGGTCGGATCTGAAACCGGGTCGGGGCAGAGATCCGGGTCGGTCTGGAGAACCGGGTCAGGCTGGAGAACCGGGTCGGGCTGCACAACCGGGTCGAGCAGGAGGCAGGTTCTGTCGAAAAATTCAAGCCGGATCGAATTTTTGCTGGGTTTCGGAGCAGATGCGACGCCAGAGGAGGGATTGGAGGCGACGACGCCTGAGGTTTCGGGCAGACGCCGGAGGACGACTCGATCCGAAAAAAACAGGGACGAAGTCGCAGCTGCGCCGCTCGTCTACAAGAACCGGGGTGGTGATGAAGACGACGTCGACCTGGATGTAACGGAAGCCGACGGAGAAGCAAGACGAGGCCGACGAGACTGATAGCGACGCCGCTCAGCGGCTCAGGTTCTAAAGCAGGAGCGAGGGGCCGACAAGATGTTGTCGGCAAAAAAGTGCAGAAAGCAAAGGCTCTTCTTTCCCGACGAGGCTGTGGTCGGCAAAAAGTGCAGAAAGCAAAGGCTCTTCTTTCCAGACGAGGCTGTTGTCGGCAAAATGTTTGGCTGATAAAACTAAACACCAGAACAAACGCAAGGAAGAGATTAACAAACCCTAACAATAGAGTTTAGTTGGAAGAAGACAAACGAACTTCACGCGTCTGACAGATAACCAACGTCAGATGAAGAATTGCAGCGGAAAATAAAGAGACAAAGTCCTTTCGGATCTTTGCTCTGATACCATATAGAAAAGTATGTTATGGCAGAATAAATTAATCCATTGATATTGTGGAAATATATACAGCAATAGTCTTGTACAACAAGTAGTCTCCAATAAGGTAGGAGACGATAAAGGAAAGAACTCCTAATACACATCTAATATAATTAAATGGAAAATATATACACAATTAATATTGATTTACTTTCCAACATTCCTATCACTTGTGTGCAAAAAAAATAAATAAATACACATTAAAAAAAAATTAACTCATTTCTAGGAGGGATGATAGAACAAAATATCAATTAACTAAGATATTTATTTCTTTCTTTCACACTCGGTACTTTCGAAGTCTCCACCACCCGATTTGGTTGGCACCTTCAACTTGCACTCGTATTTGAAATCGTTTTTAACCTTGAAAAAATATACGGTTTTAACCGTCCTCTTGGCCTCAAGCTTCAAAACAATGTCAACAATCTTAGCGTCCTTCCCCTTAGAAGCATCAACAGACATCTTCTTCTTGTTGAGATATAAATTCCACATGAGAAAATGGGGCATACCATGTGGGTTTATAAGGGTTTGGGCTACTCCATCTATTGCCAATTGGTTTTGGATTGGAACCCAGACTACTTTATCATGGTATCTCTACGTCACCCAAATAGTTGTCAACGTGTATGGATTGAAAGTTCGTCACACGTGCGGGGCGTGTTGAGATATAAATCCCACATGAAAAAATAGAACCTAGCATGTTGGTTTATAAGGGTTTAGGCTAATCCATCTATTGCTAATTAGTTTTAGATTGGAACCCGTACTACTTTATTACTCCTCCCCCTTGTAAGATGGTTTGAGTTCCTTCTTGTCGATCTTCTTTACCTCAAACGGGGCCGAATCAACCTTACCCAGCTCCTCATTCTCATACACTGGAATAGTTACAAACTTTTCCCACTTTATTTCTGTATTACCGATAAACTTATTCTCAGCAACCACCGTCAAGGCTAGGTCGTAATCGAGGGCCTTGTTGGACGTGACGGAAAACTTGTTCAGCACGGCATCCTGCACCGTGTAGAGCGGCCCGCCATACCCCTCTTTGTTCATCCATTTCGACAACAAACAACCAAATGTAATGCCGCTAATACCGAATATCACTAATAGGGACGACGCAACAACAGATACATAGCTTCCAAAACATGGTACGTCGGTTGATATGAATTTAGTTTCTTTTGTTCTGCTTCGAGGCGGATCGAGGCAGAGGCAGAACCAGCCCTTAAACCTCTGGCCTCGGTGTAGATGAAGAATCTCCAACCACCAAGACAGAAGAGGGCTGGTACCAGAGACCCAAAACGCAGAGGGTGTTGGAAAATTCCCAAGGGCAAGTACAAGTGTAGGAGTTTCTGCAGGGTATTTATATGTAGGGCAAACTTATTTGCATTAATGGAAATATGTTCGTGCGTATGTATGCACGGTGTGGATGATTCATTATATCTTTATTTAGTATCTAATTTTAGAACTACAAATATACAGGTTGACCGCACGACTTGGTCTTTGCGGCCACCTAATTAATTTTCCTGTGTAGCTAACTATAAAAGCACCACATTCGATATATTGTCTACCGGCCGATAATTTAAGTGCAGATAGACCAAAATTGGGTACAAAGACAATGTGATAGGTGAACTGTGGAATTGTAAATATTGGGTGCAGAAATTGAAAGGCATGCAGCAAGAATGAAAGAAAGGCAGTAGCATAAAGTAAATGAATTGAAAATAGTAGTTGATAGTTGATTCCTCTCTGCCCAGAAACGGCTAAATTACAAGATATATAGCCTGAGACCAAAATCTCTGCATTCGTGTCGACTGACACGTGTCCTACAAGACTTGGAGATAATAGTAAATAGTCACTACCAATGGGTTGATCCTATCATCCCTCCCCCCCCCCCCCTAACTGACAGCTGCCTTAAGTTGACAAAAGATGGGTATGTAGACACCATCATTTGGGTTGATTCCCATGTAGCATATTCAACGGGTTGCCCGGTCCACTTGATAAGCCATTATGTGTGGTGCTTCTTCTTTACCCGGATCATGTAACGCCCAAATTGTACCTCACCAGCTTAAACATATTACAGTGCCGTTAAAAAACATAAACTAAAACCAAATTTACATTTTAAAGAAACGTAAGGCATTTTATGTTAAAACTTTTTAATAAACACAACGAAAAGCTTTGAAAAAATTATGAGGTGAAAAGTAGATAATTTTCATAAAATACATTGTTCGTCCATAACTTGATACAATTAACACTCAAATTAAAGAGTAAATGGAAATTCAATTAAGCTTAGCAACAAGCATCAACAGAATTCTAGAGTTCAAGATAAAATCTAAAATGAAAAACCGTAAAACGATTTACCAAACTTGAATAACACACCCAGCTCCATCCGTTGTTGTTCCGTACCAGTGCACTGCATACACACTATTGTAGGAGTGAGCTTTTATCCTCACTACTCATAGAACTTAAACCCGACTAGATTTGAAAAACAATTAAACATTTAAGATCCCAGTATGAAAACATGCTTAAATCAAATATTAAATAACAAACTCTATAAAATAATTCTGATTCAAAGATTGGTGTATAAATATCAAATAAATACGGACCCAAGTCCAAATATTACATAATGGCCGGTCTAATAGACCCACTACACGACCTTACCTCAAAATATACAGATCACCAAGTAAGCGTAGCGAGAGCGTCCGCTACCTTGCTACACACACGTTACGAGTCTGTCATCAAGATCAGAATCTCGCACGACCGATGTAATTAAACTCTCCGGAGGTTAAGAGGATCGAATCCAAGGAAGTCAGTGCTACCCTTCGCTCTCAAGCCATCACAATCTCTCACGGTTTGGTTAGTATACATTTGCATATAAAATAACCAAACCATAACATGCACCATTTTATAAATAAAATACGGAAAGCTCTAATCGAGTAAAGTTCTGAATCCCCTACCTGAATTCCGATGCTTTTTCTCGCATACTTTGCGAGTCACGAGCTTTCCACTTTCGTTCCTCGGGTAACTGGAGTCCCTAGTTTGACATAACAGTCATTAATAATTTACCGACCTTATCATGCAATCACGACGATTAATCTAATCAACTTGTTCCTGATTAAATCAAGATTAATCATTTTGACCAAGTACTTGACCAATTCCAAAACCAATTCAATGTATGGTTCTAATTATTGAATCATACTTAAAATAGGCAGATCACCAATTCATTTCCTTAATGTATAAGCCAAATCAATTTCACCATTTAATCACATAATACTTGCACCAGGAAATTACTAGGGACACCCATAGTCAAATTCAATATCGGCTGGTCCTTATCATTCTCTTTTTACTTGATTGAAATCTCTATTTATATCAACCCAGAATCAAGATACAGTAATCAAGCAATAATAATCAAATTTCACCCAAATGCCATAATCAACTCAACAGCAACTTAAATTCTTAATTGCTCAACTAAATCAATTTGATCAATTTAACACAGTAGGAACCCGAGCAAACTTTACAACCCAATTAATCAACTAGATTTATCTGATAGAATCAAACCATGATTCCAGAAGGGAAAATAATTGTGTCCATATCAGTATATATGTGTACGTCCTTACTCTTTCTAATTTGCATATCTTGGGCAATGTAAGCAACGATTTTAACCGTTTAAAAGTTGAATTAATCAATAAAGATCATCTATGCAAAAATTCAGAATAAAACAAAATCGTTTGCTCATTCGATTACATCCGATTGCATCAGACAAATGAACAGTTCTAGTGAAAGTTGGGAGTCTCATGATCAACCGTCCATTTGTTTAATGCAATCGGATGCAATCGAATGAGCAAACGATTTTGTTTTATTCCGAATTTTTGCATATATGATCTTTATTGATAAATTCAACTTTTGAACGGTTAAAATTGTTCATAACATTGCCCAAGATATGCAAATTAGAGAGAGTTTGGACGCACACATATATACTGGTATGGACACAAGTATTTTCCTTCCAGAAGCTGTAAATGGACCTTTAATTATCCAAAGCAATTCACCAAAACCATAGCATGCTTAACAAGGTTTATAACCAGGAAGATATCATTACAAGGTCTCAGGCCTAACCAACATCAATACTTGAATTCAACCAACTTTGACGTTAATTCGAATTTACCTTCAGTGGTGTGACTTCACAAGCTGAACTGCAAGCTCCCTTCTAGCTTCTGTATGATTCAGTAACTTTGGAATTCAGCCCCCAAATAATTCAAGGCTTCACCACAGATCACAAAGAAGATTGAAACTAAGCCAAGAGAAGCTAGAAGCATCGATGACGTCGAAGAACGACGAAGAACAGTACAAGCCCAGAAAACCCAAAATAGAATCAGTACATAAATTGATCGAATAAAGAAACTAAATTCACCAGAGTGATGTGGAGGATAAGAGGAATGATTCTCATTCAACACACACTGTTAAAATCGACTGAATCGAAGAAACTCCGCCCAAAAGCTTGAAGCTTCACTTCGTCGATTCTCTCTTCTCCGTTGACAACAGAACAAGCCACCGCCAGAGGAACGACGTCGGCGAAGAGAGGAAGAAAATCGTGCCGGGCCTACGCCGGAGCTGGCCGAACAGCGGAGGTACGGTGGTTGTTCTCCCGGGTCGGCGAGCTAAGAGGCGGCGGAGTGCTTGATGAGAGTTCCATGCGATATTCTAATCTTAACCCATATATAGATGCCACCGACTTATAATCCCGGGGTTAAGATTGAACGGTGAGTTTCTGATTTTCCAAGTAATCTCATAATATTTCCCAACTTAGAAAAATCATAACAAATAGTCAAGGAATAAAATATCCTCGATAACCTCGATGTTTCTTCGAAATTTCCGTTTTTTTCAAACATCAATATTAATACTCATATCTTTCCGATATTTTACTATTAGTCTATTTTTGTCTAAATATACAATTTTTACATAAATTTTTGGTAAAATTTCCATCGATATTCGATATTTTATCGATATTTCCGTCGAAATATCCGTATTTTGAAACGCCGATATTTCATCGATATCCGATATTTTACTTCTTGCAAATAGTTCGGGACTCAGTATAATTCACTGAGAATTACCACGAACTCGTCGTGACGTTTACTTTAATACCAAACTCTTAGATCAAGTTTTTCACCTTGTGAAAAATCCTATAAAATATTTTCAAGGGCTCTCATTTAATTACTGAGATCGAAAAATAATTCTATCACGATCTCAATTTAACTAGTCAATGTTTCCGGAGCTCACAGATCACTTGCATATCGATAACTTGCTCAGGTTCCCACTGAAGCATACATTTTTCATCTAGTGGTGGTAGGGTGCACGAAACATTCGTGGGGTCTCCAATCATCTTCTTGAGCAATGAGACATGGAATATGGGGTATATGTGAGAATGGGCTGGCAATTCGAGTTTGTAGGCAACACTGCCGATACGGGCAATCACCTTGAAAGGTCCGTAGAATCGGGGAGCCAACTTGTTGTTTGGATGTCGCACAATGGATTGTTGTCTGTAGGGGTGAAGCTTGAGGTATACCCAATCCCCAATTTCAAAACTCCTTTCATATCTGTTTTGGTCCGCTTGTTGCTTCATCCTATTTTGGGCAATGGTCATATTTTCCTTGGGTAGTTTGAGCAATTCATCTCTGCTGCGCAGCTTCTCATTGATTGCGTGCACCGTTGTAGAGCCCGGGTGGTATGACAAAATTTTGGGAGTGGTAAGTGGTATTGAACCACCATTCGGCCCAATGCAACAAATCAATCCAAGAGGTCGGCTTGTTGGTGATGAAGAAACGTAGGTAGTGCTCCAAGGATCGGTTGACCACCTCCGTTTGGATGTCGGTCTTGGGGTGATATGTAGAGGAGTGGCATAATTGTGTTCTCTGGAGTTTGAAAATCTCTTTCCATAAATTATTGATGAATACTGGGTCGCGATCATAGACCATTGTTCGAGATATACCATGAAGCCTGAATATTTCCTTGGTGAAGATTTTTGCAATAGTAGAAGTTTTGTATGGATGTGTAATTCCCACAAAATGGCAGTACTTAGATAGACGGTCAACTACCACCATTATAGCGTTTTTACCATTGGAGTTTGGTAAGCCATCAATGAAATCTAAGGAGATATCAGTTCAAACCTTGTCAGGTATGAGAAGTGGGGAGAGAAGGCTTGGAGGCTTAATACGCTCATAAGCTTGGCATTGACACTGATCGCACTGAGCTACAAATTGTTTGACTACTTTTCTGATACCTGGCCAGGAAAAATTCTTAGAAATATGTAGGTAGGTTCGGAAATAGCCGGAGTGGCCTGCTGCCAAAGAAGAGTGGTAGTCAGTGAGGAGCTTGTCTTAGATTTCTGATGAAGCGGGTACAAAAACTTTGTTCTTGTAATACAACCTGTTGTGATGCCAGGTAAAGTTTTTTTCTTGTTGGAGCTCCAGTTTTCAAATTGGTGTTGATGGCGGTGAACTCAGGATCTCGGAGACAGGTAGCATCAATGTGTTGCAGGCAATCAAAGATTGGTGTATTTACATGTTGGATGGAACATAATTCATGACCCCTTGACAAAATGTCTGGTACAGTATTGAGCTTCCCTAGTGTATATTCAATTGTGAAATCATACCCCAACAGTTTTATTATACAATTTTCTTGTGTCGGTGTAGAGATGCGCGTGCCCAACATGTGCTTGATAGGCAATTTAACAAAAATAATTCAAGTGAGTTTTCTAAAATATGTGTATATAAACTGCAATATATGTTTGAACTACTATACATATAAACACATAAATTTAATATGAAAAAAACTTATTTAAAAGTCCCAAAATTTAAGGCATATCAGATAATACTTTTGTGGCATAAAATCTAATATCTAAATTATGTACTACAACTATGATCATGCTAGTCGAATTTATATTGGAAGCAATCCATATCTTTGTATTAGAAAAAGCCCCAACATAGCTAAAGTTGAATCACAGATCACACAAAGGTACTGTTGTTAAAATTAAAATTACACTTGCAAACACTCTTTGGAGATCAAAATACAATGTAATTTTACAAGTACCAACACAAGACTTGATTTTTATCTTTAGAATGAAAGTTCAATTTGACAACAAAAGCTACTTTGTGTAACAAAATAACAATCATCATAGGATCTAATTAAATCAAATTAATAGTTTACACTTTAGGTTCTAATTATGAATAAACATGTTAAACTCAAAAATAAAAATCTCATATCATAAAAAGGAAAACGTGATTCTGAAGGGGAGAGAAATTAAGCATGTTTTGTTGATATGCTCTTTATATGAAGTATATGAATTCATATTGGGTTTGCGAAAACAATTTGAATGCATTAGGTATGAATTTGTATAATCGCAAAACCAATCATTAATTTCATGCAATTGTTAGTTCCTCATGTTTATCAAATTCGTACGTACGAACAAATCACAGTAATTGAAAGTATGGAATCACTCACACAATCAATCCCAGAATTAATTATCAGGTTTTACTTTGTCAACACTATCAATCTGCAATCTTGGATTAGTGGAAGCAAACAAAAAACCATAGCTAAAAGAAAAGGGGTAGAACAGAAATCATAATTCTATTGCTTACAAAAAACTAGCTTTTAGGTTTAATTAAAAATACTTATTTTTAAGTTGCAGAATTAAACCGGGTTGACCTTACCCGATATGTAATTGAACCAGATCAATTCTTCCTGTCCATTTATGAAGAACAGAAAATAGATTCCATTTTCTAAAGTTGATTTTACTGAATTAATTGATTTATATTTCTGTGAAGAGCTAAGCTCTGATGTCATTGGTTATACATGTAATGAATGTACAACATGTATATGAATTAAGATCTATTCACAGAAAACACAATATGTGTAGATCAATAACATCAAGAACTAAAGTTAACTTACTAAGACTAGAAAGTTACCATTAATCTCAGCAAGAGTCATTGACATCTTTCTTGTTCTTGGTTTAACGAACAAAACAACGACAATAACAACAACACCACCAACAACAACAACACACCAAACACCACAGCAACACACACAAAAACACAGAGAATGCCTTCTATGCTATGCTACTAATCTCAACAGAATGGGATTATTTTTCTTAATAGAATGCGTAGTTAGCACATGGACTATTCACTGATATATATATAGGCCTAAAACTCTTATCGTACTCATCCCATAAGGACTCCAAAAATCACTTAATGTTTATCAGATATTAACTTCAGGTTTATCATAAAGTCTTAATGTTAATCAGGTTCATTAACATGGCAAGTCTCATACTCCGATTGAAAGACATATATCCAATAGGTTAGATGATAGAGTTTATCATTTATATTTCTACTGATTATATACAAATTAAGTCAAAGCCAATGACTTAAAGACCGAGATAAATTCAGAGTCTAATTTTGTTTCTAATAATAGGGTGTTATATATAGAGCAAACTTCCGTGCATTAATAGAAATATTCCTTGCGCGTATGTATGCATGGTGTGAATGACCCAATAATTTCTTTTTTGTAGTTTATCTAATTTCAAACCTACAATTTCTCAGGTTGACCGCACTTCTTGGTCTTGGCGGCCATCTAATTTTCCTTTCTGGGAACTCTCTTAAGATCTCAAACGCTTTATCATCCTTTTGTAATAGATGTTAAACGGTGACAAGCGTGGCCCGTGGATCACCATTGTACCGATATTGTTCAAATTTTAAGGTGTTGGGTTTTAATCACAAAAGACCTCGGTATAATTAGATATTATACATCTACTAATAAGTTGTATTTGTTCAAGGAGAAATTATAATAGGGAGAACTTCTACTTTATTCATTGATAAGGAGACATTTATATATGCATTACAATAAGTATCCCGATAAATCAGGAATTCCCTATCTATTACATAATCATCTAATCTAGTCTAATTAGGTCAAGACACATCCAGGAAGTTACGGAAATAACCTTCCTACAACACTCCCCCTTGTATCGAGCGCCTAATGTCTTCGTGGTGCTTACCATGTTGCCTCACTAAAACCTTGCCAGCAAAACAAAAACCTCTTGGGCAAAAATAAAATGCATGGACGAAGGGAAAAGAGCACAACGCACCAACTACTATACTTGTGATTGACATGTGCTGTAGACTACCCCTGATGTCTAACAAATTTAGAGCTCTGATAACTGGCGCATGCCAATGCTCTTTACATGTTTCACAAACATAGATTTTCTCAAAGACTTGGTAAACAAATCTGCAACATTTGCATCTGAACTCACTTGATTAACTTGGATGTTCAGGAATTTTTGTTGTTGCAAATTATAAAAGAACTATGCGGGTGAGAGAGATACCCAGCATCTACAAAACCAACTAACACATTGTTGGGAGTCTTTGGATAAGGGAGACGGCCATTGAAGGACGAAGAAGGGCCGAAATCATCACCTATGCCGGTCTCCACGTCGCCGGTGCCGGCGGCAGTTCCGCGGCGTACAGCGGCGCTGCCGGGGCTGCCGGTGGCGTTGGTGTGAGGATGACCGGTGGTGGAAACCTCTCTGGTGCTAAAGGGGGTAGAACAAACCCAAGTCAATGGAACCTTTCAGATGTTTAACACCATTCCAGTGACGATGCGTAGGCGCTGAGCTAAATCTAGCTAATAAGTTAACAACGAAAGCGATGTCTGGTCTAATATATTGTGCTAAATATAATAGCGCCCCAATTGCACTAAGATACATGTATTTAGCTTCAAGCATCTCTTCATCATCCTCTTTAGGACGGAATGGATTCTTGTGTCTAGACTTTGTCTTTCTTATGAACACGCATAGGCATAAATCATTGTTCTTGTACCCCCTCCAAATCAAGTATTACAACAGACGTTACAAACTAGTTGCACAATGACTTTGTGGTTTGAAGTCACTTGATCGATGCATTAGAAGTCCTTCAAATACTTTCTTGTATATATCTGTATCTATATCCCCATATAGGTATACATTAACCACATTCATAAGCTGCAAACTTCAGTTTTTGGGACACTACTAAACTGATTAAGTAGCGGAAAGTAATAATGTCCATTACGAGAGAATACATCTCATCGTAGTCAATACCAGGTCGTTGAGAGAAACATTGCGCCATGAGTCTTGCTTTATACCGCATGATCTCATTCTCTCATTACACTTACGAACAAAGACTCTCTTATGTCCAACATGTTTAACGTCTTTCCGGATCAACTCAACAGATCCTAAGACTTGCCTTTTATTTAACGAGTCTAGTTCTGCCTGTATTGTTTCTTTCCACTTCGGCCAATACACTCTTCGTTGACACTCTGCAACGGAATAAGCGATTACATCATCAACATACGTGGAAGTTCTATCCACAGAATACATGTGCGCACTTGTGTAATTGAGATTTATGTGTACTCTGACATCACCAAAAGTTATGTGGTGTCCCACAGAAAACACATAGTTGATCATGGACATAATTATAGTCAGACACAATCTCGTTGATGATGAGCGGATTAAATTGTGCCTTCGCAACTCGCTTCATTTGAGGTTTTGAATCTTGAGAATTAAACGGTCTCCCCCTCTTCTTGGTGGGAGCCGAGGCCGAAGTTGCTGCCCCTTCAAAGTCCATCAGTGGCGCCGTTGCGATCCGATTCAACAACAGCGACACCACGGCGTACGATGGCACCGCCGCCGGCGTCACCCTCTCCTGAAGGTATGCCGACAGCACTAGGTCTTAGGGCAGCTGAACCAGTCCCATATGATGGGATCTTCAACCTTACAGGCACATTTGCAGTATGTATGTGCGATCTCGTCACTTTCTAACTCATTTTGAGTGGTGCAGGGATTATGATGAGACAAATCGTTGGGGGTACACTATGTCAATTCCTGACGTTCATTCAGAATGTGAGCATTCCTATCTCCTCCTAACGGCGGGAAGTGTGTCTTATCAAAGTGACAATCTGCGAAACGCGCAGTAAAGAGATCTACGGTGGTTGGTAGCGGATTATTGTTGGGGATTCACATCCAACATATACCTAAACGTCTTTGTAGACCCATCTTTGTACGCAGAAGATGTGTAATAGGCACATAAACAACACAACCGAAAGTACGTAAGTGCGCAATATTGAGTTTATAACCAGTAACCAGCTGGTATGCACTAAACGTCTGGTTGGCATTGGGTCTGAAACGAATAAGCATAGTTGCATGCAGTATTACATATCCCCATGCAGAAACTTGTAATTGGTTCACATAACCAAAAGCCCTAGCTAATAGCCGGAGTTGCTGAAGAGTGGCTTCTGCAAGGCAGTTCTGAGAAAGAACATGAGAAACAGGATGTTCAACTTCAATCCCTGTGGATATGCAATAATCATCGAATGTCTTGGAGTTAAACTCTTTAACATTATCCAACCTAATAGATTTAATAGGATGGTCAGGGTGGTGAGCCCTTAACTTTGATGATTTATGCTAAAATCTTGACAAATGCAGCTTGTGGAGAGCAAATCGACGTGACCAACGCATCGATGCATCAACCAGCACCTTAGAATACACAAAGGGTCCGCATTCTGGTTGATAGGTCCACACATATCATCTTGGATTTGTTGTAAGAATGGTTTCTTTTGTGTCCATAACAATGGAAAACAAAGGATTCATCTTTGCTATTGTACAAGCTTTGCAATAAGAGCATTATGCATCTTAAAATACAAATTCGCGCTGAAAATCAGATTCACGCGCAGGATGACCTTTGTGTACTAAAATGGTTATAACTTCTTCATTACAGAAGGGATTGACAAACCGTAAAATATTTTGGAAACTAGACATCGGTATCTTTCCATTGATATAAAGTACACAACGTAGTTCGAACCGAGCTGATCACAAAGCTCTGTCGAAGTTGATGGATCTATAGATTTCCGGACAGATCCGTCCTACGTTGCCGAAATGGCCATAACTCACTTAATATGATAGCTATGATCAAAAGGTTAGTGTCTCTGGAAATTAGACACATAGACCTTTCCATCGGTATAAAATATACCATTTTTGAATGAGTGAGCTATGATTTATAGGTCATGCAATATCAAAGCTTGTATGAGTCATAAGATCCAATAACAAGAATTGGAATGAGGTATTCTCATTGAATCTGACTCAACTTCTTCTCTAGAATGATTCATTAGAGGAAATACACAAGTAACTGTTACCATTTTCATATATCCAAGTGATAACATATGGTAATTAGGTTTCGGAAACACAGCAAGATTCGATTTTTTCTTGGTGCATAGAATACATTCAATGACATCGATAACTGTACCATTAGGTAACGTAAAGTTAATGAATCCACGCTCTTTAACAACCGGCGAGGTTCTAATCGATATAGTCATTGATCATCTATATTGCACATAATACTTAAACGACTCTCTCTCCCTTAGGATAGTGTGGGTTGTCCCACTATCAACTAGACACTCAACTTCACCGCGAGACATCTAAAGAGATGAAAAACTATGGGTGGTTTTCTCGCGGGACACAGTCTAATCACTACGCCGTAGGATAGAGAAAGAAAGGGGATGAAATCCCATCGAGTGTATCGCATGGCATTTGGACTTTATAACTTCAACTAAAGTCGGAAAGTGCAAGGTTGAATGTTACATAACCGAGCAATCATCATCAGAAACCAAAACGAAGCCGAGGCTTCGCACGTTGTGGTGTTGAACACCTTTGGTGACCGGAAGAATGGAGGCTTAGCCTCCTAGGATCGGTGCTACGCACCTTCTCGGGCGACCATGGAACCGAGGCCGAAGCCGCCTTGAAAGCATGGTGCCGTGGCACCTTTGTGCTGCCAAAGCCGAGGTATCATCACCATGAGGCCGACGTCATCCACTAGGCTTGTGACGTTGAGCCTAGCTCCAATTATTCTTTGATTTTGATTTTGATTTGAGCTGAGGTGGAATTATAAGTCCAATATACTAAGCCAATATGACCCAATAGTGTTTCAGAAGAACCACGTGAGTCGTTAAAACACGAATCTGGATTGCTTAAAAACATAAAATTTCTCACAATATGGGAAAACAGAGAAATTTTATTAACTTACCAACTTTTAATACATCAAAAGCAAGCTTCTAATTCCAAAGAAAATGACTAAGAGATCAAAGTCTATAAGATATGGCAAAGCCATTACAATACTTGAAAAATTCTTAATGAAAAGTCAAAAACATAAAGACTAATGCTTGAGTAGGCTCTTGAGTCTTAACTTCAGGAATGAAGTGCTCAGCCACGAGATTAACGTGAGGTTGTCATCACTAGTTCTCACTCAGCATGATAATTCTCTTTGCTAGAATTATCTCTTGTAGGCATTAATCATCTCTTTGTTAGAATTATACACGTGTTGCATATGCTTAGAGGAACCACACTTGTAACAAGGAGCAAAACTAGTGCTTTTGTTGTTGTTGTGAGACGAGGGAGGAGGTGGCGCGTGGCCACCTTGACGGGTTCTATGGCTGAATCAGCCTCCCCCCGAAGGTGCGGCATTGCCGCCATCTCGTCTCCAAGTGTTGGAGCGTCGTGTCACACGGTTTCTACTATTTTGATTTCCTCCACGTATCGGTTTAGAAACTTGTTGATACGGGGCATTCTAATTCTTATTTCTTTTATTTTGAAGCCTTCCCATAGTGAGCCTGTGGTTCATGAATCTTTTTAATTCTAACAGGTCTCAAAATTATTGTTATTTATTCAGCCTAATCAACCGAATTTCGGTATGGGTGTCATGAGACATCATAGGCTATGGGAAATTTATCAAGAGTCTTATTGATAAGATCTCTATCATTTTTGTTATGCCAACAGTGTCAAGGTCATAATCCAAAGAACCGAATGGTTTCCCATTTCAATGAAATCTCTGGGATAAGTATGTGATTGACATTATTTAATCGCTACTGGAGCGTGTCTCTTAATTTTTTTTAATTTTTTTTTAGGGATCTTTTATCAACAGTTGTTGTCGCTTCAGAGTTGGATGAATATGGCGTTCTCAAAAAAATGAGTGCCTAGGCCTTGACATAATCCCCAAATGGGGTAGTGGCTACTGCTTCATTCAGAATGACTGAGAAACTTTTGCTTTGAAAAGCAAGCTACACATCGGAAACTCATCGATGGTATTGTTTGCCCTCGAGATTAAGAATCTCAAAATCGGGTCGTGACTATGACGACATCTACAAGAAAAAAGATACGTCGGATTGGTATGAATATGACATATACCATTCAAGTATGTATAACGGAATTAGAAGGGCTATGACGTATATGGTCATAAATTTATCTTTTCGATGCATAAAATCGGCGACATCATATCGCACCTTCAAACAGTGGCGTACTCAGACATCCACATAAGCATCTTTTTTATTTTAATTTCCCTTTCAAACGTGATTCCCTCAGGACCATCACTTAAAAACTTCGACCGTAAGGGTAATTACATCATCATCTTAGGTCTCATCGGCGATATAAGAATGGCCGGGATTGGAGTAGAAGAAGGCTAATAGCGCCCGATATATATATCGTATATGTTCAAAAGCTGGAACTTTTATAAAATCTTACTTGCTAGTTCGCCGATGAACTGCGTTGTAATATAAAATGCGCTTGAGAACTCGGTTCTACTCCTTGTGCAAAATGCAATAGTCGCTTTGTTCTTTAGACGAATGCAGAAAATTTTTCCTCACCTCCATGGCGTACACATCGTCGTAACATGTCGATGAATGACCACATATTTCCTATTGAGCACATGAAAAATAAATATATTTAGATAGGTGCAGGAAATTATTAAAATAAATAATAAAATAGGAAAAAGTGGGAGGAAGAAAAGCCCAAAGGGCTGCTGGGCTCGGCAGAGGCCCAAACCCGATTCGGGTCGGGTTGGCGGAGGAACCGGGTCAGGACTGATCCGGGTCATGCAGATCCTGCTTGCGGATCGAGCAACGCCGTGTGCTGGTGTCGATCGGATTGGCAGGGCTGGTTCGGCGGCGCTAGACTGTCGTCAAGGCGCTAAGCAAGAAGACACCGGCGCTGGGTTGTGGAGCAGAGGCCGGGGTGGCTGAAGTCGGCTCGACTTTGGGCGACGCTTGGTTGTGGCGACGTCGAGGGACAGCAGAGGACGCGCGACGGAGGGCGGCGCGAGGTCGTCGGCGTCATGGAAGCGCTGAGGATCGGCTCAAGGCCGCGGTGGCGGCGCTGGTTAGAGCTGCGCGGGTCCGATATGGAAATCGGAGAGGAAGATGGGTGCCCAGATCGAATTTCTGGGTGCTCTGAGATATTTCATTCTTTGCCGACAAGGATGTCGTCGGCAAAAGTGCATTGGGGGAATTGCTTTTCTTTGCCGACAAAATGGGTGTCGGCAGAGCTTGGTGCCCTGATAATTTTTCTTTCTTCCGACGAAGGGGTTGCCGGCAGAAGAAAAAAAAAACTAGGGTTTCTGAATTTTTTTTTTCAAGTTGGAAACTTAGGGTTTATGAATTTTTCATGGCTATTAGACGAAAGACTAGAGCCACGTGCTGATAACGTGTTCAAGAAAAAATTATAATAGGGAGAACTTCTACTTTATTCATTGATAAGGATGCCTTTATATAGGCATTACAATAAGTATCCCAATAAATCAGGGATTCCCTATCTATTACATAATCATCTAATCTAGTCTAATTAGGTCAAGACACATCCAAGAAGTTACGGAAATAACCTTCCTACAACAGTATTTTATTTGTCATTTTTCCAATGTGGGATCTCTCCTCTTCAACACTCTCCCTCACGTGCAACCTATTTTTTTTTTTAGGGCTGCATGTGTAATTCATTCTGTCCAATTTCGACATCAAAAATTGGTATGTGCGGTCCAAAGCCCACTGCGGACACTTAGTATGAAACCAATCATAATTTCTCCGATGGCAATTTGATGAACCTAAATTTGGGCCTATTATGCTTGGGGAAACCCCATAGTGCTGGGGAAGCGATTGAAGGGGGACTCACTCTGATATTATGTTAAACGGTGACAAGTGTGACCCGTTGATCATCATTGTACCGATACTGTCTCAATTTAACCACCTTTAAAGTGTTGGGTTTTAATCACAAAAAATTTCGGTACAATTGAATATTATCCATCCACTTATAAGTTATAATTTATTTCTCACTTTTCCAATGTGAGATCTCTCCTCTTCAACAAATATCTAATGTGAGATCTCTCCTCTTCAACAAATGGATACTGATAGTCATTTAGACGAAGATATCACGACCTTGTCATACATGTCAGGTCAAACCATTCATTCGCTTGCAAATATGATCTTCCACTCTGTTGAATGGAAAAATTCCCATATCTCACAATGTGCTATAGACCAGATTAGCTGAATCGAGAGGGAATTAGGTCTTAGTTATTATGTTAAAATTTCCCGGTTCACTCTCCGGAGAAGTGTCGAACCATATATACCAGTGTCAGATCAAGCGACTCATACTGTTAGATGCATAATTACCAGTCGTCCCAGTGTACTGGCTTCGCCATGCTATAAAAGCACAGAGACTTTTGCGAGACCACTTCAAACAAAATACTTGTCTAAAAGTATTCAAAACATACCACTATTATCTCTACTCTTTAACTCTTAAGAATTGATACAAACATGCATTCGTAATTTAATGCTAGCTAGCTCAACCTGGTTTTACACATCTTGCACTACAATTCTCGATTGATGCACATTTCCACGTTCATTGTCTTAGAACACGTGCACAGTTGATTGAAAGAATTTTTCAGCACTGTGCTGATCGAGCTTTCCATAGTTGCATCCACCAGTGGGTAAAATTTCAGTTTATCGATATATTCCTCAAATCACCTGAACCAAAGATCATTGCTTAATTTAGGAAAATAGAGATCCCAAAAAAAAAAGGGTCAATTTAGCAAGATAGAAATTCGGCCAAGGATGCTTACATTTTAACTTATGACTTGCATCACACAGCGCAACTGTGGCTCCTCTTCAGCATCCACAGCTTTTCCATAGCTTTCTGGGCCCTGTTCTGAGCTCTTTTTCTCATTTCCTCACAGTACTGCCACAATTTAACAAGTTGAAAATGAAATTAACAATTAGATTTTTTATTTTTATTTTTTTAATTTTTTTTAACTCATAGCTATACAGGGGGAACAATTACATCT
The DNA here is from genome assembly GCA_963682095.1 of Potentilla sterilis. Lineage (NCBI taxonomy): Eukaryota > Viridiplantae > Streptophyta > Magnoliopsida > Rosales > Rosaceae > Potentilla > Potentilla sterilis. Next base: position 13,948,137 of record OY821756.1, on the reverse strand, counting down.
GCATCTGAAAGCCATGTCAGGCTAGCTCAAGGTTTACACTATATGGACACATCATTTGATTTATCTATCACAAACATATCCAGACAACTATACCTGTTGCATTCGTTTCATCTCAAGCTCAGCCTGTTGAAGTCGACAGAATCAGTAACGTAAAAGCACATGCAAAGTTAAAAGCGATGCGAAAGATGTTTCTGATGTGATAATTACCAGTGCCTGTTTAAGGTTTGCATTCTCTTCTCTTAATTGGTTCAATTCTGCCTCCAATTCAACAGTGTACGCCTTGAAAAGAAAAAGAATAGGATCATAATAGATTCTTTGATCAGTAAGAGTAGCTGATTTGAAACATAATAAACAACTAATCACAGAATGCCTCTCAAGGATAGCATTACGTACGTACCTGTTTCCTGGCTCTAGACCTTGCAGCAGACTCTCTATTCTTAATCATCCTTCTCTGCCTCCTCTCCACTACCTTCTCCACTGGACCGTCTACAAACCTCTTCCTCCCCCTCAGTGCACCCATATCCATACCGTATTGACCCCCTGAGATATCCATCTGATTCGCACACATCCCATCTGATGGCACTGGACTCACAGGAGAAGCCATCCCGATCGGCTGCATTGGGGCATAACCACCGCCACCATTCACCATTCTCCCACTATAACAAACTGCCTGTGAAGGTGGTAGCGGGTGAGCCCCATTTCTCTTGCCATTTGAAGCATACGCGGAGGACTCGACAACGGAGGCGCCACCTTGAGGGATTGTTTGGTAATTGGGTAGAACAGGAGTAGTACTAGTGCTAGCACCAGCATTTGCACCCATCCCCATCATAAAACCTTGTCCCACCATGCCATACTGCTGTGGTTTCTGTTGGGGTTGAGAAGGGAGAGGTACCACCGACATCGAATCTGGCTCCCGAACAACCCCTGCTTTTACTAAAAAATCTTCCAGTGTCATCTCTCCAAATGTGGGCTGGCGACGGGCATGCTCGGAATTCTGAGGACCATCATTGCTATTGTTGTGGCTACTGCTGCTCTCGTGCTGAGCTTGGACTCTCTGCCCTTTGTGTATTTCAGACCAAACTTCATCCACCGTCTTCCTGCACAATGGTGCAGGAAGTGCGAGTGAACCCTGACGTGCCAAGCTTGGTTGCCTGGAAATCATACCCTTCTTTTCCGTTGTGACCTCGTTTACAGAGAGGTGCTGGACGTTGCTGATGCTTATATTGTTGATGTGGTTGGCATTAAGGTTATTACTATTCTGGTGGGTGGAGTTTATGGCTTGATTTTCTTCAGCAGTCCAAATGCTGTTGAGGAACTCGTCCATGTTCATAGACCCGAAATTCTTGCCATTCTCACAGAGGGTGTGCTGGAACTCGTCAAGAGTGAGAGAGTAGATGGAAGATTGTCTTCCCAAGGACGTGAATAGTTGGTTGTTCTTGGCATGTTGGTCAGACTGCAATGGCGATTCCTCCCTGCTGTGGGACATCATTTCAGACTCTGAGACACCCCCCATTGAATTGCTGTGTCCGTCAAATGTCGTTTTCCAGCAATCTAACAGGGCCGATGATCAAGGGTTTAGTCTAAGCAGAAAAAGAACGGAAAGGTTATGTAGTGCCTTGTTGGTGATGCACAGAACAGTTACATTAATTATTGCATATAATCTTCGGGAATCGGAATGATCACTATCTATTTGAAGAGAAATGATACCTACATATATAAGATCCAATAATAAGAGAGAGCTGAGCGATCCCGATGCCTTGAGTTTGTGCTGGCTGCGAGTGATCAATCCAGTTGCTTCACTGTTACTTACAATGATACATTAGTTTCTACAAACATATAATTATACAAAACCGAACAAATAAACACAATTTCCTCAAATAAATTAGAAGAAAAGTACTTGTAACTAGAACAATGAAAAAAAATAATAAGCAGGAGAAATCCACGTGCCTATAAAAGGGTAAGCGGTCCATAATGAAAGCATAATGACAAGAAGTGTCTAATCTTTCCAATTAACCATACATTCCCAAAATAGGAATTGGAACAATCATAGAGAATCTTTCCTCTTTTAGTATAACACTTCACACTAAAATTTCGTTTTCAGATTATACACCATACCGTACAATGAAAAACTCACCAAATATCAAATCAGGAATTAGCTAGCTTAACCAATATAAGAGTCAAGTAATAAGATCAATAGTGAATCACTCTGCATGAGAACTTCAACTAACCCAAGTTTAAAAGATGGTTCATAGTTTCAATTCAACATGTGAGATACTTATGCAAAACTCTCAGATCTCAACACCAGCATATATGTAAATAAAGTTTTAATGCAACCATGCAGCCAAATATTCCTACAAAACGAATTCCGAGACTATAACAGATTGATCCAGACAAACCAACAAAACATACCCTTAATTATAAGAAGGCAAACTAAATGCACGCCCAATATTTGTGAAAATGGTACCAGCAGGCCAGGTTCTTCGATCAGCAAGTCAGCAACTTAACTCTGAGCTCAAACCAGCAGAGTCTAGGGACAGATCTGTAAAATGAAGTATACCGTACTGCTTCTTCTATCAGGTTTTGCTATAAATAGAAGCAGCAGTGCATATATATAGTACTATCAGATTTTTTAAGGGGTAGAGACTTGGTTTTTTTTATTGTTTTGTTTAGTTATTAGCAGCTAAGGGAAGGGAGAAAGCGAAGAGAGTAGAGAGGAGCAAGGTCATGACGGAGCTCTAGGTTTGCCGGCGAAGAGTGGGGCCACAGTGGCGTGCGAGTCAAATCCAACAATCCGAAGTTTCCTCTAAAAAATGGAAGCCTCTGTCCGGTATTCTGTTCACTGCTTCGAAACCTCGACACCTGTTGGACATGTGGCTTCTGTAGGAGGGTTAGGGTTTTATGTATCAACACGTGCTCTGGCCCCTGCGAGAAAATATAATATGTCATCTTCTTGCTCATTTTTATGAGGGTTTCCTCGTCGACAAGTATCCAGGCAACTCAAATGTGATGCAATAAAGGGTCAATTCTAACGGAACCATTTTTGAAGGTCTTCAAACTCCCAAGTTTGTAGTTCACCCTCCCTCTTTTCTTCCTTGATCATAATTTTGATAGACAACTTTGAGTTATGGGAGTAAGAATTATAAAGTAAGGAGTGTGAAATTCACTCCTCATTATAAAGTTACTGTATTGATATTTAGAACTTATTTTAGAATTTCGAGATATTTTTTTAATTGAGATCACAAGAATTTTTTAATTAAAGACCAACTAATCCGTCCTAGAGAATTTTGTTAGAACTTTTCTTTCACTCATTTTTTTTCTCTATTTTGAGAAAATAAAACTGATCCAATTGTATACTAAATTAATGTATTTTATATATAGTTTAAATTAAATTTACCCGATATGTATACAATATATCTAACATACTGATTTAGAATCAGTTTTTACTTAACTAGTTGAATACTATCCTCAAAACAAGTAGCCAAGTAGGACCTCTCTCTCTCTCTCTAGCAACTTACTCTTTTGTGTACTCTTATATTACGGGTAGTGTAAATCTTTTCAATCCCTATTATCCCTTTTTGTCCCAAATTCTTCACCGGTTCTTAATTTTTTTTTTCCTCCTCTAATCTCCATCATATCTATCAATTCTGGTCCTTTGTTATCTTCATCCTAATTTCTCATGTCAACGGTTTAGTAATCATTACAGGGAGTACTTGGCTTTTTTCTAAGCCCTTAATATACACTTGTAATTCATGCAAATTTTGGATGTTGTTATACATTCTTCTTTGTTACACCCGTTTCTAATTTTATCCTTGTTGTAAACCTCCAGTTTGTTCTCAATGACCCCTCAGTCTACGCGTGTCTTTCTCCTGGGATCTGCATGGGTGCATGATCTCAGATTCTATGTATAAAATCTCATAATTCATCCCAATTCAGTCACATCCCCTTCACCAAACCTAAACTCGTCATCATGACTCATCTCCGTTTCTAGCTCACCTTACGCCCCATCTATCTTCTAACAACCCCACTAGGAAATCACCTCCACCCCCTCCCTATAACTCTCCTCCTGTTTCTCCACCCCCTGTTGAAGTAGAGATTAAAGGGGAGTTATTTCTCCACTTTCATCAACCTGAACTCCCAGAAGACGAGATATCCATCTGGTTGGAATGGTCATCTCTGACTGAAATCTTCATACTCCATCTGTCATTCATATACTCACAAATGCTTGGAGTGATATCGGAATATTTCAAATGGATCTCATCTATGGCTCCTTCAACGGCGACAGTTGATCAACTCCTGGAACGTAGTCCATGGAATGTCATGGGGATGCATGTTTTCTATCAATCCATGGCCTTTTATTTGCCGTTTAGCTGACATTCTAATACACCTTATTACTTTTTGGATCAAAGTACATGGTTTGCAGAGAGGTCACATGATTGAAACCAGAGCTAGATGGATCGATAAAAAACTAGTCACAAGGGCTTTCTTCGAGTGCGAGTTCAAATTGATTCTCATCAACCTTTGTGTCCTGGTTTTTTGTTTAGTCGCAATGATAAAGAAGCAATCTGGGCTGACTTTAAATATGAAAAACATTCAGATTTTTGGTTACGATGCGGTAGGTTTGGCCATACTCTTCATTCTTCTACCTATTGACCACACCAATCTGCAAGTTGTCTTGGACCCAAGATGGTTGTTCCTTTTCCAAGGCGTTTTTCAATTGATGGCCATCGAGTCTGGGATCGCTATCATAATAGGGAGTTTGAAACCAGGCATTCTCCGGTGGCAAACCATAAGGACATTCTTATGGAAACTACTCTTAGGACCTCTCCAGCAGGCTTTGATTCAGCTATGTCTAGTCAGACGACAAAATTTTCAAACCCTAGGCGTATCCACTACCAGAAAAAAAGTTTTTCCCGAAGAAATAAAAAAAAACGGCCGACGAAATAAAATTTTCGTCGGCTATTCCCAAGAATGGCCGACGAATTTTTTTCTTGTCGGAAAAAAAAAATTCGTCGGCTATTCCCCTAGAATGGCCGACGAATTTTTTTTTTCGTCGCTAAAAAAAAATTCGTCGGCTATTCTCCTAGAATGGCCGACGATTTGAATTTTCGTCGGCCTTTCTCTGAAACTTTAGCCGACGAAAATTTTTGGAAGTATGGCCGACGAGTACTAGGTTTGATTTCGTCGGCTATGATTAAAAAAAAAAAAAAAAAAAAACAGCTTCCATTTTCTATCACCATTGACAAACCATTGCTTCGTCCTTCAAATGTAAATGTGTCGTGAAATAAGATATGACCGAAATAATGAAATACGTCTACGGTTGAAAAATGACAAGATTCCGACAAAATCTGTGTGCCGAATGTTGTGGTTAACTGTTTTTTACTTTCGTTTTCCTAAGGGTAGCCTGACGGTCGGTAAATATTTTGAGGAAAATTTTTATATGATTAGTTGCGTCTCATCGATTTGAAACTATTATCTGTTGAAGGTCAGGCCGAAAAACGTCATTTAGACAGGCCAATTACCATTTCTAAGCGTTTAAAGGGTTGACTCACCCGGTTGATCGTCCCGATCGAGCCTTTAACGTTGTCAGATGTAATTGGATTTTTTTTCATACATGTATTTAATCTTAACGGTGATATTTGACGGTTGGAATAGATTTTCCAAACTTTTAGATTCAAAATCGGAACATATGCACTAATGTTCCTTAACTTGTTTACTAAGTGTTTAAGTGAATGTATAGTTTCAAATAATTACTATACGTACACTCTTCAAATGCAAATATGTCGTCAAATAAGATATGACCGAAATAATGAAATACGTCTACGGTTGAAAAATGACAAGATTCCGATAAAATCCGTGTGCCGAAATAATGAAATCAGTCAAAACCCGGTTTACTGCAGATTTGGCGTCCGGCGTCCGAATGATGATTGTGATACCATTCCGGAAAGGGAACGACGCCAGGAATCAAACTCATAGCTTTGCTATGATGTGTGGGCTTTTTCGGGCTTTCGAGTTCGTTTAGGGCCTCAAAACGGCAGTTTAGTATGTTTTCATAGAATAGCCGACGAAACATTGTATTTCGTCGGCTATTCTCTAAGTATAGCCGACGAAATATTGTATTTCGTCGGCTAAACTCTTGATCCGCGCCTTTTTATTGTCCGCCATTGGATGGCTCAGATCTGACGGCTGTTGATCTTCCAAAGTATAGCCGACGAAATCTTTTAAATCGTCGGCTATTCTCTAAGTATAGCCGACGAAATTTTTTATTTTCGTCGGCTATTCTCCTTCTAAATCTTTTAAATCTCTTCCTCCCGCCTTTTTTCTCTCCTCCTCCCCCCCCCCTCCTCCGGCCTCCTCCTCCTCCTTCTCCTCCTCCTCCGGCCTCCTCCTCCTTCCCCTCCTCCTCCTTCCCCTCCTCCTTCCCCTCCTCCATCCAAAGCATAATTTTTTTTTTCCCTAAAATTTAAGAATAGCCGACGAATTTTACCAATTTTCGTCGGCTATAAGTTGTATAGCCGACGAAAATTCTAGTATTTCATCGGCTATAACTAATTAATGCCTATTAAAATATTAATATATTTCGAGGAAATAGCCGACGAAAGTTTAATAAATCGTCGGCTATAGTTAAAACACAATAGCCGACGAATTTCGTCGGCTATAGTTACTGAATTTCGTCGGCCATACTCGAAAATACCCGACGAAATTCGTCGGCAATTTCTCCCAGGTTTGGCCGACGAAAAATATTTTCGTCGGTAAATTCGTCGGCCATACTCTACTATAGCCGACGAATTTGATTTTTCGTCGGCCATTGTATTACCGACGGGGTTTTCCCGACGACTTATAGCCGACGAAAATTTCGTCGGTAGAGAGTATAGCCTACGAAAAATTGGCATAGCCGACGAAATTTTTTTCGTCGGCTATTCTCCCATATCTGGTAGTGATCCCTGGAACCCTAGTTCTTGCCCATCCAGAGAAAGGCAGATTGCAAGAGACCAACTCATTTTGATACTGCCATCTGTCTATCTCTGATACAAACAAAAGCAGGACCCTCACGTCCACCTAATGACAAGGGAAAGGCTGTTGTGGATGACTACCTTCAACCATTGACACCTATGACGCCAGCTCATCCAAACTCTCTTGATGTGGAGGACATGTAACTGGCTATTTCTCTCTCTCTAACTGAGGTGGCAGGATCAACTCAACATCCATATCTTTATTTTATGGATCTAAAAGCCCTTTTCTCTGACCCAACTATAAAGCCCAATCCTACTCTGCATGACCTAATACTACCATCAGAAATATCCATCCCCATGAACCCTAACCTCAATTCAGAAATATCCATCCCCATCACTGAACCAATCATATCTACTTTAACAGAGCAGCTTCTCTCTGATCTTTTTGGTGACACCTCCCATCCCATTCCTCTGATGGGCACTCTGTCTACTCTAGCAAATTAAATTCAAGCATCTTCGAGTTAGTAAACAACTGGAAGATGCTCTTGTTGAATCTATCAGATAGATGAAAAAATTTAAAAGGATGGAAGTTTTCCTCCTTGAAGTAAAACCCTCATCTCGCATTCAAAGTGCTAAGCCAAGTAGAGTTCGAGGCACTTCTGCTATCTCAGGAAAAACTTCAAGGCCCAAGGGACGTCCACGAAAGATCCCAGTCCTAGTTGAGGTCCCCATTCCTCATGCCTCTATCTTGGAATCAAATGAGTCAGTGCCACCCACTACTGTATCTATAGTTACCTGTAATCCTTCTGATCAGACTCCATCTCTTCCAGTGACTTCTCAAGCTCCTCATAGTACTCCTGCCTTGGACTCTATCATTTCCTCAACATCTCAGAAATCAACAATTGCAAGTTCGGGCATGGGTAGCTGGTCTAGTGCAGCTACGGGTAAGGATGAGGATTTTGTCTTAGAACTGTCAAGGACTTGGTTCCTCTTTGACAATAAATGCTCTCCATCGACTTAGGAGAAAGTATGACCCCGAAATCATTTTTCTCATGGAGACTCATCAAAAAGAGAAAATGATTTCGTCTTGGAAGCACCAACTTAAGTTCGACGACTATGCAATTTTTAACCCTATAAATACTAGTACTGGGGGTTTAGCTGTTTTGTGGAAGTCCTCTGTAATAGTCTCTTTTTGGTGTTATTTGAGTCGTTTGTTATCTCTTAGTTCTCTTTCTTGGATTTGCATAGGTGATTTCAATGAAATTTTGTGGAAAGATGAGCGATGGGGAGGAAGCAGCCCCCATAATTGGAGATCATCTCTCTTCCATGACTTTCTTGATCACACAAACCTCTCTGACTTGCATTATCAAGGACCATGTTTTACCTGGTTTAGAACTATTCATTCAGTTCTAGTAATGAAAAAACTCCTCGATAGATGTTTGGGAAACAACCAGCTTATGACTGCTTATCCTAAAGCTCAAATGTTCAATCTGCCTATTGTTGGTTCAGATCACAGACCAATTCTCTTTGATTCTTTTCTAAAATAATCCTACTTCCCCAAAATTTTTAGGTTTGAACACATCTGGGCCTCTGCTTCTTCTTGTGAGCACATCATATCAAAAGCTTGGGTTAAAGCCTCCTCTATTTTGGCAATGCCTATTTGGGTGGGAAATCTCAAAGCATGTCAAACTTCATTATCATCCTGGTCCTTAAAAACTTTTCCTAATGGTCATAGAAAAGTGGATCAACTTTTAGTTCAAATCAATCACTTGCATAATGGATCGGATCCTACAGCGGTTGTTCAAATCAGTTCAATTACACAAGTGATCGAAAATTTGTGGACTCTAGAAGAACAATTATGGCATAAGCGATCACAAGTGTCATGGCTCAAGCTTGGAGACAAAAACACAACCTTCTTTCACCATTCAACTTCTTAGAGAAAACAAAGAAACCAGATTCTTAGACTTCATGATGCTCAAGGAAATTGGTTAGAAACTGAAAAAAAAAGTATTGCTCAACCTTTCCTCAAGTTTTATACCAAGCTCTTTTCCAGTTATGGGAATAGAGACTTTTCCGAAGTTCTCTTGTTACTTGATTCGACAGTATCTGATTACATGAACTCTCAACTTCTGAATCCAGTCTTGTTAGATGAGATTAAACAAGTTTGTTTTGGATTGGGAGCGCTCAAAGTTCCAGGACCGGACGATCGACTTTCTATGAGTATTCTACCAGACCTAGTGGTCAATTGTTAACTCAGTGATACATCAAGAAACTTTATCCTTCTTCAACTCAAGACAACATCTTCAGGAGCTGAATAAGACTTTTCTAGTCTTAATTCCCAAGGTACTTCACCCTAAACATACATACCAATTTCGACCAATTGGATTATGCAACTATTCTTACAAGATATTATCAAAAATTATGGATAATAGACTTAAAGTTTTCATGCCAGCTTTAATCTCATAATATCAAGCAGCCATTGTTATTGGTAGACAAATTCAAAATAATGTAGCCATTGCTCATGAGATGTTTCATCATCTTTCATCTAAAGTTGATGAAAAAGGTTGGAGTAGAAGCTTATGATTTAAAGCTAGATATTTCCAAAGCGTATGATATTGTGGAATGAGATTTCTTACAAGCAGTTCTTAATGTTCATTGGGTTAAACTCATTATGAATTGTGTTCATTCAGTATGTTTCTCAGTTTTGGTAAATGGGAAACCCTTAGAATATTTTCAGCCTACTAGGGGATTAAGACAGGGAGATCCTTTATCACCATATCTTTTTCTTTCTGTGAGTGATGTACTGTCCTCAATGATTCGCAAAGCTTGCATAGTTCAATGGTTAAGACCAAAATGGATCAATCCTAATACTCCTCCAATAAGTCACATGTTCTTTGCAGATGACTCTCTGTTTTTCTTCCAAGCTTCTTCAACAATGGCCTCAACTTTTCTTCATCTTCTCAAGACTTATGAAAAAGCTTCAGGTCAAATGATAAACCATGAACAATCTTCTCTTTTTTTTTCAGTCCAAATACTCCGAAAATTCTGAAGCAGAATGTCTCCAATGTATTGGGAATTTCAGCATATCCCTCTCCTGGTTCATATTTGGGTCCTCCAATAGTATGGGATATATCGAAAGTGTCAACTATGGGTTATGTTAGAGATACCATCCTTCGCAAATTGGAAAATTGGCAACATACTTTCCTCACTCCTGCATGAAAAGAGATATTAATCAAGTTTATGTCCCTGGTAGTTCTAATCTACCAGATGATGTGTTTCAAATTCCCTAAAACTCTATTCAACTTGATCACCTCAATCATTCCCAAGTTTTGGTGCGGAAAAAATGGTTCTTAAGGAATTCACTGGCTAAATTGGTCTGCTTCAGGTTTTCCAAAGACACATGAGAGGACTAGGATTTGGAGATTTGAGTGATTTCAATCAAGCTCTCTTAGCTAAACAAGAATGGCGTATTCTCTCAAATCCAAATGACTTATGGGTTCGATTTTTAAAGTCTAGATACTTCCCTAATGAAGATTTCCTCTCAGCCAAAAAAGGTTCTTCTCCCTCATGGCTTTGGAAAAGTCTTCTCCATGTAAGAGATCTTTTATCTCCTAATATCATTTGACAAGTGGGAAATGGAAACATAATTTCTATTTGGAACTCAAATTGGACCCCTTCAATACCAAGTAAGCATCTCTCATATGTTGTTACAGTGGATCAATCCCAAACAGTCAACTCTCTTATCGACTGGACCTTATTAAATTGGAATTTATTTTTAATCAGCTCCACAATTTCTCTTACCCAAAGAAATGTCATCTTATCAATCCTTTGATTTCTCAGTTAATCCCTGATATTATGATCTGGCCTTTTTCTAATTCGGAAACTTATACTGTACGTTCTAGCTATTATACAGCTCATTCTTCTTCTCCCAAATACCTTACTAAAATTTCAAGACCATCATCTTCTACTTTGGTCAATCCTCTTCTTTGGAAGAGAATTTGGGCTCTCAACACCCTCCCAAAAATCAAATATTTCATCTAGAGAGCCTCATCAAACTATATAGCTACTCATGCAAACCTATTTAGGAAAAAATTAGCTCCAGATCCTCTGTGTTCTTTGTGTCACCAATACCCTGAAACAATTGAACATACTTGATTAGCTTGTCCCTGAATACGCAAAGGCTGGTTCATTCACCGTCTCAGTTTTCGTTTGAACATTCAGAGTCTTTCTACATTTCACTCTTGGTTTTATAATCTTTCATTTCCTATCTCACTTAAAAATGAGGTTCTCACTCACATTAGTTTCCTCATTTGGAACATCTGGAAACATCGATGTTCTTGTGTTTTTGAAGACTCTACCCCAAATCCAGGCACTGTTGCTAAGCAGTCTTTTACTGCATCAGACTTCTACTATGCCTATATCTATCACTCCGGATCAAAGACACCCACCAAAACTAAAATGGATTTGTTTCTGCCTAAACCCGGGGGTCTTGGTAGATACTTGATGAATCCAACTCGATCTCCTGCAATCCTGCTTACTAAGGGGAATACCGGGCGGGCCGGCCTTCACCTCTCCGATGCCTAAGTTAGTATAGTTGGAATATATATAACCTGGGCACGTATGTAAGCAGGGAGAGAGACAAGTTACCTATTTATGGTGGTAGCTTAGGCCTATATATAGGTGGTTGGGGGTGAGGGCTGGCCTCATTCTTCGATGTGGGACTAGTTCTCTTCTGTTTGGACATTCTGGTGCCCTCTTTGGCAGGCGGGCGTCCCTGGTCCCAGGATCCCTGGAGGCAGGATAGACCGCTGGGGCCCGAGGCCTGGTGCTGGTGGTCCGATCCTGGGTCCTGGTCCGGGCCCTGGTGCGCTTGCTGCGGGTCTGTGGGCCCTGGTGTAGCCTCTCTGGCTACTGTCAACAAGTCCCCCAAGTTCCCGGTCAAGTGCAATCTTGAATGGGGACTTAAGATCTGTCTTGCTCTTGGCCTGCAGACCCGCAGGGTTACCAACCTACTGGTGCTCAGTCCCCCAAGTCCGCGTTAAAGATTGGGCGTGACCGAGGTGAGTATCTGGATCTTGAATGGGCGTTCCTAAAGTATCGAAACGAGTCCCGGATGAACCATATCGGTGCGGGGCGGAGTTCACGGGAGCTCGACGGGCGTCCTGCCATATCGAAACGAGTCCCGGATAGACTTGCAGACTAGCCTTCGGGGAGGCCTGTTGGTGCGTGGAATAGGCCAACAGGTGCCCGAAGGGTGTTATGGCCGCGCTGAGGCGTTGTTTTAACACTTGCTAGCTCTTCTCAGCTTTTGTTGTTTAAGCGTTGAGGTAATGTGCAGGTTTGTTAGCCTGCGGGGAGACTTGCTCTGTGTTAGAGAGACAATCTGCCCGGTGGAGTGGCGTTGAGATAACGAGTCTCGCCGTGTATCCCCAAGGGTATCACAGTTCAGTGTGATGCAGGGTTTTTATCCTGCTGGACAAGAGTACATTGGTTAGATGTAAGCTCGCCCGGGTTTATAAAGCCCATGCGTTTAGAAGCCTCGCGTTGTTGCTGGCTCGTCCCTGCCCGTAGGCGTGGGGAATGACATCCGGTAGAATATTTTGGAGCTGGTTGAATGTCACATGCCCGGTGGAATGCCATAGTGCTGGGCGGATCTCGACCGGGCGGTCTGCCATATCGGGGTGAGTCCTCCAGTGAACTGGCATTCAGCCGGTGTAAATAACCGTGACACGTCATGGTGTCGGGTTGATTTGAAGGTTGACCTTTGTGAAGCGAGGAGAGGGGACGCCTCGTTGCGTGCTCCTTGCTTACTAACTGTTGCTTACGGGTGGGACATGTGGCTGACATGCAATGACGGGGGAGCCCATCAGTTCCATCAGTTATGATGGCATGGGATCCTTTATTGATGTCGTGGACACGTGTCGGCAGGGGGCGGACTGAGATGGAGGGGATCGACGGCTGGGGTTGCCTGACCTTTGTTGTTGCCCTATTTATCGTCTCATCTGCTTTCCTTCTGCCGCACTTTGCTTACCCTTTGCCTTCTGCTCTCCTCTTCCATCTTTCGGCAGAACTGAACTTTTGTTTTGAGGTTTGATGGCGTCTGGGAGATCTGCGCATTATGCCAGTGGCGGTCGTGGGCCTAGGAGGCACGAGCTGCGGGATGGTGATGGGACGATTGTCTGCGACGAAGCAATCAGAAGTATGGACGAGAGGGAGATTAGGGAGTTTCGATCGAGGTGGGATATCAACTCTTCCGTTAAACTTCGAGGCTTGCATCCCGGCGAGCTGGCCTGTAATCCGGAGCCGGGCTGGGTCGCCGTTTTTGATGACCAGTTCCGCAACGGACTATCGCTGCCGTTGCCGGGATTTGTCCAGTACATGCTGAGCTCACTGAATCTTTCCCCAGCCCAGCTTCCGAGCAATCAGTGGAGGCAGTTGCTTGGGCTTGGGTGCCTGTTCTGTTTGAGTTATATGGACTGGCCCACGGTTAATGAATTTCGGGCGCTGTTCAGGATTTCTTACTGCAGAAAGGGCCAGTGCCGTGGTTGCGTGAATTTTGCCACGCGGGAGCATGGTGCTGCCATTACGCATCTGCCGGCGACGGTTTTGGATGGCTGGAGGAGGTCGGTGGTGCTGGCCGGTGGTAAGTGGCAGCGTACCTGGAGGGGTTATCAAGTGCCCGGGGCATATCAACCGATCGGGGACCAGACCTACGAATTGGAGAACCTGGAGAAGCAACGGTTATTCCGTTTGTTTTATGGCTGGGACCATGATAGCCGGAGCACCTACAATTTCACTCGGTGGAACGTGCTGGAGGTGCTGGGGATGGGGAGAAAACCTACTAATGGTCCTCGGCCCGCGCTTAAAGTTGAGGAGACTATCGAGCTGGATGAGGAGCTTATAGCAGCGCGGTTGATGGAGATAGGGGAGGAGGCCGCAAAAGTCGTTCTTGACGTGGCTACCCAGAAGCGTACGGAGCATGCAAGGCCGGTGCCGCTAGTGTTCTCGGACGCTCATTATGGGAGGCGGCCGGGCGGCGAGAACAATTCCCCACTCCGCATTCGGGAAGTGCGGGCGGAGGGCCTCCCGGGGCCAGAGCCTGTGGCGCGACAAATGGCAGTGCGTACCTCGCGGGAGAGGGAATCGGTGGTTTTGCCCGAGCACCGTCGAAGCAGCCACAGTGAAAGTCCGGCAAAGAGAGCGAGGGTATTTGATGCGGGGGCGTCAAGCTCAGCCGGGCCGATGGAGCGAGCCATAGTCCCGACTGTAGAGGCGGGTGGTCGAAGGACTCAGGAACCGGAAACCGTTCGTAGCTCTGGTGGTGGATTTGGTAGGCTTGTGGCTGGTATAATCGAAACCTTGGGGCTCGACCGGGAGGGGTCCTGGACCGAAAATCCGGGCGAGAGTATGGCGGAGCCCGTGGGACTGGCTCTACAGGTAAATGTTTTTCTGTGAGTCCTCTTCCGTGATGTGACATGAGCTGATGCTCCTTTTGCTTTCTTTTGGCAGCTGGCTCAGAGGTTTTATGTCGCCGGCCCCAGAATGGAGGCTGCCGCCGTCCTGGAGAAGCGGGTGGAGGAGCTGGGTGTTAAGGTGGGTGTGGCGGAAGCCGAGCTTGCGAAGGAAAGGGAGGAAGGCGGCCGGCTGAGCGCGGAACTCGTGCGGGAGAGAGAGGAAGCCAGCCGACAGCTTGCCGCCCGTGATGGGAGGATTGTCGAGTTGGAGGCAAAAGTTTTGGAGCTGCAGGCCCAAATGACGGCGGTCGTTCGGGGACGGGAGAGGCTGGTGGAATCCGAACTTGCTGAAGTGGCCGATAAGGCCGTTGACGAGTTTCGGGAGTCGTCAGATTTTGAGGAGATGCTGGAGAAGGCCCGCACGGAGGGTATAAGTGACGCCTATCTGGAGTGGCGGGAGAAAGGGTGGCTCGACGCCGAGCGGATGGAGGCTGACATAGCCCTGATCGTGATGAGGGAGCAGGAGCGGGAGCTAAAAGGTGGCGGGTCGGGGGTTGTGGGTTCCGGGAGCGCTAGCTAGGTGTTTGCTCTGTTCATATATCCTGTGATTGGTGTAGTCTCTTTAATGTCATAACTGCACATTGCAATGCTTGCCAATTACACTTTCGTTCCTTTTATGATTGCTACTATCTAGGGTAAAAGCGTAGGTGTTCGATATTCCACGGCCTGGTAGAATAGATGCCCGTAGCGTCTATGATGTGGAATGTTGCCGGGCCTACGGCCGCGGTAATCTGGTAGGGTCCCTCCCATGTTGGCTGCAAGGCCAATGGCTTTTTCTGGACCTTCCTCATGACCCAGTCGCCGACTTGCAGCTTTCTTTCCCGGACCCTTCTATCGTAGTACCGGGCGACCCGCTGCTTGTAGGTTTGGTTTCGCATGTGCGCTCGGTCGCGCCGTTCCTCGATGAGGTCCAGGTTGAGTAGTAAGCCGTCGGCGTTTGTGTCGGCGTCGTAATTCTCGACCCTGCCGCTGGGTATCTCAGTCTCCACAGGGAGTACTGCTTCACTCCCGAATGCCAAGCAGAACGGGGTCTCTCCTGTTGCCTCTGCTGCCGTTGTCCGGATGGCCCATAATACCGCGGGGAGTTCCTCGGCCCAGCATCCCTTCTTGGCATCCAGTTTCTTTTTAAGAAGAGTTTTGATAATCTTATTGACCACTTCTGCCTGGCCGTTGGTCTGCGGGTGTGCTACCGAGGCAAACAGCATCCGGGTCCCCAGGGAGGCTGTGTACTGGATGAGATCCGCGTTGTTGAATTGCGTCCCATTATCCGTGATAATAGTCTGCGGCACCCCAAACCTACAGTAGATGTTTTTCCACAGGAATTTCTTAACCCGTTCCTCAGTGATCTTTATCAACGGTTCTGCCTCGACCCATTTAGTTTGGTAATCCACTGCCACAATGGCGTACTTGTATTGTCCTACTGCCACGGGGAAAGGGCCGATGATGTCTAATCCCCACTGTGCGAAAGGCCAAGGTGCCAACAGGATTGATAATGCGATTGCCGGGGCACGAGGTACCGAGGTGTACATGTGGCATTTGTGGCAGCCGCGTGATATTTTCCTCGATACTGCAGCCATATCGGGCCAGAAATAGCCCGCTCGGAGTGATTTGTGGGATAATGACCTTGCGCCGGAGTGATTACCGCATACCCCTTCGTGGATCTCTCGCATGATTGCTTCTCCTGCCTCCTTAGTCACACACCTCAGCTGGGGGAAGCTGTGGCCCCTTCGGTATAATTGGTCGTTAATGAGGCCATACCGGGCACATCGGAGGTGCAGCCTCCTGGCTTCCACCGCATCCTGGGGGCTGGTTTTGTCGGTCAGATACTTGACTATTGGGTCCATCCAGCTCGGTGGTACCTGTTCTACCGCGAATATTTCGGAGATGGTCTTGCTTATACTTGGCTTTTGGAGGGTCTCGATTTTAGCTCTCCGGTACTCTGGAGGGTAGTTTCCGGTTGCTAACCTCGCAAGGGCGTCTGCATGCCTATTCGCCTCCCGGGGAATATGTTGGATCGTGGTGCCGCGGAAGAACCCGATCAGTGTTTTGGCCAAAGCCTGGTAGGAGGATAGCTGAGGATCTTTAACCTCGAACACCCCGTTCATCTGGTTGACTACCAAGCTGGAGTCGCTGTATATGTCCATGGATGAGATTCCCAGCTCCTTGGCCAGTTGCAGACCGGCTATGAGGGCCTCGTACTCGGCAGCGTTATTGGAGGTGGTAAAAAGGAACCGTAGTGCATACTCGTACGATTGGCCGTCGGGTGAGGCTATCAGGACCCCGGCCCCACTCCGTTTGGCGGTTACGGAGCCATCCACGTAAAGTTTCCAGCCGGTTGGGAGGTCTGGTTCGATCTTGGCGGTTTGTTCTGCCCCGGCGTCCTCGAGCCGGGCGGGATGGACTTCTACCGCCATTGGGGTGAGCTCACATATGAAGTCCGCAGCAGCCTGTCCCTTGATGGCTGTCCGTGGGGCATAGGTGATGTCGAATTCCCCTAATTCGACTGCCCATCGTACGAGCCTCCCGCTGGTGTCTGGCTTTTGCAGGATCTGCCGCAAGGGGTGGTTGGTATATAAGGTGATGGAATGAGCCTGGAAATAGTGCCGGAGCTTCCTGGCGCTAACAATCAAGGCTAGAGCCAATCTCTCTATATCGGGGTACCGGCCCTCGGCTCCTGTAAGTCCCTTTCCCGCGTAGTATACCGGAAGTTCGAGCGTGCCCTCCTTTCTGACGAGAGCGGCGGAGACGGCGGCTGCGGATGCGGCTATGTAAAGGTACAACATTTCTCCCGGCAGTGGTTTGGATAGGAGAGGAACTGCAGCCAGGTATGCTTTGATGGACTGGAACGCTGCCTCATGCTCCGCAGCCCAGAGTATCTTCCTGGTTTGCTGTGCCTTGAGCAGTTTAAAGAACGGGACGCACTTATCGGTTAAACGGGAGATGAATCTGGCCAGGGCGGCCAACCGGCCGGTCAAGATCTGGACCTGGTTTCTCTCTCCTGGTGTTTCCATATCAAGGATTGCCTGGACCTTCAGCGGGTTGGCTTCTATCCCTCGCTGGCTGATGATGTGCCCTAGAAAAAGACCCTCTGAAATCCCGAAAAGACACTTCTTCGGGTTCAAGCGCATTCCGAATTTGAGCATTTTACCGATGACCACGGCCAAATCCCGGACGTGGGCCCCCGCAGTTAAGCTTTTGACCAACATGTCATCAACGTAAACTTCCACGGTTTTGCCCATCTCTTGTTCCAGCATTTGGTTCACCATCCGTTGGTAGGTGGCGCCGGCGTTCTTTAGACCGTACGGCATCCTCTTATAGCAGTAGGTGCCTCGGTCGGTTGTGAATGACGTGTGTTCTTCATCATCCGGGTGCATCCGTATCTGGTTGTACCCGGCGTAGGCGTCCATGAAGCTGAGCAGCTTGAAGCCGGATGTGGAGTCAATGAGCTGATCAATCCGAGGGAGGAGGAAGCTGTCCTTTGGGCACGCCCGGTTTAGATTAGTGAAGTCCACGCACATACGCCACTGACCGGCTGCCTTCTTCGGTACCATGACCACGTTGGCGAGCCAGCGCGGGTACTGGACTTCCCGGATGAAACCTATGCCCATGAGTTTCTGCACTTCTTCTCTAATCGCCTCATATTTTGCCGGGCTGAAAGACCTCCTCTTTTGCCTCGTCGGGGGGACGCTGGGTAATGAGTTTAGCCGGTGAACGGCTATCTCTGGGGATATGCCCGGCATGTCTTCGTAGGACCATGCGAAGACCGAACTGTGGTCCCGGAGAAAGGCGATGAGTTCTTCCCTGACGACCGGGTCGAGTTGTGTCCCTATCACCACGCTTCGGTCCGGGTGGTCTTTGGAAATACAGATGGCTTCGGTTTTCTCCACGGCCGAAGGTCGCTCTGGTTTCTCGGTGAACGTGAATCGCCTAACTCTACCTGGAGCGATGTCATCACGGGGGTCAAGACTCAGATCCGGCGCTGGTACTTGCTGAGCGGTCGTAAAGACCTCGGCCCGCTTCCTCCCGTGGGTCAGGGCTTCTGCGTAGTACTTACGGGCGATTCTCTGGTCCCCGCGTATAGTTATAACTCCGGCTGGTGAAGGCATCTTCAACATCAGCATATGGCCGGCAATGAACGTTTTGAGCCTCCATAACCCTGGCCGACCGATTATACCATTGTACGACGACAGGCAGTCGACGATGATGAATTCCAAATGCTCTGTTTTCGTTCTGTCTCCCTTGCCGAAAATGATTGGTAGGTAATCGGATACTAGAGGCTGGACTACCTCACCGGAGAAACTTATCAGCGGCTCGTTATCCTGGGATAACTTGTTCCTCCCTCTTTGCAGCCCTCGGTACGCGTCTCGGAACATTACGTTGACAGAGGCTCCAGTATCGATCAGCATACGACTGGTTATCCAGTGGTCTATTTGGACCGTGATAAGGAAGGGGTCGGTGTGCGGTTGGATCACATCCTCCGGCTCTTCATCCTCATAGAAAGTGACCGAGTTCCATCCGGTTTTAGCGGCTTGGACGCTTCGTTCTCTGAAGGCGTAAACCTCCCTCCCCCGGATTGATCTCAGGCACCGCTTCTTTGAGCTCCGGGTGAGCTGACCGATATGGTCCCCACCGTGGATCATGTTAATGCTCCCGTGTACCTCGATCCACCCGGGGGTTCGTGTGCATATAGTCCCTATCGGCCGAGCTTGGGTCGGTCCGCGCTGGGGCCGCCGGGGCGGGCTTGGTCTTGTACGACCGCCTTCTGTGGTTTCCGATCTGGGATCCGAAGGTCCGGTTCATAGGGTTTTCTTGCTGGCGAAGGAACCGGGGCCCGTGGTGTCCGCTCTGCTGACACAGCTGCCTGGATCCGAGCTGGGTGCCCAAAAGGTGGTCCTCTTCCTGGTCGGGGATCATTGTCACTGCTTCGCCGGGGTTGCCACTCCTTTCGCGCCTCTATCCCCCTGGCGGCTACAGGTACCCGGCTGATATGTAGCCGCCCGGCTTTGCTTCCGTGAGGGGATGGTGGTATGCTATCTGAGATCCGCTTGGGCGCCTTGTTCCCATATGTCTCTTGTTCTGCCTGAGCATACCTAACGGACACGGTCATCAGCTCGTCGTACGCCAGCGGCCCCTGCGCTTGTAAGTTGTATGAAAGTTCCCCAGCTCTTAATCCTTGCTTGAAGGCCATCCCCGCAATCCTCTTATCCAAGTTTCTTACCCCGGACGTGGCGACCTGCCACCGGTTAACGAAGGCGCGTAATGGTTCGTGGTTAGCCTGCATGCAATCGAAGAGGACCGTCGATGGCTGGGCTGCCGTGGCTTTAAGGACGAACCGGCCGACAAACCTATCGGCCAACTGTGCGAAAGTTTCGACCGAGTCCACCGGTAGCTCGTAGAACCAACCCAATGCCTCCCCTGCGAGCGTTTCTCGGAATATGTTGCAGCTCACGGCATCCGAATAGCCCCTAGCGCTCGTCTTCGACTTGAAGCTATCCAAGTGCCGGTACGGGCAGCTCGTTCCCGAGTATGTCAACTTCAGAGGCCTTTGGTCGCCAGATCCCCCCGTTTCCCGGATCCGGCGTGGGAAGGGTCCAGTGCGCTC
This sequence comes from Potentilla sterilis, assembly GCA_963682095.1. Taxonomy (NCBI): domain Eukaryota; kingdom Viridiplantae; phylum Streptophyta; class Magnoliopsida; order Rosales; family Rosaceae; genus Potentilla; species Potentilla sterilis. Next base: position 13,928,071 of record OY821756.1, on the reverse strand, counting down.
GGTAAACCGTGCGCTGTCCTGCGGTCGTCCCGCCTTCCGCTCGCTGGTCTCCATGCGGCTCTTTATGTCCGATACCGAAGCGGAAAGTGTCTCGATCGTTCGCGCGGTGGAGCTATCCCGCTCATCTGATGCCTGATCTGCGCGGTACGGGAGCTTGACTGGGCCGGAATCTTTCAGAGCCTCTGAGAAGAGGGGTACGGGCATATGGACGGTCTTCCTCCTGCCCGTAGGCAGCCCTATCTCGAGATGCGGGAATTCGCTAGCCTTGCTCGCTGTGTGCGAGGCCGCCCGAGGAGCACTCGGCTGGCCTTCTCGCTCCAGGGTTGCTAACAGGGCGGTGGTTACTGCCTTCAGTTCCCGACTTCGGGCCTCTGCTTTTAACCGATCCTGATCGCCCTCCTTTCGCAATCGCTCAATTTCTGCCTTCATCTTTCTTATTTCCCCTGCTCCAACCGGGTCGGGATTCTCTGAGACTTGACGATCGTGAGCCTTGTTTTGAATAGGAGGAAGCGCGAACCTCGCACCGACCTCGGCCTTTATGCTACGGGCCGGGCCGGGGAACTGAATTCGCGCTTCCGGACTTCCTTTGCGGTCGGGGGAAAGAACGAACCTCGCACCGATCTCGGCCCCTGCGTGTGGGGCCCGGTCGGGGAACTGAATTCGTCCTTTCGATCCTTCCGTGCTTGTCTTTATCTTTCTTCCTTCCATGGCTTCCGGACTACGGTTTTAGCGATCTCTTAAAGGGTCACCAGGGCCCTACTTTCCGGCACAGCGACACTGACTTTTTGAACGATATTCCCACAGACGGCGCCAATTGTTTCTGCCTAAACCCGGGGGTCTTGGTAGATACTTGATGAATCCAACTCGATCTCCTGCAATCCTGCTTACTAAGGGGAATACCGGGCGGGCCGGCCTTCACCTCTCCGATGCCTAAGTTAGTATAGTTGGAATATATATAACCTGGGCACGTATGTAAGCAGGGAGAGAGACAAGTTACCTATTTATGGTGGTAGCTGAGGCCTATATATAGGTGGTTGGGGGTGAGGGCTGGCCTCATTCTTCGATGTGGGACTAGTTCTCTTCTGTTTGGACATTCTGGTGCCCTCTTTGGCAGGCGGGCGTCCCTGGTCCCAGGATCCCTGGAGGCAGGATAGACCGCTGGGGCCCGAGGCCTGGTGCTGGTGGTCCGATTCTGGGTCCTGGTCCGGGCCCTGGTGCGCTTGCTGCGGGTCTGTGGGCCCTGGTGTAGCCTCTCTGGCTACTGTCAACAGGATTCCTCCTCCATATTCCCATATCAAAATAAATACAGATATATCTTGGAAATCTGGTAACACAGGGATGGTAGCTCTAGCAAGAAATTCTACAGGAACTTTGGTGGCAGGAAATACTTTGTTTTGCAGTACAATAAATCTTCTGTTTGTAGAAGTTATGGGAATCCTACTAGGAGCCAACCAGCCAAACTATCTGTCTAAATCAATATGTTATTTATTTTTTGAAACAAAACCTTTCATTAAAAACAGAAAACACTTTACAATAAGTTTCCTACTCTGGTGAGAAACTAAGTTATTAACAGAAGATAAAAAAAGTAAAGGAGCATCTTGCAAAAGTAAACGATTGAAGGAGGTAGGCGGGAACTGAATGCAATCGGTTGGACATTGTCTCCTGCTTACTAAGTTTGCTAAGTGATCAGCAGCATAATTAACTTTTTTGTTGGTCTAACTCTAGCTGTACGATATGAGATCAACTGTTAGATTTCTAATATGAACCACAAGTGGCAACACAGCCGAAATCGTGGTGGAAATTGGATTGTTGAGAATGCTGACTAGCTAGTTGGAGGGAATCACTTTCAAAGATGAAGTGGGTGGCGTGAAGGGTTTTTGCTAATCAGGTGTATTCATAAACTGATTTACCATTGCTAGAGCACTCCGACCTAAACCATGAGCTGTTAGGTTACCTAATGCAAAACAGAAGCTAGTAGTTTCTGCCCTATAGTCTAGATTAGGATAATGACACTAAGGAACAAAGAACTTAGAGAGTTCACCTTTAGTCTAGCAGCTATAGTGTAGATTAAGGTTTCATAATCAGAAAGTTCACCTTTACTTTTTATTTAAATTAGTTAGGTGTATTCATAAACTGATTTACTATTGCTAGAGCACCTAGAGCACTCCCAGCTAAACCATGAGCTGCTAGGTTACCTAATGCAAAGCGGAAGCTAGTAATTTCTGCCCTATAGTCTAGATTAGGGTAATGACACTAAGGAACAAAGAACTTAGTGGAAACACATAAGACCAAAGAGATATAGCAGCTGTAGGATTAAAGAAAGAACAAATCTATTTGAGTTATGGGTTAAGAATCCCTAGAAACTCTGTATACTCTTATCATTTATGATAATAAGCTGACTACAAATAATCCAAAGACGCCTTTTTGAAGGTAGTTAAACTTTTGCTAGAGCTATCAACTGTTCTCGAGTGAAATTCACTCCCCATTAGAATTTGACGGGTAAGAACAGTTTGTCAATGCTCGTGGGCACTCCGCACTCAAGATGACTCGGGCTTCGTTGCCTAGAAATTCTGACCTAAACAGCAAAAGCTTGTTGCCCTAATTGGCTAATGGGAACGGTAAGAGAGTACTCCTCAGAGATGCAAAGGGACAAGAAGCGGTAGACAATTATAGCAAATTAGGAGCCTCACTCGCAATTGGTCGAATAAACAACCAAGAAGCTACAATTCCTTAGCTTTTCTTTTTGCTTTGCTTGATAGTGTCGTCTCTCAATATATACAAACAATAATAATGAAAGAAGGCCTCACCAGATGAACCAGTCATTCTAAAATTTGACCCCATTTTGCATGTAGTTCTTTCTTATCGACAAAATTTTGCAAGTAGTTCTTGGTTAAAAGTAGTTGTGAGGGAAGAGATCCATCCCTACGTTGTTCTGTAGTTTGTTTCGCCATTACTTGGACCATTCTAGCTTCTTGCAAAGTCGATCTATAAGCATAATGTTGAAGTCCATCTCTCTCAGATAGACTATTGAGATACAAAACAGCAAAACCCGGCCTGCTTCAGACCTAATAGACCACTTCATTATATATCCTTCTAAACACTATCTCTCTCTGAGCAAGCTGGAAGTGATGCCCTAATTTCATAAAAGATTCTCCAATATTTGATCAATTAATTATCTTCAGTAGCTTAATTATCAGAAGTTTCCCCATAAAGTCATAATCACAATACTTACTAGCTAGCTGCTCATAGTACTAGGTAGCTGCGCGCTACTACATACATGAGTACAGTAATTATCATCTGCATTCTGAATTTGATGGATCCCTTTATTTCGCTAATCAAATTATTTCAAGTATGGCTAGATACTGAATTTTCTTTGCAAAGGTTCAATATACTAAAAAAAACTTCATTTTGATGTGGTGGATATTTCCCGGATATTAGTAGCAATGATACGAAACCAAATCATTTCTTCTCTTTAACCATTTGGCAAAATAATTATCACATCACCTATGCGTAGAACTGATCATTTTCGAATAGTCACCTTCCCTTCACTCTCAAGCAACCAAAATCACCTAGCCCTCATCACTCATCTTTTATAGTAACTCTCTCATTTACTTTCTCAAAAAAAAAAAAAAACTATCTCTTATTCCTTCTATCAAACTCTCATATTTACCGTGGCCTACTTTAAATCAAAATGCACAGGCGCCGTTCTCTGACCAGGGCGCAGGCAAAAAGTGAAAAATCATCAACTTTCTTAACCATTTTTGTGGACTTTACACTTATGTAAGCCTTGCAATATAATTCATATACTTGAAATTATGATTAGCAATCATAATGTAGTGCAAGCATGGCAGCATGGTATTAGGCTATTAGTAAAGGAGATCACGTTAGGGACCAAATTACATAATGACGTTGTATCCACTTCCAAATTACCCGCCTAATATCCTGCAAATAAGCTTGTTAATTCATTATACCCAATAGCATCAAACATTAAGGAGTTTATAAAATGAACCCATTCAGTTCTATAAAAACCTCAGCTTAGACCTCTATGCTTCATACAGAGCTTTGTTTATGCAAGGAAAATGTCTTCTACTCTTCCCCTTTTGTTTGTCAGTTTCATCCTCCTAGGTGCCACAACACTAGCTTCCGATCCTGACCCAGTTCAAGACTATTGCTTACCGAATCCGAAATCCAGTGAATCAAGAACAGCCCACCTCACAATCCTCCCATGCAAGAACTCATCAGAGGCCATTACCGACGACTTTGTCTTCTCCGGAATGAAGGTACCCGGTAACTTCACTGACACAGGCCTCGCGGCCATCTCGGTGAACCCGACAATCTTTCCAGGGATCAACACACTAGGGATGTCATTTGTAAGAGCTGATCTCAAGGCGGGTGGAATCAATCCACCGCATTTCCACCCAAGAGCCACTGAAATAGCATATATAGTGCAAGGGAGTGTTTATTCTGGGTTTGTTGATTCTACAAATACGGTTTTTGCTAGGGTAATTGAGCAAGGAGAGGTCATGGTCTTCCCCAGGGGTCTAGTTCACTTTCAAATGAATGTTGGCAAGAAGCCAGCAACAATTTTTGGAAGCTTCAATAGCCAAAATCCAGGAGCGCAAAAGATCCCAGCAGCTATTTTTGGGTCTGGTATAAATGACAAGCTTTTAGAGAAGGCATTTGGATTGAGTCCTAAGCAGATCACAGTGATGAAAAGAAGATTTGACTCAAATAAGGTGAAGTAAGAAGTAAGAAGACCCATCATATATGGTTGGGCTCTTTGGTCAATTAAATTGCATTATAAGTTGGTTTTGCCGTTTTGCTCCATGATTGGAGTACTTTTATTTAATGTCCCTAGTATTTTTTTCCGATGATGTTTAATGTACCTAGTATTGGTAATGTAGAAGAAATCAAGTATTTTGATGATTAGAATGCAGGAATGACACGTCTAAAAATTGTTCATTGATTTAAGCATTCCATAGCGTAACAAACAACCATCCTCTGCTGGTTTCACAAAATTTTATCTCAAACCCAACTTTTTAAAATTCAATCCCTAAGAGGCAACTGCATTGTGATGCGACAATCTATAACAGAGCTGGCTGGTACAAAATCATATTACACATAACAAAATGATTTACTTTGATTCTCCACAGAGAAGATGAATGCACAGAAAATTCTAACCGGAAGCAGCCTGTTAAATTAGAAAGTTACTTCTCATCAGTTAAAAGTGCCTTGACAATGGTGTTGCACATCCCATCGGCATGTGGGAACAAGTGTCCAGCACCTGGTATCTCATGATAACGAATCCAGGGAAGTTGTTGGGCAATGTATCTTTGCAGAGTAACAGGAACCATGTTATCTTCATTTCCATGCCACACGTGAACAGAAGCTTCATTGTTTGGGAAAGGATTCTCCAGATCCAAAGGACTGAATTCCCAGGTCCCGAATCCAATATTCATGTCACGGTGAATAGACTCGAGTTCTCCTTGCTGTCTTACCTGGTCCTGCGAAAGCCAAAGAAAATAGATTTGTTTCCTTTTTTTTTTAATTAAAGCCTCATTTAAATAGCATATGGATTATTCATATATCATAACAATATTTTAAAATTGAAGGGTTTGCGAGGCAAGCACTATCAAAACCACTTGCTTGAGAGAGAACCGACTGAAAAGAGTAACCAAAGAAATTATAATACACTGCAGAACATATTAGTACAAGACGTTAACAAGGGTTACTATGGGAGTGCCTAGAACTGTAATGGGGTTAATACAGTTGTCTTAAAATGTAATTTTCGAGGATGATATCATTGATATGTATCCATCTGAAAGTGAATCAAACTTGTACAGATACGAAATAGATCCAATCTAAGGGAATTGCAAGAGACAGAAAACACAAAACGTTCCAGTATTGCAGTCAAATCGTACTCTGATCCCCTGGCTTGACTGCAATCCCCTTTCTACCCTATTTTCATTTGCTTTTATTTTTCTAAGTTTTGGATTCAATGCCTGTGTAACTAAATTTCTGGTAGTTACACTAGTTTTAATCCTAGACATAAATGTTTTTATATTATTATAGATTTCAACTTAAGTCTGAAAAAAATAAAGTATACCAGGTATTATTGCCAGATTAATGTCCTACTCGTCACAGGGCCTAAAGTTTCAATAAGATGATTTGACCAAATTGGTCCTACCAGCAGAGGCTTTTAGTGATCAAACTAGACCAATTAGTTGGATGATAAACTGAAATCAGTTATTATCACCAGCATGGATAACTAGTAGTTCTTCCCACATGTGAGAGGTTTGAAGATCAACTTAAAAGGCAGCTTTGTAGAAGGGCTGGTCTCGATTTTGGTACTCATGCAATCAAAACCAAGTATAGACAACAGAATTACATGTAATTGAAACTTGACATGGCCCATGAGACATGAGTATACATGGAACTATACAAAGACATTTGAATAAAAAGATAAGCCACTGTACATACCATGTATGGTTTTCTCTTGAGCAGCTTAGGGAGGAGTTCTTTGTCTTGTTGAGAAAGAATTTCTGTGCTGTGAGCCAAAACACTTGAAGAAGGAAGCCACTTTTGAGTGTTCCAGAAATAGGTAAGCCAAGGTGCGTGATGAGAAACACGAAGTGCCCATTGGTCTTGCTGAAACTGTTGGTAGTATGCTTCATTGGATAGATTTGCAGGAATACCACTCCACCAGTAATTAACAACTGGAGCTAATAGTGCCGCTCCTGCTAGCCTGTTACCATTACACAAATTCCTCACATAAGGGAAACAACATACAATTACCATACTTCCATCTCTCATATCTAACAGTATAAATTTTGCAAACTCCCTTTTAAGATGGTGAAAATTTTGTACTCTAAAAGCCCTTTGGCTTACAATATAACTAAAAAGGTATATTTAATTAAATAACAAATCTGTAAACAACATTTGGGAATTAAAGGAAAAAAAAAAATAAAAAAAACAAAAGGAAAGACAAATCTAACTACCTACTGTTCTGGAAACATCCCTATTTTCTCTATTTCTTTTTCTCTTTTATGTTTAAATAAGAAATGTTTTTTTTCTCTTTATCGGTTCTAAATCTTACGGTTACATTCCTTTCTCTCTTTCAATAAAAAAGAAATGCTGATTGACACATGGGGAGTGGGTGTCAAAGGCTAATCTCTATAAAGAGAATATCTCAAGTAAAATGTCTGTAACACATCGTTTCTGTAAATTCTTAGTGGCTTTACATGGTATAAATGAGATATGTTTTGCTAACCACACCATATGGGTCCCAGACTCACCAAATCGCAACCTGAATTGTTAATTTGTTGCACTATGTCCCCATGATGAGATGAACAATTATGCGATTTTATCTTCTTTTTTAAAACACATCAATGCAGAATCTGTTCATTTACTCTACGGGATTAATCGTACCTGTGAGGAATGTACTTGAGGCAACCCCAAAGAGCCTGTCCACCCATGGAAAAACCAATGACATAGAATCTGGATCCTAATCCTAATTCATCAGCCAACTCTTCTATATCTAAAGCCAAACTCTTCGCTGTTCTCTTTGGATCAGGATCACTCTCTCCATAACCTGGTCTGTCAAAAGACACGATGTAGACACCCAAGTCTTCAATGATTTCCTGGAAGAACTCACCACAGGTCAGCACAATAGGTAAAACAATTGGGACAGATACAAAACAAACAATGTGATACATACGGGAGATAGAGTTTTCACAGCAACAGCATCATGTCTGCAAGAATCGATACCATGGACATAAACAATTTTATACTGAGCATTTTCTTTTGGGACCCCATGCTCTTGATAGGCTAAATGCCTCCCATCCCTAAGTTTTATTCTTGGTGCCGTAACAGGAGGGCCATCAGGAGAGCCACATAACTTCAGCGGAGGAGGCTGGATGGCCTGATAAGCCCATGCCAGAAACCCCATAAACAAGACCACTAGGGTTGTCCTAAACATTCCTGAAATTTTTTTTTTCTAATTAGATCACAATTAAAAGTTTTAAGGAAAAGCTCAAGAGCATGTTACAAAACCTATCGACCAAAAAGAAGGGGCCAGCTTATTTAACTTCATGCTTTATGCATAAAATGAAATTGAAGGCATAGCTATTTGTAGCAGATGCAAACAGAAATTTAGAACTGACAGTTTGCAGGAAATTAAACAAACATCACTTAATTGGTGTCAAGATTACCTAGAAATATAATGTAGACAGACAAGGCCTTATGACACTATTATAATGGAACATAATCATGAATAACATGTATAATTTAGTCCGTAAATAACATAAACCTGTTATGTGAATGAGAAATTTCATAGATTATAAAAAAAGCATGCACCTTCAAAGGACTTTAGTTGTCTGCTTACATGAACGTAGTAGTCTATTGCTTTCCCGATGAATCTAGTCTTTACTCAACCTCACCTTGGGGAAGCTAAATCGATGAATTACTTCAAAGAGAAAGAACTTTTACACTTCTGTTCTTTTCTTTGTTAGATGACTGATACAATGTCAAAGTTCACTTACAAATCCTGATACAAGCTTAAGTTCGTAGCAGGGAAAATTTCACTGCTAGAAAACATTTATACAAGTCAATAACACTCCTTGTCCATTGGACAAGAATGAATCCAAAACATCACCTTTTCCGCTATTTACTTTTTATTACAACATCAACATTAAAGCAACAATCACAAGTTCACCCTCAAATGCTCAAACCCATTTCAATTTCGGATCTTTAACAGAAATGATCTAAAACGCTGAGTCATTTTATCTTTTATTATCAACAAAACCCCAGAAACCAATGACAAATAGCTAAACAATTCAAAATTTCTCGTACCCAGAAAAGAAACATATTTAAACTATAGTCCTACATTAATCTCATCAAACAAACATAAGCTGGTTTTGAATTACCATCGAAGGCATTGAATTAAATTAGAAAAGAAATGAAATAAAAGAAGAAGAAGAAGAAGGGACCTGAAGGAAGACGGAAGGAGCTGTTTTGCTTGGCTCTTCGGGTGTGAGCTCGGGCCGAAGCCGCCGATATCTTGCGGTTAACTCCACCGGCCATTTTCAACAGCAGACGAGATCTGTCTCAGATTTACGATCAGATCGAACAAGGCTAACTAAGCTCTCTGTCTCTGAGTGTGTTGGGACTGTGTGTTACCAAATGGTCAAAATAAAACAACAACGAAATAAAAGCCAAATGTCCACACGGCTTATTGTTGTTAATCCTACTAGTCAAGCAGCGAGCCAATAGAAGCCCATACTGTACATCTTATATTAAAAGTAATTAATTGTCCACTTGGAATATACCCAAGACTAGCTACTAAGGACCAAAACAAATTTTGATAAGTTCAACTGATTAGTCTAGGATTAAGTCGAGTATGTCTCAGTTTTACTTCTTTAGATGCATACAAATCCCAAGTTTGTGTGATTTTCACTAACTATTTATCACCACTGTTGCCTTAACGTGTCGGGCAGAAAATTAAAATTAGTCGAAATCATTATTATAAATAAGGGATGTAGCCAGGCACAAGGCTGCTACAGCCAAAGGGGAATTTCTCAAAACCAAGTACATATACAATATACCGCAGCAAAAGTAGATACGCCCTATTCTGTTGTAACTCATACACTACAGCCTTTATCGCATCCTCACGACCTTGTGGTACCGATTCCGCAGTCACTACACTAGAGGAGCCTACACTTCCTCCTGCATGAAAACTATTAGGATTATGTGTAAAATAGTACTATGGTCATTTTGATATTCGACCTAGCTATATATATCTTATAACCCTTCTTCCTCAAGATGAATACAACAATGTAGCCTCCAAAGTATTCTCTCTCTTTTATCTTTTGCACTCTTTCAATTCAAAAAATCATAAATCCTAACACCATTACCAAAACAAGGGGGCGCACCTTCGTAGTAGCTGCTTTAGGAGTTCTCTTCCTCTTAGGCTTCTGTTCCCTCACTGCACCTCCAAACACCTTGACTTCAAAGCCTCCTTGGCTTTATTTTTGGTACCAATAGGCCAGCCGTCTTCCTCTTCAAGGGTGGGATCACAATCACCCAGTTATTGTGTTACAGCGCCAAATCACCCTCAAACACAAGGCCCTCCTTAATGACAGCAACATGACCTTTGGTACGCTTGGAATACGTAATCACAAACTCAGTAGGGGCTTTTCTGTTGTTGCCTGAGATCGCATGTACAACAATTGGCAGCTTCACTTACTCCACTAGAGCCGCTGAAGTCTTGAACTTCAAAGCCTGGGCACTATATCTGCCACAATTGTTCCCAATACAGTAAACATTGGTGCCTCTACCGGTAATACAGTTGGGGTCTTGCTCTTCCATGTCCAAGCAAATTGTAGCCCCGTTGGTGCTGCTAGAGTGCTAGGGTTAGGATTCCCAAATTGAACTGCTTCCGGCGCTCGTGGAGGGTGAAAGAATAAATTAGATTTATACAATAATTGTGTCTTGAGTATTAAACAATTGATTAAACATTATCTAAGTAATAAGAGTTGAATAAGGAATGTAATCTTTGTGACATATTAATAACATATAATCAGTATATTGAGTAAGAATCCAATACAGAATCTGATATGAATCTCATGTCATTAAGGAAACATTTTAGAGATCAACTAGGACTCTTTGATGGGTAAGTACTAGTTGATCACTATATATACAAGAGCTTTAGTCCATGGTCTCATCACTAACGCATTCAGTATCATATCTCATTAGAAGAGCAATTGTGAGAGTTCAGAAAACTGAAGCTAGAAGACCGGAGTTTCTTAAGCAGCAAGCAATGGCGATCAGTTTCAATGCAGCGGGTAGTAATTCTGTTCTTGTTCTTGATTTCGTGTTTAGATGGTTTAATATTCATTAGAGTTTTTGAAAAATTATTTAGTTTTGATCTTTCAATTGGTATCAGAGCCATAATGGGCCATGCATGTAAATCGATTAAGAAAATCAAATTCAATATTCAAGGTTTTACAAAACTTTTTCCACAATTAAAAAAAAAAAACTTTAGAAAATGGGCCAACGAAGCTGACCCATTCGAAAACAATATGGGCCTATGAGCCGTGCTACCCGGTCTGCGACCCAACCCAAAATCTCTCTACAAAGAGATCAAGTGAACTAGTCGTTATTTTACAACGACTATTTTTCTGGGTTATGGTTCATGCTGGGAGGAAGGCCTGCGATTTTATTCATGAAGTCGATGGGATTCAAGACCCGCAGCTTGCAATTCAGGTTAGTTTAAGAACAACTAAAAAACCCTACAAGCATTACCGGCGTGCAAATAGGTTAAGTTAGATGGGGACCGGAAGAAATTTGGGATTTTTTGCATGATTCTCTGTGCGTGTTCTTGATTGCTTCGATTCGATTTGTATGTTGTATGTTGTATTGCTGGTTGTTTTAACTAACCATGCAACGTTGTAGCAGAGGCTAAGGTATGTCAATTTGGTGATTCGAAAATTTTGGCATCTAATTTGACTTTAGCTATCTACATAAAATCTGTAAATTTTTCTTTAAGTTATTTGGTCTCACATATATTTTTTTTTAAATTAATTTCAGTTTACCTACTTAAACTTTGACCCAATCATCATTTCAGTCCATATTTTTTTGATTTCCTCAGCTACACTCATGTACTTCCTAAATTAATCAATCATTACCAATTTTATAAATTTTGTCCAAATGATCTATAAATATCAAAGGTTTTTTTGTACTATTTGCCTACACTAAGGCACCGTTGCCATATTATGATTATAAATAAGGCTAAACAAATCATTTAATCAAGTTGAACAATAGAAAACAAACAAAAACAAATCATATGATAACTCTCAATTGATATCGGTTTATTAATATAGAAAGCACAGGGGTGTAACTGATTAAATCAAAAGAATATACACTGAAATAATGATTGGGTCAAAGTTTAAGTAGGTAAACTGAAATTAATTCTTTTTTTTTTATCATAACAAGAAATTTACAGAAGAAATGAATGGTTTTTATCAACACTTAGTTTTACTTGATTTTAATATGAACATATGGAAATTCCTCGAGTTTGTTGGCTTTCTACTTTTGTGAATTGTATATTGCACATAGCAAAACTTTTCATGATTGCAGACGATCAATTGAGTATAAGAACTTGAAAACTTGTGCTTCTGAATTATTTTGTCTTTCATAGAAGTATTGATGCGTTGTTTAAAAACTGCAACAGTTGCATATATGGTTTCTAATGTCATATATATTTGGTTATAGTTGAAGCTTTTCTTCTGCCATATAGGTGTTGACTGCGTCTTTTATAAAACTTGAGTTTAATTACTGTGGTTTGTGGATTCAAAAACTTTAGTTATATGTTTAATCTACTACAGTTGTGATATTAAGATTGTTTTGTGAAGTATGATTTTAGTAAATGTGTTTGTTTTGAGCTTTATGAGTTAATGTGATTATTTTTACTTGATGGATTTCATTAAAAACATAGAAGACACCAAACAAAACCCTAGACTTTACAAACAAATAAATACAGTAACAAGAATTATAATTGAAAATCTTTTGTTTGCTCTCTAGGTGTCCAAGTGGTTACTCATAACCAGATGGAGCTTTTAACTAGTGCCAATTACATAGCATGGAACAGGTAGTTGGACATGTATTTTTCTGTCAATAATGAGCTAGATGATTGTCTCTAGACTGTGGTGCTACCACACATAGAAGATAGGGATAGCGATCAATTCCATGAAGCTTATGATTATGAGGTCTTATAGCATAAGAAGAACAATATCTGCAGGAACATCATTAGAGGCACCATGATTGAGACTATAACTGAGACTATTCCAGAGATGGAGTATATATGCATATGATTTGCTTGAATATGTGCAAGAAAAGTTTAGAAAGACTGACAAGTCAGAGGCATGTGCATTGTCTCTAACACTGAACACCCATAAGTATAATGGTGTAGGAAGGGTTAGGGATCACATTCTGAAAATTGAGAATATAGTCAATAAGCTTAAGAATCTCAATTTGGTACTCCCTGATAAGTATGTAATACTCACTATACTACACTCTCTTCCTCCAAGTTTCAATCAGCTGAAGTCGAGCTACCATGCTAAAAAAAAAGTGGGAACTTAATGAACTTCTTACTATAGCATCTGAAGCAGAGACTCGGATCAAAGCTGATGATCCAGCTTATGGTGTCATTAAAGCTTCCAACTCGGAGCCACAGTATAATACCCTGTGTAAAAAGCAAATTAACTATATGGGCAAATGCAAATGACTCGTTATTAAATTGTATTGAGACGAGCTAACTGGTGTTTGTCGGGAAATCTAATTGGACCTGGTGAATACTGAGAATGCACGGAGATTGAAAATATAAGGATCTAAAATTATATTGCTCTAATTGTAAAATTTTCACTAGTGTTGCTTATTAAATGAAAATATCCAAGGTAATAAGTGATTAAAATAAAATAAAAGCATCTAGATTGTATCACTGCTGAATTTCAGCCTTTAGATTGCTTTTGAAGGAGATGAAGACTAGATAAAAAAAATGAGGGGGCTCTACAGAGTCGGTTGAACCGCCTTAAAAAAATAATAATAAATAAAAATCAAAGAGGAGAAGGAAGAGGAGGGTTCGGGAGAATTCCAGATGAGGGGAGGGAGATCGATTCCATCTCGAGCTCTCTGCTGCGACGACGCTTCATCCGTCGTCTGGCCGTCTCCTGGTCTGGCACTGATGGCTACGGCTTCGTCTTGAGGTGGTGGTCATATATATAGCTTTGGCTTCCACAGAAGAGCCAAGGAGAAAGAGAAACAAAGAAGAAAGAGAAACAAAGAAGAGAAGGTGATGACTTTTCCGTTCGGGTTTCCGATTCCGGTCGAGTTGAGGTGCCATACTTATATTAGAGGATTCATTTCGCCGTCCTCGGTATCTCTGTAGTTTCAATTTTCCAAGAGAAGGCTCGAGCAGTGAGAATTGAAGATGTGAAGCCTCTTGGTTCTCTGCTCTTGTACTCTGCTTTCTGTAATCTTGGAGTGTGAGGTGTATTATGGAGCATAATGGTGATGCAGCGTCAAGATTGAAGCTAAGTTTTATATTGATTTGAGGGAGTGAATTCTTGAGAAAATAACACCCTAATTCGGATTAAGCCATATTAATTCGGGTCAGGGGGTTACACACAGTCAATATGGTAGGCAAGAATAAGTGAAAATAAGAAGCTAGGAGCTAAGAAGACTAACTTTAAGCCTCATTCAGCTAAGGGTGTATGGACATCCAACACTGGAACTTTTAAGTTCCAGTGTTATTTCTGTAAGAAGTCTGGCCATAAAAAGAAAGATTGCAGTGATTTTAAGGCTTTGATGGTTAAGAATGGTGAGAACCTAAACCTGTCTAAAACTTATAATTTTCCATCTTTTTATTTTCTAGAAGTTGATTTAATAAATGTAGAACCAAACACTTTTTGGCTTGATTCTGGCTCTCCCTTATACATAGTTAATTCCATGCAGGACTTCACAAAAAAAGAGAAAACCAAGAAGTGATGATGCTCACATTTGAGTAGGCAATGGGATGAAAGTCTCAGTGAAGGCCATAAGCAGTTTAGCATTATGTCTAAGTTTAGGAAATTTTCTTTTTCTGAATAATGTTTATTTTGTATCCACAATTAAGAGAAACTTAATCTCTTGGGATCTTTTGGTTCATCTTGGCTATAGTTTTCTATGTGTTGGTTCTGCTTTGTGTTTGAATGGATATTTATAGATACAATATAGGATTGAAAATTCTCCTACAATTGACTCTATTGAGAACTCAAATTTAAATGCAACTTCCAGCTGTTATGGTGTTAAAAGAAACATGTTTAATTATAAGTCAGCCTATCTTTGACATAGAAAACTATGCCATATATCAAAAGAAAGATTAAAAACTCTTGTTAAGAACAAAATGTTACCATAAATAGATTTTTTTAACTTGAATGAATGTGTGGGATTCTATAAGGGTAAAATGACTAACTTAAACAGAAATGGTGCCGATAGAGCTACTAGTCTATTAGAGTTGATTCATACAGACATATGTGGACCAATAAGTCATAAAACTATATGTGAAAATGTCTATTTCATTACATTTATAGATAATTTCTCACGTTTTTTTATCACATTCAGTTATTATATGAAAAAACACAGTCTATAGAAGCTTTTAAGGTTTTCAAAGGTGAAGTTGAACTTCAACTAGGCATGAAAATAAAAACTGTGAGATCAGATGGGGAGAGAATTGTATGGTAGATATACTGAAACTAGTCAACGTAAAGGGTCATTTGTTATGTTTCTTGAGGAGCATGGCATTAAAACACAGTTTACAACCACCCCACATAATCCTCAATAAAATGGAGTAGCAGAAAAAAAAAATAGAACTCTTCTAGGCATGGTTAGGAGCATGATGTGTACATCTGGTTTGCATTTGTATCTTTGGGGAGAAGCTTTAAAAACTGCAAATTATATTTACAATAGAACACTAAGTAAATCAGTAGATAAAACACTATATGAACAAACCTACATCATATACATGTTTGGGGCTGTAATGCAGAAATTATGATTTATAATCCTAATTTAGAAAAACTTGAGCCAAGGTCTGTTAGTTGTTATTTTGTAGGTTACTGTGAAAAATCAAGGAGTATAAACTCTACTTGAGTAAACATACTCCAAAAGTATTTGAGACTCATCAAGTCAAATTTTTAGGAGAGCATGTAATACATAATATGTAGATTTATCTACAGACTTTGAAGAAATTGTAAAAAATTCAGAAAATTTACTTAATTAACTTACAGAATGATAATTCTTCACCATTATTTTCATATATAAATACAAAAAATCAAAATTTATCTGAAACTAGAATTTTGGGAAAAGAATTAGTCACTGAGCCAATAAATGAGAACTTTTCAGAAAATATGGAAATTGATCAACTTCTAGAGAATACAGAACCTCAAGAAAACATAATACCACTAGAGTCTCAAGAAGAACCTGAACCAAGCCTTAAACGTAGAATATCTTAGAGGGAAAGAGTTCCCATTTTGGAGGTCAAAGTGAATATCTAGTGTTGTCTCAAGAAATTGATAATGCATTAGAAGAAGACACTGATCCAGTCACTTTTACTGTAGCTATTAAAAGTGAAGACTCAGTTAAATGGCAAGAAGTCATGGATTCATAAATTGAGTCTATGAAAAATAATGAAGTCTGAGATTTGGTTAAGGCTGATGAAAATAAAAAAACAATAGGTTGTAAGTGGGTTTTTAAAACTAAAAGAGATGTTAAGGGAAATATAGAGAAGTTTAAAGCTAAGTTAGTTGCTAAGAGTTTCACTCAACAAGAAGGAATTAATTTTACTGAAACATTTTCTCTAGTGTCTATAAAAGACTCATTCAGAATAATTATGGCATTAGTGGCTCATTTTGATATGGAGCTACATCAAATGGATGTCAAAACTGATTTCCTAAATGGAGAGCTTGAAGAAACAATTTTTATGAAACAACCTGAAAGTTTTATTATTCCAGGAAAAGAGAAAATGGTATGTAGCTTAAGAAATCAATTTATGCATTAAAATAAGCATCTAGGCAGTGGTATAGGAAATTTTCTTCAGTAATATCAACTTTTGGTTGTACAGAAAATATTTTTGATGAATGCATTTATCTCAAGATTGTGGGAAATAATTTTATTTTTCTCATTTTATATGTTGATGATATTCTCTTGCCAAGCAGTAATGTAAAATTACTTAGAGACGCTAAAATCATTCTGTCAAAGAAATTTGACATGAAAGATTTGGAAGAAGCATCTTACGTCTTAGCCATTGAGATAAAAAGGGACAGAAAACGTGGCTTATTAGGTTTATCACAAGCAAGTTTTATTACAAAAATTCTGAAATGTTTTATAATGAAAAGTTGTAGTTCTGGTGAGTCCTTATATCTAAGGGAAATAAATTGCATAAAAACAAATTACCTATGTCTGCAAAACAGAAAGCTGATATGGATTCAAAGCCATATGCTAGGTTAGTTGGTAGTTTAATGTATGCTCATATATGCATTAGACCAGACTTAACATTTGCAGTTGGCATGCTTTCTAGATTTTAAATTAATCCATTAATTCAACATTGGAATGCAGGAAAGAAGATTCTTAGATATCTTCACAGAACTAAAAACCATTTTCTTGTTTATAGAAAAGTGAAAAATTTAGCTCTAGAAGGCTTTATTGATTCTGACTTTGCTGGAAATTATCCAAATTCAGATAAGTCTACTTGTGGTTATGTGTATATATATGTTGGCTAGAGGTGCTATTGCATGAAAAACCATGAAGCAGACTATATATAGTAGCAACTTCTACTATGCAAGCAGAAGTCATAGTTGTTTATGAATGTGTATGTAAATATTTGTGGATCAGAAATTTTCTGATAGAGACCAAAATTTTGAGTCATGTGATTCCAAATATACTGAGTGTATATTGTGATAATGAGGCTGCAATGTTTTTATGTAAGAACAGTAAGAGATCAACGAATTATAAGCCCATTGATCTTAAATATTAAGGTGTGAGGAAAAAAGTCAAGCATGGTAAAGTCAAGATTTTAAATATTGCTACAGAAGAACAGTTAGCAGACTCTTTTACCAAACCATTACTAGTTGAGACTTTTAAGAAGCATTGTGCTAGGCACGTGTTATTGAGAAGCTAGATTCTGGAGTTTAGTTAGAGCATTTAAATTTTAGTTACAGATTTTCAATATTCTGTTTTCTTCTTGTATTTGTGTTTTTGGCTTTGTAAACTTGATTCTGTTATCAAATAAAATTGAGGAATTCCATTTATATTGTTTTACAGTGTTCTATATTAAATTTCAAAATTTAGTTTCTGTTTTCGATTTATTCTTCAAGTTATTAAGAAATTCAAGTGGATACTTATGTGTAGTATATGTTCTCTACATGTTTGCCTTTTGAGTTAGCAAATATTTTATATCCACTGGTGTTAAGTTACTAGTGATTTTAGAGTTTTTGTCTAAAACCATACAAAGGACAAGAGATTTTTGACAATGTCGTAATATATGTGTGAAAATGTCATTAGCTCTATTATAGTTCATATTTGGAACTCTTGTGCAGGAATACTTGGAGTGATTTTCAGTCTGTATTTTCTGATGAATCTGTTAGATTATATGTTTTGTATTTGTTAATGTGAAGTGGCTGAGTTGTTTGTTTTTTGGATTTATACATCTTGTTCTGCTAACGTATGCCTTAAGATTATTACTGATTTTGTTATTAGATTCTTTTGCTTACATTTGAATCATTGTACAGTCAAGTTGGAGATTGAAAGAATAAATTGGACTTATACAATAATTATGTGTCTTGAGTACTAAGCAATTGATTAAATATTATCTAAGTAATAAGAGTTGAATAAGGAATGTAATATTTGTGATATATTGATAACACATAATCAGTATATTGAGTAAGAATCCAATACATAGTCTGATATGAATCTCATGTCATTAAGGAAACATTATAGAGATCAACTAGGATTTTTTTATGGGTAAGACACTAGTTGATCACTATATATACATGAGCATTAGTCACTGGTCTCATCAATAACACATTCAGTATCAAATCCCATTAAATGAGCAATTGTGAGAGAGTTCAGAAGACTAAAGCTCGAAGACCGAAGTTTCTTGAGCAGCAAGCAATGGTAATCAGTTTCAATGCAGCATGTCGTAATTCTGTTATTGTTCTTGATTTCGTGTTTACATGGTTTAATGTTCCTTACAGTATTTGAAGATTATTTAGTTTTGATCTTTCAATTGGTATAAGAGCCATAATGAACCATGTATGTAAAATTGAATGAAATTTAACAGAGACGATCTATACATTAGGTTCTAACATATGAACGGTTGAGATATTAAAATATGACCGAAAAGTGTGCCAAAAACTGAACTTCGCACGGTAAGTTCAGAGCGAATGTTTGCTCTGGATAGGAACTGTACAGTCCTTATCCAGAGCGGGGATCCGTTCTGAAATTAAAGAGCGGGGCTCCTTATTTTACCCAGTTTTCAGTTAAATTTCTACATCTCCACCGTTCAGTATTTAAGTATATGTATATAGATCACTTCTGCTAAGTTTCTTCAAATTTGATAGTCATTTGAACATTCCTTGTTGTGATTAACACGAATGGTTAATACTGAACATATGCAGTTTGTTTATTGATTTTTTTTATCATTTTGATACCTTAACGATCATCAAATGTGCTAATTTGTAGAGATGATTTACATCCATATATCTAAATACAGAACGGTGAAGATGTATAAATTTGACCGGAAAGTGAGTCAAATAAGGAGCCCCGCTCTTTAATTTTAGAGCAGGGGTCCACTCTAGATAGGGACTGTATATATATAAATTTCGTCCAAAAGAAATTTGATAGAGATTTTTCTATTATTAATTGGTTTTTAAAATTCGATAAAGAATATATGGTATATATATAATAATTTTAACACATTAAAGTAAGGAAAAACTAATACATAAAAAAAACAAAAAATTAAATTTAGATTGAAAAAAGATGGAAACGCTTCTATTAGATATCTTAATTTAACCCATAATTTAATTTAATATAGTTCATATAAGGTAAGTAAATAATTTTGATATAAAAAAATTTACAATAATTTTTGCCTGATTTGGTATAATTTTTGCCTGATTTAAAATTTACGTGTGTGTCCATTCTCTCTCTAATTTGCATATCTTGGGCAATGCATTCAACGATTTTAACCGTTTAAAAGTTGAATTAATTAATAAAGATCATCACTGCAAACATTCAGAATAAACCAAAATCGTTTGCTCATTTGATTGCATCAAACAAATTAACAGGTCTAGTGAAAGTTATGAGTCTCATGATCAGCCGTCTATTTATTTGATACAATCCGTTAAGCAAATGATATTTGTTTGTATTCATTTTTTACATAGATGATCTTTATTGATTAATTCAACTTTTAAACGGTTAAAATCGTTGATTACATTGCTCAAGATATGCAAATTAGAGAAAGTATAGACGCACACCGTCTATACTGATATGGACACAAGTATTTTTCAAAACTAAACCATTATTAGTAAACTAAATTTAGTAAGAAAGACGAAATAATTTAAAGTCGTTAAATTAAGAAGGTAAGATTGTCTTTTTATATAAGAATACATGACATTAGTGGCTCATTTTGATATGGAGCTACATCAAATGGATGTCAAAACTGATTTCCTAAATGGAGAGCTTGAAGAAACAATTTTTATGAAACAACCTGAAAGTTTTATTATTCCAGGAAAAGAGAAAATGGTATGTAGCTTAAGAAATCAATTTATGCATTAAAATAAGCATCTAGGCAGTGGTATAGGAAATTTTCTTCAGTAATATCAACTTTTGGTTGTACAGAAAATATTTTTGATGAATGCATTTATCTCAAGATTGTGGGAAATAATTTTATTTTTCTCATTTTATATGTTGATGATATTCTCTTGCCAAGCAGTAATGTAAAATTACTTAGAGACGCTAAAATCATTCTGTCAAAGAAATTTGACATGAAAGATTTGGAAGAAGCATCTTACGTCTTAGCCATTGAGATAAAAAGGGACAGAAAACGTGGCTTATTAGGTTTATCACAAGCAAGTTTTATTACAAAAATTCTGAAATGTTTTATAATGAAAAGTTGTAGTTCTGGTGAGTCCTTATATCTAAGGGAAATAAATTGCATAAAAACAAATTACCTATGTCTGCAAAACAGAAAGCTGATATGGATTCAAAGCCATATGCTAGGTTAGTTGGTAGTTTAATGTATGCTCATATATGCATTAGACCAGACTTAACATTTGCAGTTGGCATGCTTTCTAGATTTTAAATTAATCCATTAATTCAACATTGGAATGCAGGAAAGAAGATTCTTAGATATCTTCACAGAACTAAAAACCATTTTCTTGTTTATAGAAAAGTGAAAAATTTAGCTCTAGAAGGCTTTATTGATTCTGACTTTGCTGGAAATTATCCAAATTCAGATAAGTCTACTTGTGGTTATGTGTATATATATGTTGGCTAGAGGTGCTATTGCATGAAAAACCATGAAGCAGACTATATATAGTAGCAACTTCTACTATGCAAGCAGAAGTCATAGTTGTTTATGAATGTGTATGTAAATATTTGTGGATCAGAAATTTTCTGATAGAGACCAAAATTTTGAGTCATGTGATTCCAAATATACTGAGTGTATATTGTGATAATGAGGCTGCAATGTTTTTATGTAAGAACAGTAAGAGATCAACGAATTATAAGCCCATTGATCTTAAATATTAAGGTGTGAGGAAAAAAGTCAAGCATGGTAAAGTCAAGATTTTAAATATTGCTACAGAAGAACAGTTAGCAGACTCTTTTACCAAACCATTACTAGTTGAGACTTTTAAGAAGCATTGTGCTAGGCACGTGTTATTGAGAAGCTAGATTCTGGAGTTTAGTTAGAGCATTTAAATTTTAGTTACAGATTTTCAATATTCTGTTTTCTTCTTGTATTTGTGTTTTTGGCTTTGTAAACTTGATTCTGTTATCAAATAAAATTGAGGAATTCCATTTATATTGTTTTACAGTGTTCTATATTAAATTTCAAAATTTAGTTTCTGTTTTCGATTTATTCTTCAAGTTATTAAGAAATTCAAGTGGATACTTATGTGTAGTATATGTTCTCTACATGTTTGCCTTTTGAGTTAGCAAATATTTTATATCCACTGGTGTTAAGTTACTAGTGATTTTAGAGTTTTTGTCTAAAACCATACAAAGGACAAGAGATTTTTGACAATGTCGTAATATATGTGTGAAAATGTCATTAGCTCTATTATAGTTCATATTTGGAACTCTTGTGCAGGAATACTTGGAGTGATTTTCAGTCTGTATTTTCTGATGAATCTGTTAGATTATATGTTTTGTATTTGTTAATGTGAAGTGGCTGAGTTGTTTGTTTTTTGGATTTATACATCTTGTTCTGCTAACGTATGCCTTAAGATTATTACTGATTTTGTTATTAGATTCTTTTGCTTACATTTGAATCATTGTACAGTCAAGTTGGAGATTGAAAGAATAAATTGGACTTATACAATAATTATGTGTCTTGAGTACTAAGCAATTGATTAAATATTATCTAAGTAATAAGAGTTGAATAAGGAATGTAATATTTGTGATATATTGATAACACATAATCAGTATATTGAGTAAGAATCCAATACATAGTCTGATATGAATCTCATGTCATTAAGGAAACATTATAGAGATCAACTAGGATTTTTTTATGGGTAAGACACTAGTTGATCACTATATATACATGAGCATTAGTCACTGGTCTCATCAATAACACATTCAGTATCAAATCCCATTAAATGAGCAATTGTGAGAGAGTTCAGAAGACTAAAGCTCGAAGACCGAAGTTTCTTGAGCAGCAAGCAATGGTAATCAGTTTCAATGCAGCATGTCGTAATTCTGTTATTGTTCTTGATTTCGTGTTTACATGGTTTAATGTTCCTTACAGTATTTGAAGATTATTTAGTTTTGATCTTTCAATTGGTATAAGAGCCATAATGAACCATGTATGTAAAATTGAATGAAATTTAACAGAGACGATCTATACATTAGGTTCTAACATATGAACGGTTGAGATATTAAAATATGACCGAAAAGTGTGCCAAAAACTGAACTTCGCACGGTAAGTTCAGAGCGAATGTTTGCTCTGGATAGGAACTGTACAGTCCTTATCCAGAGCGGGGATCCGTTCTGAAATTAAAGAGCGGGGCTCCTTATTTTACCCAGTTTTCAGTTAAATTTCTACATCTCCACCGTTCAGTATTTAAGTATATGTATATAGATCACTTCTGCTAAGTTTCTTCAAATTTGATAGTCATTTGAACATTCCTTGTTGTGATTAACACGAATGGTTAATACTGAACATATGCAGTTTGTTTATTGATTTTTTTTATCATTTTGATACCTTAACGATCATCAAATGTGCTAATTTGTAGAGATGATTTACATCCATATATCTAAATACAGAACGGTGAAGATGTATAAATTTGACCGGAAAGTGAGTCAAATAAGGAGCCCCGCTCTTTAATTTTAGAGCAGGGGTCCACTCTAGATAGGGACTGTATATATATAAATTTCGTCCAAAAGAAATTTGATAGAGATTTTTCTATTATTAATTGGTTTTTAAAATTCGATAAAGAATATATGGTATATATATAATAATTTTAACACATTAAAGTAAGGAAAAACTAATACATAAAAAAAACAAAAAATTAAATTTAGATTGAAAAAAGATGGAAACGCTTCTATTAGATATCTTAATTTAACCCATAATTTAATTTAATATAGTTCATATAAGGTAAGTAAATAATTTTGATATAAAAAAATTTACAATAATTTTTGCCTGATTTGGTATAATTTTTGCCTGATTTAAAATTTACGTGTGTGTCCATTCTCTCTCTAATTTGCATATCTTGGGCAATGCATTCAACGATTTTAACCGTTTAAAAGTTGAATTAATTAATAAAGATCATCACTGCAAACATTCAGAATAAACCAAAATCGTTTGCTCATTTGATTGCATCAAACAAATTAACAGGTCTAGTGAAAGTTATGAGTCTCATGATCAGCCGTCTATTTATTTGATACAATCCGTTAAGCAAATGATATTTGTTTGTATTCATTTTTTACATAGATGATCTTTATTGATTAATTCAACTTTTAAACGGTTAAAATCGTTGATTACATTGCTCAAGATATGCAAATTAGAGAAAGTATAGACGCACACCGTCTATACTGATATGGACACAAGTATTTTTCAAAACTAAACCATTATTAGTAAACTAAATTTAGTAAGAAAGACGAAATAATTTAAAGTCGTTAAATTAAGAAGGTAAGATTGTCTTTTTATATAAGAATACATGACATAATTTTTTCAATTAATACGTATTTAGGTGATATGACAAGCCATGTAGAATTGAAGCCACACAACCAAGACATCATTGAGAGCTCTTATCCGTGTCGATCTATATAAATGCACAACATAGACCAAAAAGGAAATTCAAAACGGAAGAGTTTGGCGATATAGGCTCGTATCAACCCATACACAATAGTACGCAGGTCAGGAATCAATATCAGCTAGACCAATAGCACATACGTACTATTTGGGTGATGTATGAATGCGTTATAAAGAAACACTACTCTTTCTAGCGTGAGAATTGAAACCTATGCAGAACGTGAGTGAAGTGTGCTTGATTTGAAACGTTGACAATTCAGTGGCTAGTAAAATTATGTCTACCATGCGGAATGCTAGGCTACTCAGTAGTCTGACCAGATGTCAGACAAACTTCTTTTCTGGACTCTGACATCTTCTGCAATTAGAATATATGTTTTGGTTTGCCATTATTGGTTTGCCTTTGTGGATGGATATGTGTTGGCTATGGTTATTGTATAGTAATTTACAATGCAGCTGATATTTTGTGGTAGGATCAGATCAAGAGCGCGTCAATATTTCTTTGTTTGATCAGAAATCGAAAGGGGTAACCAAGTCACCGAGGTTCTAAGATTTTGAAAGGAGATCTAACCAAGAAATATTAGTCTACGGTTCATCATTTGAACGGAGTAATTACTTGAGATTTTCTGTGTATTTCATAGGGAAGCGAAGAATTAATGACAGTTTAACTAGCTAGGCAAACCTATTGAAAATCATATGATTTGATTATCAGATAGTCTCCCTCAATTTGATTAGATAGTCTCCCTCGACGCCTCAATAATATTGTATTTTGGATTGTAGCAATCTTAAGATCTATACTATTTTTTAGAGTTTTGATTTGCTCCGACGTCTCTCCTACGTATAATCATCTTGCCAACTAAATGCTTAATTTATTTATCTGCATCAGTGAGTTTCTTTATGAGTTAATTAACTGGATCTTTTTCATACGAAATTAAAATGATTAACTAAGGGCTACCAGAATTAACAATAGGGGGCTTATTACGGCATTGGTAGCCACATTAATTAGGGACATTATTGGTTTATGAGTATAGGTATATTACAACCATGCATGTCCTAAGTTGGACAACGAGATTGCTATTAGAGGCAACCACATTTTTAGATAAGTAGATTGCACAACAAGAAAACATATTTGTTGGAATCAGGAGGAGAGGCTAGCTACTATAAAAGCGAACAGATATTATGGTTAATTATTACTAATTTACTCTTATGCAATATGCTTGAGAACGGAGAGTTCTTAGGGACTAGCTTCTCATGCTTTGGCTTCTCTAGTGTATATGTTCTAAGATTTCACTCGATCTCTTGACTAATGAACTTGAACCTCCTTGGATCGATGCCGTGGTCACGGTCCTTTCATTTCTTGTCGTTGATCGACATTAGTTTTATTTGACTAATTCAATTGTTAGGATTCCCAAGCCTTATTCTAGCTACTTTATATTACAAACTCCGGCCGGTCATATAAATCCTCGAGAATGATGATTAGAAACCTAAACTTTGGACAAGTTTAAGAGCAAACTATATGCATATTTAGTTCAATATCTTTAATTTTTTGGTAAAAATAAGAATGATTTTTCTTTAAAAAAAATTAAAACGACTCCTAAATTTTCAAATATGATCTCTATAGTCTAAAATTTCATGTGACTTCGAAATATGACGTAAACTGCTATTTTAGAACTAGCAATAAGGGCCCACATGATTAAGACCATACCTTTTGTATGTACATTTTATTTATAATTAGGACTATAATTATGTGTTTTTTATTACTACATTTTGCATCCAACCTGCTTATGAGTATGTTAATTAGGTTTTATTTCAGATTTTAAAGGTTTAATATGCAAATGGTCTATTTTCGTTCTATGAAAGTTTTAATATTGAAGTATGAGCTTTTATTGTCAGTTCTAAGTCAACAGCTTATTTCACATTTTGAGGTCGTTTGAAATTTCAGATTCGAAAAATCATATTTAAAAATTTATAGGTCATTCTGAATTTTTTTTTTTTAAAAGAGTCATTTTAATTTTTATCGAAAAATTGAGGATGCATATATGTCAATTATGACTTAATTAAAGACAAACAAATGACAAAACAACCAGAGATTCCTTTTCCCATCTCCTCTTAGCCACTGCATGCGCATTGTAACTGGAATATGACGTCTTGCAGTACCTGATCAACTGACATCCACGATAACATATAATAATTTCACTCTGATCGAGGTCGAGTACCAGTGTGTTTCCATAAGCTTCGAAGCTCCACATACAGCGTGAAAATACCGGAAGAGATAAGACCGATAACCTAATTTATAGACTAGATTCGGGGAACAATAGAGAAAAGAACCGTGAGGAGGAAAATGAGGAATGAAAGTAATTAAAAATATAAAGATATTAAACAGAACTAAAGGGTTACGTTCAAACATTGGGTATGAAGAATGCAGAGAACTACAGAAGAGCACAGTACTCCTCAGCTCAAAAGAGTCATAGCGTGGCATATGCATGCACAAAAAAGTACTTTGGCTTCTTCTTCTTGGAGAAAATCCAGATTATAATTACCGATTTCGGAACTTCTCTGCATTAGTTTTTCTACTTGGGGTAGTAGCACTCGATCGTCTGAGATGACCTCTCCTTCAGCACTATGAGTGGTGGAGTTCCCTTATGCGCTGTATGTGCTTCTGTCTATCGAAAGAAGTCTTTGAATTATTACAAATAACTAAAGAATCTCTCAAAATGGTAAACTTCCCACATGAGTACTTTGCCAAAAGAATCTCTGAAAATGGTAAAATTCCCGTGAGTACTTTGCCTATAATATTTCAGAAAGGTTCTTTAGTGGGAAGTGTGGAACACATTCAGCATGGGAAGCCTTTTCAGTTTTCACAGTACGTACCTTAACTGCAGAAGATGAATTTTCCTCTATTAGAAATGTGAATCTTCAGTTAGAACAGAATCGTCGACATTTTGGCTATTTTGTATATAGAATAGCTTGAAGTGACAGAAAATGACCCGCATGAAGGGATTGTGTAATAACCTTTCCAGATATACCCTTTTCTTCGAATAACTAATTCACTTATTAGGTTTACAGCCAATCAAGAACTGATTCCCCCATATCAGTATGTCAGATTGTCAGGCACATAGGTGATTTTTTTTTTTTAATAATTATAAAAGTAGCCCCAGTCATATTCAGCACACTTATCATACCCAGAGTTTTCACATTTCACCCTAAACTTTCCTCCTCCATCTTACCTTACTGTATAAGTGAGAACTATCCTTCGCCGAAGCCATTGTCGCAGCACATAATTATGTTCTCTTATTCGTTTTTGAGGTCAACATTGTAAACCAAAGTCGACTGCATGCATTCACCACACCCCTTGATTGAGGACCATATTGCAATAATCCAACGAGGGAACGACGATTTCCAAGTCTAAATAAACCTTCACATTTGCACTAGGGTTTAAAGTTTATCAGAAGCGACATGCATGCTTGAGAAAGAAATATAGGGTGGCAGATTTGCCAAGAAGGTGTCTTTGAGAAAATCATATTTCTTATTGTTTGAATCATGTTCTATATGGGGTGCTTCGTGAAAGATGATAAAAGATCAGATATATGCTAAACCGATAAATAGCAATTCGATTTGGAGTTGCAAGACTAGTTGAGAAATATAGAGTGGTGGTGTGTTCGCTCATTTGGTGGCCTCCATATATTGGAGAAAGAAGAGAGACATTAAAGAATGAGAGATAAAGAGAGGTAAGAAAACCACCGTTGGTGATAAAGGCCGGGGAAAAATGACGTCGCCGGTGCAGGTCGACTGAGGAACTGTGCGCATGTGAAATTTGTGTTTGATTTTTTTTTTTTTTTGTTCACCTCTACAATGACAAAGTTGGAAAGGTTTTCCACAAGATATTATTGCTGGGTCCACGGCTCTACGCTAAGATTTTTTGTTAGTCTTAACTACACAAGAGTCAGCAAGATCAAAGAAGAGAACATTTTCCATCAGGAAAAGCATTAAACCCTTTATTGTGATGTGACAAGCACAGAGAGAGAGAGAGAGAGCGAGAGGATGGGAGGTTGGGGACGACTAGCTAGCAAATTAGCAATGTTTTAATTGCTATGTCCATGATATTCTATTTCTTATATTCTCTTCTCCTTCTCCCAAAGCACTTGACAGATCTGAAGCAACTAGAAAGCGTACTTTAGATCACTATAAATTTAGAGCGTTACAGGGATTCCACTTGCAGCAAAGGCAAATAAGAGAGAAGTTCCTTCCCGAGTTGTCTTATATATCTTTGGTTTATCTATACGACCTTCTGCCCGATCTCTCTCTTTGCAGAGTTCTAATAATGGCAAGAATATCGGAACCTCTAGTTGTTGGAAGAGTCATAGGAGATGTTCTTGATTACTTCACTCCAACTACAAAAATGATCGTCACTTACAGCACCAAGCTCGTCTGCAACGGACAGGAGCTCTTCCCTTCTGTAGTCACTGCCAAACCTAGAGTTGAGATTGAAGGAGGCGACATGAGATCATTCTTCACTCTGGTACACATCATTTTCTTTTCTTTTCTGGGTACCCTTTTTTCGTAGCTTATCTTTTATCAGATCTACGTCCGAATTCACTAAGTTTCTAGCTTGATTTTGATTCACAGGTAATGACAGACCCAGATGTTCCTGGCCCTAGTGATCCTTATTTGAAGGAGCACCTGCACTGGTATAACTTACAATACTGTCTCTACTTTCAAACCTAGAAACGAGAGGAAAAAAAAAACAACAACAACAACAACAACTAAATTCATTTATATGTCAAATTCTGGAAATATTGCAGTATTCCTAACAACTTATACAGATTTGTAGATCAATTGCGCACATGCAGTTACAAACTTACAATACATAAACATCGTAATTTACAGATTCGAAGAGAACATTAATTATATTTTTCTGAATTTATTCTCTCTTCCATTATATGGTCATTTATATATATATGTACTCAAAATTTTGATCAGAACTGGATCTGGAAATAAAAGCAAGTAAAAAGTGCATATTATGTCCTAAACTCTGATCTAGAAAATTAAGCTAGCAACATATGATTATGGAGTATGTTTTTAGCCGGAATCTTATTAAAAATGGGACCGTATGGGTTGGTTCGGATCAATATGGAATTAAAATATAACTATCAATACAAATTTGAGAACGAAAATAACTGTCATTGCCGTTACTCGGACATCTTTACCTTTGGCCATGAGATGGTTTTTGATTCATTCAATTCTTTCATTTTCCGATCCCAAAATGAGGAAGAAGAAATGAACATAAAAACAGTATATATATACCGAGCTAGGACCTAACAGTTTTGCCTTGAAATTGAACTATACAGGATTGTGACAGACATTCCCGGCACCACAAATGCTACATTTGGTAGGTTATTTCACTAGTTCAGCTACCAGTTATACAGCTGGTGATCGATGATCAATCAATCAGCACTGATATATTGTCCATCATTATCGATCGATTTAAAGTCAATTTGCTTTTAACTTGAAAGAATTATGTACTTGATTAACAGGAAGAGAGATGGTGAACTACGAGATGCCAAGGCCAAACATAGGCATTCACAGGTTTGTGTTTGTTCTCTTCAAGCAGAAAAGAAGGCAGTCAGTGAACCCACCTTCCTCAAGGGATCACTTCAACACCCGAACCTTCGCAGCCGAAAACGACTTAAGTCTTCCTGTTGCTGCCGTTTACTTCAATGCGCAGAGAGAAACGGCAGCAAGAAGACGGTAGGCAGCTTGCAGGAGGCAGGCTAGATCCCAAAAGATTCAATGCGCGCTGTAACCGCAATACCTAAATAAATAAACGAATTGTGTGACTGCTGATGTAATAATCCTCCTTATGGCAAGGTAATTAAGCAAACGTCACTCGCATGGTACCAGAATATTTTCCCTAAAGAGAGCTGTACGTGAGTATTTGTGTGACAGTCATTTAGCTTTTCTGCTCTCTCGGTCTTCGAATGTTATTATTTTGTTTATAGTTTGATGTATTAGTAAAGTACGTATTCTATAACCTTCTTGTTTTTGGTTCCGAATCATCGTTGATCACCGGACAACTATTGAAGAACAGGTTGAATAAACCCATTAATTATCGGCCGTCTTTTCAATTCAATTTTCAATACTCTGCTTCTAGTTTAAGTTAAGGGTTCAGAGCTTCCATTTCATTTCAACTGGAAAATCAGAACTCAAAAAGGATCGCCACCAATCAATAATGGAAGCACGCAATTGTTTCGTCCATATGAGTAAATCACATCTGAAAAATTTTAGTTAAATTGACTGAAACGCGCCATTTCAATCCGTCATTTTTCGTAAAGGAAAAAAAATAAACCAGTATGTGGACACCACATGAAACTTATCATTTCCAGTCAAGCTGAAAAATCAACTAATAAGTAGCTCTATAAGAAAGACTAGTGCTCTAGAACTAACTGTTCATGTCATAATACAAAGCTAACAAACTTTTGGATTAACTTTTTATTATTATTTTTTTATCACATATGGGCATATTCATCATTCAGTATTTTAGGTTTCTATGAGTATATCACATCTCAAAATTTTAGCCAAAACAATTATCGTTTATGTATTCATAATTTCAATTTACTAATTATGTACACGAACTATTTATATTGAACAGTTTCAATCGTCTATTAATTTGATATTATT
The DNA here is from genome assembly GCA_963682095.1 of Potentilla sterilis. NCBI lineage: Eukaryota > Viridiplantae > Streptophyta > Magnoliopsida > Rosales > Rosaceae > Potentilla > Potentilla sterilis. The sequence continues at coordinate 13,897,335 of OY821756.1, read as the reverse complement.
CAGTACCCAAACATTAATCAATTTGACTAAAACTTTTCAGATGTGATTTACTATTATGGACAAAAAAATTGAAGATGCTCTATAAACTAATTGGTTAGTTCCATATACGAAGCTAACCAACCTTCAATCTAAATTTCGATCACATATAAGCATGTGCACCGTTCAGTTTTGGGTCAATATGAGTAAATTACCTCAGAAAAATTTCAGTAATTAATTATCATTTGTATATTTACAATTGTGATTTACTAATTTTATACACGTAATGATGCATGTTCAACAATTTCAGGTCGTCCATCGAATAATATAATTCGGTATCCAAACGATAACAAAAAACTGCTTAGGTGATGCTGTGCGCCTTGGCCACCGTCCAAATAGTGTGCATAATTTTTTTTTAGAAGAATGAGACAATACCCTTTCTCTTTTAATTTCAGCGGCATAAATTTTTTTATTAAGCATATATGTATGGTTACTGATTGTTTGGCTCGTCCAATTATCTCTTTTGGGCTCAAACACTAATAATACTATGTGCTTCAACAACTACCCAGCTAAATTTTTCTTGTTCTTCTTTAGCAACCGATCAGTTTAGGATCCTAAGTGAAGTTTGTTTGTAATATCTTTCACTCATAAAGAATTTTATACTAAAATTTCACAAATTTTCTGACTGCCTTAAAACAAATGTAGAGGATACCTTTTAAGATGTTGTAATTGGACAACCAAATATCTGCTTAAAGCCTATATGCGAATGTGAAAAATGAGAGGAGTACCAACATATTTGCATATAGCACTTCCCCGAGTCCCAACAATTAGCCACCGCAGATTGCAATATCCTCACTTACAGAATCAACATTGAAGGAACTTCTTCTTACTCTGAATGACTCAGTCCCAGCGTCCATACGGGTTTTATTTTTCTCAACGAAATCCCATCGAGGCTTCACTCTCTTTTTATGAAGACCAAAAGCCTCCAAGAATGGCAGCCTAAGAAGCTGTCCCAAGGGCACCGGTTCCGGGATCATTACTACATTAGCACCGGTCTTATATGACAATGCTTCTGAAACTGTCGGAATCGCGCGAGAGATATCAGTTACAGGCAGCAGGCAATTCGCAAGAAGAACGTCTCCAGCTGTAGGATATGACCAGTTGTACTGCGGAGGAGGAAGACTCTCAACTGCCTCGAGATCGATCTCAAAAAGATCATCTTCGTCTTCCATGTCTGATAGAATATGACTTCTGTTCAAGCCTACAAGTGCTGCAGAAGAGGAACCTCCAAGGAGAGAAGCCATTGTGATTCTTTTTAGTTCCAAAGATGTGGTTTTCTACTCCTTATATATAATTGTCCAGATATTAGGTGTTGGGGGAGTAGGGATAAGTTCAGGTGGTAAGTAGAACGCTCGCCAACAAATCAACAAAGATAAATAAAGAATGTGGAGGTTGGTCTTTGAAAGCTGCATTCTCCAGGTTCAAATCCCCCACGTATGGCTGACATATAGATCTCTTATATCCAATTTTCACATTATTTTCGCTGTAAGTTTGAAACTCAGGCCCAGGAACAAGAAAAAGAAAACTACTCCCTAATTTAAATATAATACAGACTTTTGAAGTTGGATGACCAGTTAATAACAGAACAAGGAAATGCATTCTAAACCCCAAGAAACTGAAAAATAGACCACCAAAACCACTGGAAAGTCTTGTGCAGTAGACCTAACTACCTCAACAGACAGAAGATAACCCACACACTTTCTCCAATACTGGAAGCAACTTCTGTTAGAGCTTAAGCCAATTTATATTCCAGAACAATACGTAAACCAGCCTACACTATTGACGATTTGATATTTTGTTAGCTTCTTCCACTCCATTGTGCAAGTATGTAAGGAATATAATGTACACGCTAAACGAAAAAAATTTAATAGTATTTACCCTAAACCTTTCAAGCTTCAACAACCAAACAACCACAGGCAATAACCAATAATCTTGAAATTTAACCATGTTGCCAATACTGATTGCTAGTTTGGACACCTACAAACTGATAATCTTGACTTTTTATAACTTTGAAGATATCTTAGACTTGGGACTCAACTCAAACAAGATTCACATTCCTTCTCCATCATGAGGTATTGCATTTCATTTGCTTCATGCCTTCAAACTAGACATGCAGTGAAGAGATCTATGATTCATTATCATTTTACAGAAGGGTAAGTTCACTATCTTCACTATCTTCAATTACAGAAGATTCGCCCTAAGCATTGACAAATTTGGGTCTTTCAAGGGGTGTAAATTTGCTTCAATTATAGAATGTACACAGAGGCAAGTAGAGTAAATTTGAAATCTTAACCACTGCAATTCAGCAAAATCGTCTTAGGCATCAAGATTTACCAACTAATTTCAGAATAATCAACAAAGACTCAGTACACACATCTTAACCCACTAATGACCATCATACATCTGAATTACCCGCAACCTTCATCGGATCACTTTTCCTAACAGAACAGTAAAGACAGTCACAATTTTATTTATTACAAGAAACCATCATTTCTGTTTTGAGATAATAATGCCAGTTCGGGGTTCAGTATCACACGCAGAAATCAAACTACTTTCCGAATCTTATGAATGTGCATTTGTATATGGCATTAAGGAATATGATCAACTATAACAAGAAGTATTTCCCGTTTCAAAAAATAGACCTAAAGAGGCTTCAGGCATATGCTATAATGCGAAAACACATCAATGTAGCTAATAAACCAGGGAGAAAAATGACTCAGCTAATTATCAAGGAAAAGTTTCCAGCTAAAGATGGATCGTCGTCACAAAACATTTTCTCCAAAGCTATGAAAAATATAGCGCACAGCTTTCACAAACTGCACTCTAAGCCATGTTCTAGTTCTAACAGAGGAAATTCAACATCCTTTTTTAGGATAACAATAGTTTATTGTTTAATGAGTTCATGTAATTGCTTACCGTAACCCAATTTACTTTCACAAATTTTGGTGAACGTCATCACCAAACATTTTCTCCAAAGCTATGAAAAACCCCAATCCGACATCAAATTCATAGAAGAAGAGACAATACCATAATAATTCCATCATTTTCAATAAGATGAAGGAAAACATTTACTGTAAAAATGAATTTTTATGACAAATGGTAACATAACCATTACCTACATTTGCCACAGAATCACATCATTTTCGTGAGCTACAACAGGTTCACTAACAAAAACAAAGCACCAAATTTTCAGCACTAAAATATAACAAGAAGCGAAAAAAGAGTGTAAATCAGAAAACACGCATACGCTATGAGGCCACGATGCTCGTCACCACCGTCAGCAAGAGCAACCATCAGCGCCGTAGAAACCCTAGTGGCCCAAAGCACAAACACTCCGGCCACCGCGAACCTGAAAGTCCCGCCCTGCGGCACGAATAGCGACGCCGCCGATAAGATCACCACCGGCAGCAAGCAGTATCCAACCACGCTCGTACACCTGTGCAGGTCGAGGTTCCCGTTCCGGCCGGCCAGCATGTTGAAGACGACGTAGAGGAACATCGAGGAGACGACGATCCAGCCGAGAATCACGCCGAATTGGATCTTTCCGGCGAGGAGTTGAAATAGGCAGAGCGACATGTAGAGGAGGATCGGGCCGGAAAGATCCGAGTCCTTATGGACGGCCGGGTTGGCCCGGAACGGGTTGAGGATCGACTTTGTTTTTCTCCATATCTGATCCGGATGGATCCCGAGCTCATCGAGGAGTGGTTCCTCGTCCTCGAAGCTTGTGCCTCCGGGGACGGAGGAGGAGCCGCCGATGGGGCCACCGAAGAGGGAGCCGGAGGAGGAGGAGGCGGCGGCGGAGCCGATGTCGAAGGACATGAAGGGGATGCTGGAGGTGGATGACCGCGGGGGTTGAAACGGCGCCGTCGCCACGCGGCGTTGCTGGATGTTGTTGTTGGATCCGGCGCTAGGGTTCCCGCCGGAGGGAAACACCACCGGCGGCACGGCGAACTCCTTCGTCATTGTTCGGATCGGAAAATCCAATCGAGGATTTGGGAATAGGCGAGGCAGAACACGTAAAACAAGTGAAGTTTTAAGAGTGACAATACGTAAGGGTATTTTGGACATTTAGGATGGATATAAAATAGAGATTCCGAGTCATGTGCAAGTCGCGACTGAAAAAATCAAACTTAGTCTCACATTTTTAGGGCAGAGTTAAATGGAGGACGACGGAGCTCTTTCGAAACCAGCGGCGGTGGTGGCGTGCGCCGCCATGGCGTCATTCTACGTCGGGATTCTCTACGCGCCGACTTTGATTCTTCGTCTTCCTCCTCCTTCTTCCCACACTAACTTTTTGATCCGACGGTTCGTAGGCGCCGGAGTTTCCTCCGTCGTCTCCGTCGTCGTTTCCACTATGCTCCTCCCCGTAAGTTACTTTGTTTCTCCATTTCTTACTTTATTTCTCAAATTTTGACTATCGAAGTACGGATCTTCAAGTGGACTTTGAACTATGATAGCTCTCTATAGCTAATCTATTGTGTAATCAGATTTAGCTTGTTCAATATTTGTTTATTGATTAGGTTTCTGATATGAACTTAATGAAATTTTGTTGCTTGCTATACTATAATCGATTGGTTTCAATCCTTTGAATTTTTTTGATTGGTAGTGATTACTATAGCTCACTTTGTTCACATTCGTGAGCAATGACAGATTAAAAGCGGAGAAGCATCGCAGCTGTTAGGTGTATACGGCATCCGGTTTGATCATATTGTGAGTATTCTCATACTGAGGTTAAATCGTGGGGATTAGTTTGGTCAATTTTGTGAGATGTGTATTCAAAGTAAGCCGTTGTTCGTATCTGTTTGGTATGCAGATTGGGGAACGGTGAATGCTTGCTAAAATTTGCGTGCTGAGTTGTAGTTTTATGTGTGAAACAGTGGCAAGCCGTGGTTTTTCCTCTGGCATTGACTGCTCTTATGTATGCCGGATCCTTGACATTCATGTTTCTATTATTGATGCATTCGTTGAGGGAAGATGTGAATTGTAGTGGAGGCCTTTCGTTTGGCTATATCAAATGTATTGCACAAGAGGCTGTTGCCTCTCTGCGTTCAATTGCTTCCAGTGTTATGCATTGGCGTAATTATGTTGTGGTGAGTTGCCTTATATGCTTTTATACTGATTTTAGTTTGCTTCTCAGTTAGTCATGGAGATATAGGACACTTTGGATGCAGTAGATGAGCCATAAGGTCTAAATGATTCTGGGAATTAAAATACAATTTTACTTTGAACAGGCTCCAGTTACGGAAGAGTTGGTGTTTAGAGCATCCATGATACCGTTGCTTCTCTGCGCAGGATTTCCAAAGAACATAGTCATATTTTTATGCCCTATATTCTTTAGTTTAGGTAAGTTAACATGTGTCACTTATATCCATCATAAATTCATGCTCAAGGTTGATTATTGAGTAGATTTCTTATAATTAACTACAACAGCATGCTCTCAGATACAACTAGAAAGACTCCTTCTCTAATCTCTAGGATCTTCCAGAACCTTCCTATTTTTTTAAATTGTATCAGTTGTAGATAACATTAGTGGCTCATCCCTTTTTAGTTTTGGATGTTGTTGAAGTCCTATCTCCCATGTTTCCTAAGCTTATGGTTGTGTTTTTCAAATTCATGCTTGTTTGTTAGAATAGAGTTCAATCAGAACCAATAAATGTTAAATTACGAGTACGCAGTTATTTTATACTAATAAATTGCTAGTCTATCTTCTGGTTATTTTGCTGTCTCTGAAATACCAATTATATTGTAAGTGCAGCGTAGTCACTTCCATTTTCCCTTTGTAGTGCTTTAAGTACCTCATGAATCATTATGAAATTTCTATTTAAAATGATACAACTTTATTTTTTATGCTGCATTTGTTAGCTGAACTTGGAGAGAAATTAGTCTTATTGTGCATAATTACTCTTTGCAGCTCATTTGAACCATTCAGTGGATGTCTATAACAAGCAACAGAACTGGACCAGAGCCTGCATGATTATAGGTATGTTCAACTTTTAATTTGCATTTGATGAAAACAGAGATGTCAACCTGAACAGTTCCTTTTACTACTACAATAAGTATTAACTCAATGGATAAAATGTGCCTTTGTCAGGTCTCCAGCTTGGATATACTGTGGTCTTTGGCTCATATGCATCTTTTCTCTTCATTCAAACTGGTAGGGATTGTTGACACTTCTCTATTATTTTTATCATGTCTGATGTCCATAGTATTGTCGTTTTAGATAATAGTACATTTATGAGGTTGCATATGCAAGCATTTTCATTTTTGCTTATTCCCACGCGTTATTTTTTGGTAGTTGATTCATGCAATATTTATTCCTTGCAGGACATTTTCTTGCTCCCGTAGTTGCTCATATGTTTTGCAATATTATGGGATTGCCAGCCCTAGTTATACCAGGGAAAGGTATGAGAATAAAGTGCTTCGTAACTAAATGCATAACTACATTTCCAGGAAACCATGCATACCTTAAAAACCATAGCATGGACTGATAGATACTAACTTAGTGCGATATTTCTTCTTCATAGATGTTGTGCGAGCCTGATAGTTATTAACAATTCTTGATTGATAGTCGTAGTATCCATTTTTACCATCATGGAAATATTTCCTGGAACTTGGAAGACTATTAATCATGCATACCTTAAAAACCGTAGCGTGGACTGACAGATGCCAGCCTAGTGTGATATTTCTTCTTCATAGATGTTGTGCGAGCCTGATAGTTATTAACAATTCTTGATCCATAGTCGTACTATCCATTTTTACCATCATGGAAATATTTCCTGGAACTTGGAAGACTGTTAATCTTTTGGATACCAACATCAAAAGCCGATTGTATACATGGTGACAGGAAAGACATAAACGATAGGTAACAAGAATTGATGAGTTTAAATGAGAAGCAGTAATATGAGTATCAATCCTGTTTTTCCAGGAGCTGCTTAAGTAGATTTAAGCGAAATCTTTTCCTTAAATATATTCTCATTGTGAAAGCTAGGATTTGTCAATTAAAGGCCTCTAATGCTTGTGATCTCCTCACAGCTGTTTTTATGACTATTGTGTTCAATATTCTCATTGGAAATATTCCTGGAACATGGAAGACTGTTAATCTTTTGGACTTTTGGATACCAACATCAAAAGCCGATTGTATACATGGTGACAGGAAAGACATAAACGATAGGTAACAAGAATTGATGAGTTTAAATGAGAAGCAGTAATTTGAGTATTAATCCTGCTTTTCCAGGAGCTGCTTAAGCAGATTTAAGTGAAATCTTTTCCTTAAATATATTCTCATTCTAAAAGCTAGGATTTGTCAATTAAAGGCCTCTAATGCTTGTAATCTCCTCACAGCTCAATTCATTTTACATTATTGTTTCAGGGATAATAAGTGTCGCATTTATAGCTGGAGTGCTGGGGTTCCTGTGGTTACTTTTTCCTATGACGAACTCGGGTTTCTACAATGATAGAACAGATAATTGTAGATGTTGGCAGGGATATTGTTCTGGGAACTAAGCCAGTGAAATCTTCAGAATGAACTGAAAATATCTGGTGAGGAGGCTTCGCACAAGTCATCAGCAGCATGTGCCTCACATTGTTCCTCGCAACAGAGCCTAGGTAAATTCAGAATTTATCAGTCAACAAATTAGTACCGAAATTTGTGAAGCTTATTCCAGTTCCTAAAATGGGTCGGTGGAATAATTTCTCTTTTTTTTTTTTTTTCTGTAATTAAAATAAATCCAAAGAGGCCTTCTAACTGATCTCTTCACACATCTTACAGCTCCCTTTCACTACTAAACAGGCCACCTGCTAATTCACTTCTAATAGAGAATATCATCAACCAGGGTATAGATTTCGGTAGTCGCAAGTTCTTGTTGGTCGGTCGGTCCATGAGTTGTCACCTAGTTCATTCACTTTGAAGTTGTCTATCAGTATACTGAGGTATCGGTTTGATGCTAATTCGTCATTTAACAAATCACACCAATAGTGAGTAGAACCGGTCATGGAGTGGCCTAACCTAAATAGTTAAATTGTCATTTCTAATGTAGTAAAATAAGAACTAACATATCATGTTCATCTACTCAATGAATTTCATGTTCAACCGTGCTCAATTATCATTGGATTTGAAGTATTAGAGCAGAGAATGGCGAAGCAGCTCAAATACGTTTGATCCAAAATCAAGAACAGTACGTGAATAAGAAATTCATGAGCAAGCGAACATGACTTAAAAGACATCGACTCCTTCATCTTGCATCAATCATCTCGTCATTTTCTTTCAGAAAATTGGAGTCTCTTGTCCAGAAAAGCAACCGGGCACTTCCCAAATTTGCAATTTAGATCTGTCGTGGCTAAATCTTTGCTGGTACATTAACATAATGAGAAATTCTTCCCAGGGGCAAACTCACCAAGTGGCTTATGGGACCGCCCAATAAAACAATGCCATGTGTCAAGTTATCCCACGTCAACATTTGCTGAAGAAACTCAGTTGAGACACCGGAGTTCATCTTCGCTGAATTCAAAATACAGAAGCTCCTTGCTCTCATAGCCTCTCTTTCTTTCCTTCTTCTCCGATGGCTCCGGGGACACCGCCAGTTTTTCACCACTCCAGTCTGTCCATAATTTGTCTTGCGGGGTGTTGTGGAAATTGAGTTTTTCTTTCTTGATTGAAATTGTGGGTGAGTTTTCATCTGTGAATTGTTCCAATGCTTCACTGAGATTACGGGTTTTTTTATTTTTATTCTGGGATTAGGAAGCAGCTTTTGTGGCTCAATTTGACCATTGAAACCTAAAGTTTGTGTCTTTCTGAATTTGATTTGGAATTCATTGTTGGGTTTGTTTAATCTTTAGGATGTGAAGCTTAAATTGGGTTTCTACATGGTTGATGGGAGAGAACCCCAAATCTGTCGTTGTGGTTTGCTGTGACCCAATTCATCCCTTTGTGGGTTTTCGACTAGATTGAATTCTAGTTCAAAGAGTTTCATGCAATTTTCAATATGGAAGCTCCTATATTAGTGTGCTGCTTTGGTTCTGGACAAGAAGAGAGATGGCTCAGATTCGAGCCTTGACATCAAGAACCCTGAGAAAGGGCGGGTTTCGGCCTTTGGGTTGATCGGAAGTATTCTTTCCAGCTTTGGGTTTTTTCAGTAAAACTGACATGGAAAGAATTATTGCATGTGTCAGTTTCTGATAGGTCGGTCGCATAAGCCACGTGGTGCGTTTGTCCCAGTAAAGAATTTCTCTAACATAATCAGCTAAACATCTGAGACAACTATGAAAGCAAATTGTGTATGTCCTTTAATGAGCAACTATATCATCATGGAACTCATTGTAGGCCATTCAAGTTATTAGCTCTACTTTGAATTTCTTCTACAAGATTTTGGAAATCTATCCAACTTATCATTCTTAAAGAGAGGGAATATGTTTTCATTGAATGTTACATTCAAATGGTGGAACCATATTTCAATTACAGAAAGATTTCACAACTTGATCCGATGATGTAATTGTAGTAGGGGTCTAGTCTTTACCGCCAACATCAGAGATCTGCAGTTTTCATAGACCACCTTCTACACTTCAAACGTTTTACAAGATATTGCTATGATGATCAGAATCTCAAAGATGACATTGTGAACCAAGGTCAGTGAATGCTGATGGAAATATTAATTATTACACAACACATATAGCATAAACCCATCTAAAACCTCTATGGGTTCATTTGTGTTCTTAAATTTCCAATAAAATCTGGGTCTGTATTTATGTGTTTTAGCAGAAACCCTTTGTCTTGGTCTTTGAATGAGATTTCAGTCATCATAACCCTTTGATCCTATTTTCAACCCTCAAATTGATTTTGCTGAGCTTGTGATGATGTGGGTATGGTTGCCCTCTCAGAGGAGTCTTTAATAAGGTACCCATGTAGGGCATTTGAGAACCTAGCTAGGAGGGTTAGTTAGGCACAATTGAGTTCTGATTAGACATTTTCTTATGTTGTATGATGGTCAACTAAGGACTCTATGTCACATATTGTCATGTCCATATTACCAATGAGTTTGATTTTGTGTGGTTTTTTCAAACTTCATGAACCCTCATTGACTTTTCTGTTCTGAATCATTTTGACGTTCTTTGACGTTTATCCCTTGGATTAGATCCTCCCATCAACTCTCCCCTCAGATAGAATCTGAATGAAAAGACTATCCAATATAAATTTATATGTATGTATATTTCTATAATTATTAGTTCTTTACTGATTTTGCCATTAAATAAACACATTAACCCTTCCTCTAATTTGATCTGTGATCTTCTATCTCTGTGTCCTCCAAAACGGTGAGGAAGTATCAGAGAGTGGAAATGGTGAAAATGTAGTGGTATATACGCTTTGTGTGTGTAGCAGAGGAGATGATGGCATGGTAAGCAAGCACTGCAAACTTGATTTCTTAACAAAGTATGAGTAATATGAGAGATTAAATCCTTGTTTCTCTAAGTTTTTTGTTATGTGATTTTTCAAGCATGTTAGAGGTTAAGGTTCAAATGTGAAGGGAATTAGAGGTATATATATTTTTTGAAATATTAACCCCAATAACTATCTTGGTCAAGAAACAGTTTCATCCGAGAAGGTGATCAACAAGTTTTTCATTAAATTCAATCATGCATAACGATTTCTGATGGGAAGTGAGAGATGTGAGAATTGTGAAAGATCTTTGACTGTTTGAGAAGCGTAACAGGCTTCCCGAAGATGTATGTTTCCAAGTTTTACAGCAGTCAAAACCATGTGACTTGCCAACTTTGAAACACAAGATAGTGTGAAATTTCCAGTTGGCTCATCTGTGTGTGTTTCTTAACGGGTAAATTTGAAAGTAAGGATTATGAGTTACAGAGAGGTGCTTTTCGTCATGTGTATCAAGTTATAGCTAGGATGCTGCCTAGTTTTACCGTTAGAATCCAGAATATGCAACGTGATTACATTGCATGCATGATTAGGATTTATGAAAGGAGTAGTTATACTTTGTCTCTATCTCTTAACGAAACTCAACTTTGAATACGTTACAGGGTTAAATGCTCCTTAAAAGCTAAGAAATATGTATCTGTTTCTGTTAATATCTTCTGGGTTTTCAACCATTTTTTTAGCATTACACCATTGATGAGGTTTTGTATTTCTGAGTGCACTAATTCCAATTTGGATATTGAGAGGGTGAATGGAAACAGTTAGTACCAGAGAGAGAGAGAGAGGCAAAGCTACAGTGATAGTATATTTCTTTCTAGCACAAAAGCTTGATTCAGATATATATTTATCCTTGTAGACCATGCAGAAGTTCATATCCTAAGGCCCCCCAAAAGAAGAAAACACATAATAAAATATGGAAGCAGAAGCAGCAGAGTTAAACATCCTTGTAAATCACAAAGATACACAACCACTGCTACTTGTCCTATGTACCTAAAGCTGAAACTACCACTTCTGACTGGCTTAAAATATTACACAAAAAAAGGGGTAAGTCCTAGTGGGGTCATAGAGAAGATTTGGTCCACAAATCTAAGCTTTCTCAGTTGCTGGAACCGGAAGGATGATTGTTCGAGTTGTTGTTGTTCATGTTGGTAGAGCTCAGGTTGAGATTCAGATCGGGCACAGTGTTTGCAGCACCATTTGCTTTGTTTGGCTTTGATGAAAGCTTCTGCTTCAGCTCTGAAAGAAGGGCCTGATTCTCTTGGTTCAGAAGCTGTGCCTTCTTCCTCAGCCTCTCATTCTCTTTCAATATGTACACATTCTGCAAGTACAGCTTTGAGTTTAGCCTTTCCATTGCTGCTGTGAAAACAAAGTCTGGGGCTTTTTCCTGTGAAAACAAAAAGAGCATCTCAGTATCTCATAGTATTATTTCTTTATTGTCATACATAAGACACTGACATTATACTATATTCTAAACTTCTAACCCAACACTTAAAAGAAAAAAAAAAAAAAAAAGGTATGTATATTGCTTATATTGAATCAAACAATGTTACCCACTAGCTGTTTGAAGTTGAAAAACAGATTACCAATGTGAAATAATTAGTTGCTTGCTTTCTGCTACAGCTTTAATAGATATACTTATGACTGTTTTATGAAAAGGAGATGAGAAACAGAGCAGAACAGAGCAACTTAAACTAATCTTGGACCACTATATATAGACTATTAAGTGGGTTTGTTTGCCAGTAAAGAAAAGAGAGATGGAATCACAAGTAGTCTAAACCTGCACTCAATGAAAGGGAACAAGATGGTGTCTTTCGGCTTCCCAAATCGAAAAGAAAGGGATAAAACCATGAGCATACAGCACAGACATATCAAACTTAGTTCAAGTCTTTTCCATTGTAACAGAACTGAAAAATGCAACTCTTGCAAACGTTTTTGTGTATTATGGAAGAAGGTATGATCAAAAGCTTCAAATTTTGAGCTTAAGAAACACGAATAAAACCCATTAAAAAAACAAATGCTCGGGTATCCAAGGTGTGAAAATCATTCTAAAGGCATTTGCAGACATTCTTTCCTCAAAATGAGGTGGTTCTGGAACACACAAAGGAGATTAACAGAAACACAATGTGAACGTCTCCACCAAGGCAATCCATTCAACAAGAACACCCTCATGAAAACTAAGCGAAGGAAGAGAGGGAAGTATATATGTTTTGAAAAAGAAGAGAAATGAATAAAGAAATGACCTTTTGGTTTTCGGAGAGAGCAGAAGGCAATCTGGTATTGTAACGAGAAGAAGAGCGGTGGAAAAGGCAGAGAGAGAGCTATAGCTTTGTTGTGTGTGGTGAAGAAGTGAGGGACAAAAGGAACAAAGAGGGTCTTAATTTATAGGCCAAAATCTAAGAAAGCAAGCTTCTTCTTCATGGATACTCTGAGAGAGAGAGAGAGAGGGAGAGGGAGAGGGAGAGAGAGGGATTTTCATGAGGGTTGGGGGGGACATGCCCCTCTCTCTCTGACACAACAATCATGCATTGTGTAAGCATGGAAGGCGGCCGGTTAAGAGCCTTAAAGAAAAAAGAAAACACAGATTTTTAGTGTTTTGGGTTTCTATGAATGATGATGGAAATGGCGTCAAGTGAATGATGATGGGGTTTTTGCTTGGGGTTTTGCAAAGCAGGGGGCATTATCGTCTATAAAATCTTTGAAAATTATGGAACTTAATGACTACCTCTTCCAATCTCTCTTACCTCTCTAGCTTCTATGGCTCAAATGCAAAATGATGGTGGGCTAGGCCGTCCCAAGATTCGCAATGATGGTTTGGATTGGGTTCTAAACCATCATCACCACCCCTTCTCCCTCTTCTCCATCATCAATTACTCTTTTGTTTTCATTTATGCTCCTTCTATTCCTAAAACCAAAAACACTCCTCTTCTTCCATTATTTATTTCAGCCTTTATTAATTCAGTTCGGGCAACAAATCTATCCTCTGCAAAATTGTGATCTTTTGGGTCATATCAAGGATTATACATCCAAAATAGGAACACAACCAAGATGGCCATTTTGGTGAATAACAATGATACTTGAACAGTGTCATTTGCCTAGAGCAGTGTTTTGGGGGGAACCCATTAACCCAAAATGTGAATCCCTAAAAGAAAAAGGTGAAAAGGGGGGATATGCCTTATAACTTGTTGTAATTTGGGTTTTTAGAGATTGGAACTTAAGTTCCATAATTTGGGTTTTTAGGGAAGAGGGGTTAACTTGTTGTAGGGTATACTTAAAAACCCAAATTACGATTTTAGACCCTGTAGATATGGTTATAACTTGCACGATTTGCATCCCCTTAGCGATGATGGTGTTTTGTTTTACGTTATTATACTCATAATTATAGGCCAAGCTAGTATCATAAGTGTAAAGCAAGTTCTTTTTTGCCAAATAGGGGATGAGAGCTTGAAAACCCCTCATGGGTTATGAGTGGCTTAACGTGAAACATCATGGCTTGACAGATACTGTTTTGGATGGGTTTCATTATCGATGGGTAAAATCGTCCTACTGGTTTTGGAGTCCCTCGTAGAGCTCGTTCATTTCGACTATTCCTTTTGGGAGTTGCTTAATTATCGGTTTCAATCCCAGTGTGGGAGATTACCTTGTTGCCCCTAACGGTTTGTTTCCATTGCAAGTTTAGGAGAACCTGGAAAGGGTCATGGTTCATGGATCGGGATCCTCTCCTAATAAAAGGAGAGAGATCTTCCTCCTCATGAGATCTGGGCCGTCGGATTAAAATTAGACGGTCCAGATTGCTTTACAGGGGGTGGTGTGTGAATAGTAACAGATGATTGTGAACCGTCGGATTAAAATTGGACGGTTCAGATTGATTTATGAAGAGGTATGAGGAGGGAGATATTAGGAGAGGATCTCATTCCATGGTTCATGAGGTGAATAAGGTTTGCACCAGCAGTCCAGCAGGCAGCAGTTTCTATTTCGAAACTTGCTTTTTCACTTTCATTATTTGGTAGTTTATATTTCTATTTTGAAAAAAATGATATTATAATTTAGTTTTTATTTATCGAATTTTATATCCCTTAAAAAAGTAGGAATGCAATTGACAGATTTCTATGTAATTCAATACTATGTGTGAAATACGGAAAAAATGTAAAAAAATTTGTATAATACTTGTGTAATACTTTTATATATATAAATGAATGAATAATTGCATTGGCCTAGTTAGCCATCATAACCAAATTATGCACATCATTGAGCAACTTGAAGGTAACACTATTTGTGTCATTTTACAGGGCCTGAGAGTCATTTTTTTTTTAAATATTAACAACAATCTTGTTGACCCTTGCAAGTGAATGTTTTTTGAACTTCTCCACTAGAAAATCTCTTAGTATTACGAATCCGGAGCTTTTATCATATGTATATGTTTCCATTGCTTCCTCATACAGCTTGTGATGTATGTCAATTTAAAGTCTCCCCAATCCTGCCATAGGTTACATTGTTTAATACCTCATCTTCATGTAAGGGAGGGCTCTTTGCTGTCAAAAGCATTTAATCCGGCCTAAGAGTGCATGCTCTTGAGAAATCAAGGTATATAACTTTCCTCTTTTTCTTCATCTCCTCTGAAATCAGCCAAAAAGCCAAAGATAACAAGCGAATACAATTGTAAAAGAGAATAAATATATTCTGTTAAAAGTATATTATATCGGTGAGTTGTGGGCTAGTTGATTAAATAGTATAACCAACAACGTTGAGGTCATAGGTTTAATTAGGACTCACTGACATATGTAAGAGTGTGAGTGTAGTAACCCCGATTTTATAATTCAATTTCTTGTAATTTTCTTGAGATTAATAGAAGAGTGATTTTCAGGAATTCGTATTCCTTACCTTTTTAATTAGTCGTTGGTCGACGTCGGAAGTGATTCCAAGAGTTCAAATCTGAAAAACGTTTATTTTCGATGAGTTAAAAGTTGACATTTTGATCCGTCGTGAATTTTATAAAGGTTCCTTCATGAAAGTCATAGAGCTCAACGATACGAGTTTGTAGACATGCAGCACACGTGAAACGGATGTCGTATGAAGAAGTTGCGACATGTTGAAGTTATTTCCAAAAATCTGAATTTCTATAAATAGCAAAAGTTTCCAAAAATATCAGAAAAACCCTAATTTTCCAAAAATAGCACAGTAGCCGCGATTTTACTGTTCACTTTCCTTTTTCGTCGTCGGACCTTCTCCTCCGCCGTTCTTCGTCGTCCGGCCACGCCACGGGGTGTGCCACCCACCGAAATGATCAGCTCGACCTCCTCTTCATGTCCAGCCGAGGATCTCCATGAACCACCGCCTGTGCGCGGCCCTGCGAGGCCCGAAAGGTTCCTGCCGCCTTCTGTGGCGGAGCAGCAGCCGTTCCAAGCATAGCCGAAGCTCGAGGTGCACATTTTCTGGTTCGTCTCAGCCTCCTCTTATGTTTGAGCAGCGCCACGCCCGGAGGTATCGCCCGTGCACGGAGCAGTGGAGCCCGATAGCTCATGCCGCCGTGAGCGGCGGAGCAACTTGCGTTCGAGGCGAAGTCGATCGGGGCTCGTGGCGCATGTCTTCTGGCTCTCTTCCTTCCTCTGAGCACGTCTGTGCTAGCCTCGAGGTTCAAATCGAAGGGGAATAGTGGCGGAGCTCGGGTGGACAGATCCTCCTCGCGGCGGCGTATCCGGCCATTTCCCAACCGTTTCCGGCCACTTCCCAGCCATATTTTCGAGTGTTCCAGGTAGCTTTCGAATCCTTGAACCTTGTTCTTCCTGTTGGTGGCCTTGGTTGCAGGTTTTTGGGCAGTTTTGGTGGCGGCACGTGAGGTTCACACGCAGCAGCTTAGGGCGGTGTGTTTTGGTGTTTTTGGAGCAGTAAGGTGTTCAATTGTGTAGTGCTCGTCGATATGAGAACGTTGACATATTATTTGCACGATTTGGTCGTTGTATGACTAAGTTATGTATTTTTGATTATTCCGTTAAACGTTTATTGTTTTACATGCATGTCGGCTTAGAATTTGGGCTTGATGTTCGATTTTAGGGTCAACTAAGTTGTCTAGGAGCTTTGAGAGGCTCCGAAGGAGGTTTGTCGTGTGATTGGCAAGCCTCAAGGTTAAGGGTTATGCGATCGGTGCGATTTATAATTTATTTTATTTAAATTGGGCGCTAAGTCTTGATATTGTCGCTTAGGTGATTGATTGTGCATGAGTAAAACGTTTATTGTTTTACATGCATCTCACTCTGGTGAAATTGAAAAAACAGTGGGAGCAATTAAGGTGAGTAAATCTCACAGTGTTCGCATTTATTACGAGTTAAATTATAATATTGGATCCTTAAATGTTAAATTATTTTTATGGAAATGATATTTGTTTTAAATTCAATGAAGTTGATCGAATACGGTTCATTGGTAAGTAAGATGATTTTATTATAAAAATAATTTTTAAAGTATTTTACGATCAATGACTATAGTTGGTATTAGTGGATTATTCATGAATGAATGTATACGTGTGTGTCTATATATATATATATATATATATATATATATATATATATATATTTACGTGATATATATATTTAGAGTGTGCATTTTGATGAATTTATTTTGATATGAAATTGTCATAATTGAATTTGTGTAAGTTGTGTGTTGTGAGAATGGGTTGGTTTGGAAACCAACGGCCAATGTAAGATCCTCCTGTGTGGGAAAATGGATCTTACACGTGTGGCGGATACGATCCCTCCTGTGTTGCGAAAAAGGATCGTTTGTCAATTATATCGGGAACCAAGCTTTGGTTGGGTGATTGGTTACGATCAGTTAGAGCTGTAGTCTGTCTGCCATTGTGAGAGTTGGAAGGGAAATGACAGTGGTCATTTGCCCCGAGTTTTATTCTTTTGGTTATTATGGAAATGTGATTTCCACTTTGCAAGACATGAGGGATAACCGTGTGGGGTTATTTGGGCCTCATGCGTGCATGTTTTTAAAAGGAAATTATTTGTGTTTTTCCTATGTTTTAAAAGGGATGGGTTTTAAAAGAAAACAAAGTGTGTGTTGTTTTTCTTGAGTTAAGATGACAACATCTTGACCTCATTTTAGGGTTGGCGGATTTATTATATGCTTTCATTTGTTATATATTTGTGTTATTTATTTGTTCGTGACTTCTTGAACTAACTTTTATGCATGAGTCACAATTTTAATTATATGTGCGTGACTTCCTGAACTATGTCACATACATGAGTCACAGTTTTAATTGTGTAAGATTTGTACCTTCCTGAACTATGTTTTCATGTAGGGATGTCTGAATCTTACCTTATATTTTTGTATGCGTGGTTTTATAGTTAAGTATCGTTGCGTGAGTCTTAATTTACTCATACAAGCTTAACTATGTTTTCATGCAGGAATGTCTGAATTTTACTTTATATTTTTGTATGCGTGGTTTTATAGTTAAGTATCGTTGCGTGAGTCTGAATTTACTCATACAAGCTTAACTATGTTTTCATGCAGGAATGTCTGAATTTTACTTTATATTTTTGTATGCGTGGTTTTATAGTTAAGTATCGTTGCGTGAGTCTGAATTTACTCATACAAGCTTTAAAAAGCTTACCGGGTTTATTGTTTACAACCCGGTGCACCAATACATGGTGTAGGGTTTAATGTGTGCAGGTGGGTATTAGCAGAGTTGAGGCGGCGATTGATAGCTGCTGTGAGTGGAAGTAGTCATACTTTTTAGTTCTACTCTGTCAGTATTTTGTAAGTTGTATTATTCTATTTTTTTTAGTTCGTTATAATTATTGAATTATCACGTTTTCAAATTGAAATTTTATCTTTCAAAATTCGGGTCGTGACAGTGAGTTATTTTAAAAAAAAATTGTTACAAGTATATTGCATTGTAAGGCATTAGTTCAACCATGTATAGGCCAAGTTAAGGTGAAATCTCACCCAATATTCTCAATTTGGTTCATTGCTTATTTATACTATGATTAAAAGAATAGTTTTCTCTTTTGTTAAAAAAAATAATAATGGAAATCCATTGTATTATGATAACGACATCCTTAATTAATAGGTCAAGTTTGAAGTTGAAGGTCACATAAGAACTTTGATTACAAAACCTAGAGAAGAAAATACGTCATTACAACTAAAAAAGAAATACGACTGCTGAACATAATAACTAAGACTATTGGTAATAACATTGAACGATATTGACGCATCTAACGAGGGGGCTTGGGGAATATAGGCCCTCATAGTGTACCCTTCGGCCCTCCCAATCCAAGTAATTCATACTACAAAATCATGCGATGTCGGTGCTATTCATTTTGATTCATTGTCACATGTGTGAGATTCCATGCCTCTCTGATTCGAGGACCATACACCGGTTCAGCCAATCACATCATTTAACGTTCATGATCCCCTTTTATTTCTATCAGGCCATGTTTACTAAACCGTAATGGGATTGACAAAAATAGGAGAAAAAAGGAACGGAAAAGAGAAAGAATGGGAGAGAGGATGAGTCATTCCTAAGTCTATGTTTACTTGCAATTTGGAGTCAGATTCAATCTTAGGATTCATTCTCGTTTATGTGTTTACTAACATGTAGGAATGAGAACGCGGAATGAGTATTTATAGGGGTATTTCTGGATTATCAATAAATAATGAGGATAATTTTGAAATAAAAAGTTGATTCCTCCATGATGAGGAATCAATACTACCTCCCACAAGGGGATGAAATGGGGAGTCAATCCTGAAAAATATTGTGGGGCTCACACAGAATTCATTCCTCGATAGGTTAGTAAACATCCATTTTAAGGGAAAATGAGAGTCACTCTCTATATAGTCATTTTTTTCCCCGTTTAGTAAACATGCCCTCATATCAACGGCTCTAATGCTATTTTACTAGTCTCGTGCAGTGCTCGTAACGAAGAGAAACAAACATACAAAAGTGGTCAGTGTGGTAGTAATAGTGGTAGTGGTATAAGTAAAGCCACAATTTTTATCAACAGCAAAGTTCACCAAGCTCCTCCTCTCCTAGCATATACAGACTGCATAAGCGCTTGCTCTTCCCATTTGCGATGTAAGCCTTCAATTGTGCTTCATTGACACCTCTCTGCAGCTGGAATAATCTGTCCTTCCACAACTTCTACGCCATGCCAAGATCAGAAGCAAATGAACCGGAGACCACATAATCATCATCATTGGTCTTAGGTTTTTCCAACTGCCTCTTGACATCCTACTTTCTTAGAAAAATGCTTATTAGATGAAATTTCCATCCTCATACCATCACCTTGCCAACTCCATAGTGGGTATGTTTGGTGCAGCTGAGCTTTACAGAAAATTGACTTCTGCTTATTTTTTAAAATAAGCTATTGAAAAGCAAATTTGCTGAATGTTTGGTAAACTGGCTTTTTTTAAGTGCTGTTTAGTGGAAAAGACATTGGTAAAGTGTTTGGTAAACTGAAAGCCGGCTTGTGCTTTTTGTATGTAAATGACCAATTTGGACATGAAAGAAATTTTAATTTTAATTGAATGGTAATACCTATTAATTTTAAATTTTATGACTAATTAAATCTTTATTATGCTTATATGAAATTATTTTTAAATATAATTAATTACTAATCATTATAGTGAAATCTATTTTAAGGAATGATAATTACGTAATTTTCTAACTGTATCTTGAGCTAGTTAGACTAGATTAGTAGATTTTTTAGTGGATAGAGAATCTCAGATTTACCGGGATACTTGATGTAATGTCTATATAAATGACTTTTTATCTATCAATAAAACTACGCTTTGGTTATTATTTATTTATCTTAGAACACGTTATCAGCACGTGGCTCTAACCTTTGTCTAATAGCCCAAAAAAATTCATAAACAATAGGGTTCCAATCTAAAGAAAAAAAAACCGTAAAAATTCTTCTGCCGACAACCCCATCGTTGGAAGAAAAAAAAAATTCCCAAGGCCCCAAGTTCTGCCGACAACCTGTTGTCGGAAAAAGCAAAGTTAACCCTGCTGACGACCTCTTTTTCGACAGAGGATGAAGATTCTCAGGGTACCAAGATATTTGCTCTGGGCACCCATGCGATCATCTCCCTCGCCGACGTCCTTCCTCATCGATAGTCGAGCCTCCTCTGATGCCTTCCCGCCGCAAAGCTGCTCAACCTCGATGCGGTCCATCTGGCTAGTGACCCCTCAGCCCACCAATCTGTTGTTGGCTCCCAAATTCGGCGCCCCTCTCTCGATTGGCACTGCAAATCCTGCCCATCAGCCGAGCCCAGCACCGCCCTCTAGCTTGACGGCGGTCTCCAGCCTTCCACGACGACGCCTTAGCTGCCACCATCGCGTCGCTCTATTGTCGTCGCCCCCAAATCCAGCGACCCGGATTCAACCCGGCTTCAATGACTCGATCGCGTCCTTGACCCGATTGAGGTGGGTGGGGAGGACAGAGTCGTGAGAGAAGGAGGAGCAGTTAATGGCGGCGAGTTGCTGGTATTTTTGAATGGTACGTGTAATTCGTTTCAACAGTAAGGAGCAATGGCTGGTATTTTTAAAAAGTTCATTTAACTACACTACCCCCGCTACAGTGCAGAAGCAGAAGTTGGCCTCCCCCTACTTATGCTTTTAAGAGAAAAAAGCCAGGGCTTATCTTAGAAGCTGGGTGGAGCTGAGCTTACCAAACACTTTTTCCTTCACTCTCTATGAGTCTTCTATGAGGAGATTTAGACGTACTTGTACTACAATTGCGTGTTCGGCAAGTAGCTGATCTAGATCCATAGGTTTGTAGGAGGCCAGTTTGTTTTGCTCGTGTAGGAGTTTGCTTAATTGCGAGCGTACCAGTAACTTTATTAGTCTTACTTTACTTTCTTGTAAGCTTGTTAAGCTACGACCGCAAAACTGTCGGCCTTGTAGTTAATTTCTATCTCAAAAAAAAAGAAAAAAAAAAGAATAACTATAGTATACTAAGGTTGATGTCCTCAACTGTTAAGAAGCTCATGCGTCTCCAGTCTTGGTCCCTAATGAGGCTGGCCGCGAGCCTATGAATGAGTATGGCAAGAGTGGTTGAAGACGCAGTTAGCACTTGCTATCTATAATTACCCCAACTCTAGGCTTTATAGAAATAATTTTATGATGATTGAGAAATAATTTTTTAGAAATAATTTTTTATATCCCTTCCTTAATTATGATGATTGAGAAGGGATTTTTTTTTTTTAATTATGAAATAATTCACACACCCTATATATGTAGGTGAGGTTTGAACATATGACCTCAACATTACTGGTTAAACCATTAAACCAATCAGACCACGGCTCACTGACATCGAGAAGTTAAAGTTAATTCCATAAAGATTATGTTACTGCATTTGGTAACATTGAGAAAGTTGTTGAGAAATTTTTATAACATACAATAAATTAATAAATTGTGGAATAACTAATGCAAGGTATGAGCAAAGAAAAATGAATCATTTAGGGCATGGTAGAATTCAATGCCCCCATATTTTCGGATTGGGAAATTTATTCCTCTCCTTGTGCTTATAAACACATGAATCATATTCATATATCAAGTCATCAAATCCATGATCCAAACGAGACATAATGTTCGATTTTACCCTTTTTCTACTTACTATGCTATGTTTTTTACGCATGGTTGAATAGGGTATTGTAACACCATAATTGAATGCATGGTCGTAGAGACAATTCCATCAAAATTTAACCTAATGTAAGCTAGGATTATTACTTGGAACCCTCATCTAAACCATTTTCCTTTTGAATTGGAACTAAGATGGTAATGGTTCTACATGTGCTAGGTCAATCCATCCGTCATTCAAATGATGATCGCAGTCAACCAAACCATGGGGGCAAAAGGGTGCTTACCTCTGCACGCACCTGCAAGAGCTAGAGATATACAGAGGGACTAAATTAATAGATCATTATGTGCTGTGTGTAAATGAAATCTAAAGCATCAATTATAAACCCTGTTCTCTGAACCAACCAATGATGGCGAAGACCCATAATAATGGTTTCTCTTCCCCTACGTAATTATCCTTTTCTTCCTTCAAACACCACCGTCTTCAATAACCCCATTTCACTTTCTGCAGAACAAATTTGAGCCGGCACCTTTTTATTACAGATCAGAGCCAAAAGGTAAAAAGGAAACCAGAAAGAACGGGGTTTCATGATTCTAAAGGGGGCTTCCTGGGTTCTTACAGCTTATGGTTGTTTGATTTCATAAATGCCTTACGCCAGTGAGCTAGAAATCTTTGCATGGTCACAGATTACCAGAGGCATTCATGAACACCCATCATCATGTACCATTGCCTATAATTACAATTATGGCCTCTTATTTTTACCCAAAAACATATAAATTGGAGGGAAAGTGAAATCAGATGATTGCATTTTGCATCACCCTCCGGGTACACGAGAGTTGACTCCCTGCCATTCGATTGGATGGCAACATTAAGATTTCCATTATTTAACAGTAATGATCGGAGAATTGCTGTTCCTACAGTAACCCGCAGGTAATAGAGGCGAAGGGGCAATTCGCTCATAGCCATTGAAGGGCTTCGAAGACTGCTTTAAGTTTTTCAGAGGTCGCTTTTAATGATTTCACATAATTCCTACTCCTGCATGGCTAATGATGAATTTTTACATTATTATGGTTAGTAAGTGCATTGAACCCTACACGTGAGCCTTAGGGTTTCATAATAATTTTAACTTTAAGGGTGGTAATTTTTCTTTCCGGGACCACACGTGTAAGAGAAGATATCATCAAGAACACCCTTTTGTTTCTGGGTTCTGGTCTGGATCTAAAGATCACTAATTGAATCCCCCCCCCCAATGAGTTCACTCGGTTATAGCGTTCTAGGTCGGCTTCGGGTGAGTAGCAAATTGGCAAAATATAGATTTTGTACCCACCTCGTTCTTAGTTCTAATTGGATGGGAGGATCTTTTGAAGTATAACTTGATGAAAGCAAAGCTTTTGTGCTTGAAAAGGAACATGGTAATGGTACGGTGGTACCATTGTAGTCTTCACTGGGCTAAATTACCATTTACATCCGATAGTTTTCTCCAACGAAAATAAGAAACAAATTACTGATGTCCACTTGACTCAGCTTCAATTATTAAGATCACATTGTTTCATATATGGATAACATGAGAATATAATTTGATATTATTAATCTAACAACAAATTGGCCTAGAAATACACACCCGAAGCTAGAAAAATTGGCGGGTCAACAACCAATCTCCCAGGTTAGGTGTAAAGTTCATTACATCATATTAGCTCACATGAAGCAATTAGTCAAGTACAAAGCGAAATTTATGGATCCGTATTCAAGCAAAAATGAGCAAATAAGACGATCATAAATGATATATAGTTATACAGTAAAACTCCTTTAAAGCGATCCTATTTAAAGTGATAATCTCTTTAAACCGATAAAAAATCTCGATTCCAAGTTGGAAAAATTTAATAACCCCTCTATCATGATAATTAATATTTTTTCAGAAAATCGTAGTGCTAAATTCCGGTCCCAACTTTCGCATACAGTGATATTTTCGGTCATTGTAACATGGTGAGATTGCTTCGGAGCCATACCTATGGAAAGTGTTGATAAACTTAGAAAATGTTATCTAATTTATAAGTAATTTCTTGGGGTGAAAGTGTTAACATACATGAATGTTAGTAAATCTTTTTGAAATCTAAGAAACTATTGAAATTTTGGTGAGTTGAATTTAGACAAAAAAATAACTATGTACATGAATATTCAATTTTGGTGAGTTGAATATAGACAAAAAAATATGTATATGTATTTAGTGGCTAAAAACACAATTTTAATTATTTTGGAGCAAAAAAAATGTAAACCCCTCTTATGTGATAACTTTTCTAAAGTGATATTTGGACCTGGGTCCCAAGAGTATCACTTTAGAGGGGTTTTACTGTATACCGAGTAGAGGTAGTTTGTGTCATAGTTAGAGACTTAAAGGGTTATTCACAGCAATCAATACATTTATATATCCCATTAGTCACACGTAAGTCTTTCACTTTCCATTTGGCAATCATAGTTGGTATATTAACCCTATTTGGCTCCTCTCTAGCGCCGCCCGAGCCTAGAGTTGTTGCCGAACAAAACCTTCAAATCGATTCAAGCTCTTATCCATCAGGGATGGTAGGCCTTCGTCAAAGTGCTCTGTTAATGAGCATAATACCGTCACAGTGTGAAGACTCAGCATGAGTGAACCTCGAGGCTGCGGGTCAAGTAGCGCTGATCGACTGACATGTATACCTCGTGAGGAGTCTTCTCGGCCAGTAGCAGCGATATCAAGGATTCAAAGGTACGATTCCGACAATCTGAATAATGAAAAAAAGGTCTCTCCATTCATAATGTGGGTGATCGTTACTTGTTTCAATTTGATCATGTTTCTAATCGAAAATAGGGCTCTCAATAGAGGGTTGTGGTTCTATAAGAATACTCTGCTGGTGTTAAATGAGTATGATGGGGAGAGTCTGGCGGAGGAGATCCTTCTGTTTTCTGTGGAAGCATGGGTTGCGATTCGGGGCCTGCCTCTGAAGCTTAGAAACAAGCCGGGCTTGATTGCAATCGGTGAGTCACTGGGTTATATAGTTGACTTTGATTATGCAGCTCTGAATTGGAGGGAACTGGTGCAGCGAGTCAAATTGGAATTTGATGTTTGGCGTATGATTCTTTCTAGGATGCAATTTGATTTTTCAGTTGTTGTTTCTGTTGAAATTGAACTGTTTAATGAGAAAAGGCTGGTTTTTGTTATGCCTGTGGTTTGTTTATGTATGATGTTATGAGTTGTGATAAGCTTTTGCTGAAAGAACGGGAGTAGTTGCTCGAATTTGAGTCCGATTTTGCATTTGCTAACTTAAGTATTAATGAGGAAAGAGATCAGCTAGTTCAAGTAGAGGAGAGGAAAGGGTAACAAATTCGGGTTTATACCTTGTCCCGGGTTTGGCCACTGAGGCTGCGAGTTTTGATACGACCCGAACCTAGAATTACCGTTTAACTGTTTTACTTTTATTATTTCTCCTCGGGAATTGTTTTTACGATTTGAAAGTTCTAAAGGTTGAATTTTAAATAAGTTGACTCGACCTAGAATTTTATTTCATGACGAGGTAGTAGACGTTGAGACGAGTTCGTGGACACGTAGCATGCTCAATTTGGAGTTCGTACGAAAAAGTTACGATGTAAATCGGAAATTTTCCCGATTTTTGGACGAGTATAAATAGCGGGAAATGAAAAATTTCCCGAACGGGAAACTTTCCTTTTCCTTTTCTTTTCTTTATTTTTCTTGTCTCTCTTTTCTCTCTCCTCTCCCCGATCGGCCGACCGACCCTCTCCCTGCCTCCACCCAACTCCGCCGTCCGGCCGAACTGGACCGCCGCACCGGTCACGTTCGGACCGGCTCGGCCTCCTCTTCACGTCGGTGGCAGCGGCGCGGCGTGAATCGCCGCCGTTCGGCCTTGCGACGCCCGAGACCGAACGCCACCGACGGTTTGAAACTCCCTCCTCCGGTCACTTCTTGGCCCGATTTTAGGGGGGAAATGGAGACCTTGACTCGTGTAGTAATCCCACCAAAGGAATCGATCCAAATCGATCCAGGTAAGGAGAATTGAGAATTTGAATATTTTAGGGTTTTTGTGATTTTTTGTGGAGATTGTGATTTTGGTGTTTTTGGTGGATTTGGAGGCTAGAATTGGGTTTAGGACGATGATTGGAGTCGATTGGGTGTATTTTGATGTTGAATTGGTTGGTTTTTAGAGAAAATTGGATTTGGGAAAAATGGGCCGCCATACCGGCCGCTGTTTGCGGCGGCTGGGGCTGTTTTTGGCGTTGGGGATGAGTCCCCGAGGTGGTAGCGATGGTGTTGGGTGAATTTGGGATCGATTGGAGGTGGTTTTGCCTCCTGTGGCGGCGCTGCCGGCGGCGGTGGCAGCGGCGCCACTGTTCCGGCGGCGTGAGGTAGAAGACGATGAACAGTAAACGGTAAAAAGTAAAAGCAAAACGGTAAAAGGTAAAAAGTAAATAGTAAACATTAAAAATAAAGGTAAACAGTAAAAGTAAATGGTAAATAGTAATTGGATTTTAACCATTTACTGTTTGACTTTCAGAATTACTGTTTTACCTAGAATAATTACTGTTTGACCATTAAAAGTTACTGTTGACTTACCGTAAAAAGGTAAAAGCTGATAAAAAGGAGTTTTACGACGAAATAATTAGGAAAAGAATTAATCGGACACGGAGTGGGTGTCCTGAGTAATTTTGAGATGTAAATGGTTTCGGTATTTGAGACGTAATTTCAATACCGATAACAATAGTTTAAATGAGGTTATTCGGACGAGTGAGGACGTCGTAAATTTCGCTTTATAATAAATTTCAGATTCTGAGATATCTTTTAAACCGTCTCTGTTACAGGTCGAGAAATTACTCGACGTAATGAAAGCGAGGAATAGCGGCACGCTCGGCCGTACTGTGAGTGAATTTTATTTTAAAATAAATACATGCGTTTACGTTTTATTGAAATGCCATTTATTTAATTAAATAAGTTTATGTGTATTTTGATGTAAAGACCGGAAATGAGATTTTCGGCGATTTAATGTTTTCGAATTTGTGATTTTTCGACATGTGAGACATGTCGATGTTGTATATATATTTTTGATATTATTTTACGGCATATTGGATATGTCGGACATATATGAATATATTTTGAGGCTATTATACTATTTATGATTATTATAAGCCTCAGATGTGCGGTCGGGGACCGTACGGATTTATGATATATAAGGGGAAGCGTACTTTCGGTTTTGTTTTCGGATTTTCACCATATCAGGGTCGGGATATATGTGTATATTGATGCTAGCTAGCATAGTCGCCTGAACCCACGCGAGGTGACGACTTGACCATATAGGTCAGATTCACGCTCGGTGGTCGACGTGTACGGGCAGAGTGTCGCCTGAGCCCACGCGAGGTGACGATTTGACCATATAGGTCAGATTCACGCTCGGTGGTCGACGTGTACGGGCATAGCGTGAGGACGCTATTGAGACTCTTGGAGTTTTGACCCTTAGCCTTGGAGGCTACTGTTAAATGGTGGTAATAACGTTCCTCTATTCTATTATATGACCAATGGGATTAGTCATGATTTTATATTATGAGGTTTTCAGGAATATTTTCTCTATGAGATTTCTGATTTTAATAAATTCCCGAACCAGCGGGGCTGAGTTTTTATATGACCAATGGGATTGGTCGTGAAATATTATTAATTGATTTTCAAAAATATTTCGTTTTGAAATATATATATAAACAAAATTATTATTTGTTTATTTGATATATCAGCGGGGCTGATTTTTAAATAAGATTTTCTTAAAACGTGGGACGTTTTATTAAAGGCATGCAATGTGGTTTTATATATAAAATATTGGGAAAGTAACATGATACTTTCAATTAAAGTATTATATTAGATTGTTTTATTTTTATCCACTCACTCTAACGTTTTTAATTTACTTTCCCCTGGGCCCTTCGTTTTAAAATCGCCCAGTGTACAGAGTAGTGATCAGAGGTCAAGAGTACTCGGAGTCGAGGCATAGTCATCATCATCGTCGTTTCCGCTAGGTGGGATCTGTGATCCCTTATTCTTTTATTTCCATATTACATTTCTTGTTATACTTTCATTTGTGATTCCAGTTCATTTTGTTAGATTGCTCTGATTACATGTGAGCCAGTTGAATTAGATTTTGTATTTATTTGTGGCGGTTGTTGTGATTTTGGGAGCAGATGGCTCCAGGTGTTACGGATGGAACTGTAATTTAGAAGTGTTTTGGTTGTTGCAGGTTTTAGGGTTGTCCATCTTAAGATTGACTTATCGATTTATCGATAGAGTTAGTCTTAAGGTGGTCCCCGCAGGGCCTTATCCGGGTTTCAGGGTGAAATCTGGTTCGGGTCCTGTCAAGTTTAGATATGGTGTGTGCATTTCATGAGGTTTAGGATCATGAGGCGGAGGGGGAGGCGATGATGATACATGAGGTGGTTTCCTTACCAATTGTGGATCCGGTCATCTTGTCGGTTTCTAGTTATGCTTCTGGTTCGCGGGCACTAGTAGTACCAGAATAAAATGGTGTTGTTGAACGACTAGTTGTTGATTCTGGATTGCCGGCAACAGGTACAAAAGAGAAGTCCTCCTTTACTTTTGCTTCCACAACGAAGGAGGTCCCTCTGATTAATTTGCTAAAGCGTAAGGCGACTTCGGACTGAAAACGACCTTGGAAAAAATATGTTCAGTCTTCTACATTGGATGAGGAAAAACTGACGTTGGTGGTGAAACATAAGAATGGCAAGCTGCTCATTTCACCAAAAAAGAAGAGAATTGGTCGCCCAAAATGGAGTCAAAATAAACCTAAAAACTCTCCAACCCTGGAGACTGAAGGCTCAGGCACAAAGAATAGGCTCTTCAAAACGAAACCTCTTGTAAAAGGTTTGGTGATGGTGGACAACTCCGTTAGGAATAGTAACAAGAAAGAGGCTCTGGTGGAACCTGAACTAGTTGTCATGGAGATAGACAAACTAGTGGTGGAGGAGGTGTTGCCTCCTATTGTTAAGCTGGATTAAGTTGAATCTAGTAACAGTGTCTAGAGTATTTGGTTGTTACCCTTTACTATTGCTTCTAAATATTCTAACGTTGAAAATTTATGTGCTTCAACTGAGTTGAAAAGGTAAGTGTATTTTTGACTCTATTAGCCTAAATGTAGGTTGGTGAGTTATGAGAGATAACTCTTATTGTCGATTTTATGGGTGTGTTATCTTTATAATACTTGTTGAATAAAAAATTATTGACTTCTGAATATATATATATATATATATATATATATATATATATATATATATATATATATATATATATATATATATAAGTCTTTCACTTTCCCATATAATTGACCTCTTTCTCCATAATCCAATAGGGGGTCCATGCTAAGTGTGATTGTGTTTCAGAAATGCTGTTTTATAGAACAAAACTATCAGAAACTATTATTCACTATGGTGGAGGAAAGTATAAGTTCACATCAGGACTATAGTTTCATAATTGAACATTAAAAAATTATAACCAGATTTGACTTTTAAGAAACATCGTTATGAATATAAACGGATGGTGCTCAAATTTTAGGAGGCATAGAAATATGGTAGTCCTCGATTACCCACACCAGTATTATTACAAACGTGGGACTGATATAACAATCCTTCTAAAGGGAGTTTTATCATTTTGGCCGTGGAAGTGTGGATGGGTGATGGTGCTCTTAGAGTCTACCGCTATTAGTTCAAATTTTGTTGGATGATGATTGTCTTATTCCAGTGTACCCAATTGGAAGGTCACTCTTGATCAGAGTGGTGGGTCAAAACTATTTTCGTTTTAAAGTTACTGGGCAAACTTTTTGGGTGTATATTGGCTCAAAATCCAAACCCTATTTTGGTGGGTGTTAAGTGGGATTGATCCAGAGTTAATTGAGAGTTGATTCCACGCACTAAGCTGCAGTTGCACCGGTATATGTTGTTGATTTTTTCAATTTTTGGACTTTTTTTCTTCCTATTATTATTGATTATGTTGAGATTGTAGCTCCTCTCCGATATACTATTTTTTTTTTCATTATAATATTTTACAATTTCATCTTCACTCACCCCTCGAATAATTTTTTTTAGGGGAATGAATAAATTCATTGGCATAAGCTATACGACCAAGTTGTGTCTGGTCAAGCAAGAGCCGAAACTCCACTACAAACTAAAGAGTTCTAAAGAAAAAACAATGAAAACAAAATAAAACGAAACTAAAGTTTGACAGAATCAAAAAACGTCCAAACAAACAGACAATAAACTATGAAAGCAAATAACCATCATGATAGTAGAGAGGACTCTACCAAAATCCTCAGGCCTAAGACCACATGGTGTACCTTTGAGATAAAGATAGAGCAACCCTCCTTACCCTCATGATGGGATCTTGTTGCAACTGCTGCTCGGGATCACTCCTCATTTGTTCCATCTCTGATAAGTGAGGGTGGCCAAGCACCCACCTTATCAACCCATGCCTTGAGCCCAGCAGCCCTTGCCCTTGCCCAGACCTCCAGGCCCAAAACCAGGCCCTGAGCCCACCTGAATCAAACACACTACAGGCAACGCCGACCGCACCATTGCCATCGTCCGACAGTTGGCTCCTCCATGATCCCACCAGCCACGCCATCAGCACCCCGACGTCTTCAGTCGGTTGCACGCTGGTGACCCAGCCAACCACCAGCCTACATGCTTGCATCACCACCTCCGACGTAGTACCTCCAGTCTCTCCATCATCCAGATCCGGCCACCCTACGATCTTCACCATCAGTCTGACCCGGCCTGGAGAGGTTCGACGACTAGTGCCATCCCCCATACTAGAACGATATTTGGAGAAGACTTGCACTGCCCTCACAGCTAAACCCCTCCACAAGCACGCACCAACATTCGAATGCAATTGCTCAAAGGTTGGAAGCCAAACAGCAAGCACGACCAATGAGGGCTCATTCAGCCGCTTGTAGCCACCGATAGAGCATCCGCTCGCCGCCGGTATACGATCGACGCCAAGGATATAGCGCCGCCGCCATAGTGAAACCCTAGGTTTCAAACCCACGCTGCTCTGAGAGACTCGGACACGCATATTTTTTCCAATAGAAAAATTACTCCACCACATAGTGAAAGCCGATTGCAGTACCACGGAACTGGAGCCAAATAGCCGTCGACCCCAACTCAGAGTCTCCTCATTCTGTTGAACAAAACACCCCTCGAATATTAATGTCATGTAATTGATATAAATAATTGATGATTAAATGAATGACTAACGTTGTATATTGACTGTCGATTCACTTACACACCAGTGGGTAGAATAATTTTCCAATAATCCACACATAACATTCAAATTAAAATCGTAACTAACACACTTTTTTCATGAATAATATATTTCAAAAATCTCATTAACTCGAGAAATGAGATCAGAAAACCGACTCAAGGATTATGTAAATGAAGAAGTCATTTTAAAACTGGTTAAAATGATTAAAACTAAGATAGCGAGTGACATTTTTTATTGAAAAAAAAAAAAAAAAAGATAAGACGAAGTGTGACACTCAACTCGGATTACCAATTCAGAGCCCAGAGAACTAGTAGCCAACAATTGTTCAAGAGGACCGAATTCAGAGTACTAACCACACCCGAGGAACAAACACAGAGCCACCAAAGAATCTAAACAGAGTAATACACTGCCTTAATCGCAGCCCAACAAAGTAATCGAAATGTATCACAGATAAAAATGCGCATCGGAAAAAAGCTGGTATAGGATAACAGGAAGACTGCCCGGAAAGCCTACTGAGAGTTGTCACTGAACCAATTAATCAATGTGTTCATCATTCAGCCACCGCTGTCAGGTTAGAACTCATACGACTTGGTAGATATAAAAGAGATCGCGAAACAACGTAGTTAGGCAAGATATCTTAACAATATCTAGTTGAGTCAAACTAAGCTTTTCATTTCTCTCTTAGTTTGCGCTATATAGATGACTAAAATTACATCGTGTACATACAAAAATTTCTAATATTTAATTTCAATTATTATTATTATTTTCATTACTTGGATGAGGGTGTTCATATACCAATTGTAATTTTCTGCTTCCTACTTTTTACAGGCAGGACTAGACGAGAGGCTTGTGAGCCAAATGTTATCACTTGCAACAGCCTCATTAACATCCTGGTTCCTATGCCATGACCACAAAGCATGTGTTCCATTAACTATCTGCAATTGTCCATGCCCAAAGCTCGCCTCCCTGAAGCTCGATATTGCCGGTTTTGGTTCTTCGTACCTAACAACAAGACATGGTTCATCAGTTATCAAATACACATAAAAAATTCACAAACTAAGAGAGAAATGAAAAACTTCAATTAAACTTCATTACCTTGTGGCTAGGCCTTCGCGGTTGCCTCCATCTCCAATGGTAATATGCACCGGACCACAATCATCAGCTTTATCTTTGTATACTCGAGTCTGAGAGGAAACCAGTCAAGCGTTTTAGGGTATAAAATCAATTACTCGTATTTTAAACCCAGGAAGTAAGGGTGAGGAAAACTTACGAAACGTTCATAGGCATGTACGTGTCCTGCGAAAACAAGATCCACACGAGCTTTATAGAGCAACTCTTCCATGGAGCTCTTCATGTCAATCGATTCGGATTCGCCCTGATGAGCCTCGTTAGAGTTGTACCATGGGGCATGGATAAGCGCCGAAACCCAAGGAGTTCTCCCCCTGTCAATCTTTGCCAAATCCGCCTGTAGCCACTTGTACTGTGAAGAAGCAGGATCAAAATTGGTGTATGAACCCAACATGATAACATGAACTCCTGCCACATTGAAGGAATAGTAGAGGTTGGAATCCGACCCGCTCACTTCATACGGCATTCTCCACCTGGCGTTGTATGCCGTGAAGGGTTCAGAATGCACGACCGGAATCTTCTCGACCTCGTGGTTGCCTTCTGTGACCATCCACGGCCGCTGGCTAGCCAGTGGCTGGACCAATCGGCCGAATGAGTCCCATCTATCTTGCTTGAAATCAGCATAGGATAAGTCTCCGGGCAATAGGAGCACGTCATATGGTGACTTGCTTATGTGTTGGAGAGTTTCTCCGGTCCACTCAGTTTGTCCGAGGTCACCTGCATTAAGTAATAAACATGTAAACTAAATAGATGGGAATGATAAATATTAACAATCCAACAACATAGCTAGTTACTACCTGCCACTGCAAATGTGAGAGGGAAGGTGGCGGGAGGAGTTTTGAAACTGAACTCGGGACCCGAACCGGAGCCGCAGCGATAGTAGTATACTGAGTTGGGTTTCAATGGACCAATGTCGACGTTATGAAATTCTCCACTTTTGTACCATAGATAAGAGTATGAAGTTGTGCTTCCAGTTGCAGAGTCCGAATAAGAACCTGGAGACGTGCCATATTCAACTGTTGCTGGACTTGGGTTCTTTGTCATCCATGATACTCTCATTTTGTCTTCACCAACTAGGGATATATGCACCTGCACCAGTCGACAATGGTCTGTGAGAAGTACTGCATGACTTTTTCTTCTTCTTCTTCTGTGTACTCTTTAAATATGCCGTAAATTTTGCCTCATCCTAACCTATCGCGATCGTCAATTTCTGCAGCCTCTACTTTTTCAGCAACTGGGATTATACACGTCCAAACATAATTTGTTTTTTTGTGAACTATCCAAACCATAGAAAGGCCACCAATAGTATTAACGGAGTATATGATGAGTTGAAACGAAAATGATATGAATGTAGGCCTTTTTTATAAACAAGAAATATAGGCCTTTTTAAAGCATAAGAATTTGTGATCCTAATTACTTTGAGAGAAAATCGTCCAAACAGTGTCTGAACTTTGTCAATCTAGTAGTTTTGGTGTCTCAAGTTTCAGAAATATCAAAACGGTACCTCACATTTTGAACAAGACCTCATTTTGGTATCTCTTTCCGTTTCCATCGTTACCTCCGTCAAAATTTCAGGGTCAAAATAGTCATGTGTTTTCTGCCGGCAACCCCTTCGTCGGAAAAGAACAAAAAAAATCTCAAGAGCACCAAGCTCTGCCGACAATCCTTTGTCGGGAAAGAGAAGCCAGAAACCCATTCTGCCGACAACCTATTTGTCAGGAACGAAAAGAAAACTCCATATGAAGATTGCAGCCGACGTCGGTGTTGGCGTCGGCGCTGAGTGGAACGTCAGCGGCTTCAGGCTGGGCCGAGGTGCAAGGCTGCTGGCGTCGATGGCGCTGAGCTGCGTGCTGGCGTGAAAAGCAGCAGCGCTGGGCTGACGTCGAGGCGGAGGGCGGCGCAGGGTAGTGGCGTCGACATCACCGCTGGATTGAGCCAAGCGGCGTTAGACCTTTAGATTACACCAGGAACGGCGTCGATCTGGGGATGATGCTGGGCAGATGCAGCGACAATACCGGGCTGGGTTCGGGGCGGCGTTGATCTGAGATCGGAGGAAGGTGCCCAGATAAAATTTCTGGGTGCTCTGAGCAGGGGGCTTTCTTTTGCCGACAAAGACATTGTCGGTAGAACAAATTTTCTGGAGTTTTCTTTTCTTTCCCGACAAAGAGGTTGTCGGCAGAATTGGTTTCTGGCTTCTCTTTCCCGACAAAGAGTTGTCGGCACAACTTGGTTCTCTGAGAATTTTTTCGTTCTTTTCCGACGAAGGGGTTGCCGGCAGAAAACACATGACTATTTTGACCCTGAAATTTTGACGGAGGTAACGGTGGAAACGGAGAGAGATACCAAAATGAGGTCTTGATCAAAATGTGAGGTACCGTTTTGATATTTTTGAAACTTGAGATACCAAAACTATTAGATTGGCAAAGTTCAGACATTGTTTGGACGATTTTCTCTTACTTTGATGTGATAGACTCTCTGCTCTTAAACCATACACCTTAGGACTCCTACCACTTTTCTTGTTAAAATCCAAGCTAATTACTTTGATGTGATACACTCTCTGGGACTTCTAGCATTTCTCTTGTAGTTCTAGCCAAATTTAGTTGTCGATCTAATGCGTTCAACTTCCCACCTAAGTATCTAGCGGGATAATTTGTCGTGTGACCAACTAATTTCCCACCAAACTGACCTAAGTACTGCAGCGGCGCTCATTACAAACTGATAAAAAAGAAAAAGGATAGTGGTACATAGGTGGAAAATTTTAATATGTAACGCTTAAAAAAAAAAGGGCCTTGGATATAAACAAAATTAACATAACAATTGAGGCCTTGAGGGAAAATCATTGGGACCTTTTTCCTTTGGTCAATACTCAATATAGTAACTGCAAATAATATCTCATTTGGCACCTTGTGTCACCTGTGACCTAGCATTTCACTAAAGTTTAACTATGACACACGGGAGTCTCTCGCATGAACATCTTAACAATTAACCTTGAAAGTAGCGAATATAACGACATGTTTAGCAAATCAATCTCACATATTGTAGTTGGTGAAACCAAGAAACATCCCTCCCTCCTGACGCCCTAACAAAATTCCCTTTTTTATTGCATCCAAAACTTTCACGCTGAATTGAATCAGTTTCGTCAACAGATTATCGAGGAGTTAACTCAGAGGAAGTGCACGTACCTGTTCTGGAGAATTGGAGTCGGGATCATTATCCGACGGCACGTCGAGATTCTTCCGCGCCGGTGGGCGGTTATACCCCTCTGCGACACCAGAGAACTCCGGCAAGGCCAACCCCAATAATGTGAGAACGAGAAACAGTCCCAGCCTCTGTGCAGCCATGTTTGCTTTCTCCACAGCACAATACTTTAAGAAAGACAGCACCCCCAGAATTTAAAACAAATATCTCTTCGTCTTCCTTGTATAGAAATAAATCTGTCAATATATGACTAATTCATAATCATATATATAGCGATT